>OW052252.1:9902500-11110000 GCA_932526585.2 Philonthus cognatus | reverse complement strand
GCAGTGTAACACGCCGATCGTGTTGGAAAGACCCACATAGTTTAGAGTAGCTCATCCGATGCCAAATTTACAGCACAAGTGGGGCGAATACAGTCAGAGAGAAAAGCGGCAGTTCGCTGTGCATTTGTGCATTACTCCTTGGCATGAACGGATGGGGTCTCGCGTCGCGTGGAATAGACGAAAAAAACAAAGCGTATAAAAAAGACGGATCGAACGAAAGTGTCGATTCGTATTATTTAAACACGCTGATAATACATACAAGCTATGTATTGTTTTCAATTCGTTAGAAAGCGTTATTGAATCCTGTGTTATTTTTCGGTATTTACAAAACTAATGATTCTTATTCTTGTCATTATAACACATTATTTTTACTTTTAAGACTCCAGTTTCGACAGCCGAACAAACTATGTGTTTTATTTTATTAAATTATAGATTATTTCTTAAAAATATAATAATAAAATAATTCATGTTCATAAGCTCATTGTGAATATTTATATGCCGGACATATATGAAAAAAACGGAACATGGGATTTTCAATGATATTTTTTAAATGGGAATATTATCTTCCCTAACTGCTATTGCCATGAAAATAATGTGTATTAATTTGGCCTCTGCCAAATTGGGTAAATACCCCCAATTTTGGGGAGAATTTCAATTTATATTCGGTCAAATATTGTAGTTTTTATGAATGCAACAAATAAATAATAGATTGAAAAAAATTAAACGGAAAGCTGCCCTGTTTTTTTTTATGTTTAGTACAGGGTTTACAAAATGATGATGTGTATAAATAGGCTCAGTCAACTTAGCCCCCCGAAGTTCGACTTTTTTGAAAAAAGCGATTGCGCTAGACCAGCTTTAGCTAGCGCCACAAAAATTAGAGCTAGCGCCATTTAGACAAGAAAACTACGGGGATTTGAACTTTCGGGGGGCTAGGTTGATGCTAGCCCCCCGAGTTTGGATTTTTTAAGTTTTTTTACACTATTCGGATTCCTCAGAGCTAGCGCACCAATTTAAAACGCCACTCCCACAGCCCCAAAAAATGATAAAACATTTTTAACCCTGGCCCCCTAAAATGAGATGTTTTTAATCAAATTGGGTGGAAAATATAACTTAGAGCTAGCGCCAACAGAATATGACAAAAACATCTCTCAAAAATATCAGGTAAAAAAAGTTCACGTCCAAATTTTGATGCAAGAGCTTTCAGATCCTGTATGCGTATTACCATTTACTTCCTGAATTTCAATACAAAATGATGTTTGGCATATAATATACCGCTTCCAACAAATAGTTCGGCGTTGTAATTACTTTATTTATGTTCATAGACACTGGCTATTAGAAACATGATGCCTAGAAGACAGTAGCGTAACTGACAATTGTGTTTTCACTCCTAGCTAATTTAAATCGTTATTACTCAAGAACTTACCGTACGATTTAAGAAACTCTTTTGGCATTGTAATTACTATACTAATATTTATAAACACTGGCAATGAGATAGCTTGCACTAGTAAGACAGTGGCGTAACTGACGATTGTTTTTGATAATTGAAATCGTTTTACCTCGGAAACTAACCGTACGATTTCAATTTTTTTTTTGGCATTGTAATTGCTATACTGAAGTCTATAAACACTAACAACGACATAGCTAGTGATATTAAAGGATAAATTAAAATCACTTGGTTTGTTTCACTATTTGTTTCTATTTACTCGACTAGTTTCGCTTTTTACGGCATTATCAAAGTTCACTCTTGATAATGCCGTAAAAAGCGAAACTAGTCAAGTAAATAGAAACAAATAGTGAAACAAACCAAGTGTTTTTAATTTATCCTTTATTATTATTTCAAAATGTTTCACCAAGTGATACATGAGAAAGTTATTCAAGAGATAGCTAGTGCTAGCAAGACAGTGGCGTACCTCACGGTTGTTTTTTTTATGATAATTTAAATCATTATTACTCGGTGGAAAACACTCGTTTCGAGTTTCAAACTGAACGCTTTTCAAAAATAATGAATGCCTGAAAATTTACCTAGTACACATCGGGTTATGTATGTACCTAATTAAAACATGGGTATCTTTTCGGTGCTACAAAATTGTGATTAAGCTTCTTTCGTTGCTATTCAATTGACTTTATTTTCATTCTAACACAATCTATCTCAATATCCTGATTCTACAATATACAGGGAGTTTTTCTTTAAAGTAGACGTATTCCAGATTCACTTTATTTTGTTTAAATCTTTAGATATATGTTGTTTTTACAGGAATTCAATTTGAAGCTTTAAGCGAGTGTTTTCCACTCCCAGACTAAGCATGAAGTAAAATTTCGAGTTTAGAAAAGCCCCGTGAAAATTTGTCGAGGGTCGCGCAGCGACCCGAGACAAATTTTCTGGGCTTTTCTAAACTCGAAATTTTACTTCATGCGCCACGCGTATAGAACACTAAAATTTTGTGAAATTTGTGTATATTTGAACCTTACTTGAAATCAGCGTTTTATACGCGTGGCGCATGAAGTAAAATTTCGAGTTTAGAAAAGCCCAGAAAATTTGTCTCGGGTAGCTGCGCGACCCTCGACAAATTTTCACGGGGCTTTTCTAAACTCGAAATTTTACTTCATGCTTAGTCTGGGAGTGGAAAACACTCGTTTAAAGCCTTGAATTGAACTTTTTTTAAAAAACAAGGAATATCAAAAGATTTAAAGAAAATAAGCTAAATTTGGAAAACGTATACTTTAAAGAAAAACTCCCTGTATGTTATTATGTTGTATTCAACTTAAATATTATTAGGTTATTACTCATATTAAGTTTAAGATTCATTTCTTGCCTGATGATAGAGCAACTCTCTAAGCAAACCTAAATATCTAATCCATGTTACATATCAAATATTTAGCTTAAATGTTTTGATAGTTGTTGCTTACATTATACGGCTCAGTCAACTTAGCCCCCCGAAGTACGACTTTGTTGAAAAAAACTTGTCAGTAATTACAACGCCAACATATTTCTTGGGAGCGGTATTTTATATGTCAATCATGATTTTGTATTGAAATTCAGCAAGTAAATGGCAATACGCATACAGGAGCTGAAAGCTCTCACATCAAAGTTTGGATGTGAACTTTGTTTTACCTGATATTTTGAGAGAATATTTTTTTCATATTCTGCTGGCGCTAGCTCTAAGCAATCTTTTGCACCCAATTTGATTATAAAAATCTCATTTCGGGGGGCTAGGGTTTAAAATGTTTTATAATCTTTTGGGGTTGTGGGGGTGGCGCTAGCTTTTAAATTGGTAGCGCTAGCTCTGAGGAATCCGAATACTGTAAGAAAACTTGAAAAATCCAAACTCGGGGGGCTAGCATCAACCTAGCCCCCCGAAAGTTCAAACCCCCGTAACTTTCTTGTCTAAACGGCGCTAGCTCTAATTTTTGTGGCGCTAGCTAGCGCTAGCTAAGGCCCGTCTAGCGCAACAGTTATTTTTTAAAAAGTCGAACTTCGGGGAGCTAAGTTGACTGAGCCGTATAAATAGAGGATTGCAATAACATTCAATTTCAATTCATTTATTCCTTATTTACTTACTATCAAAATATGACTCATCATAAATCAGCCAAATTTGAAAAAAATATATTGGGCTCGGTGCAATGCTGAGCAAGAAGCTTATTATTTGAAATGCATTATAATAACTACCTTATTATTATTATAGTTCTATTTTTTCTAAAATAATTAACAATGAATATGCACGCAGTTAAACATTTTTTAAACATTCGTCAAACAAATATTACCTGTGCTCAGTAAAAAATAGTTGATTTGTAACATTAATCTACGACAACTTCATATTGGTGTTATTCTTACTATTCTTATAGTTTTGATATCATTGATTCGTTGATGAAGTCGCAGTTGGTTCAAATAAGTCCGATTGCTAGAAACTTTACAATTTACTTTAATAGTTTTATTGCGAGAAGTTTAATGGCATTTAACAACTGCTTTAATAACGAAAGATTTAAGACGAAATAATGATTTGAACAAGACTGATTGTTATTCGATTCGAATAAGCCAGAAAACTTTAAAAATAATTTAATAATACCGACACTGTCAAATAATAAGGAAAGCCAATATTAAAGGTATATTACACATCTTTATTTAAATTAGTGAAACATTTCGTGTTTTCTATATTAGTGAACATGCAGTATAAAAAAATACTTATTCCATTAGTAGTCAGAAAGCATGAAAATAAAACACTAGTACAATAAAATATCGATTATAATTGCGAAATATTAATTTTACGAGAATAAATGCTAACGACGCGAGCCGTTTTTGTTAACTATGATTGAAAAAAGAAAAGAAAAACAAACGCGAAGCCGCGCAGCGTTCACCGGCCCAGGGATAAACGCTGGCCGCATGCTGCTCGCCCCTCCAATAATTGTGCAGATGAGTGTACAACGCGTTCAACTAAGAGAAGATCCGCAAGGCGGTATTTTACGGTCTTATTTTTCAAGATTTTTATTTTAACCTGACTCGGGCATGAGCTATCGCATCCTTATGAAATGTTCACATTATATTCCTTATAGTATAAACTAGTAAGATATGGGAATATTTTTTTTAATTTTGAAAAATTTAACATTATTTTTTTCATACCTCTGAAAGCAAATTGTTTAAAAAAAAAGTACTTCGATATTTTACTAGATAATTGGGCTTAATATACGCTGTCAAAATTTCAACTTTCTAAGACCTTTAGTTTTTAAATAAACCTAACATTAAATTTCAGACCACTGTTATATTCCCCTTAATTTTAAATATTTGTAAAAAATTACTTTAAGCTCTTAAAATTTGGACTAATTTATCCTTAGATTATTAACAACAACTCTTAATATTGAAACCAGTTTTGATGAATCATTTATATACTATTAAATTAGCTTTACAGTATCCACCAATAGAATAAGTTAAGTTAGTTTAGATTTATATGACTTTTTGTTGATTAGTAATAAATAGTATACCAAGTATTAAGAACTTTAAGGATTTATTAGAGTCAAAGATAATTGCTTGCAGTTATTATCTGTCACTGGTAGTACTAACAGTTCAAGATACTTATAGTATTTTTTGTACGATTGAATTATTATCATTACATGGGTTTGTGGTGATATGCTGTAAGAATTTCATGCAATTTTACTTGTTTTACTTAGTAAGTACATAGGTAGTGATTTATTCATATCAATATGGTAAAAGCAACCTACGATTCTGCAAATAAATTTAGTAAGAACCTAAATTGATTGATCGTACAAAAATGTATTGTTGATTATATTATTATTCAAGTCTTATTTAAAAAAAAATTCTGTAGAAATGAAATCAGCAATAGTATATTTTTATTATTTACCAACGATAAGTTCTTATTTCTTAGAATTGATAACAATATACATAGTACAATCCAGAGCCTTCAGACAAAATGGGAATCTCAGACTAGATAATGTTTTAAATTTTTAAGGCACTAAAAGGGTAAAATAATAATTATTATTTTTTACTGAACGGACAAGCCATTTACAATTCGACAAAGAATATGCATTATACAGTACCATTTGGCTACGTGCATGCCTAATTGGCACATAATACTTAATCATACTTACAATATGATTTGAATTGATTTTCCAGTTTAAAATTTTGTAAAGAAAACAGATATATCTAATTCCATGACACGATGTTGCAATGTTGTGAGCCCTAAGTATGCCATTGTTTCCTTGGATGTTAAGTGTATATTATATTGGGTTAATAATGTTTTGCATTGATTTATTTTGTTACTATTATGTACTGTAATATTAAAGTGAGTGGGTCGAATAAGAGATCTTCACTATGATCTATTGTGACCCTCATACTTGTCCTCTACCCATTTAACAACAAAAAGGTATTTCACAATTTTTCTCTAGATTTGATTTACGTTTTTTCTATATTTAATTTCGGATTTTATTTATAACAATTTATCTTTTAATCCTGTAATGTGTATATAATCTTTAGTATAAGTTGTCGAAGAAGAATATTTGTAGAGAGGATATGTGGTTAATTAATTTGTAATTAGTTATAAACATTACATGTATTGAATATTTGCAATATACATTTCATACTTTAATTATGCATTTATAATTTCTAGCATCGCGTGGCAATTCAAACGCCGCGTGGTGCTGCCCGTACCGCACCTCCCTCCTCCCATTTCAATACCCCCCGCACCGCGCAACCCGTAGGCAACAACAAAGAAATTTTTGAAAATCCCATCTCATGGGAAACGGGAATAAATGTCACAAGATATAATTTTTTCATCCACCCCAAAAAGAGCCATCCACAAAACTGATAAAGTTAACAACAACTAATAATAAAACAATTTTGTCAAAACTCTGTAACTTTAAATTGCTACACTGCAACATACAATCACTAAGCACAAGTATTAATGAAATAAGAACTGTTATTCAAAATGATATTCAAGAACTTGATATATTATGTCTGTCGGAGCATTGGCAAACCAATGATCAATTAGAATCATATAGCATGGTTAAGGGGTTTAAACTTGTTTCATATTATTGCAGAGACAAATATGAACATGGTGGTGTAGCAATTTATTGCAAATCCAACATTGAGGCACTTTCTGTAAATGTCATTAATAATATGACTGGTTGTAAACAAGTTGAATGTGTAGGTACAGAATTAAAAATAGATAAAATCATAATATATGTTGTTTGTATATATAGAACACTAGCAAGAGCTTTAGGTTTATTTTTTAATATTTTTGATAAGATTCTTACTCTGCTAACACAAAGAAATTCATATTACTTTATAGCAGGCGACTTTAATATCAATACTTTAACAAAATCACCTGAATCAATGATGCTTACAAGCTTAATTGAATCTTATGATGCAATATTAACTGTTAACGAATATACTAGAATGCACCATACAGGCTCAACTTCATGTCTTGATAATATTGTAACTAATATTAGCCGTAATAATGTTTATTACAGCAAGATTAATATGTACACTTCTGATCATTCTGCACAGCTTATCTCCACAAAGTTAGAATTATGTAATACATTTTTTATAAAAAAGGTAGGCAATTTTCAGATTACCTACTCAATGATTTCTGTAACGACTTGGACGGAGAATATTTTGAGGATGCATTCTTAGGAGATAATGTTAATGAAAAATATAAAGTTTTTATGAATACATTTATGCTCTACTTAAATAAATACTTTCCGGTACGAAATATTAAAACAAATTACAAACAGCATAAATCTCGCATTACAAATACGGATATTGAACAATGTAAAAAATCTATTGATTTATACGAAACTCTTATCGTCTTCTTTCCGGAATATAAAATTCACTTAAAAAATGCAAAAATACATTACAATAATTTACTAAAAGCAGAACAAAATAAACAATATGAGAATAAATTAAATAATTCAACCAACAAATCTAAAGCATCCTGGAATATAATATCAGACCTTGTAAATACAAAGAAAAAAGAATTTATATTGCCTTTCACAGAAAATCCACAACAACAAGCCAATGAATTTAATACATATTTTAAAGAAATTGCACAAAAAATAATTATAAATCAAATTCCTCTGTCTAATTGTAATGGTTGAGCGGGAGGCGGATATTAATTGTTATTAATATACTGTTTATGACTTTAACAGATTTATTAATATAAAAGAATTAGTATAAACGGATTACAAGAGTAAGAGTGCTTTTCGCGATGTCTGAAATAAGACTAACAACTTATTCTAATCAAGCTCTGGAAGAAAGAGATTATAACAAAAGGGGCGCGCATAACGTTAGGGGCAATGTCTAATGAGCGCGGTAGAAAACATTTACTTAAGATAATGATTTGAAATAACATCTTTAGTGAAAGTACTGATAAACAAATTGTTATTGATCGGTTTCTGACTATTTGTTGGCCCTAATGTTATCTGTGCGAAATATACATAATAATAATAATAATGAGAAATAATATAATAATAAAATGTAATATAATAATGATGTACAGGGTACATTACATAATAATTATATATGTAATATACCTGTAAATAATTATCGTTTTAAATTTAAGCCCATTTCTAATACCGATATTTTAAACATTGTCAATAAAATGGACAATAAAATGAGCAGTGGTTCCGATGAAATCCCAGCTATTGTAATAAAAAAATGTATTCATAAAATAATAGAACCCCTAAAACACATTTTCAATTACTCTCTACAGACAGGAATGTTCCCGGATGATATGAAATATGCGATTGTCACACCCGTTTATAAAAAAGGTGATCGGCAGTATTTTGAGAATTACAGACCAATAAGTGTCCTAAGTACTTTCTCAAAGCTACTGGAATCTTTAATAGCAACCCAAATAATACACTTTTTTAATGACAATCGTATATTTAGTAACTCCCAGCATGGATTTCTGAAGGGTAAAAGTGTTGAAACAGCACTGTTTGACTATCTACAAGCTATTTATTCATGCTTAGACAAAGGGGATCTGGTTTGTGGTGTCTTCCTGGATTTATCCAGGGCATTTGATACAATCGAACACCTGATACTCTTAACTAAACTATTCCACTATGGAATCAAAGAAACTGAAAATAAGTTAATAAAATCATACCTACTGAACAGAAAACAGACTGTGAAGATAAGAGATTCATCGAGTGGGTCGAATGTATTATCAGATGTCCTGGATATCAATAAGGGCATTCCGCAGGGCAGTATTCTGGGCCCTCTTCTATTCATAATTTTTATGAATGACATAAGTGTTGGCATGGAGGATACTTGTCGATTTCTTAACTACGCAGACGACACTAATATATTACTGTCTAGTGCGGAGTATACGGGTATAAAAAGCCACGGCAATGTTGCTATGGAATCGACAGAAACATGGCTCATAAATAATGGACTGATTCTAAACACATTAAAAACCAATTGCACATTTTTCAAAATAAGTCAGAGAATAAGTACTCCAGAATCAATTTCGCTAAATAATAAAATCTATTCGTTCACATCCCATTCTAAATTTTTAGGTATAACGATGGACGAAACACTAAATTATAAAGAACATGTAGATATATTAGGGAAAAAGCTCAACAAAGCATGTTATGGGTTGAGAATTCTATCAAAAAATGCAAATATTGAAATAGCGAGAATATTCTATTACTCTTATTTCTATTCAAACCTAAAATATGGCATAATATTCTGGGGTCATAGTAGTGCCATACATTCTTTATTTGTGATGCAAAAGAGGGCACTGCGTATTATGTACAAACTTAAATATGACAGCAGTTGCAGGGGCTACTTCAAACGTGCGAACATACTGACTTGCTACGGAGTGTACATATTTGAATGCATCAAGTTCTTGTGGACACATAGACACTTATTTGAGCAGCATCGTTTGAGAGATGTATATAGTACGAGACATGGAGTTGAGTATAGTTATCCTGCTCATAAATCAAGTTTTTTTGAGAAAGGACCTCATTACACTTGTCTCAAGCTTTTTAATCATCTCCCCAAAGAGATAAAGAAAGCAAAGTCATACACGGCAATGAAAAAATCACTCTACAATCAACTTGTAGCATTAGAACCATATAATATGGATGAATTCTATTGTACAAATTAAATATGTAAATATACATTGTATTTTTTTTTTGTTGATTTGTTTTCATGTAATTGTTGTATAATTGTATTGTACTGTAATTCCATTGGAAATAAATTTGTTATTATTATATTATACCGCCCGCACCCCGCGCTAGATGACGTTTTCGAATGCAGCGCCCTCACAGCGGGTGATGCACCAAACTAAAATTACGAATCGTGAGGCCCTCTAGGAGTCGTCGATCTAAATTAATCTATGGTTGGTGGTGCTCTGCCGATTTGTGAGGGTGCAGTTGCTTTTCGTGATTCTCCCTCCTGTGTGGTGGTGGTGTAAGTAGGGGATGCGGTGGTAGCGCGACGGTGGCGCAAGCGGAGAGGGTAGTACGGAGCGCTTTGGTACTAACTGTGGGCGCTTCGTTCGTACCCCGTTATACTGTTTAATATACACTGTTTAATATATCATTTTCAAAATTTTATCTAGTAGTCCGCAAAGTGTCATATAATTAAATCAAAACGTCAAGATCATATATCAGTACTCTATGGTTGAGGAGGTGTTTTCCACATTTTATGGCTATTAATTTCTAAGCCTTCTCTGAGATTTAAAATTGGTCCCTTATTACCTGAGCATAAAATCTTAAAATTATTGGTATCTATAAAATGATTGTTGTTAATACAGTGTTTGGCAATTCCTGTATTGTTTATTATTTAGAATTGATTTCTTATGTTCTTTTTATCGTGTATGAAATGATAATGCCGTCGAGTGAATAAAATTTCGGCTTTTGTGAAGTGTTAAGTTTTAAAAATCACTTAATTCATAAAAATTCTTCAAAATGTGAAAATATTCTTATGATTTTAACAGAAAACACTTGGTTATATTTCACTTATATATTGGTTTTTTATTCAAATTAGTTTCGACTTTCAATAATTCTCAAGAAATATGGTATTCCTTCAGAAAACACAAATTCGAAACTAGTTTAAATAAAAATCAAAAATATTAGTTAAATGTAACTGTTTATTTTAAATGATAATTATAAATCTATTTTTTAAAACTATACGAATATTTACACATTCTGAAGACTTTTTGTGGTATTAAGACTTACTTATTCAAAAAAATATTCTTTTTTTCATTGATCATTATTTCTGACTAAAATTCTTCTTATTCTACAAATATGACAATACCGCCTGGTTGGTGTAATAGTTTTATTGAAATGATGTTTATAGTCTAACAAATTTAAAAGCGGTTATTTAAGGGAGTCGCGTAATAAATTGTCTTTATTTTTATGTACTTCAATTGATTATTTTGGAATCAATTGAAATACATAAAATTTAAGATAATTTATTGCACTTTGATTTGAGTCCCATAAATAACTCACTTTTGAATTTAATTGACAATTATAAGACTGTTTTATGATGTACGATTGCAGATAATTTTTTGGGCAGAATCCCGAAAAATCTAAACTTATTCTGAGCACCGATGAGTTTTCTCCTCAGGGACTCTCTCTCTCATTAAAATGCCATTGTTTTACTTTACACAATTTATAATTTCTCTTTAGAGAAGGAACTTATCATCGGCAATCAGAATAGGCCCCTTGACCAGGGAGAAAGATACAAAGGTAAATAAGGGAATTAGTTGTGAATAAATTGACATTTAATTGATCCAATAAAAAAAATGTTGTTTATAAAAAATGAAAAAACGTTACATTGCAAATGTTTATTTCCGAGTTTGTTTGTATGGAAAACAAAGAAATAAAATTATAATAGATAATTTCCGTTGTCTCTTGTCTACATCTAGATCTGCAATTCTCTTGTCTACGCTAGATCCCCACGATCCGCTTGTCTACATCTCGATCGTTGAGGTCCATTTGTCTACGTCTAGATCGTTGCGATCCTTTTGTCTACGTCTAGATCACTGCTATCCTCTTCTCTACGTCTAGATCGCTGCGATCTTTTTGTCCACGTCTGGATTGCTGCAATCCTCTTGTCTACGTCTAGATCGCTGCAATTCTCTTGTTTACGTCTAGATCCCTGCAATCCTCTTGTCGACATCTATTTAGCGGCAGACCTCCTCCTAAGCTCTCGAAGATTGTTCTAGCATTGTGTGTTGGCAGAGTAACCTCCATCCATCTATCTTTAGTCTAATGTTGCGACAGCTACCTAAAGTTTTAGGCGCTCGAGTAAATATCCAATTATCTAAACAAAAAAGAAAATATGCAGTAAAACAGTTTAAAATTTGTGGTGCTTTAAGGATTTTTAGTTACTAAAGAAAGTCAATCATAGTAATTATTCCTCTCATTTGCAATGAAAGATGGATTATAATCATGGCAGCAAAAAAAAAATAAACCTGAAGAAAAGTAAAGTGTACCCAAAGTGCTTGAGCAAAAATGTTATCAACCTTAAAAAGAAACGGTAATGAAATAGGGGGAAAATGTTTATACTTAACTTTGATTAACAGCAATGCCATTCGTAAGTGTTGTACCAGCTTCGACATCCTACATGTGATGATATCCAATGTATAGAGACATCGAATGTACGGAGTGTATCGACATCCAGCATGCATCGGCGTCCAGTTTGCGTCGACATCCAGCGCCCGTCAACATCCAGCGTGTATTGACATCCGGCATGCGTCCACATCCAGCGTGACATTCATTCATTCAAAGGAACGGCCTGCGTCCCACGTTGCAACATTAGTTTGCTTCAAAAAAATCAGGTATAAAGTATGATACTGCATTTACACTTACAATTTGGTACCAAATTTGCAATAATTAATGTTCATTTAATATGTAAAAATACATTCAATTTTATTACTTAATTAATTATAGTGAGATTCGAAATTAAGGAAGTTTATGAAACAAAAACTCCAGTTAGGGATTATAAATTAAATCGAAAAAGCGCTCACCGAACGCCTTGGCGCGCGCAGAATCACTTGCAGAACCTATCTTCTTTAACAAGGAAAAAAAGATTTGAGTAATTATTGAAATTTGCAAAGAAAAAAAAATCACTTCCATTTATTGAAGTCGACAGAACTCTTTGGAACTCCCCAATTACCAGTCGAATGAAAGCTCTTCTTCTGGATCACCGATGAAAGTGCTGATCTGAGGGAATTCAGCCCTCCGCGAATGATCACTGATCAATGTGTCGATCGGAGAGACATGCTCCCTGCGGAAACTCTAGCACGACTATATTGTCTTTTTCACTAACATCCTTAGACGATAGGGATATCCACTCTCACGCACAACTGTATTGTCTTTATTTGTCCGGCGTGGTTGTTGGGCGTGCGATTGGAAGCGTCGATCTGAGACCATGTAAACTCCCCGCGGAAGATCGTAGATGAAAGCGTCAATCCGAGAGCATGTAAAGACCCGCGGAAGATCGTCGATGAAAGCGTCAATCCGAGAGCATGTAAACTCCCCGCGGAACATCACTGATGGAACACTAGCACAACTATATTGTCTTTTACACTACCATCTTTAGAGGAAAGTGTCGATTAGGGTTATTTCACCCTCACGCAGGACTGAATTGTCTTTGTTTCTAGGGTCGATCCAGGAAGCTGTAGGCGTAGGCCCCTCGTGGAAGACATCACCCGGTGCGGTTAAACGAGGCCCCTCTTTTTCTTATTTTTTCCAGGATTACCATTGATCCAAAAGCAAGTGAATTTGTAATTAGTGACACAAAATTATTTAATGGAGCCTTTTACGTTAATAATTTCAACTTTTATTACAACAATCCCTTCTCATATATAACAAACACCTTTGTTTCTTTAATTGCTATCGTAACTTTTTTATTAAACTGAGCTCACCGTCCTTTTATTTTAACAACTTTAATATCTCTGTGACTTTGAGCACTACTCTTTTATTCCATTTGATTATTTATAGACATTTCTATGCCCTTTTATATAAATTATTTCTTTCAATTGATGTAATTGTTTTTATTTATTAGGCTGTTGGCTTTATCCTGTTTAAATACTAGCCGTCAGTGTTTCGCGTATCTTTCGAAAAAGCAGGCATCCTGCGCGAAGCCATGTTGGCAGTCTATGTTTTTGGAAGACCGTTTTTCGCTCCTCGAAGGGGAGCCCTAACTTAGGTCTATAACAAACATGTCAAGCATGTGCATCGCGACTATTGGTTCTACCCGGACACGAAAACACTGATCGACTTAACTTAAAATTACGCTAACTGAAACAAAAACAACTCTCTTATATACGTTTCGAAAATTTCAACCACCTCAACGATTTTACATTTCTACAACAGTGATTTACTCAAAATACTTCTCAACTATTTTGAGCCTCATTTGGGCATTGCCCTTTTATCAAAAGTACTTCTCCTTCCATTAGATTATTTAAAAACATTTCTACGCTCTTCATTATCCTTCCGTAAAAAAGCCTGGGCGCAACTCTTTATACCACAATAACACTAACACTTACTTTACATCAAACACCTCAACTTTTCCTCGATTAAATTCAATCGGTCCCTTTATTTAAAGTGACCGGGCACTGCCCTTTAACATCTTAATTTACAACACCTGCGCTTGAATAATTTTAGCAATTTATGAATGCTATAAGACGATTTTTCCAATCTACAGCTATTTTCTGATCCTCAATCTTCAATTTAAAACCACATCTAATACACCTTTATTCTCCTGTTTATAACAAGAATCACAATCTTTTCACAACCCTTCTTACAGGTCGACTACAGAGTCTTCCAAACTACAAACCCAGAGTTATTCCTTTGCACAATTCCTGAGAGAAAGAACCGAACATGAGAACCTCCCCCAAAAAAACTACTAGAGATACAAATAACACTTAAAGAATTCATAAATAAATTCTCAGAGTGTTCTTTGAATCACCATTATAGTTGGTGTGGGCTATTTTTTTCATCAACGGCTCTTCTTATAGAATTATATAAAGAAATAAAACGAGGAAAATATAATGTGGAAAGCTCATCGTCGCACAACAAGAAAAAATGCAATAATAACAGAAGAACGGTGATATTAGGTTAGGTTACAAGGTAAAGATTTGCAAACGGTTGTTGGAAAGAAAATCGATGTAAATGGAAAAATTATCTCGTTGGATTCATTAGAAGTCGAAGTAAATAATCTCAAGATAAAATAAAAGAAGCATGAAGATAATTAAAAATAATCTTTTAACCAACTTTACCTATATTTATTTCAATCAGTCCCTTTTTAAAAGCGACCGGGCACTGCCCTTTTTACATTTATTCTCAACACTTCCGCTGATCAATTTTAATCAGACCCTTGTTTCAGGGAGACCAGTATACCTAAGAGGGCTGATAATTATTTGTATGTAACTTCTGGTAAAACTATCTGTTTTATTGTATTACAGATATTTCTTTTTAAAATTATTATTAAACGTTCGTTTCTAGTCACTATCACTCAACTTTACCTTGATTTTATTGTATCAGTCCCTTTATTTAAAGCGACTGGGCAGGCACTGCCCTTTAACATCATAATTTGAAACACTTGCGCTTCAATAATTTGAGAGATTTATGAATCCAATGAGGCGATTTTTCAAATCCACAGCAATTTTCTTACCCACACTCGTTCGTAAACCTTTAATTTAAAACCACACCTAATACACCTTTATTCTCCTGTTTTTAACAAGAATCACAATCTTTTCACAATCATTCTTACACGTCGACTACAAACAGAGTCTTCCAAACTACAAACCCAGAGTTATTTCTTTGCACAATTCCTGAGAGAAAGAACCGAACATGAGAACCTCCCCCAAAAAAACTACTAGAGATACAAATAACACTTAAAGAAATCATAAATAAATTCTCAGAGTGTTCTTTGAATCACCATTATAGTTGGTGTGGGCTATTTTTTTCATCAACGGCTCTTCTTATAGAATTATATAAAGAAATGAAACGAGGAAAATTATAATGTGGAAAGCTCATCGTCGGACGACAAGAAAAATTGCAATAATAACAAAAGAGCGGTGATATTAGGTTAGGTTACAAGGTAAAGATTTACAAACGGTCGTTGGAAAGAAAATCGATGCAAATGGAAAAATTGTATCATTAGATTCTCTACAAGTTGAAGTAAATAATTTCAAGATAAAATAAAAGAAACATGAAGATAAATAAAAATAATCTTTTAAAGAACTTTACCTATATTTATTTTAGTCAGTCCCTTTTTTAAAAGCGACCGGGCACTGCCCTTTTTACATTTATTTTCAACACTTCCGCTTGATCAATTTTAATCAGACCCTTGTTTCAGAGAGACCAGTATACCCAAGAGGGCCGATAATTATTTGTATGTTATTTCTGGTAAAACTGTTTATCTGTTTTATTGTTTTACAGATATTTCTTTTTAGATTATTTATTAATGCTTCTACTTGATTTATTTCGAAGACTGTACTATTTGTATGTTACGTTTTGTGAGACCGTTTGTCTGTTTTCTAGATATTTCTTCATAAGTTTATTATTAAAGTTTTATTTTTATTTATTTTCAGTCAACTTTACCTTGTGTTTATCAAATCAGTCCCTTTATTAAAGCGACCGGGCACTGCCCTTTAACATCTTAATTTACAACACTTGTGCTTGAATAATTTTAGAGATTTATTTATCCGATAAGACGATTTTCCAAATTCACAGCAATTTTCTTACCCTCAGTCGTTCGTTAACCTTTAATTTAAAACCACACCTAATACACCTTTATTCTCCTGTTTTTAACAAGAATCACAATCTTTTCACAACCTTTCTTACACGTCGACTACAAACAGAGCCTTCCAAACTACAAACCCAGAGTTATTTCTTTGCACAACTCCTGAGAGAAAGAACCGAACATGAGAACCTCCCCCAAAAAAACTACTAGAGATACAAATAACACTTAAAGAAATCATAAATAAATTCTCAGAGTGTTCTTTGAATCACCATTATAGTTGGTGTGGGCTATTTTTTTCATCAACGGCTCTTCTTATAGAATTATATAAAGAAATAAAACGAGGAAAATATAATGTGGAAAGCTCATCGTCGGACAACAAGAAAAATTGTAATAATAACAGAAGAACGGTGATATTAGGTTAGGTTACAAGGTAAAGATTTGCAAACGGTTGTTGGAAAGAAAATTGATGCAAATGGAAAAATTATCTCGTTGGATTCACTAGAAGTCGAAGTAAATAATCTTAAGATAAAATAAAAGAAACATAAAGATAATTAAAAATAATCTTTTAACCAACTTTACCTATATTTATTTTAATCAGTCCCTTTTTAAAAGCGACCGGGCACTGCCCTTTTTACATTTATTCTTAACACTTCCGCTTGATCAATATTAATCAGACCCTTGTTTCAGAGAGACCAGTATACCTAACATGACCGATAATTATTCGTACGATACTTTTTATATAACTGTTTATCTGTTTTATTGTATTACAGATATTTCTTTTTAAGTTATTTATTAATGCTTCCGCTTAATTTATTTCAAAGACTGTACTATTTGTATGTTATAGTATGTGAGACCGTTTGTCTGGTTTATAGATGTTTCTTTTTAAATTTATTATTAAGTGTGCGTTTCTAGTCACTATCACTCAACTTTACCTTGATTTTATTGTATCAGTCCCTTTTTTTATGAATTCAATAAGACGGGGTTTTTCAAATCCACAGCAATTTCTTACCCACACTCGTTCGTGAACCTTTAATTTAAAACCACACCTAATACACCTTTATTCTCCTGTTTTTAACAAGAATCACAATCTTTTCATAACCTTTCTTACACGTCGACTACAAACAGAGTCTTTCAAACTACAAACCCAGAGTTATTTCTTTGCACAATTCCTGAGAGAAAGAACCGAACATGAGAACCTCCCCCAAAAAAACTACTAGTGATACAAATAACACTTAAAGAATTCATAAATAAATTCTGAGAGTGTTCTTTGAATCACCATTATAGTTGGTGTGGGCTATTTTTTTCATCAACGGCTCTTCTTATAGAATTATATAAGGAAATAAAACAAGGAAAATATAATGTGGAAAGCTCATCGTCGGACAACAAGAAAAATTGCAATAATAACAAAAGAACGGTGACATTAGGTTAAGTTACAAGGTAAAGATTTGCAAACGGTTGTTGGAAAGAAAATTGATGCAAATGGAAAAATTATCTCGTTGGATTCACTAGAAGTCGAAGTAAATAATCTCAAGATAAAATAAAAGAAACATGAAGATAATTAAAAATAATTTTTTAACCAACTTTACCTATATTTATTTCAATCAGTCCCTTTTTAAAAGCGACCGGGCACTGCCCTTTTTACATTTATTCTTAACACTTCCACTTGATCAATTTTAATCAGACCCCTCTTTCAGGGAGACTATTATACCTAAGATGGCCAATACTTTATTATTTGTATGTTACTTCTTGTAAAACTGTTTATCTGTTTTATTGTTTTACAGATATTTCTTTTTAAGTTATTTATTAATGCTTCCGCTTAATTTATTTCAAAGACTGTACTGTTTGTATGTTATGGATTGTGAGACCTTTTGTCTGTATTATAGATGTTTCTTTTTAAATTTATTTTTAAGTGTGCGTTTCCAGTCACTATCACTCAACTTTACCTTGATTTCATTGTATCAGTCCATTTTTTTATGAATCCAATGAGACGGTTTTTCAAATCCACAGCAATTTTCTTACTCACACTCGTTCGTGAACCTTTAATTTAAAACCACACCTAATACACCTTTATTCTCCTGTTTTTAACAAGAATCACAATCTTTTCACAACCTTTCTTACACGTCGACTACAAACAGAGTCTTCCAAACTACAAACCCAGAGTTATTTCTTTGCACAATTCCAGAGGGAAAGAACCGAACATGAAAACCTCCCCCAAAAAAACTACTAGTGATACAAATAACACTTAAAGAATTCATAAATAAATTCTTAGTGTTCTTTGAATCACCATTATAGTTGGTGTGGGCTATTTTTTTCATCAACGGCTCTTCTTATAGAATTGTATAAGGAAATAAAACGAGGAAAATAATAATGTAGAAAGCTCATCGTCAGACAACAAGAAAAATTGCAATAATAACAAAAGAACGGTGATATTAGGTTAGGTTACAAGGT
Organism: Philonthus cognatus; assembly: GCA_932526585.2. Taxonomy (NCBI): domain Eukaryota; kingdom Metazoa; phylum Arthropoda; class Insecta; order Coleoptera; family Staphylinidae; genus Philonthus; species Philonthus cognatus. The sequence continues at coordinate 11,091,336 of OW052252.1, read as the reverse complement.
AAAGATTTACAAACGGTTGTTGGTAAGAAAATCGATGCCAATGGAAAAATTGTATCGTTAGATTCACTAGAAGTCGAAGTAAATAACCTCAAGATAAAATAAAAGAAACATGAAAATAATAAAAAAAATCTTTTAATTAACTTTACCTTTATTTATTTCAATCAGTCTCTATTTTTAAAAGCGACCGGGCACCACCCTATTACATTTATTCTCAACACTTCCGCTTGATCAATTTTATTCTGACCCTTCTTTTAGAGAGACTTATATACCTAAGAGGGCCAATACTTTATTATTTGTATGTTACTTCTTGTTAAATTGTTTATCTGTTTTATTGTTTTACAGATATTTCTTTTTAGGTTATTTCAAAGACTGTACTATTTGTATGTCACGTTTTCTGAGACCGTTTGTCTGATTTCTAAATATTTCTTCATGAGTTTATTATTAAAGTTTTATTTTTATTTATTTTCAGTCAACTTTACCTTGTATTCATCGAATCAGTTCCTTTATTTAAAGCGACCGGGCACTGCCCTTTAACATCTTAATTTACAACACGTGCGCTTGAATAATTTTAGAGATTTATGTATTAGATGAGACGATTTTTCAAATCCACAGCAACTTTCTTACCCTCACTCGTTCGTGAATCTTCAATTTAAAACCACACCTAATACACCTTTATTCTCCCGTTTTTAACAAGAATCACAATCTTTTCACAACCTTTCTTACACGTCGACTACAAACAGAGTCTTCCAAACTACAAACCCAGAGTTATTTCTTTGCACAATTCCTGAGAGAAAGAACCGAACATAAGAACCTCCCCCAAAAAAACTACTAGAGATACAAATAACACTTAAAGAATTCATAAATAAATTCTCAGAGTGTTCTTTGAATCACCATTATAGTTGGTGTGGGCTATTTTTTTCATCAACGGCTCTTCTTATAGAATTATATAAGGAAATAAAACGAGGAAAATATAATGTGGAAAGCTCATTGTCGGACAACAAGAAAAATTGCAATAATAACAGAAGAACGGTGATGTTAGGTTAGGTTACAAGGTAAAGATTTACAAACGGTTGTTGGTAAGAAAATCGATGCAAATGAAAAAATTGTATCGTTAGATTCATTAGAAGTCGAAGTAAATAACCTCAAGATAAAATAAAAGAAATATGATGATAATTAAAAATATTCTTTTAACCAACTTTACCTATATTTATTTCAATCAGTCCTTTTTTTAAAAGCGACCAGGCACTGCCCTTTTCACATTTATTCTCAACACTTCCACTTGATCAATTTTAATCAGACCATTGTTTCAGAGAGACCAGTATACCTAAGAGGGCCGATAATTATTTGTATGTAACTTCTGGTAAAACTGTTTATCTATTTTATTGTATTACAGATATTTCTAAAATTATTATTAAACGTTCGTTTCTAGTCACTATCACTCAACTTTACCTTGATTTTATTGTATCAGTCCCTTTATTTAAAGCGACCGGGCACTGCCCTTTAACATCATAATTTGAAACACTTGCGCTTGAATAATTTGAGAGATTTATGAATACAATGAGACGATTTTTCAAATCCACAACAATTTTCTTACCCACACTCGTTCGTAAACCTTTAATTTAAAACCACACCTAATACACTTTTATTCTCCTGTTTTTAACAAGAATCACAATCTTTTCACAACCCTTCTTACACGTCGACTACAAACAGAGTCTTCCAAACTACAAACCCAGAGTTATTTCTATGCACAATTCCTGAGAGAAAGAACCGAACATGAGAACCTCCCCCAAAAAAACTAGTAGAGATACAAATAACACTTAAAGAATTCATAAATAAATTCTCAGAGTGTTCTTTGAATCACCATTATAGTTGGTGTGGGCTATTTTTTTCATCAACGGCTCTTCTTATAGAATTATATAAGGAAATAAAACGAGGAAAATATAATGTGGAAAGCTCATCGTCGTACAACAAGAAAAATTGCAATAATAACAGAAGAACGGTGATGTTAGGTTAGGTTACAAGGTAAAGATTTACAAACGGTTGTTGGTAAGAAAATCGATCCAAATAAAAAAATTGTATCTTTAGATTCACTAGAAGTTGAAGTAAATAACCTCAAGATAAAATAAAAGAAATATGAAGATAATTAAAAATACTCTTTTAACCAACTTTACCTATATTTATTTCAATCAGTCCTTTTTTTTAAAAGCGACCAGGCACTGCCATTTTTACATTTATTCTCAACACTTCCGCTTGATCAATTTTAATCAGACCATTGTTTCAGAGAGACCAGTATACCTAAGAGGGCCGATAATTATTTGAATGTAACTTCTGGTAAAACTGTTTATCTGTTTTATTGTATTACAGATATTTCTTTTTAAAATTTTTATTAAACGTTCGTTTCTAGTCACTATCACTAAACTTTACCTTGATTTTATTGTATCAGTCCCTTTATTTAAAGCGACCGGGCACTGCCCTTTAACATCATAATTTGAAACACTTGCGCTTGAATAATTTGAGAGATTTATGAATCCAATGAGACTATTTTTCAAATCCACAGCAATTTTCTTACCCACACTTGTTCGTAAACCTTTAATTTAAAATCACACCTAATACACCATTATTCTCCTGTTTTTAACAAGAATCACAATCTTTTCACAACTTTTCTTACACGTCGACTACAAACAGAGTCTTCCAAACTACAAACCCAGAGTTATTTCTTTGCACAATTCCTGAGGGAAAGAACCGAACATGAGAACCTCCCCCAAAAAAACTACTAGTGATACAAATAACACTTAAAGAATTCATAAATAAATTCTCAGAGTGTTCTTTGAATCACCATTATAGTTGGTGTGGGCTATTTTTTTCATCAACGGCTCTTCTTATAGAATTATATAAGGAAATAAAACGAGGAAAATGATAATGTGGAAAGCTCATCGTCGGACGACAAGAAAAATTGCAATAATAACAGAAGAACGGTGATATTAGGTTAGGTTACAAGGTAAAGATTTGCAAACGGTTGTTGGTAAGAAAATCGATGCAAATGGAAAAATTGTATCTTTAGATTCACTAGAAGTCGAAGTAAATAATCTCAAGATAAAATAAAAGAAACATAAAAATAAAAAAAAATCTTTTAATAACTTAACCTTTATTTATTTCAATCAGCCTATTTTTTAAAAGCGACCGGGCACCGCCCTTTTTACATTTATTCTCAACACTTCCACTTGATCAATTTTATTCTGACCCTTCTTTCAGGGAGACTATTATACCTAAGATGGCCGATACTTTATTATTTGTATGTTACTTCGTGTTAAACTGTTTATCTGTTTTATAGTTTTACAGATATTTCTTTTTAGGTTATTTATTAATGCTTCCACTTGATTTATTTCAAAGACTGTACTATTTGCATGTTACGTTTTCTAAGACCGTTTGTCTGATTTTTAGATATTTCTTCATGAGTTTATTATTAAAGTTTTATTTTTATTTATTTTCAGTCAACTTTACCTTGTATTCATCGAATTAGTCCCTTTATTTAAAGCGACCGGGCACTGCCTTTTAACATCTTAATTTACAACACTTGCGCTTGAATAATTTTAGAGATTTATGTATTAGATGAGACAATTTTTCAAATCTACAGTAATTTTCTTACCCTCACTCGTTCGTGAATCTTCAATTTAAAACCACACCTAATACACCTTTATTCTCCTGTTTTTAACAAGAATCACAATCTTTTCACAACCTTTCTTACACGTCGACTACAAACAGAGTCTTCCAAACTACAAACCCAGAGTTATTTCTTTGCACAATTCCTGAGGGAAAGAACCGAACATGAGAACCTCCCCCAAAAAAACTACTAGTGATACAAATAACACTTAAAGAATTCATAAATAAATTCTCAGAGTGTTCTTTGAATCACCATTATAGTTGGTGTGGGCTATTTTTTTCATCAACGGCTCTTCTTATAGAATTATATAAGGAAATAAAACGAGGAAAATATAATGTGGAAAGCTCATCGTCGGACAACAAGAAAAATTGCAATAATAACAGAAGAACGGTGATGTTAGGTTAGGTTACAAGGTAAAGATTTACAAACGGTTGTTGGTAAGAAAATCGATGCAAATGAAAAAATTGTATCGTTAGATTCATTAGAAGTCAAAGTAAATAACTTCAAGATAAAATAAAAGAAATATGATGATAATTAAAAATATTCTTTTAACCAACTTTACCTATATTTATTTCAATCAGTCCTTTTTTTAAAAGCGACCAGGCACTGCCCTTTTCACATTTATTCTCAACACTTCCGCTTGATCAATTTTAATCAGACCATTGTTTCAGAGAGACCAGTATACCTAAGAAGGCCGATAATTATTTGTATGTAACTTCTGGTAAAACTGTTTATCTGTTTTATTGTATTACAGATATTTCTTTTTAAAATTTTTATTAAACGTTCGTTTCTAGTCACTATCACTAAACTTTACCTTGATTTTATTGTATCAGTCCCTTTATTTAAAGCGACCGGGCACTGCCCTTTAACATCATAATTTGAAACACTTGCGCTTGAATAATTTGAGAGATTTATGAATCCAATGAGACTATTTTTCAAATCCACAGCAATTTTCTTACCCACACTCGTTCGTAAACCTTTAATTTAAAACCACACCTAATACACCTTTATTCTCCTGTTTTTAACAAGAATCACAATCTTTTCACAACCTTTCTTACACGTCGACTACAAACAGAGTCTTCCAAACTACAAACCCAGAGTTATTTCTTTGCACAATTCCTGAGAGAAAGAACCGAACATGAGAACCTCCCCCAAAAAAACTACTAGAGATACATATAACACTTAAAGAATTCATAAATAAATTCTCAGTGTTCTTTGAATCTCCATTATAGTTGGTGTGGGCTATTTTTTTCATCAACGGCTCTTCTTATAGAATTATATAAGGAAATAAAACGAGGAAAATATAATGTGGAAAGTTCATCGTCGGACAACAAGAAAAATTGCAATAATAACAGAAGAACGGTGATATTAGGTTAGGTTACAAGGTAAAGATTTGCAAACGGTTGTTGGAAAGAAAATTCATGCAAATGGAAAAATTATCTCGTTGGATTCACAAGAAGTCGAAGTAAATAATCTCAAGATAAAATAAAAAAAACATGAAGATTATTAAAAATAATCTTTTAACCCACTTTACCTATATTTATTTCAATCAGTCCCTTTTTAAAAGCGACCGGGCACTGCCCTTTTTACATTTATTCTTAATACTTCCGCTTGATCAATTTTAATCAGACCCTTGTTTCAGAGAGACCAGTATACCTAAGACGGCAGATAATTATTCGTACGTTACTTTTTGTAAAACTGTTTATCTGTTTTATTGTATTACAGATATTTCTTTTTAAGTTATTTATTAATGCTTCCGCTTAATTTATTTCAAAGACTGTACTATTTGTATGTTATGGTTAGTGAGACCGTTTGTCCGTATTATAGATGTTTCTTTTTAAATTTATTATTAAGTGTGCGTTTCTAGTCACTATCACTCAACTTTACCTTGATTTCATTGTATCAGTCCCTTTTTTTATGAATCCAATGAGACGGTTTTTCAAATGCACAGCAATTTTCTTACTCACACTCGTTCGTAAACCTTTAATTTAAAACCACACCTAATACACCTTTATTCTCCTGTTTTTAACAAGAATCACAATCTTTTCACAACCTTTCTTACACGTCGACTACAAACAGAGTCTTCCAAACTACAAGCCCAGAGTTATTTCTTTGCACAATTCCTGAGAGAAAGAACCGAACATGAGAACCTCCCCCAAAAAAACTACTAGAGATACAAATAACACTTAAAGAATTCATAAATAAATTCTTAGAGTGTTCTTTGAATCACCATTATAGTTGGTGTGGGCTATTTTTTTCATCAATGGCTCTTCTTATAGAATTATATAAAGAAATAAAACGAGGAAAATTATAATGTGGAAAGCTCATCGTCGGACGACAAGAAAAATTGCAATAATAACAGAAGAACGGTGATATTAGGTTAGGTTACAAATTAAAAATTTACAAACGATCGTTGGAAAGAAAATCGATGCAAATGGAAAAATGATCTCGATGAATTCATTGGAAGTCGAAGTAAATAAATTCAACAAAAAAAAAAAAAGAAACATGAAGATAATTAGAAATAATCTTTAGATAAAAATATAAATAATATTGATTTATATATAGAATTCCTCAACTTTTTCTAGATTTAATTCAATCAGTCCCTTTTTTCTAAAAAGCGACCGGGCCCAGCCCTTTGTACCTTAATTTTCAACACTTTGGCTTGATTAATTTCAGACTATTATTCGTATGTTACGTTTTGTAAGGCTGTTTGTCTGTTGCTTTTTAAGTTTTTTAGTAAAGATATATTTCTAGTTACTTTTAACTAAATACGCTCTTGATGATTAACACAGATAAAGGCCCATTAAATAATTTTATTTAAATATTTTTTAAAATCGTTTAAGAAATTTTTATTACTAATTCGAATAGTGGGAGAATTTTAATATGTAATTATCTGAAAAGAAGAAAACACTGAAATTAGGGAAAAACAGCTGAAACCTGACTAGATTTCGAACTCGGGGCGCTTTAGCAGGATTTTATCTAAGTAAAAACTTTATCTAAGTTTTAACAAAGTGTTTTATTGTTAATTTAAATGATTAATTAATTATTACCGGATGAAAATGACGGATGTAATTTGACAGTTTTAATAATCGACTATCGTGATAATCACAACGCGGTGATTTAATCTAAAGAGTGTTTAAAATCCCAGCTTAAGCATGAAGTAAAATTTCGAGTTTAGAGAAGCCTGAAAATTTGGTTTGGTCGCGTAGCGCGGAGCGGCCAAACCAAATTTTCAGGCTTCTCTAAACTCGAAATTTTACTTCATGCGCCACCGGTACAAAACACTGATATATTACGAAGTTTAAAACACACCGCTAAACTTTACATTGAATCAGTGTATTGTGCCGGTGGCGCATGAAGTAAAATTTCGAGTTTAGAAAAGCCTGAAAATTTGGTTTGGCCGCTCCGCGCTTCGCGCTACGCGACCAAACCAAATTTTCTGGCTTTTCTAAACTCGAAATTTTACTTCATGCTTAATCTGGGATTTTAAACACTCGTTAGATTAAATCACCGCGTTGTGATTATCACGATAGTCGATTATTAAAACTGTCAAATTACATCCGTCATTTTCATCCGGTAATAATTAATTAATCATTTAAATTAACAATAAAACACTTTGTTAATTTTATTCCATGTACGTCTTCAATTATCAAGATAGGCGAACAAGACGTTTAGCTTTTCGCCGTTGGTCGCGCGGAGATAAAAACAAAAGCAATGCAAAACTTCTAGAAACAAGCCGACCAAAAATGTCGAGCAAAATCGCTTTCTGGATGATTTTTAGCAGGGAAATCAACGATCCCCGCAATAAACGACGGGAAAACCTATGTCTTAATATGAAAGAAACAATGTTTTCGTTGTTTCAATCATCAAACACAGTTTTTTTTTTCTAGAGGGTAGCGAAAAAGCTACTCACCGTATCCAGTTATCAGGATTTTCACCCCACAGAAATGTTTAATGCCTGTTTAAATGACCGACGAAGTTTAGTTTAGTTTAATTTAGGATGTATTCACTTAAAATAACTTGCAAAGTTTAGTTATGAAGAACGAAAAGCGAATGCGTGTGCCAAGCTTGGAAGCCAACAACTGAGTGTCGATTGTTTACGCGGCGTTGCCGGTGGTTGTTGCCTACTTACGTGAAAAACAAAGCTAACCGGCTAAAAACTTCCAGACACATCGCTTTCTGGGCGATTTTGGCCGGGAAAGCCGTGAAATCGCAATAAAAGACGGAAGTTCTAGGAAAAACGGTGTTATAAAGTGAAAGAAACAATGTTTTCGTTTTTTCAATCATCAAACACCGTGTTTTCAGGAAGAAAGCGGAAAAGCTACTCACTGTATCCAGTTAGCAGGATTTTCACGCCACAGAAATGTTTAATAGCGGACCGACGAAGTTTAGTTTAGTTAATTAAGGATGTATTCACTTAAAATAACTTGCAAAGTTTAGTTATGAAGAACGAAATAAAATGTGCGTCGTCTCCGAACAAAATAAAAACAACAACTGAGCGTCGGACAGCGGACAGCGCCCCACCGTAAACTTTCGGGACGCTCAAGAAAAACAAAAGCTCGCAAACTTTTAGAAAGAACAATGCCAACGGCGAAACATTTCAAAATCGCAATAAAAGACGAAGGTTCTAGAAAAACGGTGTTATAATGTGAAAGAAACAATGTTTTGGTTTGTTCAATCATCAAACACCGTTTTTTTCTGTAAGAAAGCGGAAAAGCTACTCGCTGTATCCAGTTATCAGGATTTTCACGCCACAGAAATGTTTAACACCGGACCGACGAAGTTTAGTTTAGTTTAATTTAGGATGTATTCACTTAAAATAACTTGCAAAGTTTAGTTGTGAAGAACGAAATAAGACGCGCGTCGTCTCCGATAGACATGAAACAACCGAGCGTTGATTGTTTACCCCGCGCTGAATGCACAGTCGCGTATTGGGCACTATAGTAGAAGTCAATTATTTTAATCACTGAAAATTTTAATCAGGTGGATTTAAATAAAAAAACTAGTTTGTTATTGTCAATTAAATTAAATAACTAATGAATACCGGATTGAAATAACAACAGAAGTAATTTGACAGTTTTAAAAGTTCAGCTTTTTGCCGTTTGTCGCACAGCGCCACCGTAAACTTGTGACGCGTTAAAAAACAAAAGCTTGCAAGCGTGTAAAAAAAACCAAGCGAACGGCGAAAGCCAAACACTTTTTCCGGCTGAAAACCGTCCAGAAAGCTAAATAGCTTTCTGGACGGTTTTCAGCCGGAAAAAGCGCAAAATTGACGGGAACAGGAATGCGCGCGATAGTTCACAGGATTTTAAAGAATTTCCACTTACCTTGTCCGGTAATCAGGAGTTTCACCCCACAAAAAATTAAAAACCGGCTTTAAATGACTGACCGACGAAGTTTAGTTTAATTTAATTTAATTTAGGATGCACTACATTAAAATAACTTGCAAAGTTTAGTTATGAAGAATGAGACTTTTGAAAAGTGCGTGTGGTTTGTACGAGGAGAACTGATCGAATGGCGCCGGACGCCGCAGCGGTTACCTTTATAACCTCGGTTTGACAGGTCCCCCCACTACCGACGCGCTGACCAATGGGCGTCGATTTGGACAAATGACAATTAAAATGTGTGGAAAAGTTTTTTCGGGCCTAACGGGGGCGGTTGAGATAAATTGGCAGAAAAGAGGGCGATTTTCTCGCGATTCCGAGGATGCCCGCCCTTTTAAAATCTGTGCAGGAATAAGCGCGCTACGCCTCTCTGAAGTTAAGGGGGTGGTTAGGTGGGTTAACCCGCAAGGATTGGGGCGGTGGAGTTGAAAATGGGGGTGGTTACAGCTGGGAGGGATGTTGGGGGGTGAATGACAGAAGTTTGCAAACGCGGGGGGCTTTAATTCAATCGCTGTAAAGGGGGTTAGTTGGGGTGCTTGACGGGGTTGATTATGCAAAAATTAAGGGTGATCAAGACTAAAAACTTGATTTAAAAAGTGTCTCTGTATCCGGGGGTTCATATTAAACAATCTTTTGAAGTTAGTTTTGCAATTTAAGCGATTTTAAATAAAATCGATTTCATTGATTTTTCACCTATTAATCAAAATGGTGGGCACTGTCACACGGGGTAGTTAATAATTACATAATTAATTTACGGGGTTTTAACGTGATTTCACGTGTGTTTCTTTTGTGGAATTGTATTTATTTTTAGTGGTGGTGCTTTATTTTTACATGCCCTTGTTTATTAGGCGGTTTTTATGGCATTCATCTTTTTTTCTGAACTCGGCTCGACGGTCAAAAAAAACGTGAGACTGTGAGTGACTCGTATTTCGTTTTTATAAACATGAATAAACAGAAATACATCGACGTTTGTTGGATAATTTAAGTCGAAAATATATTAATTTAATAACTCTCGTAATCAGGGGCGCAGCCAGAGGGGGGGCCGTGCTGAAAACATAAGAACGCTGTGCTTTATTTGGACATTCGCGAAAAATTAAAGAAATAAAAACAAATTGTAAGGAAATATTAATTTCTTTGTGTTTGATGTGAAAAACAACAACAAAATTGAGCCGATCAAACTATTAAGATTCATCGGCCTGATGAAGCCACCATGTGGCGAAACAATTGTTGCAGTGTCAATCAATAAACAGTGAAATCTTAGCCAATTGTGTTATTTACTAAAAGTGTTAATATGGAATTTCACCAAGTAACAGCCTCAACTATTAAATTATTAAGAAGAAGAATTAAGTGATTTTGACAAGCAATTATTAAGTGAAGAGGTGGCTAATGAAATGGTAAGCATTTGCTATATTAAAGGGTAATTATAAAGAAATGGGATTAAAACGTGTAATGTGAACGTAGCTTTATTTTATTTCATTTGGTCCAGCGACGGCTCGCAGGCTAACTTCAGGGTCGACCACAGCGTCAAGGTACAGAAAATTTGAGGTTGGGATCGCGCTTTATAAATACAAGGAATTGCACAACAAAGTCACCTTTTAATAACTGATACATATTACCTTGGGTCTCTGTCCAACCCTGAAGTTAGGCTGCAAGCCGTCGCTGATTTGGTCTTTGTATTAGAATCATCTATCTAGTAACCGCATCATACCACACTGCAGTGGCGGCTGCTACAGGGAGGGCAACGGGGCACTGCCCTCCCGTGACAAACCGTGACCTGTCCAAATTTCTTTTAACAGATAAATGATTATAAATACCTAATTTGTATGTACATTTTCTGATTTGTTTGATAACAAATGGTATGCTTTCGAAACACGGGCTCCGGGCCATCTCGCATATTACCCTCAATCTGCTACGTCTACGACGCAATCGAGCGATGGAAACTGGTGGGGCTAGATCGTGGCTCTACGCTAGCAACGGGGCATTCTCTGGTTTGTCCCGGGCTCAACTCTATGTATATTTGAACCTCACTTGAAATCAGTGTTTTATACGCGTGGCGCATGAAGTAAAATTTCGAGTTTAGAAAAGCCCCGTGAAAATTTGTCTCGGGTCGCTGCGCGACCCTCGACAAATTTTCTACACGGGGCTTTTCTAAACTCGAAATTTTACTTCATGCTTAGTTTGGGAGTGGAAAACACTCGTTTAAAGCCCTCCGTAAACTTCATATTAGCCCAATATTAAAAGTATGATTAAAAAAATATTGGAGAGATTTTTTACTAATAAAGCAGCTCGCTATTGTATTGGACTGGACAGAAAAATAATGTCAAAATAATTGGTCTTCAAATTATAAATATTATTCCAGGTGAAGTATCCAGGGCAATATCTTTTACTATTGCTTTTCCTTTTATATCAAATGCGTTTCTTTTTTTATCAATTGATTTTCTTGTTTGTCAAAAGCTTTTCGTTTTACGTCAAATAAATTCTTGAAGTGTCAAAATTGTTTCGTTATTTCTCAATTGTAATTCTTAAACCACAATAATATGCGTAATATGTAATTCTAACTCAAACTTTATTGGAAATAATAACATTGACAATCTTTTGAACAAATACGAGAAATAAAAGCTATTATACATAACAACAAAATATGTAATTAGCACTTTAGTAAAGAATTTCTTTTTTTCTAAACAATCACTTAGGTATGTCTCCATATGTTGAACATAATGAAGACAATGCGTTTCCAATATATTTTCTGATGATGCCTGAATTATCTCGTATTATTCATCGGCATTATAATCTATTCCATTTGTTTCTGGATCTCGCCTAGCTATGGAAAAGTGACAGTTTAAGTATTGTAAATGGGGCTGGTTGTGTTTTAAATCAGGGTTTTTAAATGTCACTGTCAGATGTTCGATTTTAAGGTTATAATTTCTGACTATTGTGATCTTACACTGTTGCCTGTTTTACAAATTTTCAGATATAAAAGGATAATAATATGCAGTTTTAAGATTAACAAAATTGACTACTTGGTTTTTGTACATACAAACACAGCAATAATATTGTCGTAAAATTAATTGTAATGAAGATCTCCCTACCTGAAACGTAATTATCTTTCATTTAATATATATGATAATTAAAATACTAGACATACCCCAAAAATATCTATTAAAATCGTAATAATATTGTAATGCTGTAGATTTGGATTACTTTGCCTAAAATGTTTGTAGGATTTCAGAATTTGTAACCTTTTTGATTCAGAGATAATCTTTGGCATGTTAATATTTAATATGTGCCTGAAATTATTTTTCCCTTTGACATTGACACAGCATTGCAACACTAGATTAATTTGATTTAATAATAAAATGCTTGAAGAAGCGACCGCGTGGCGAAATAATTGTTGCAAGATTAACAATAAACCTCTTGAAAATTAAAAAGAGGATTACTTATGATATCATAAATTATTGCAACACTGTTAAAATAAGGAATCAGGAGTGCCAATTAATAAAAAAAGTAAATGTTGATACTGCAACATAACAACACGAAAGCATGGCTAGGCGAGATCCAGAAACAAATGGAATGGTGTATAGCTGCCTCTGCTCGTTTTATTCCATTTTTCCATGCAGAAAATAGCTCCTCAATTGGGTTTAAAAATGGGCTATATGGCGGAAGAAAGATCAAGTTGTGGCCATGTCGTTGAATTAAGTTTCTAATATCTAAATTTCTATGGAATGGTACTGTTGTGCTGCGGATTTGTAGCGCTCGCAGCGATCGCTAGGGTTGTTGGAGAATTGCCCGTCACCGGAATTATATTAGAAAACTTCCAATTACTAGACTTTATTCAAATTAACGGATTATATAGATTTACAATTTACTGTGTGATGGTTACAATTTCAACGTATCTACCGAACTGCTTATAAAAAAATTTACAATATGTTTCGAGAAGTGTGAGTGATGTCGCACGTGACATGGTACGATGTTAACAACCAATGAAATTTGTACAAGCGACATCACCCCATCTTACTCAGCAAAATTTGTATGAAAAAATGCACGTAGCAACAAGTGCAGACATGTCTATATTGCAAATGCCATCATGCGCTTTGCAATATGATAGTGTAATGCTTTACAAAATGGAATTTATTAGTTAACATAATAAAATTAATAATAATACAATAAAATGAATAATTAAATAATAAGATTATTATATATGGTTAGAATATCACAACAGTACATTGTCCATAATAAAATGTGCTCCTTCAATTCCATCGACACTCAAATGATTAATTAGGGTAACAATAAATTCTTCAAAGTGTTCGACATTATATGGCCTATCTTGAATTTGGAATAGATATAAAGAATTGCTTGTCATAGCGGCAGCAATTGAATAATTCCTGCTTCTTATTTGGGCCTTACATATGTAAATGTGCAGGCAAATTTTTGGGGGATCTACCATGATAAGAAGTACGAGATGTTACCTGAACTCCAAATTCATCAATAAACAAAAATTTGTTTCGTCCATTCATTATTCGATTATAATGAATCGCACATTGGAACCTCTGTTGCATTACTTCGGGTGAGTTTCTGCGAGCTGGAACATTTGTAACAATCTTGAATGAATAATGGATGTCCTTCAGCGCTCTTTTAATTGTTGAGATTGATATTTGCAATCCAGGCCATGTCTCTTAAGCATTTCTTTTTAAGAGCTGCAAGGGTTAAAGTGCAATCATCATCCACCCGGTCACAAATTTCTTTTTTTTGCACATTTGTTAAAATTTTATTTCGAGGACCTGCCTGCCTTTTTTCTATTACACCTGTGGCCGTGTATTTTTTATGTATCTTTCGTACAGCATCTGGGAGTATTCCAAATTGTTTTGATACCTGAATACTCGACGAACCAGAATTCATCGCCCTTACTATAAGCGACCGTACTTTATTTCGATTTTATCATTTTTTCTACATCTTGGCTGCTCTGCCATGATACTTGTAATTATGAAAGCAAATGCTAGCAAACACGAATTTCAACTGACAAATAACGAATGATATTTGACATATAAAGAAACTACTTGATACAAAACGAAAATGATTTGACAAACAAGAAAAGCAATTGATAGAGAAAAATATTTGATATAAAGAGAAAAGCAATAGAAAAACTCTGTAATTAATTGTACGTCGATAAAAATGTGCAAATATTGCATTCAAATTTTGTATACAGTGTGAGAATGAGAACGGCTGAATATTCTATTCTATTGAAAGTGAGTGGGTAGTTATGCTACCCTCCACTGCGACCGCAAGGATCTATTGTGGCTCACAATTAAGGTCGAACATCCGACCTTACAGCTCACCTTCCAAGTCCATCTTCTTGATGAAGTCAAGGATCTTGTCAGGTGAAGTTTTCTCCAGGTCCTTCAGGTTTAGCTTCGGTGTGCCAAACACCGTGGTCCTGATCTGGTTGCCAGCTGGACAGGCACATATGACGTGCTCTGCTGTTTCATCATCCTCTAGGCATAGGCGGCACTCAGTGGTGTCGCTTAGTCCTAGTTTGTTAAGGTGATGCCTTAGACGGCTGTGTCCAGTGAAGAGAGCAGTTAATGTGTGAACATCTGATCTGCTCAGCTTCAACCATGAGGCCGTCCTGGCCGCAGATGGTCCACTTGTTACCGCTCTGAAATGTCTCATCCCAGGGCGGTTTTGCCAGAAATCCTGTGCCTCGTGTCTCATCCATCCGTTGTTACGGTCTCTAGCTGTTGATCTGGGTATCCCCAGAGCGGGTTCTGGTCCGATGTAGGCTGTACGCGCCCCCTCTCTGGCTAGGGAATCGGCTAATTCGTTTCCCTCCACGCCAGAGTGGCTTGGCACCCACATCAGACTGACCCCGTTTACCTGTGCCATTTGGCAGAGGGCTTCCTTGCAGTTCCGTACAGCCAGCGAGGAGCATCTAGAAGATGCCAGGGCCGCCTGGCTGTCCGAACATATTTTTATTGTCCTGCCCGCCCAACCCTTTGAAAGGATTTCGTGGGCGCACATTTCAATGGCGTATATTTCAGCCTGAAGTATGGTATCATACCTGCCAAGGCTGTAGTAAAGTTCAGTCCTTGGTCCGACGACTGCGGCTCCTGTTTCAGTGGACAGTTTTGAGCCGTCAGTGTACCAGTAGGAGTCAGCCTTTTCTGGGGTGATTTTGTGTCGCTCCCAGTCGTCCCTGCTTGGGAACAGGACCTTGTACGGCTGATCCTCGCAGTAGTTCGTGACTGCGTAGTCAGTCCTCATACTTAGGGTGTCATCCGCCTCAATGGCAGTTGACAGCCCATTTGGTATGAAGACTATCACCTTCGGATCCAATAGGGCCGCGTGGTGATATCGATACGTTGCCAATCTGGCCTCGCCCTGTATTAGGATATGCAGGGGGGTGAGGTTCAGTAGCATTTCTAGCGCCGCTGATGGGGTAGTGCGTATGGCTCTAGTTACCGCCACTGTCTCCATTCTCTGCAGTGAGGAGAGCCTTGATATGGCCGTTTTTCGAGTTGTAATCGGCCACCAGGCGATTCTGCCATAGGTTATTATTGGTTTTATGACCGAACCATATAGCCAGTACATTTGCTTGGGGTTTAATCCCCATGACTTCCCGCAAATTCTATGGCACGTCCACAGGGCGTACCTTGCTTTGCGGATTGTCTTGTCCAAGTGGGAGTTCCAATTCAGCGATTTATCCAGGGTGATTCCTAGATACTTCGCCTCCTCCACAAATGGTATGGTTTCTCCCCGTAGAGTAAGAGGTCTCAATTTCAGGATCCTCCTTCTCGTAAACGGGACAACTGATGTTTTGCTAGGGTTTACGTTTAACCGTTCCCCTATACACCAGTTCTGAGTCGCATCCAGTGCCTCCTGCATGGCTTCACAGATTTGGTTTTCATCCGTGCCCCTTGCAAGAATGACTATGTCATCAGCATACGCTTGCACTTCGACGTCAAGCGTATCTATTATTGCAAGCAGATCGTCTACCAGTAAAGACCACAGCAGGGGGGAAAGAGCCCCTCCCTGCGGGCATCCCCTGGCAGTCCTCAGCTTGACCGTGTCGCCACATAGTGACGTTGTCACGGTTCTGGTGTCGAGCATTGCTCTGATCCAGCCTGTAATAGCCGGTGGAACCCCTCTTTCCCTCGCGGATTTGCAGAGTGATCCCGTCAGAGCAGCGTTGAAGGCCCCTTCTATGTCCAGGAGAGCTGTTACCGCAATTCCGTTGTAGTCCAGGGTTTGCGCAACTTTCCCGGCTAGGTTATTCAGCGCCAAGTCCGTTGACTTCCCTTTTTGGTAGGCATACTGGTGCACACTAAGAGGGTTAATACTCAGTATCTCCCTCCTGATGTAGCCATCCAGCACCTTTTCCAGGGTCTTTAGGATAAATGACATCAGGCTTATAGGTCGGAAGGATTTTGGTAGGGGATCTGTTTTTCCCACCTTAGGTAGATAGACTACCTTTACTTCCGACCAGCTAGTTGGAATGTAATTCCACGCTAAGCTCGCCCTGAACAGTCTTATAAGGTGGAGGATTACTTTCTCCAAGCCTTTTTGGAGTAAGACAGGGAAGACCCTATCTATCCCTGGTGCTTTGTATGGTTGGAAGGATTTGACCGCCCAACTTACTGATCTGTAGGTAACGATTTTGTTTACCACCTTCCAGTCCTGCTTCCCCGGTCTCTTAGTTCGATCCCGTGGAAGCATTGTATCCGGTGTTTCGTTACTTAGAAGGGAACAATCTGGGAAGTGATTTTGGGCCAGGATCTCTAACGTCTCTTTACCAGAGGCCGTATGTGAGCCATCAGGTCGTTTTATCGACCCAAGTGCTTGCGCCGGCTCTCTGGCTAGAATCTTGTGGATTCTTGCACTACGGGGAGTATCATGAATACCCTCGCAGAACTTCCTCCAAGATTCCCTCTTGGCCATGCGAATTTGTTTATTGTACTCCGTTAGAGCTGTACTGTACGGTTCCCATTTGCCCGCCTCCTTAGCCCGGTTGAATAGTTTCCGGACTTCTTTTCGCATTTTTTCTAATGTATTGTTCCACCAGGGGACATTTCTACTGTCCTTTTTCCTTTGTAGTGGACAATTTTCATGGTACGCTGAGACGATTGATCGGCAGATATGCTCGGCCGCCGTCTCAATGTCCTCATGACTTTTAATAGTGGGTGCCGTTGATCCCAGAAGCTCTCCAAGTGTACGCGTATATCCGTCCCACTTAGTGCTTCTAGCATTACGGTATTCCACTATTGGCCTAGTGCCTGCTTCAATGTTAAATTGAATGTTCCGATGGTCAGAGCAGGAGGGGTCTTCTGACACCTTCCAGTCGGAAATTTTTGTGCTCAAGTAGTTTGAGCAGAAAGTAATATCTAATACCTCTGCGCGATTTTTCGTAACAAAGGTAGGTTCGTTGTCAGTGCTGCCCCACGCTAGATGGTGTGCGTTGGCGTCACATGCCACAACAAGCTGGATGTTCTCCCTCTTGCTGTGGGCCACCAGTCTTCTCACAGCTGTTGGAGGTGGTGGGTCTGCGCTGTCCCCCGGGAAGTATGCCGAGCAGGCTATTACGTCCAGCCTGCTCTTCCCCACCGGGAGTTTCAGCTGCACAGCGACTACATCTCTGGTGCAGTACCCTGCCAACAGAAAGTATTCAATGTCCTTACGGATTAATATACAAGCTCTGGGTTTTTGCCCCGAACTATATGTAATTACCTTACCTGGTATGTTGCTCAGGCCGCTTATCCGGCCTGTGCTAGTCACCCATGGCTCCTGTATGAAGGCGATATCTGCACGCTCTTCTCTGAACCGTTTGCCAAGGAGAAAAGAGGCTCCTTTGGCATGGTGCAGGTTGGCCTGCACACATCTCACCGTCGGGTACATCACTTACCCGACGGTGATTTGGCTCCCCGGAAGGTCGATTTACCGCCCCTCTTTGGGTGTGCCTTGCCCCTTAGTGGACCCTTACCCTTGGCCGATGTAGGCCTAGGATGTGTCCTTTGGGGTTCGCTTGGTCTTCCGCTGCCGCCGGCCACCTGGTCGACTGAGAGGGTGGTTGGAGTCCGCTCCTCCTCTGTCTCCCCTGGCTCTGCAGCAGGGGGCTTATTGGCCTCCTTGTCCCTGCCTTTGACCCTGAACGTCACCTGTCCATAGCCGAAGTAGGGTTTGAGGTCCATCTCCTTGAGATAGGCCAATGACCCGTCGTCCATCGAAAACGTCCAGGTCTGCCCCGGTCCTGCATCCTCATGGCTTAGAACTACCCACTCCTGAGCCTGCAGTCCCGGGTTCATGACCCTCAGTCTTCTAAGGACTACTTCTGACGCGAGCCGTTCTCCTGCTTCGTCGTCTGGGATATTGGCCACGCATATGTTTGGTTTAGGCAGCTCCTTTCCCCGTACGAGTTTGAGCCTCGCGTCGCTCCACGGCTGCAGGCGTACTAACACCTCCTGCAGCCATGAGACGGTTGGCTCATTCGCACAGGTCAGGAGCAGCCAGCCTGGCCTTGCTATGCATCCCTGGAACCTGACAGAGTTTTATGTAACACCGCACATTTTCATAACGAGATATTTTTAAGTATACATAAGCATACGTTATGCATGCTCCGACGCTCGGTTTATTAATAGATTTTAAGCTTTAAACGAGTGTTTTCCACTCCCAGGCTAACCATGAAGTAAAATTTCGAGTTTAGTAAAGCCTGAAAATTTGGTTTGGTCGCGTAGCGCGGAGCAGCCAAACCAAATTTTCAGGCTTTTCTAAACTCGAAATTTTACTTCATGCGCCACCGGTACAAAACACTGATGCAATGTAAAGTTTAGCGGTGTGTTTTAAACTCCTTAGTACGTCAGTGTTTTGTACCGGTGGCGCATGAAGTAAAATTTCGAGTTTAGAAAAGCCTGAAAATTTGGTTTGGTCGCGTAGCGCAAAGCGCGGAGCGGCCAAACCAAAATTTCAAGCTTTTCTAAACTCGAAATTTTACTTCATGCGCCACCGGTACAAAACACTGATGCAATGTAAATATAAGCGGTGTGTTTTAAACTTTGTAGTATGTCAGTGCTTTGTACCGGTGGCGCATGAAGTAAAATTTCGAGTTTAGAAAAGCCTGAAAATTTGGTTTAGCCGCTTCGCGCTACGCGACCAAACAAATTTTCAGGCTTTTCTAAACTCGAAATTTTACTTCATGCTTAGTCTGGGAGTGGAACACACTCATTTCAAGTTTAAAATTGAACTCTGTTAAAAAACAACGAGTATCTCAAGATTTACGGCATATACGCTGTAATTGGGACATGTATACTTGAAAGAAAAACTCCCAGTATGTACAATTTGAGGCATTAATTGCTATTGATTGGCTACACTTGGTCATATAGGCAACTCAATGGTCATATAGGCAACTCAATTTACATACAACTTACAATTAAAGGTGTCAAATTGTATTTCATGCAAATGTTCGGTGTTACATAAAACTCTCTGTATAATAAATGTAAATGGTCAATGTGTGAATCGGGTTGTATATAATAAATCGACAATGTGTAAACTAAAAAAAATCTATAATTCAATATTCGGAGGTGTATTTGCACGGGAAGTAGTTGTTTCAGTAAATATTTATTGTTTTGAGTTGTCTTATTAATTAAGGCACATTGTTTGCAATTTACACGAAAAACATTTTCGTAATTTTTATATTGACTATGTAAATTGGGTTGTATACAATAAATATAAATCGCCAACGTGTAAACTGGGTTGCATATAAAAATCTATATCGATACTGTGTAAATTGGGTTGTATATAATAAATCGACAATGTGAAAATTGTTTTGTAAATAATAAATCTAAATTGACAATTTGTAAGCTGGGTTAAATATAATAAATTCTAGACAACGAATGTTAGATAACCAAATTATAAATTAAAAGCAGTGATAGACAGTTGTTTTTATTGTAATTTGTTGCTGCAAAAGACATTGGAGATACATTCGTGCGAGAATTATCCAATTGTTGCAAGACTCTCTCGAAGGGTAAGTACATTATTGGTTGTCTTATTAATAACCTAACTTTTAGGTTTTTCTAAACTCGAAAATTGACTTCATGCGCTACGCGTATAACACTGATTTCAAGTGAAGTTATAAATACACCGCTAAAGCAGTATTCTAAAGCAGTATAGTGTTACCGTTACGTTAAACCAGTGTTTTATACGCGTGGCGCATGAAGGAAAATTTCGAGTTTAGAAAAGCCTGAAAATTTGTTTTAGTCGCGTAGCGCTATGCCAACGTGTAAACTTGGTTGCATATGATAAATATAAATCGTTAATGTGTAAATTGGGTTGTATATAATAAATCGACAATGTGAAAATTGGGTTGCATATAATAAATATTGGAAGGTGAACTGTAAGGTCGGATGTTCGACCTTAATTGTGAGCCACAATAGATCCTTGCGGTCGCAGTGGAGGGTAGCATAACTACCCACTCACTTTCAATAGAATAGAATAGAATAATTATAAATTGTCAATTTGTAAGCTAGGTTGAATATAATAAATTCTAGACAACGAATATTAGATTACCAAATTTTAAATTAAAAGCAGTGATAGACAGTTGTTTTTATTATACTTTGTTGTTGCAAGAGACATTGGAGAAGAATTATCCAATTATTGCAAGACTTTCTCGAAGGGTGAGTACAGTATTTGTCGTCTTATTAATAACCTAATTTTCATATTTTATATACAATAAATCAAAATCGCCAACATGTAAATTGGGTTGCATATAATAAATCTAAATCATTAATGTGTAAATTGGGTTGTATATAATAAATCTAAATTGACAATGTGTAAACTGGGTTGAATATAATAAATTCTAGACAACGAATATTAGATAACGCAATTTTAAATTAAATGCAGTGATAGACAGTTTTTTTTATTGTAATTTGTTGCTGCAAGAGACATTGGAGATACATTCATGCGAGAATTATCCAATTGTTGCAAGACTCTCTCGAAGGGTGAGTACATTCTTGGTTCTTATTAATAACCTAACTTTTAGGTTTTTCTAAACTCGAAATTTGACTTCATGCGTTACGCGTATAAAACACTGATTTCAAGTGAAGTTCCAAATACACCGCTAAAGCAGTATAGTTTTAACGTTACGTTAAATCAGTGTCTTATATGCGTGGCGCATGAAGGAAAATTTCGAGTTTAGAAAAGCCTGAAAATTTGGTTTGGTCGCTCCGCGCTTCGCGCTGCGCGACCAAACCAAATTTTCAGGCTTTTCTAAACTCGAAATTTTCCTTCATGCTTAACCTGGGATTGGAAACACTCGTTAGAACTTTCAAATTGAAGTATAGAAAACGAATAGGCTAAGTAAGCGGCGATTGCAGCGCCGCCACGCGGTTTTAAGCCTAAGCAGCATCGGTGCCGGTTGTCATTTTATAAATAAGCACACAGCAGCCGCATGCTTACAGAAGCCTTTGCCACCTTTACAGGTGCAAAGCGAGTCAATAACAACCCGCTTCTCGTTAATCTGAAATACTCTAATACTTAACAAGGGCGGAAAAGTAATTTTTAGCGAGTCTTCACACGACTGTTAACCAACTCCGTTAAATACAACATATCGTCTTACAAGTTGAAGAAGTTCACTCTCACTAACTGAAACAGTAGGAGAAAGTGGCACTTCTGTTACGAGTAAGGAAAATAACACTGTTTGAAATTGTATATCAAATTGTATAAGCAGAAACTTAAAAAGCCTAAATGAAATGCGTATATTTCTTATTATGCGTTCTATTTGTAATTGTAAATAATAAGTAAATTAATAATTTAACAAAATTTCTAAACAATTCTACGTGCTACAATGAACTTGTTGAAAATGAAATCTCATTATGACACAGAAACATTACAATTTTGTATAGGTTACCTCTACCGACGGTTTGTAGTACAGGGTGTCTGCTTTGGAGTTCAATGCCCCGGGTGTTTCTCGTAAAACAACCCCGCGCAAGATATTATTCTCGTCTCCTCTTATTTCTTCGGATACGTCGGTTACGTGCGAACTTTCACAAAGCTTCCTACCTTTCGACAGGCTTTTCCGTCGGAAAATGGTTGTGTCAACCGTTTCAAAGCCGAAACTTATTATGACATGCATATTTACATCGGTTTTGCACGAACAAATACCACGAACAGCAGTAAATTATGACGTTACACAATAAAAAACCAACTGACACTATGCAACTCATACGCAACCGACACCGATGCTGCTTATACAGAAATCCGCTAGGTGGCGGGTGCCACGGCGCGAACAGCTGTTTACTTAGTCTATACCTCAACATTTTCAATTTTAATTTTTCTGTCAGTTTCAAATAACTTGTTAGTTTTATATCATTTGCACAATCATTTATCGATTTGTAGCATTCATTGGTCTGCCTGGACCACGTGTATCAGGATATATATACTTGAAAGAAACATTCCCTGTATTTAATTTGATTTTGTGTGTTTGATGTAGCTGATGTAATAGTATTAGTAAATATTTCTTTTCGGAAAATCTTTTACGTTATGCTATTGTCTGTAGTTTAAGTCCCAGTTGCATCAGAAATGTTTAACTCAGGTTCAAGCTGGAGATACATTCGTACGAGAATTATCTAATTGTTGCAAGACTTTCTCGAAGGGTGAGTACATTATTTTTTACTTTACTTTACTTTTTTACTTAATCCATATTAATTCGGTTGCATATATTAATTATTCTTTCCCTTAATAGAAGATGCTACTGTTTTATTAGTTTTATACTATAAGCTCTTGTTAAGTTTAGTTTAGTAGTGATGTAATTAGTTTTGTATACTTAGAGTGTATATTTTTTTTTTTATGTTAATGTTAAAATGGTTTTTACCGTAAATAAATAAATAAATAAATAAATAAATTATTTGTCTTATTAATTAAGGCACTTTGTCTGCAATTTACACTAAAAACATTTTCGTAATTTTATATATTGATTATGTAAATTGGGTTGTATACAATAAATCTAAATCGCCAACGTGTAAACTGGGTTGCATGTAATAAACCTAAATCGCCAACGTGTAAACTGGGTTGCATATAATAAATCGAAATCGAGAATATGTAAATTGGGTTGTATATAATAAATCGACAATGTGAAAATTGGGTTGTATATAATAAATCTAAATTGACAATTTGTGAGCTGGGTTGAATATAATAAATTCTAGACAACGAATATTAGATTATTAAATTTTAAATTAAAAGCAGTGATAGATAGTTGTTTTCATTGTAATTTGTTGCTGCAAGAGACATTAGAGATACATTCGTGCGAGAATTACCCAATTGTTGCAAGGCTTTCTCGAGGGGTGAGTACATTATTGGTTGTCTTATTAATAACCTAACTTTTAGGTTTCTCTAAACTCGAAATTTGGCTTCATGCGCTACGCGCATAAAACACTGATTTCAAGTGAAGTTCCAAATACACCGCTAAAGAGGTATTCTAAAGCAGTATAGTTTTAACGTTACGTTAAATCAGTGTTTTATACGCGTGGCGCATGAAGGAAAATTTCGAGTTTAGAAAAGCCTGAAAATTTGGTTTGGTCGCTCCGCGCTTCGCGCTACGCGACCAAACCAAATTTTCAGGCTTTTTTAAACTCGAAATTTTCCTTCATGCTCAATCTGCGATTGGAAACATTCGTTAGAACTTTCAAATTGAAGTATAAAAAACGAATGCCTCAACATTTTCAATTTCAATTTTTCTGTCAGACAGTTTCAATTAACTTGTTATAGTTTACATCATTTGCACAATCATTTATCGATTTGTAGCATTTATTGGTTTGCCTGGACCACATGTATCAGGAATGTATACTTGATAGAAACATTCCCTGTATTTAATTTGATTTTGTGTGTTTGATGTAGCTGATGTAATACACTGGCGAAAGAAATTAACGCATCACATTAATTTTTTTAATTTAAAAATAAAGTTTTGATGTTTAAAAACAAACAAAAAATAACAACAAAACCAACTGAACTATAATAATGATTTTCAACACATTTTCTTTCATTAATGACTAAAATAATGTCATAAATAAAAAGAGGAAAAAAGTTAACATGTGATTATAAGACTTAATATCTAGTGTTTCCTTCTCTTGCTCGAATAACTGCTGACAGCGACGGCTCATACTGTTAATTAATGATCCAATTTCATCCTGGTTAATATCTTCCCAAATTTCCTGCAATCTTTGTCCAAGCTCTTGTTGATTGCTTGGACGCCGAGGAAGTGCTCTAAGGCGTCTGCCCATCGCGTCCCATAGGTGTTCGATCGGATTAAGATCGGGACTCCTGGCTGGCCATTGCATTGTGTTGATACCCACTAGGTCAAGATACTGTTGTACAATTCGGGCACTCTGTGGTTTTGCATTGTCATGCATAAACAGGAAATCATTTCCTCCAAAGGGAGCAAAAGGCATTACGGATGGTTCTAAAATGTTTGCAATATAAGACGCTGCCGTGATGCTTCCTCTTGGTATGACCACCAACTCCGTACGAGCCTCTAAAGTGATACCACCCCACACCATAACAGAGCCTCCACCAAACATAACAGTCGGAACAATGTTACACTGCGCATAACGTTCACCTGGCCGTCTGTACACATTCATTCGTCTGTCACTGCCGTAAAGACAAAATCTGGACTCGTCGCTAAACATAACATTAGCCCAATCGGCCTGTAACCAGTTTACATGTTTTTGCCCAAATGTTAACCTGGCTCTGCGATGGTCTGCGGTTAATTGTGGTCCTTTTGCCGCTGTTTTCGGAGTTAAATTAAAACCACGTAACCTTTTTCTGATGGTAACGGAACTTACATGGACATTGTGGATCTCTCCGAGCATATTTTGTAGCCTAGGAGCCGTAATAAACCGTTCGCGTAACGTCTGCATCATTAAAAAACGGTCTTGAACAGCAGTTGTGGCACTTTTTCTCCCTTGTCCTGGCCTTCTTCAGTATGCCTGAGTTTCCCGATGTCTCTTCAAGACACGGGATACGGTCGATTGATTAACACCAAGACGCTGACTGATGTAACGCTGACTCCTACCTTCTTCTGCAAGTGTAACCACAATCACAGCTTCTTCACTGCTTAAATTAAGATTCGGACGTCTATCCATATTCATTCTTCACTATTTAGCACTTAATTTTAACAATTACTTGAAAACAAACTCGAAAAGAAATTTTATATGAACCTTTCTTACAGTCAGAATAATGAAAAGTGCTTCATTTTATTTATTGACAGAAAACCACGAGAACAAAAGACAAAACACAACATGTAAAACAGCATGCTTGATAAGATTTCTTATTGTAAAAATATGTTTGTGTTCAAAGAAAACTCGATTCCAAGGTTTTAAAAAAATCACAAATGATGCGTTAATTTCTTTCGCCAGTGTAGTATTAGTAAATATTTCTTTTCGGAAAATCTTTTACGTTAGGCTATTGTCTGTAGTTTAAGTCCCAGTTGCACCAGAAATGTTGAACTCAGGTTCAAGCTAAACCTAAGTTCAGGATGACAGTTCCTATTGCTCGAATGTCACTTTGAACTCAAGTTTAGAAGTAATAGTATTAGCAAATATTTCTCTTCGGAAAATCTTTTACGTTGGGCTATAGTCTGTAGTTTAAGTCCCAGTTGCACCAGAAATGTTGAACTCAGGTTCAAACTAAACTTAAGTTCAAGATAACAGTTCTTATTGCTCGAATGTCACTTTGAACCAGAGCTGGGCAGGATTCGAATCATTTAGGATTCGAATCCTTTTAGAGGATTCAAAAGAGACATTCGAACACTTTAGTTCAACTGGATTCGTGATCCGGATTCGTTCCGTTTTTTTTAAGAGGATTCGTATTCGAATCCATATGTGGGTGATTCGAATCCTTATAAAAGGATTCGAATATTTATAAAAGGATTCGAATATTTATAAAAGGATTCGAATACTTACAAAAGGATTTGAATCGTCAACAATAATTCGAATTAATTGTGAGGATTAACATGAAAAATGTCTTTTATGTATTTTTAAATTTCTCGTTAAATTACTGTTTTATACGCGTGGCGCATGAAGTAAAATTTCGAGTTTAGAAAAGCCCAGAAAATTTGTCTCGGGTCGCTGCGCGACCCTCGACAAATTTTCACGGGGCTTTTCTAAACTCGAAATTTTACTTCATGCTTAGTCTGGGAGTGGAAAACACTCGTTTAAAGCTTCGAATTGAACTTAATAAAAAACAAGGAATATCTAAAGTTTTACAGAAAATAGGCTGTTTTGCGGAAAACACTATTTCTACTAGCAGAAACAACTAGCATTATTACCAGCTAGAACTTCTAGCTCAGATGGTTGTAGCTTCAGATATCTTGCTACCAGCAGATGAGGCCTGTACTAGTACTAGTAAGTACTATTAGCCGAAAGAACCACTACTATAAAATGTAACGTTTACTTTTTTTCAGTTAAAAACGATTTGTCCACTAGCAGAAAGAACTGCCGCTATTAGAAGACAGAGCTTCTAGTTCCGCAGACGGGGCCTCTACTACTACTACTACTAGTAACAGAAAAAACTAGTGGTAGTAGAATAAAAAGAAACTACTGTTAAGCTGAAAGAAGGACCAAGGCCGCAGCCAGAAAAAGAAATCGGAGGGGGTTATACAAATTTCGTGGGGGGGCTTAGGGAAAAATATTGTTTTTGCTCTTACAGTCCCGCTTTCACATACAAAAATTTATCATTTTGAAAATGTCAAGGGGGGTATGAACCCCAACATCCTTCCCCTCCTCTGGCTACGGTCTTGAGAACAACTAGCTAAAAGAATTACTACAGCAGAAAGAACTACCGCTATTAACGGAGCTTCTAGTTCAGATGGTTTTAGCTTCAGATATCTTACCATCAGCAGACGGAACCTGTAGTACAGGTTCCGTCCATACTAGTAGTAGTAACACCTACTCGTAGTAGTAGAAGGAACAAAATAGTAGTTGTTCTTTTTACCACTGAAAGGACGAACGCTACTAGCACAAAGAAATTGTACTACTAGCTAAAATAACTACTACTGATAGAAACGTTCACTCTTTAGCAGAACACGCTATTTCTACTAGCAGAAACAACTACCGCTATTATCAGACAAGGCTTCTGGTTCAGATGGTTTTAGCTTCAAATCTAGCCACCGGCAGATGGTGCCTGCACTACTACTAGTAGCAGAAAGACCTAGCAGTCGTGTTTGTATAGCAAAAAACACAATTTCTACTAGCAGAAAGAACTACTGCTATTAACAGAGCGTCTAGTTCAGATGGTTCTGGCTTATCGTGTCTTGCCACCAGCAGACGGAGCCTGTACTACAACTAGTCCTAGTAATAGTAGAAGGAACAAAATAGTAGTTGTTTCATCTAATATTAAAAGGACGATTGCTGCTAGCAGAAAGAGCTTGTACTACTAGCTGAAACATAGATAGTGTTAAAGTTCATAAACTGTACAGTGTATCACTTAGGCATTTTGTATTTTATATTAAGCAACCTTGTTTCGTTTTTAGTATTCTAGTTACCTAAGTAACGAAAACAAGTGTAAGCGTCATTTTTACCGTGTTAAATAAAATTGTTCTTCTCTGAAACCTCGTCCGAGTTAATTCTCCGAACCTTAACCATCACAGGTTATGGGCCCAGATACGCTTCGTAGTAGTGTACGCGTTTGAGATTCGGGAATTTCGAGAAGAGAAATTATCGGCATTTTTGACAAGGCATAATAAAAATAATGACCGATTCGGCAAACGACCGTCCAGACGATAGCAGTCGTATTGTGACTGGAATTCGCAAATTAGCAAATGATGAACAGTGGGAAACCTGGAAGTGGCAAATTGAACTATGGATAAAAGAACAGTGTCTTTATTCCATTGTCGATGGCTCGAGAGTGTGCCCAGCAGCACCGATGGACAACGCGAAACTGTCCGCGGGTTACCGAAACTGGCAACGAGACAATGCGCGAGCAGCACGTATACTTGGTACAGCCCTCGACGAAGAAGCTGCCGTCTACGTCCGCAGGAAAACTGACGCGAAAGAAATCTGGGAGACGTTGTTATCGGTGTTTCAACAGTCGTCTCTACAGCGACTATACACGCTGTTCGACAGTTTCTTCGAGATCTCCAAAGATGACACCACTTCCGTCACGAAACATATTTCCCAACTAGCCAATGTATTTGATGACATACTTGCGGAACTACGGAAGGCTAACCGGAACGCCGAACTTCCGTTGTCACTGCTTCACCATCGTATCTTCAAAATACTTGGCTCCGAGTATCAATATTATCGTTCAACATGGTATCGTGTTCCAGAAGTCGAACAAACTACAAAACTCCTCGTCGAAAATCTGCGTTCTATTGAAGCTTCGTTGACGCAGAGAACATCACAGACGCCCGGCGCTTTCTACGCAAAATCCAGACCACATAAGCCGCAGAAAAGCTATCAGAAATCAACATCAACCCCTTCCTCGGCTTACGTTCGCCGAGGAAGGGGTTGATGTTGATTTCTGGTAGTTGATTTCTGGTAGGTGAAAGAAAAACGTGCGTGTGTATACTGCAAGAAAATCGGCCACCTCATCGCTGATTGCCAAAAACGCGTTGCTGCTGAAGAGAAATCGCTAAGCTCAAACAGAAACAACTCGGAAGCAACTTCGAAAAGCAGCAAACCAGGTTCGTTTTTCGCGACGGGCCTAGCTGTCAACGCAAACATCGCTCCTGCCGATTCTTGGATTTCGGATTCTGGTACGACGCACCATATGACGGCGAACATGCAGCATTTTGCTACATTTGAAAAGTTTCCGATCCCGCAACGCATCCAGACAGCCGGCAGGGACGTTCTATTTGCATACGGATCCGGAAAAATAAACATCGAGGCACGAGTAGGAGAACACTGGACATCTGCGACACTAAATGACGTTTGGTACGTACCCGAGGTTTACCATCAACTCTTCTCTATCAGACAGGCTATCAGACACGGAAATGAGACTACGTTTAATCACGACGGCGTAGAGATTCGACGAGAAGGTGAACTCGTCGCTACTGGCAAGCTCGTTGGTCCTGTGTATGTATGTCATGGATATTCGAGTTTGTGTTCCAGATTCGGTAGCGGAATCTAATCTTGCTACAAGTGAAGAGATTCTCCAGAGCTGGCACGAACGCTGAGCACATCAAGACAAGCGCCATGTGCGCAATATTTTATCTCGCGTAGGTATATCGGTGAAGCGTTCGGACACCTCGTCATTTTGTGATGGTTGTATTCTCGGTAAGTCACACCGAAAACCGTTTCATTCACGCCGAAATCGTCCGCAAACGATCGGTGAACTGATTAATGCCGATGTAAACGGCCCAATGTCAAACGACTCGATTAATGGTTTCAGATATTATGTGGCATTTAAAGATGATTACTCTCGATACGTTCGTATATTTTCCATGAAAAGGAAATCCGAAGTTGCCTCACACTTGGAAACGTTTCTGAGCGAGTGCGATACTGCAGGCCATTTAGTTAAAGCATTTCGTTCAGACTGCGGAACTGAATTCGATTGTGCCGCGGTGTTAGCTCAACTAAGAAAACGAGGCATCGAGTTTTGCCCATCATGTCCGTACACTCCTGAACAAAACGGTGTTGCAGAACAAGCGAACAGACACGTCGTCGAACTGGCCCGTTTAATGCTCTCTGTCAGCAAGCTGCCGAAAACGTTTTGGGCTCACGCGTGCGATATGGCAGTATTTTTGATTAATCGCACGGGGAAATCAAGTGTTCCAGGTAAAGCTCCATTCGAGTTGTGGGCCGGCAAGGCATTCGACAGCTTTGACTTCTTAAGAATCTTTGGATCAGAATGCTACGTAAACATCCCGAAGCAGTTCTGCACTAAATTTGACAACAAGGCAGTTCTTGGACACCTCGTCGGATACGTAAACGACAAAGATGGCTACAAAGTTTGGGTGCCGTCAAAGCATCGGTTGGTGAAGACACGTGACGTTGACTTTCGTCCAGAGAAGTTGTGCATAACAAACGACACCATTGACCTCGAACTAACTTGCGTCCAAATAAACCTCCACCATGCTAAAGCGGCCTCGAGCGTACTTTCTAGGAGGTTTATTAAGGAGCAGTTAGACATAGGGCTCATTCAAGAGCCCTGGACCAGAAGAGGCCAAATTATGGAACTCCAATCCAAAAACTGTAAGTTGATCTATAGTACCTTACACAATAACGTTAGGGCCGCTTTGTTATTCAAAGCCGGCACTAACTACATTCCTGTTCCAGAATTCATCACGAGAGATCTGGTCACAGCACAAATTAGAGTCACTTAGGGGACGAGCAAGAGGACAATTATTATAGCCTCGGCCTACTTCCCGGGTGACTCCACATCCCCTCCACCAGAAGAGGTCAAACGCCTCATCACCTGGTGCAGGAAGGAAAAGAAACACCTGGTCCTGGGCTGCGACGCCAACGCGCACCACACTGGGGCAGTACGGACACCAACAGAAGAGGTGAGTTCCTGCTAGACTATGTTTTAGGTGAAAACTTAGATATAGTCAATAAGGGCAATAAACCTACTTTTATCACATCAGTTAGAAAGGAGGTATTAGACATCTCCCTAGCTGATAATTACATAAGCCAGTACATACAAAACTGGCACGTCTCAGATTACGTCTCACTATCAGACCATCAGCATATACGGTTTGACATCGATAGTGGTAATAACCACATCAATGGATTCAGAAATCCCAAAAATACCGACTGGGAGGCCTACCAAGAGCGCCTTACGTCGGAACTTGCGGGACCACTGAATCCTATTGAAACAGTCGAGCAGCTAGAAGCAGCATCGACACAATTACAAGATGTAATCAACATCGCTTACGAAAGTAGTTGTCCACTAAAGCAAAGGGCTGTTGTTAGAGAAGTGCCCTGGTGGAACAGCGAACTCGCGAGCCTAAAGGCCAAAACTAGGCGTACTTTTAATAGGGCTAAAGCCTCTGGACAGTGGGAGGAGTACAGAAAGGCCCTTACGGAGTACAACAAAGAACTGAGAAAATCCAAAAGGAAAACTTGGAGGACTTTCTGCGAGGGGATAGATGATCTACCTCCCGCACAACGCCTCCAAAAAGTCCTTGCAAAGGATCACACGAACGGTATTGGACTATTAATAAAGTCCAACGGTGAATACACTGGAACCCTAGAAGAAAGTCTAAGAGTACTCCTAGAAGCTCACTTTCCTGGGTCCCAGGCAATTAACAGTGAAGACTTACCTGCCATCGGCTTTGAGGTAGAAGATCGCCCTACCAGAGAAAGCAAAAAACTGGCAACAAAGATCTTCACTCCAAGCATAATAACATGGGCGATCAACGGCTTCAAGCCGTTCAAATCCGCGGGGGCAGATGGCATCTTTCCAGCCCTTTTGCAAAGGGCAGGGGAGGAGTTATTACCACGTCTCACGCAAATATTCAGAGCTAGCTACTCTCTTGGGTATATTCCCAAGCAGTGGAGGGAGGTGGCGGTGGTGTTTATACCAAAGGCTGGCAAACGCCAAATTGACGAGCCTAAGTCATATCGCCCCATAAGCCTCACCTCCTTTCTCCTAAAATCAATGGAGAAAATCATTGATAGAAATATCAGAGGGAAAGCTCTTCAGTCGTTTCCCCTTCACAAACACCAATTTGCCTATCAAGCAGGCAAATCAACAACAAATGCCCTTCACACACTAACAAGTGTAATAGAGAAGAGCATCGCAAGCAAAGAAGTGGCCCTATGCGCATTCTTGGACATCGAAGGTGCATTTGACAACACCTCCTATGAATCCATAGACACGGCCACCAAATCAAGAGGAATTGATGCCTCCACATCCAAATGGATCCATGCTATGCTCAAGGGTCGTAGGATCACACTGTCCATTGGCGATGAGTCGGCAACTGTGTTCGCAGTAAAGGGGTGCCCACAAGGCGGGGTTCTATCGCCCCTGCTGTGGTCACTAGTTGTCGATGAGCTAATATCGGTGTTATCCAACGACGGTTTTGACGTACAAGGCTATGCTGACGACATCGTCATCATAGTTAGGGGAAAGCATGACGATACGGTGTCCAACCGCATGCAGTCAGCCCTTCGGAAAGTAAGTACATGGTGCGTGCAGAAGGGGCTCACTATCAATCCCAACAAGACTGTAATTGTCCCATTTACAGGTCGTAGAAAATTAAATCTTAAGGCACTAACCATGAATGGGACACTCATTGAGCTTTCCAACACAGTTAAATATTTCGGCCTCACCTTTGACCAGAGGCTAAACTGGAAAACCCATGTAGATAACATCACTGCCAAAGCAGTAAGGGCAATATGGGCTTGCCGCAGGCTATTTGGCAAACGATGGGGTTTACACCCCAAGATGATATACTGGCTTTTCATTACGGTGATAAGACCAATAATCACCTATGGTTCCGTTGTCGGTGGACGAAGACAACGGAGATCACAACCCAAGCAAGGCTCAGCAAGGTTCAACGGCTGGCATGTTTGGGCATCACAGGGGCTATGAACACCTGCCCCACTGGAGCAATGGAGGCTATGCTAAATCTCACACCTCTGCATCTGCACGTGAAAAGGGAAGCAGCACTAGACGCATTAAGAATAATCCAGACAGACACACCAAAATATGGATACCTTAACGGGCACCTAAAAATCCTCAACACTGTGTGTGAAAGAGCGATATACATGCCCAAAGACTACATGTCAACTGACTACGACTTCGACACAACGATTGAAGTGGCCATCCATGGCCGCCGTGATGTTGGAGCGAGGGTCAAGCAGTTACAAGGCTCCTCGATAGTTTGGTTCACTGACGGATCCAAAACTGAAAACGGAGTCGGAATCGGTATCACTGGCCCTCGATGCGAGTTATCAAGGGCCTTGGGACGATCCCCATCGATATTTCAGGCAGAAATCGAGGCCCTGAACACCTGCGCCCACATATGTTTAGACAGGGGATACAATAAACAGAGGGTTTGCATCTGCTCAGACAGTCAAGCTGCATTAAAGGCAATAAAATCGCCTACATGCAAGTCTAAATCTGTCTGGGAGTGCAAGCTATCACTAAAGCAGCTGGCTAGGAACAACAGAGTCAAACTGGTCTGGGTTCCGGGACACGCAGGGATCAAAGGCAATGAAATTGCCGACAACCTTGCCAAGGAAGGGTCCAAGACTCCATTCGTCGGACCAGAACCTTACAGTGGAATAACTAAAGTCCGCATCAAGGGGACGATCCGGGAATGGGAAGATGCTGCCAAAAGTGCTCACCTGAGAAACACACCTGGTCTGCGGCAGGCGAAAAGGTTCATCGCCTTCTCTGCCGTAAGAGCCGGACAGTTTCTCAGGTTAAGCAAGGGCAACCTAAGGCTCATAACCGGCCTTCTAACTGGACACTGTCCTCTGAAGTACCACCTCACCAAGATGGGTCAGACAACTGATGCCAACTGCAGGTTCTGCAACGAGGCACAAGAAACAGCAGAGCACCTACTTTGTGAATGCCCTGCCTTGTCCCTTCAAAGAGGGAACTACCTGTCATCGGCCACTTTAAACACCGAGGAACTGGTACACATTAACCCTCAAGTTATAGTAGACTTCATAAGAAGTCTAGACATTGAGGGACTCAAGTAGGTCAGGGATAGTTACAAAAGATCTTTTAGGTCGAGGTAACTTCGAAAGGCCCAGAGGCCACACGACCCACCGACCCCATACCATACCATTGACCTCGATCTTCAACACCATAGTGAGAAGCTCTACAGAGAGGAGCCAATCGAGACAGGGAAGTCGACCGCATATCTGAAGTCGGAATCAGCTGCGAAACTCAGCGCCCAGCTCGAGCGAAGCGACAGCCGCTAAGACTCGATGACTACGAAGTGGACTACAAGATGCATCGTTCCCAGGCGAACAGCGCAATAGCATGTCTGACGGAAGCAGTTCTAGAGGACCTCGAACCAACAAATTTCGCTGAAGCCTTGAAAAGTACTCACTCGGAGAAGTGGCTGAGGGCAGTGGAGGATGAAATCCTAGCTTTTGAGGAGAACGACACGTGGGACCTGGTATCTTTGCCGCCAGGTAAGCACGCTATTGATAATCGTTGGGTACTTTGAGTGAAATATAAACCTGATGGTTCAGTCGATCGACATCGTGCCCGCTTAGTAGCTCGTGGTGTATTCCAGCCGGCGGGGATTGACTATGATGAGACTTTCAGTCCGGTTGCCCGGTACGATGCGATCCGAACTCTTATCGCGACTGCAGCTGAAGAGAAACTTGTGCTCGGCCAGTTTGACGTAAGAATCGCGTTCTTGTATGGCGAAATTGACACCGAAATTTACATCTCTCAACCGCAGGGTTTCGACGATGGGTCAGGTCGTGTATGTCGTCTAAAGAAATCTATGTACGGCCTTAAGCAGTCGCCGCGCTGTTGGAATAACAAGTTTCACTCCTTCATGACAAAGAACGGATTTACTCACTGGACAGCAGACCCATGTATTTACATCCGGAAAAATGCGACAGAAAAACTGCTACTTGCAATCTACTTTGATGACGGGCTCATTGTAGGATCAACACAAGATGCTATTAACTCGTTCCTGGGACTGCTGACTTTAGAGTTCAAAACCACGGTGGGTTCTCTTGATTCATTCTTAGGTACTCAGATTGAGCAATGCGAGTCTCACGTGCGAATTTCCCAGCGAACATACATTAAGAAGATCTTGCAACGTTTTCTCGTGGAAAACAGCAATTCGGTGAAAAGACCGGCCGAAAATGAACAATCTGACGAAACATCCAATGATCCTCTTGACAGCTCCGTTCCATACCGATCAGCTGTAGGCTCGCTGCTGTGTCTAGCCTGCGTCACTCGCCCTGATCTAGCGTATGCTGTCTCAAAGGTGGCTCGATCCATGGCGGAACCTAAAGTATCCGACTGGGCTTCAGTCAAACGAATACTACGATACCTAAAAGGTACAATTGATATGGGATTGCTTTACACTTCAATTGGTAGCGTACTACGAGCTTACTCCGACGCAGATTTTGCTGGAGATGTTAGAACTCGGAAATCTACAAATGGTTTCGTTACTCTCATAAACGAAACTGCGGTATCCTGGACTTCTCAATGGCAGAAATCGGTCGCGCTTTCAACTACTGAGGCAGAATTTGTGTCTGCAAGCGAAGGCGTAAAAGAACTGGTGTGGCTTAATCGCCTATTATCTGAGATCGGTGAAAATAAAACTGTATCTATACTATTAACCGATAATGCTAGTGCTATAAAACTTGTTAAGAATCACGAATTTCACAAAAGATCAAAGCACATTGAGGTGCGCTATTATTTTATTAGAGAACTTTATAAAAATGGGGATATTGATGTGGAATTCGTGCGTTCTGAAGATCAGCTAGCAGACATGTTTACGAAACCGTTGAATTCGATTAAATTTAAAAACATATGTTCGAAGATTGGTCTTCGGAATTGATAATTGTATTTCGTGATACTCCATGTTCAGTTTACGGGGAAGTGTTAAAGTTCATAAACTGTACAGAGTATCACTTAGGCATTTTGTATTTTATGTTAAGCAACCTTGTTTCGTTTTTAGTATTCTAGTTCCCTAAGTAACGAAAACAAGTGTAAGCGTCATTTTTACCGTGTTAAATAAAATCGTTCTTCTCTGAAACCTCGCCCGAGTTAATTCTCCGAACCTTAAACATCACAGATAGTTTACTTCTTTTAACATAAAACGCATTTCTACTAGAAGATTAAAAATACATGTTTTTTCTTTGTCGCCGCCATTGTTTAAAGAACGCCAATTGTGTATAATATTAATTAACGAGTGTTTTTAGAGAATTAATTGTTATCTTCATTATGGTTTATAATTATTCATATTTCTTTGGAGCAAACAGATACAGGGAGTTTTTCTTTTAAGTATACGTATTCCAAATTCAGCCTATTTTCTGTAAATCTTTAGATATTCCTTGGTTTTTTTTTAATGTTTAATTTGAAGCTTTAAACGAGAGTTTTCCACTCCCAGGCTAAGCATGAAGTAAAATTTCGAGTTTAGAAAAGCCCTGTGAAAATTTGTCGAGGGTCGCGCAGCGACCCGAGACAAATTTTCGGGCTTTTCTAAACTCGAAATTTTACTTCATGCGTCACGCATATAGAACACTGATTTGAAGTGAAGTTCAGAAACACACAAATACATCTTTAATCAGAGTAACAGGGAGTCAGATATTTAGTCTGTTATCAACGATGTTCAGTGGTAATAATAAATAATAGGGTTTTGAATATTTTTGTTAAAACAACTGGTAACGATATTTATATAATAATGGTTGCAAAAAATAATAAAATTAAATTTATTCTTAAAGGATTTGTATTCGTGATTCGAAAAAACAAGATTCGAATCTTTGATTCGAATCATATTTATCTCTTACGAATCCTTTATTCTAGTATTCGTGATTTGAATCCTTTTTACGAGGATTCGTCCCAGCTCTGATTTGAACTCAAGTTTAGAGTTGAACCAGTTTGTGTTTGGTGCAACTAGCCTAGCGCTTAGTGCGTGGAGTGGGGCAAAACTTTACCCCAAAACATTCTACCAAAAACGCAATCGTAGCAATAGTGTAACCACTAACAAGAAAAATAAAAACCCCAGCCAATGTATCCAAATTAATGGGCGCGTCCTCCTCCGTATAAACCTCCGGATACGTCTGGAAAACCCCAACCATCGATGGATACAAACTCCCTTGCACTTGGTCGTTCCACACGGAAATCAATCCAGTCTCGACCACACGCATAATCTCCCTGCTGAAAATCCTGAAGAGCGGCGATATTTTCGCCAAGGGCAACGCGAAATGGTGCACCGCGGCGCATTCTTGGATAACCTTCAAATTCTTCACCTCGGAACCCTCTAAATCCTCGAAATCCGTCAAGTAATGCCCGAAGACTATGCTGGTTAGGAACCCCATTTTCACGTTCGGTATTTTGTGTTTCGTGCGGGTATCTGCTAGGTATTGGAGGTTTTGGTCGTGGCTTTCTTGAAGGGCTGCCATGTTTGATGAGCCTGGAAAGTAAAGTATAATGTTGTTTTCGACCATTTCTCGCACGGTGTTTATGGGTTTGGTGAATGTTGGGGCGAATAAGTACGAAACCAATCTGGCTGAGTAGGCTGTTGTTATTAGTAAGGCCGTGTAAAACCAAATGATCCAAATTTCATCGACTAAACTCCCAACTCGATTTAGACTGCTTGAACTACCCAAAAGCGGTTTAATTGTGTTTAGTACAAAATACGAGAAATCCCGATGGGTGAGTTTCGCGTAAACAAACGTATACATTGTGTACCTTAGAGTTGCTATGATTACAATAGTGAGGAAGAGCAATCCCCAAACTGTCAACGTAAATGGGTGAAAGATTAGCAAATATTTACTAATCAAAGTAGGTTTTTGGACTAGGAAAGTTACACAGCATTGATCGTAAGGGTAGGTGATAGTTAATCCCTTTCTTCTAGCTGCGTTTACATCCCATAACCCACACATCGCCAAATCCACTTTGTAATTGGCTAAATCAAGAGCAATGGCTTGGAATGAAAACTCCTTGTGCAATACATAAGATATGTTCCAATTGCTCGTAAAGTGTTTCAAAATATTGTACTCTAATCCTTTGTAGACAGTTTTATTAGCGACGTAAACAAACGGTGGGCAATTAAAGAGAGCCATTCTGTAGTAATCACCTTCGGCAAAAAAGGGATGCCATTCTTTAGGCTCTAAATATTTTAAAAAATTCACACGCGGAGTAAGAAACTGTTCAGAACCTGCTCTGAAAATCCTTATACCTTGAATTAACTCGTTACGAACATTGTCTTTCTCATCGTTTACATCTGAATAAAAAGTAATTAATTTCTTCCAAGCAAAATGTTGCTTTCGCAACAACATAAAATTTCCATTATAACCGTAACTTAAACTATTGTACCCATTCAAAATTACAATATCCAAAGCCTTCAAATTAGCAGCTGAACGATAAAGTGGGAAATTGCTCGAATCGCAAAAATTACTTAAAATTACGACTCTCGTGTGCGGCATTAACAGATATTGCCGACCAATTTTTATTCTGAAGTAATCAGAAAATACTTCACAGTCTTTAGCAATTAAGATGTACCCAGTTGGTGAACAGTGCGCGTCTTCTGGATTGAACTTTTGGAAATGGATTAGAGTCGCTGCTGCAAAATCAAAATTATAATCCGGTTTTTCATCAAATGAAATTACGTAGACGCATCGATTGTCGGTGAATATTTTTGAAAGTATCGACGTTCGAGTTTGTTGACACCACCAAAAATATAATATGAGTGTTATCATTTTCTTGTTTGAGTAACGAATCATTTTAAATTTGTATTTTTAGTTGGTTTGAAAAGAATTTGACCTAAATGTTACATATACTTTGTAATTAAACAAGATTTTAAATATTTCATTGTATAATTCAATATCCGGCGGTGTATTTGCACGGGAAGTAGTTGTTTCAATTGATATTTATCGTCTTGAGTTGTCTTATTAATTAAGACATTGTTTGCATTTTCACGAATTGTTTTTTCGTAATTTTATATATTACGAATCATTGTTATAAAAGGTCTGTTCGTTACTGCTGCACTGAATCTATTCGTTACATGAACTCGAGCAATTGTAAATGTGAAGTTGCACTAAGTGGAACTGTGGCGTCACAAATTTGAACTCAGTGAAACTTAGTGCAGTACAAACGAACAAACCTAATGTAATAAATGTCTGTTTTCTCTAATAGAAAACAGTTAAATTGTTCTCCATTACACGAAGCGTGACTAAATACTTTGGTGGCTGAATTATTTACGATAG
This sequence comes from Philonthus cognatus, assembly GCA_932526585.2. NCBI lineage: Eukaryota > Metazoa > Arthropoda > Insecta > Coleoptera > Staphylinidae > Philonthus > Philonthus cognatus. Next base: position 11,052,454 of record OW052252.1, on the reverse strand, counting down.
CCTTTTAAATATTTCATTTAATATTAGCTGAAACTTGGACATGCAAGGAACTGCAATGTATTTGACTATAGAGGGATAGATATTATAGTACACATTAGATTTAATAAATGCCATCGCGTTTGAGTATATGTCAAAAGTATGTAATTTACCTTAAATTAATGCTACTACAAAAACACATAATTGTACCTTCAGTTAATAAACTATAGATATTGATTGGCGATAAATAAAAACGGATTGTAAATAAGCCGAATTTTGGTTGCTATCGAGCAGATCGTCACTAGGCTGGTGAAGGGTTGTTGTAATTGATCGTTGATATCCGCATACTGGTGTGGAGTAGCGCAGCACTTGGCTGTCGCCTCGTGCATCTGTTGTGGGGTTGATGTTGTGCAAAACTCGGCAGTCGCCTCGTTTTGCGGGGTGTAAAGTGGCGCAGCACTCGGCTCTCGCCTCATGCTGCTGTTGTGGGGTCGATGATGTGCAAAACTCGGCTATCGCCTCGTTTTGCTAGGTGTAAAGTGGCGCAGCACTCGGCTATCGCCTCGTGTAGCTGTTGTGGAGTCGATGTTGTGCAAAACTCGGCTGTCGCCTTGTTTTACAGGGAGTAGAGTAGCGCAGCACTCGGCTATCGCCTCGTGCTGCTGTTGTGGGGTCGATATTGTGCAAAACTCGGCTGTCGCCTTGTTTTACAGGGAGTAGAATAGCGCAGCACTCGGCTATCGCCTCGTGCTGCTGTCGATGTTGTGCAAAACTCGGCTGTCGCCTCGTTTTGCGGGGTGTAAAATGGCGCAGCACTCGGCTCTCGCCTCATGCTGCTGTTGTGGGGTCGATGATTTGCAAAACTCGGCTATCGCCTCGTTTTTCTGGGTGTAAAGTGGCGCAGCACTCGGCTATCGCCTCGTGTAGCTGTTGTGGGGTCGATGTTGTGCAAAACTCGGCTGTCGCCTTGTTTTACAGGGAGTATAGTAGCGCAGCATTCGGCTATCGCCTCGTACTGCTGTTGTGGGGTCGATATTGTGCAAAACTCGGCTGTCGCCTTGTTTTACAGGGAGTAGAATAGCGCAGCACTCGGCTATCGCCTCGTGCTGCTGTCGATGTTGTGCAAAACTCGGCTGTCGCCTCGTTTTGGGGGGTGTAAAATGGCGCAGCACTCGGCTCTCGCCTCATGCTGCTGTTGTGGGGTCGATGATTTGCAAAACTCGGCTATCGCCTCGTTTTTCTGGGTGTAAAGTGGCGCAGCACTCGGCTATCGCCTCGTGTAGCTGTTGTGGGGTCGATGTTGTGCAAAACTCGGCTGTCGCCTTGTTTTACAGGGAGTAGAGTAGCGCAGCACTCGGCTATCGCCTCGTGCTGCTGTTGTGGGGTCGATATTGTGCAAAACTCGGGTGTCGCCTTGTTTTACAGGGAGTAGAATAGCGCAGCACTCGGCTATCGCCTCGTGCTGCTGTCGATGTTGTGCAAAACTCGGCTGTCGCCTCGTTTTGCGGGGTGTAAAATGGCGCAGCACTCGGCTCTCGCCTCATGCTGCTGTTGTGGGGTCGATGATTTGCAAAACTCGGCTATCGCCTCGTTTTTCTGGGTGTAAAGTGGCGCAGCACTCGGCTATCGCCTCGTGTAGCTGTTGTGGGGTCGATGTTGTGCAAAACTCGGCTGTCGCCTTGTTTTACAGGGAGTAGAGTAGCGCAGCACTCGGCTATCGCCTCGTACTGCTGTTGTGTGGTCGATATTGTGCAAAACTCGGCTGTCGCCTTGTTTTACAGGGAGTAGAATAGCGCAGCACTCGGCTATCGCCTCGTGCTGCTGTCGATGTTGTGCAAAACTCGGCTGTCGCCTCGTTTTGCGGGGTGTAAAATGGCGCAGCACTCGGCTCTCGCCTCATGCTGCTGTTGTGGGGTCGATGATTTGCAAAACTCGGCTATCGCCTCGTTTTTCTGGGTGTAAAGTGGCGCAGCACTCGGCTATCGCCTCGTGTAGCTGTTGTGGGGTCGATGTTGTGTAAAACTCGGCTGTCGCCTTGTTTTACAGGGAGTAGAGTAGCGCAGCACTCGGCTATCGCCTCGTGCTGCTGTTGTGGGGTCGATATTGTGCAAAACTCGGCTGTCGCCTTGTTTTACAGGGAGTAGAATAGCGCAGCACTCGGCTATCGCCTCGTGCTGCTGTCGATGTTATGCAAAACTCGGCTGTCGCCTCGTTTTGCGGGGTGTAAAATGGCGCAGCACTCGGCTCTCGCCTCATGCTGCTGTTGTGGGGTCGATGATTTGCAAAACTCGGCTATCGCCTCGTTTTTCTGGGTGTAAAGTGGCGCAGCACTCGGCTATTGCCTCGTGCTGCTGTTGTTGGTCGATGATGTCCAAACTCGACTGTCGCCTTGTTTTACACCCCGCAAAACGAGGCGACAGCCGAGTTTTGCACATCATCGACCCCTCAACAGCAGCACGAGGCGATAGCCGAGTGCTGCGCTACTCTACACCCTGTAAAACAAGGCAACAGCCGACCCCGCAACAGCTGAACGAGGCGACAGCCGAGTGCTGCGCCTCTTTACACCCACAACATCAACATCGACCCCACAACAACAGCATGAGGCGATAGCCAAGTGCGGCGCTACTCTACACCCTGTCAAACAAGGCGACAGCCGAGTGCTGCGCCACTTTACACACAGCAAAACGAGGCGATATCCGAGTTTTGCACATCATCGATCCTACAACAGCAGTATGAGGAAAGAGCCAAGTGCTGCGCCACTTTACACCCCGCAAAACGAGACAAAAGCCGAATTTTGCACATCATCGACCCCACAACAGCAGCACGAGGCCATAGCTGAGTGGTGCGCTACTCTACACCCTGTAAAACAAGGCAACAGCCGAGTTTTGCACAACAAGTGTTGCGAGTTTTGCACATCATTGACCCCACAAAAGCAGCATGACGCGAGAGCAGAGTACTGCGCCACTTTATACCCGGCAAAACGAGGCGACAACTGAGTTTTGCACATCATCGACCTCACAGCAGCAGTACGAGGCGATAGCTGTGTGGTGTGCTACTCTAGACCTTGTATAACAAGTCAACAGCCGAGTTTTGTACAACATCGACCCTACAACAGCTGAATGAGGCGACAGCCTAGTGCTGCCCCACTTTACACCCAGCAAAACGAGGCGATAGCTGAGTTTTGCACAACATCGACCCCACAACAGCAGCACGAGGCGATAGCCGAGTGCTGCGCTACTCTACTCCCTGTAAAACAAGGCGACAGCCGGGTTTTGCACAACATCAACCCCACAACAGCTGCACGAGGCGACCGCCGAGTGCTGCGCCACTTTCCACCTAGCAAAACGAGGCGATAGTCAAGTTTTGCACATCATTGACCCCAGAACAGCAGTATGAGGCGAGAGCCGAGTGCTGCGCCATTTTACACCCCACAAAACGAGGCGACAGCCGAATTTTCCACAACATCGACAGCAGCACGAGGCGATAGCCGAGTGCTGCGCTACTCTACTCCCTGTAAAACAAGGCGACAGCCGCAGATGACGTTGCCGCACTTATTGCGGCCCGGACTGTTGATCTGGCGCAGCTAAAACTGAACCAGGTCATGCGGAGGGTGAAGGCTTGGATGTGCGACCATGGATTAACCCTAGCAGTGGCCAAAATAGAGATCGTTATCCTTACGACTAAAAGGATCCCTATCATACTTCACATGAAAGTAGGAGTTGAAGAGCTGCAAACAAAACCAATTGCTAAATATCTAGGGATAACGATCGACAACAAACTGTCTTTTGGTCACCACATCCAGCTAGTAGCGCAAAAAGCCGACGAAGTGACAACGTCACTTAGCAGAATCATGGCCAATACACACGGCTCGAAACCAAGCAAGCGTCGCCTTTCAATGTCAACAGTTCAGTCAATACTACTGTACGGGGCAGAAATATGGGGAGACCAAATGCGTATAGAATTCCACCGAAAACGCATAGCCTCCGTGCAGAGGAGAGTTACCTGTGTATATCACACTGTTTCGGAGGCAGCGGTTCTTGTTATCGCCGAAGTGCTCCCCATTGGACTGTTGGCAATGGAGCGTAGGGCAGATGGACACATAGACTATTGCCGGAGATAGGTCAGTGGCTTGACCGTATCCACGGGGAAGTCACGTACCATCTCACAGAGTTTTTGAGTCTTTGGGTCACCACATCCAGCTAGTAGCGCAAAAAGCCGACGAAGTGACAACGTCACTTAGCAGAATCATGGCCAACTGTTGGCAATGGAGCGTAGGGCAGATGGACCATTGGACTGTTGGCAATGGAGCGTAGGGCAGATGGACTCATAGACTATTGCCAGAGATAGGTCAGTGGCTTGACTGTAGCCACGGGGAAGTCACGTACTATTTCACACAGTTTTTGAGTGGGCATGGATGCTTCCGCTCGTAGCTTCATGGGATGGAAAAACATTTATTTCCCGCCTGTAAATACTGCGCATGCGATGTAGAAGACGCAGAACACACGTTTTTCCTGTGCGATGGACGTCAAGAAGAAGTGTCGTAGAGGCTGAAGTCGGCCAGCTGACCCCATACAACGTTTTCCAGCTTATGCTGCAGAGTGAGAATCAGTGGGATGCAATAGCTTACTACATACAGACAGATTTATATAACATAGAACGAGAATTTTTTTTTTAAGTATACATAAGCATACGTTGTACATTTGCCGACGCTGCGTTTGTTAAAAGAATTTAATTTGAAGCTTAAAACGAGTGTTTTCCACTCCCAGGCTAAGCATGAAGTAACATTTCGAGTTTAGAAAAGCCTGAAAATTTGGTTTGGTCGCGTAGCGCGAAGCGCGGAGCGGCCAAACCAAATTTTCAGGCTTTTCTAAACTCGAAATTTTACTTCATGCGCCACCGGTACAAAACACTGACATTATGAAGTTTAAACCACACCGCCAAAATTTACATTGCATCAGTGTTTTGTAACGGTGGCGCACGAAGTAAAATTTCGAGTTTAGAAAAGCCTGAAATTTTACTTCATGCTTAGTCTGGGAGTGGAACACACTTATTTCAAGTTTCAAATTGATTTTTTTTAACAAGTATGCCATACCTCACTACCTCCCAGTGCCGGAAGTGGGTAATTTTCGCGCCTGCTGCCTTCCTTGGATGTGGTAGCCGTTTCTCAGGCTCCCTCTCCGGAATCGAACCCTGATTCCCCGTTACCCGTTACAACCATGGTAGGCGCAGAACCTACCATCGACAGTTGATAAGGCAGACATTTGAAAGATACGTCGCCGGTGCTTGACCGTGCGCGATCAGCTAAGTTATTCACCAATGTCTACGACACACGACCGAGTCTCGCGACCCGGCGCGGCCGATTGGTTTTGTTCTAATAAAAGCACCCCTTCCGTGTCCGGTCGGGGCTCTGTTTGCATGTATTAGCTCTAGAATTACCACAGGTATCCAAGTGGAAAGTGGTAAGATCTAAGGAACCATAACTGATTTAATGAGCCTTTCGCGGTTTCACCTTAATTTGGCTTGTACTGAGACATGCATGGCTTAATCTTTGCGACAAGCATATGACTACTGGCAGGATCCTCCCTGGTTGATCCTGCCAGTAGGTAGTATAGATTTACGACATATACCGTGTAATTGTATACTTGAAAGAAAATCTTCCTATGTGTACAAGTTGAGGCATTAATTGCGATTGATTGACTACAATTTTTAATGGTCATATAGGCAACCCCATTTACACATAACTTAAAAAATAAAGCTGTCAAATTGTATTGGATGAACATGTGTTAAAAAAATATACCTTTATTGGCATCCAAAACTAATATACATTTCCATAAACACAATACAAAACTAAACACATGAAACCAAATTCCCAGCTAATCAGTTCTTCTCCTCTCCCTTTCCCACCCTAATCTTATCACAATCTTTACGCCCGCCCCATCCTCTCGCATCCACTCCTCAATCCTTTTAACACCTCTCGTCCATTGCTCACTTATCTCCTTACACTCATGCGCTATATGTCTCCACGTTTCCCTTCCACTTCCGCACAACACACAACTACCATACTCTTCACCCATCCATACTTTTCTTCCTCTCTCCTCCGACCCACACCTAGCCCTCGCCAGTGCTACCTTCTCTCCTATTTTTAGTAAATTCCTGCTGAGGTACCCTGGCAGTTTCTCATGTACCTGCCACCTTTTATATAGAGGATTATAGGTACTTCTCTCAATATATCCTTGACGCTTCTGTTTTTCCACTTCCTCCCATTTTTGGGTGTTACATAAAACTCTCTGTAGAAGACGTCCTTCGTAAAAAACACAAATTAGACGGTGTAAACTGAAAGCGGCCTATAAGGCAGTTATAGAGGCATAACCCGCAGTAATGTGTTAAACGGTTCCGGGTTGGTGTCCTAGGCGACAGTGGGAGGGGTTTTAGTCGGTAGGCGCAAGGAGTCCGACTCTTCGTACGTAAGTCTATTTTCCCTCCCACCATAAAAAAAAAATTACTACTAGGGCATACTTAAAATAACAACTTCCTGTATGTTACACGTTTATTTTACCTAAAAAATATAAATACGGTCAGAAGGAAACAAGTTCCTGTATGTGACACGTTTATTTTACCTAAAAAACTATAAATACGGTCAGAAGAAAACAAAAACAAGTGGTATCCTTTTAAAAGAAACATACCCTGTTTTTCCTTACAAAATACTCAACAGCGAAAGCGAACGCGGCTAAAAAATAACCAGCTACCAGAAAAACGAAAACGCCCGCCAAAGTATCCATACCAATGGACGCGTCAGGATCCGACTCGACTTCCGGATACGTTTCGAAAAACTTCTGCATGACCGGAATCAAATTCCCTTGCATCCTGTAGTTCCATATGTAAACCAAACCAGACTCGACATACCGCATAATCTCGTCAGTGAAAATCTTGAATAAAGGAGATGTTTTATGCAGAGGAAACACGAACTGGTACGCACCGGCGCATTCTTCGATCACCTTCAAATGCGTCATCTCATGCTCATTGAAATAGCTTATGTCTGATAGGTAATTTTTGAAAACGATGCTGGTTAAATGCCCCATTTTCTTCCCGGGTATTTTCACCTTTTTCTGATTGTCCACGATGTGTTGTAGGTTTTTATCGAGAGTTCCGTGGAAGGTTTCCAAATGGTCAACACTTGGGTGGTAGAGGATAACGTCATTGTCGACCATGTCCTGCATCGTGTTTATAGGTTTCGTAAACGTGGGGGTGAATAATAAAGTGACTAACCCGGCTGTATAGATTGTTGTTATTAGTAAAGCCATGTACCACCAGATGATCCAAATATAGTCGATTATGTTACCAAGAGCGATGTAGGTGCTTGAGTTGAGGAACAGGGGTTTAATGGTGTTCAGGAGGAAATACGGGAAATCCTTGTTTTTGGCTTTTAGATAAACATACTTGTACCTCACGTAGAAGAGGATTGATAAAATTAAAACTGTTGAGGCGAACATCCCCCAAATTTCTTTAGGAAACGGGCTTAGAACGAGGAAATACTTGCTAACCAAATCCGGTTTTGGGACCAAAAAAGTTGCGCAGCATTTCTCGTAAGGGTAGCTAAATCTTAATCCAGATCTCCTCGCCACGTTTTCGTTCCACAAACCGCAAATCGCTAGGTCTAATTCGTAATCGGCAACATAGTGAATGATGACTTCGTACGAGTTTTCTGGGTAGATTACGTAGGATATGTTCCATTTGTGTGTGATTTGCTTGAGGATGTTATAGTCCAAACCATCGTAAACTGTACCGTTTTCAGTGACGTAAACAAACGGGGGGCAATTGAAGAGACCGAACGTGTAGAAATCGCCTTCGCCGAAATAGGGATACCATTCTTTAGGTTCTAAATATTTTTCAAAATTTTCCGAGCTTGTTAATTCTTTTTCAAAACCCGCTCTGAATATTATTATACTGTTGTACTTGTCCACTTCTTCATTTTCACCAGATAAGTTTGAAATATATGAATCCATAACTTGATTTAGGATCATAAAATTCACACCAAATTCATAACTTAAATTCTTCAACCCAATACAAGCAGTATAATCATAACTCAAAATGTTCAACCCATTAACAATGACAATATCTAAAGCTCTTAGATTAGCAGCTGAACGATACAAAGGAAAATTTTCCGAATCGCAAAAATCGCTTAAAATTATCACTCTCGTGAACGGCATCAGTGTAAAACGTTTACCAATTGTAAGGGTAAAATAGTTTGAAAATTCTTGACAATCTTGTGAGATTAAAATATACCCAGTTGGAGAACAAGCGGTGTTTTCTGGATTAAACATTTCGTGGTTTAATAAAGTTGTGGCTGCATAACCAAAATTATAATCCGAGCTTTTATTGAATGTGATCGCGAATATACAGTGATTATCCGTAAATATTTTTGTAAAAAGAGAGGTATGTGTGATGGTCATTATCCAAAAATATATAAGAAGCCGTATCATTTCTAAAATATAGTTTAAAAATTATTTTTTAGAGTTTCACCAACGTCAGATAAATCAATCAATAGTTATTCATCGATTAAAATATAGTTTGTCAAAAAATCAATCAATTGGCAAGTGAATTGATGATTATGACATGAAAAAGTCTATTCCAATCGTCAAATAAGATTTATTTGAAGTTTGTGAAACCGGACATCAATACAGGGTGAGTTTACTAAGCGGAAATCGGTTTATAGTGGGCGTATCGTTGAAAATAGCAAAAAAAGTTTCAAATAAAAGTTGTTCGGAATCTAAAATTATTGCTAAATATGACAGCCTTGCGGTTATACCGGAAGTAAACACCAACTTCCTTATTTTAAATAGAATACCCTGTATATTTTTACATTTTTGGATTGCTCGTTAAAAATAAACATGAGTTTATTCACACAACATTGGGTCTCAGTTGAACCGTTTTCAAATTATTTCATTTTTTTGGATAAATTTGACGATTTCAGAGCTCGACGCCATTAACAATATCTTCAAAACGAAATAAGTCAGAGTTGTGCGGCTTACGGTTTTGGATTCGGGAAGAAATGTAGTATTTGTTTAGGTTTTTGCCATTAGTCAGATTTTCTAAATTGATCCGAGTCCGTCGACGGTATTCTTCAGTACTTCAAACATGAATAACTTCATTTTTTTAAATGGAACCATCTATCTTGAGATACTTTATCAGATGCGAAATTAAATTTCCTTTTTATTGATACCGGGTTGCTGCCATATCCTTCCAATAGTTTTTGAGAAATGTGCGATTTTGTAAAAATGTTAATACATTTCGTATTATCGCGTTAGCCCTAGATACTGATGATGTTTGGTGATTTTGTTTTGACATTTAGTTAGTCATTGAGATATTCCCTGTTTTTTTTTAAGTTCATTTTAAAGCTTTAAACAAGTGATTTCCACTCCCAGACTAAGCATGAAGTAAAATTTCGAGTTTAGAAAAGCCCCGTGAAAATTTGTCGAGGGTCGCGCAGCGACCCGAGACAAATTTTCTGGGCTTTTCTAAACTCGAAATTTTACTTCATGCGCCACGCGTATAAAACACAGATTTTAAGCGAAGTTCGAATATACAATTTTACAATATTTGAGTGATTTATACGCGTGGTTTGGTGATTTTGTTTTGGCTCGCAATAGTTCAGGGTAGAGTAGTGGATTTAAAATAGGCATATATTGTAACATAATAACTTAAATACATGACATGGTTGTTATCAATTTGAGAGTCAAAATAACTCTGGTCAGTGGGCCGTCTTGCAGGTATTTATATTTGATATGGGTGCTGACTGGTAGAGTTGGCCCGGCGATTTGGAACGCCGATGGTCACAAAGTCCACGAGTCCACGCTGAGTTGCAGAAGTTGTTGCCGTGGATCGGCCGGACTGGCGCTCGTCATTCTTGCGTAAGTGGGGCATCAGGTAATTGTCCGGAATTGTGTTATGTTGTGATTGCATTATTGAACGAATGATGCAATCGCAAAGGAATAATTAATAATTAAATGTATGTCTAATCTTAGAGATTAGAAATTCTGCCCGCCGGGAATGTGGGATACCAGTGGTCGTAGTTGGATGGACCCTGTCGGTGATAAGTTCCTTGGGCGTGGGTGTGGGTTGACATTTTTTGGTGTCCTCTGGACTGTACAGTATTCTGGAGATGCTCTGGAAGCTGGACTTGGAACCATTTGAAGTTCTTCTGGATGTCCAGCCGGTAAGGTTTCGCCACTTTGCTTTTTCTTGCCGAATGATTGCGATTTTGTGCATGCGCCATCGTAACATGATTTCAGAAAGATCTTGTTGTAGTGAGGGACCGGTGTGGATGATGTTATTTAGACTTACTTTGGATGTCGTTTTACTAGATGCATCTAAGACAACACGGAGTTTTGTTGTACTGCTTGACTCTCTGATGACTGGTTGGTGGGGAATGTAGTATGCTCCATGACTGTATGATTGTTTCGGAACTTTTATCATGTGCCCCAAGTCAATGTATTCTTGTATGAAACTTGAATACCGTTGTGTTTTTCGCAAATTTCTTTTCTTATTGAATGAGTCGTACGGCTGCCTGGCTACGAGAATCTCCTAATTTTAACGTTGTGGATTTGAACGGGATGCGTACCATGTATCTCCCATCAGATTCACGCGTGGTTGTGCTTCGATAATAGTCTTCGCACTCTCTGTCCGCATCGCTTTATCAAAGGGGGAAATTAAGGTGTTGCCTTTTGGAAGACAACCACCTTAATTTCCCCCTTTGATAAATGGCGCCCAACGTGGGGCCATTTATCAAAGGGGGAAATTAAGGTGGTTGTCTCCCAGAAGGCAACACTTTAATTTCCCCCTTTGATAAGACAGATAGGACTGATGCCGATTGCTGTCCTCCCCCTGAACCATCAGTTTCGATAACCACCCTCTCCCTTTCCATGATCGTCGCTAGGTAGGATGTGAGAGATGGAAGTGGTTAAGGCTCCTGCCTCTGATTGGTCCAGCGGTTAGGGGTGACATGCGCAAGTCTATTGCGTTCAATCATATTGCGCGTCCTGGCGCATGCGGATCATCCAACCCGAGTTGCTAGTTGAATTGTCGGTATTTCCCTTTATGCAAATTCTAAGTAGCCGGGCAGTAAATACCGTCTCTCCCTAATCCGGAGAGCGGTACTCGACGGTGAGCCTTTCGTGACCAAATCTGTCTTGCTATTGTTTTGGTCACGAACTGCCGTAATGGTGAAAATTTCCCGGCTTAGGGCTGCTACTTGGAATTTTGCATTTTACGACCCAAACGAGATTTGCGCCGTTGCGTAAGACAATAAAATCAAAAATTCTAAAACCTACAAATGAAATAAAAATGACTAATCCTGTAATTACAAATATTTACAAAACCCGAACGATCAGTGTATGTAGACGAACTTAGTTCATTTCATAATATGTGATTATGAAAGTGAATTTAAAAATGATTAATAAAAATTATGTGGGGTCCGTTGTTATCGCGAAATGAAATTAGACTATATAAATCGCCGAAATAATCATAGTTGCGGCGTTTCCGGTAAAACGCCGGTAACAGCTTGGTGGTTTGGGTGTAGGTATTTCTTCTGTCTCCCAGAATTTTGTAAGTTGCTGATCTTCGATAACTACCATCATGTTGCAGCTGTTCGGACTATTATGGCTGTTTGCTGTTCTTGAAGCTCCGCTTATTAACCAACCCAATTCGGATTGTTGCCCTATTAGGTTGTTTGTTTTGATCAATCCTTCCAAGATGATGGCTTCGTATTCTTGGATTCCGATTAGTGCATCAATCTGTCCTGGAATGTTGAATGTGGGATCAGCTATCCACTTATTGTTCCAGGTACTATCTAAGTTCGGTAGTTTGTTTATTGGCTGAGACTTTGTTGTTTTTGGAATGATAATAAAATCTGAATTCATGTTGAATTTGCTTGGGAATCTCGGCAACATGATTACGTTAATCTTCCATTTTGCTGTTTGAATTGCTGTTGCGTTGATTCCAGTAATCGTAGACTGAACTCTTTGTTTAGGGAGCGCAGCTTCTTCAGTGATTAATGAAATTTGTGACCCTGTATGATTAGAATTCTCAAATATTTGTTTTGTCCATTTGCAGCTCTTGCTTGTATAATGGCGGTAGCCAATACAGGGATTTTAGTATCACTCTGTTTATCTGCAGTTACTGCACAAGCAGTTCTTGCGTTGTAGTTGTTTTGTCGTCTATCAGTGGATTGTTGAACTGTTTGTCGGGATGCTGTGTTGTTTTGTGGCCTATCCCAATGCAGCAATATGTGATGGAACCCTTTGCATTGCCAGGATACTCTGTTACTCCTGCATTGTGATATCGGATGATCTCTAAGGAAGTTTATGCATAGAAGTCTATGTCTTATTTCCGCATTCCGTTCCTTTGCGGATAGGTTTTTAAATCTATCACATTCCATAATAAAATGTGATTCAAAGCAAAATATACACTTCTTATTGGCTAACGTTTTTGGTTGTTCGCGTTGTTTTTCCCCTGGTCTCTTGATGGGTGTTGGAATACAACTTTTAATTGATGGTCTTTGTTGTTAGAATGTTCTAGCGACTGGAACCTTTGTCTTAGAAATAGCAACACTGATTCTGAAGATTGAATTTCGTTCGGAGTTTTTAAACCTTGATCATATAATCTTCTTGTTTCTGTGTCCCATCTTTCGTGCATGATTTTGATTATCATCGGTACCATTGCGTTGACATCTAACTTTACTGCTGATAGTGCGGAAATGCTTTCTTTAATTTGATCGTGCATCCGTTTCACGTTTTCTGCAGATTCGTGTTGTAATTGCGGGAGACGCAGAATTCTTTTTAGTAATTTGGATACCAGTAATCGTTTATTTTCATATCTTTCGTCTAGGATCTGCCAGGCTGCTTCGAAATTGTCTTCGGAGATGGTTAGATGTTGAATTAGTGCTGCGGCTTCACCTTTTATATACGACTTCAAGTATTGCAACTTTTCAGTCTTGCTTAGGGCAATGTTATTAATTATGGTTTTGCTGAATAAATCTTTGAACGATGTCCACTTTCCGTAGCTGCTCGAGATTGTTGATAATTCGATTTTCGGCAAATTTACTACATGTGCTGCTGGAATTTCGCGCATTCTGTTTTGGAGAATTTCTGAATATGCGTCAACGTTGGTTTCTAATATTTCAAACTTGTTGTTCACAAAGTAGTCATCAGTGTAGGCCTGCTCGTGCCCCATTATTTCTTCATGTAGTTCTTGCTCACTGTCCCATTGTTTTTGTAGTCGTTCCAGTAGGGATTGGTATTGCTGTTTTGGTTTCTCTTGGCTCTTTTCTTCAATGATGGTATTCATTGTTCTCGTAAGACGATTGAACTTTTCTTGTTGCTTTTGCAATCGAATTTGCTGCTCCGTTAGAGACGGAGTTTTCGTATCCGTTTCTTTTTTGTGATCGTGAGATGAATCGGCGTCATCATCCCACATATTTAGACTTTTTGCATTTCTGATTATGTAATTTTTCGTTTTATTGTATATTGTTTCGATTTGTTGAAAATATCTGGTTGTGAAATATGTGTGTTCTTCGGAGACGTTGCATTCTTTTAGGAGATCGTCGTTGTTCTGAACTACACTCCAGAGATTTTCCAATGTCTCTAGACGTTTGATGAAGTAATTTTTTGATTTTCTTGAGTCCGAATCTTTCTTGATATTGGTGCCCAGTGATTTTCCGGCCCAATTCTTGGTCTTTTGCGAGTTCGTTGGCACGTTCCATTTTGGCGGTCGATGGGGTGCGGTCTTTCGATTCGTAGAAAAATTAACTGGCGCTTAGGCTTGGTGCGTGCTGACCCAATCAATTCGGGTCTATTTTTTGGAATGAAAGCTGGCGCTTTGGCTTGGTGCGTGCTAGACCCAGCTTTCGGATTAATAGGAAAATTAACTGGCGCTTAGGCTTGGTGCGGGCTCGACCCAGTCAATTTTGATTTTTGGATTGAAAGCTGGCGCTTTGGCTTGGTGCGTGCTAGACCCAGCTTTCGGTTTGTAGGAAAATTGACTGGCGCTTAGGCTTGGTGCGGGCTGACCCAGTCAATTTGGATTTATTTTTTGGAATGAAAGCTGGTGCTTTGGCTTGGTGCGTGCTAGACCCAGCTTTCGGATTGATAGGAACTAATTGGCGCTTAGGCTTGGTGCGGGCTTAACCCAGTTAGCTGTTTTGTTCGAAGAACCATGTAATATTATGTGTTCCAATAGGGATGATATGATTTTGAAGTGACGTTTCGACCATATGAAATATGTCATGATCTGTCATTTATTTTTCATTGTATTCAGTAGTGTTTACAATTTCATTATGGAGAGATATACACAAGTACAACGTTTACAAATTATTCAGTTTTATTATCAAAATAATCGTTCTCCAATTGCAACTTTTCGTGCGCTTTTGCCATTTTATGGTCGTAATAATCGTCTAAGTGTGCTCGCTATTCGTCGAATTGTTGAAAATTGTGAGCGTACATTTTCTTTACATAATGTTAAAGTGCCAATAAGACAAAGAACCGCTCGAAGTAATGCAAATATTGCTGCCGTTCAGGCAAGTGTTGCTGAAGACCGCAATTTGTCGATTCCAAGACGTTCTCAACAATTGGGACTGTCTCAAACCACAACCTGGCGGATTTTGAAAAAGGATTTGGGTTTGCATCCGTATAAAATTATTCTCACTCAAGAACTGAAGCCATTGGACCACCGTAAACGTCGTGAATTTGCTGATTTTGCCTTGGAACAACTTGAAAACGATAACGATTTTTTTAAGAAAATCATCTTCTGCGATGAGGCTCACTTTCATCTGAGTGGTGCGGTAAATAAAGAAAACTGTCGATTGTGGTGCGAAGAAAATCCACAAATTATTCAAGAAAAACCATCACATTCATCTAAATTGACAGTTTGGTGTGGTTTTTGGTCTGGTGGAATCATCGGTCCGTACTTCTTTCGAAATGAAGATGGTAACACCGTTACTGTCAATGGAGAGCGGTATAGATCGATGATAACCAACTTTTTATGGCCGAAATTGGAAGAAGTTGATCTTGACAACATTTGGTTCCAACAAGACGGGGCTACGTGCCACACAGCAAATGCAACAATTGAATTATTGCGAAAAAAGTTTGGAGATTCGATTATTTCAAGAAATTGTGATATTGAATGGCCTCCAAGAAGTTGTAATTTAACACCATTAGACTATTTCTTGTGGGGTTATTTGAAGTCATTGGTCTTTCGAAATAAACCAGACTCTCTTCAAGCTTTACAAGTCAATATTGAACGTGCCATTCATGACATACGACTTGATTTAGTGGAAAAAGTGCTCGAAAATTGGGTTCGTCGAATTCGTTCCTGCAGAAGAAGTCGTGGAGGCCATTTGAATGACGTTTTATTTGGAACTTAATTGTATCGATTGTACTTCACATTAAATAAAAAAACATTTGAATTTCCTTAGCAATAAGTGTGTTTTTTTTTTAGAAATCATATCATTCTTATTGGAAAACCCTTTACAAATGGTGTATTCAGACGTTAAAAAGGAGAAAATTTGTTTTTTTTTTGTTCGTGAAACATCCATCTAATGTGTATTCCAATACGGTAAGAAGGATCGACAGAATCGAAGATTTTAGAGTGAGGGTAGGGATCGTTTACGTCACAAATGCGCGCTGAATTTAAATGTGGTTACTTCATGGTAAACTTTAGGTAAACATGCATAAACTGTAAATTTTCTGACATTCGTTGGTTTTTAAAAGAGTTCAATTTGAAGCTTTAAACGAGTGTTGTCCACTCCCAGACTAAGCATGAAGTAAAATTTCGAGTTTAGAAAAGCCCCGTGAAAATTTGTCGAGGGTCGCGCAGCGACCCGAGACAAATTTTCTGGGCTTTTCTAAACTCGAAATTTTTCTTCATGCGCCACGCGTATAAAACACTGACTTCAAGCTCGAAAGTTTGAATATACATACATTTCACAAAATTTGAGTGATTTATACGCGTGGCGCATGAAGTAATATTTCGAGTTTAGAAAAGCCCAGAAAATTTGTCTCGGGTCGCTGCGCGACCCTCGACAAATTTTCTGGGCTTTTCTAAACTCGAAATTTTACTTCATGCTTAGTCTGGGAGTGGAAATCACTTGTTTAAAGCTTTAAAATGAACTTAAAAAAAAACAGGGAATATCTCAATGACTAACTAAATGTCAAAACAAAACCACCAACCGTCATCAGTATCCAGGGCTAACGCGATAATACGAAATGTATTAAAATTTTTACAAAACCGCAAATTTCTCAAAAACTGTTGGAAGGATATGGCAACAACCCGGTATCAATAAAAAGGAAATTTAATTTCGCATCAGACAAAGTATCGCAAGATAGATGGTTCCATTTAAAAAAACGAAGTTATGCATGTTTGAAGTGCTGAAGAATACCGTCGACGGGCTCGGTTCAATTTAGAAAATCTGACTAATGGCAAAAACCCAAACAAATACTACATTTCTTCCCGGATCCAAAACCGTAAGCTGCACAACTCTGACTTATTTCGTTTCGAAGATATTGTTATTGGCGTCGAGCTCTAAAATCGTCAAATTTATCAAAAAAAAATGAAATAACTCGAAAACGGTTCAACTGAGACCCAATGTTGTGTGCATAAACTCATGTTTATTTTTAACGAGCAATCCAAAAATGTAAAAATATATAGGGTGTTCTATTTAAAATAAGGAAGTTGGTGTTTACTTCCGGTATAACCGCAAGGCCGCCATATTTAGCAATAATTTTAGGTTATGAAAAACTTGATTCTGAACAACTTTTATTTGAAACTTTTTTTGCTATTTTCAACGATACGCCCACTATAAACCGATTTCCGCTTTGTGACTCACCCTGTATATGATTATGACATGAAAATGTCTATCCCAATCGACAAATAAGATTTAATTAGTGTTTGTGAAACCGGACATCAATATAACATAAAATATTTAAAGTGCGATTCTTTTCGCAATCTACAAGTAGTTTACCATCAACAAGAAAAAATATCTACAATGTGGAACGAAATGATTTTCTTTGTCTGCATTATCCATTATCCATGTTAAAATAAGAAGTACCGCTCTACAATAACTTCAAAACCCACATAAATTGTAATAATTTTCAATTTAATTGATTGATGACGGCTAAGCAACGTTATAATTTTCCTTACCTACACTTTGTTATAAGTGCATACTATTACTTCAAAGTAGTTGTACATGCATTATTAAATAACATGTTTAATTATTTGTTTGCCATACAAGAGTGAAAAAATACTTCAGTACACATTTATTAGTAAATTTGAAATGGAATAAAACAATAGTCACTTCTATAACTGTCGTTTTAATACTTGTTAATATAAATCAAAAAGTGTTTGTTCGCAAATAACAGGTTATTATTACTAATAGTAATTCGATATAATCACCACTGTGCGTGTTTGTAAAAGTTACACAAATTCTAATTAAATTTTCATATGTTTACGCTATTGTAGGGTTCATAAGAAATACTTTATTGAACAACAATGTTGTTGTCAATGCTAGAAATGCGTCTATAGATAATCTGTAAATAATTTGATCTGATTTGTTACATTTTATAGTGTTACTGCATACAACAGCTCAAAGCAAACGCCTGATAACTGCAGTTTATAACGATTGGTTGCAATAAAAATAAGCAAACAAAATATATTATGGTTTAAAACGGACGTGATGAGTTTCCCAGCAGCGACGGCTCGCAGCCTAACTTCAGGGTAGGCCGCAGCGCCAAGGCACACACAATTTGAGGCTGGGAGCGCGCTTTATAAATACAAGGAATTGCACAACAAAGTCACCTTTCAAAAACGGATACATATTACCTTGGGTCTCCCCCTCGAATATGGTTGGGGCCTTGACGTGGTGAGGGGGCTCCCCGGCCCCGGGAGCAGAGAACCTTATCTCTGCTGGCGGTGCTGGGGCTAAATACCAACCCCACGTGTTTGTGCCGTGCGTGGCGACCCGTGTCGACGGATGAAGGGGTCCTACTGGTTGAGAAGAATCGTCACCTGCGGGGATGTGAAATAAACACACCACTTTGGCCTAGATTTCGTCTAGACGGGCGGTTGGAGCGACCCGACTCCAACCAATCGGCTGTGTAGTCCCGTCAGAGGGCCGGCGGGGTAGATCCTGAGGAGTGGCAGGCGCGCAGGGGGACTGTGTCGTGAGCCTTCGGTTGGTTGCCGGAGGTCTGTGGCCTGGATCCCTCTCATGTTGCAGGCCGCTTCTTGGGGACTATATCGGACCGGCAATCCTGGGTGTCAAGTTGACACTCCCCTTGTGGACTCCGTGGTGGGTGGGAACCGGAAAGATGAAGTTTAGAGATCATCTGATGGAAAAACCATAACAGGAGTGGACGAGCCACTTGATTCGCCACTTAAATTGATGCCATTGGCAAAAAGTACCCCTACGAGAGCTGTGACTGGGTCTCTAGTAGGCAGATCCTCGGGTTTACCAGCAATTTGTCAACCTGCGGCTGGTCCCTCAGGATCACCACGGGATGACCTGGCTGATTTCAGGAAAAGGAGCCGCATTTGCGGAGCAGAGGCCAAGCGAAGGAGAAATAGGAGGACGGCGAAGACATGCGCAGACTCAGTTAAAAAGACTGAGGCTGCGGGCTCCGCCAAGCCTCTGAATAATCCTAAGCAGGCGAAGCCTAGGCTGGGTAAAACCATCCAGGGCAAACGGATCCCTCACAAGCAAGGAAGGGAACCCAAAGACCAGGGCACCAAGAGGCTGCGTTCCACCACCTCCTCTGAGCCAACCCCGAAACGCCACCAAGGCCAACGGGTGGGGGCTATAGCGGCAGGAGGAAGGAGAGTACCTCTGGTATCCTACAAGGATGCGGCGAAACGTCACCTCAGGCTGGTAATAACGGATGGATCCAACCCATTTGGCAAGCTCTCCCAGGAAAGGGCCACCTTAATTAGGCAGGCGTTTTTCAGGGTGTTTGACTCGGTGGTGTTGGGCTCACTAACCGCCATATCTAGTTCTCCGCCGAGATTCAGAGCCCGGTCCTACGCAGGTGAATTTGTAAAAGTTCACTGCGCGGATCAACGTACTGCTGATTGGCTTGTGAGGACGGTGGCGGTGATCAAGCCGTGGCCTGAGGCTAGACGACTAGCCATAGTCGAGGACCGCCTTCCTAAAATCACGAAAGCGACCCTTTGGGTTCCAAGGAAAGATTTTAAGACTACGGAAGGCGAAGAAATGGTGCTCGGGTGATTGGCGGGGCAAAATCCTGAGCTCAAGATACGGGATTGGCCAATCTTCCACCGGTCTGTGACAGACAACCCACCTGGGCAGTTGCTCATACTGGGAGTGAAGGAGGAGGATCTAAAAATCCTAACCGTATTAGTTACAGGTGCCTCTTTAATCCTGAGGTTCAAGGACCCAAAGAAAGAAGAAGAGAGGAAAGTAAGTGGGTTGAGTCAGGCAGTGGCTTAGAGCCAGCCTGAGACATCCAACTCGCCGCTTCTCAGAACGGAAGAGAGGAAGGTGAGTGGGGTGAGTCCGGCGATGGCTGAGAGCCAGCCTGAGACATCCAACTTACCGCTTCTCAGAACAGAAGCTCCTAAACAGGCTGAGCAGGTGGTTGCGACATCCGTGTCGATGCAACCACCAACCTCGCGGGTGAGGAAGGAGCGTCCGGAGGATGTGCCGATGGAGTCACCGCTATCGTCGGAAGTGTCCGACGCTAGTCCTCCCGATTCCGAAGAATACACCCTCGTGGAATCGGTGGAGGACTTGCGGAGCAGGACCGACCACACATCATCGGCATAATGGTCTCTAAGGTAACGTACTTTATTCAATGCAATTTGAGCCATGCGAGAGCGGCTACGTCAACTCTTTGCCGCCGACTTGACATAGCAAATGACACCATTGCCCTGATTTAGGAACCCGGGATTGTTAAGTAAAGGATATATGGGTTGGGAAAATCAACAGGTAACCTATTTTACAAGCCATGCACGAAGCCTAGGACGGCAATATATGCACCTAGGCAAATACGAGCCCATTTGCTGCCACACTTATTAGATCACTGCAGTTAGGATTTGTGGAGCTATGGGCAAAGGAAAGGATGCAGTTCTGGCGGCAGTCTACCTACCTGGCGATTCAGCTCCCCCCCCTTCCACAAGGGGAATGGAGGGGCTGGTCGATTACTGCTGGAAGGAGGGTCTACCGCTAATCATGGGCTGAGAGTCTAACTCGCACCATATCGCATGGAGAAGCAGGTCTACGGACAAAAGAGGTAAGTCTTTGCACGACTTTTTAGTAAGCAATAATTTAGAGATACATAAATGGCCCAATTAATTGATCATTTAAAATATCTGCCCAGATATTAAGGGAGAAGCGATGCTGGAAATGAGTTCTACGCGTAACACGAGGATTTTCTATTACATAAACATACATATTATGGAAATTAAAAATTCCATTGCGCGTAAAGCACGATTCGTCGGTCACTAAAATGTCTTTGGTAAAGTTAGGATTTTGAACATTTTGTGCCAAAATCCATTGACAAAATGCAATTCTTTTGGGAAAATCATGGGGTTGAAGATGTTGTACACGGTGGTAGTGATACGGATAAAAATTATTGTCTCGTATAACACTGCTGACAAATGTGTGCGATACATTTAGCTGAGCGGCGATAATACAGGTACTTAAACCAGGATCCGCTTCCAACAGATTCAAAATTTCATCTTCCGCTCGCAAATATCGCATTGGACGGTCACCACCTCCGACGGCTCCGGCGACGGGCTGCAAACTTCCAGTGTCACGTGCTCTTTGTAATAAATTTCTAAATCGGTTTGGCGGTGGTAAGTGTCGTTCAGGAAATCGCTCTTGATAAATTCTTACAGCTTCCGCGGAATTACACCGAGTTTCACCGTAAATAAGAAACATGTCTGCCAATTCAATGTTTGAATAAACGTATCGCGCCATGTTACAAAATGTAGATGTTTCATGGAATAAGTTTCACCATAGACTAAACAGCAAACTATTTTTATGTTTAAAAATCATCCACCCTCGCCGCTCTTATCTAAACATTTCAATAAGAGTGGAGATAAAGTGAAGTGTGAACCTAATAAGGAAAAATATTGAATTTCATTAACACGTTTAGAAAATATTCGGAATTTAGTCAGCAATGGGTACTTATGAAAACGATAACATAGACATAATTCTTCACAATCTGACCCACTTTTCTCTGGATGGTGTAATTCGATATCCAAATCGTTTAAAAACTACCAGTCTATGTGGTATCTCTCTTAAAATACGCAATGTGCGCGTATACCAGATACCACAAACATGTGGCCTATTATTATTAATTATTTTTAATAATTATTTGTGAGCTATCTACTAAAGGTATGGTAATTTCAAATGCAGGTATTGTTTATTTAAACGCTGCCCCTTATGTGGTAGAGAGCCTGTACAGTAGTTCGTTTACACGCTGTATAAAAAAGAGTAAAACCCTCTTTTAATATAATATAATATACAGAGAGTGTTATGTAACACCGAACATACTAAAATGTACTCAATATTAATTTTCCTATGTTCGATGTGTACTGGGATGCATCAAAGCATTGAGTGCGATGTGATTGGCTAGGATTTCTAATTGTAATATAGTCAAACCAATTTACACTCTTCCCTTCAAAAATAAATGAAATCTGTCAGTTATTGCAAGCAAGTGATTGACGAAGAACGGAGAGTTAAACATATCAATAATGTATACAGAGGAGGAAAAGATTATTCTGGTAAACTTATACCATGGAGAAAACAGTTCAAGAAATTCCCATGATTTATTTTCTGAAAAATGTTCTGTTCAATCAGACTACCATTTATTTCAACCATTTCAAACCTTCTAGAACAGTTTGTTTGGATAAATTTCACAAGCGAAGAGTTAGAAGTCCGTCAATATTATCGGAAGAGATAAAATTAAACAATTTCTGTTATGTCGAAGAGTGTCTAATAATATCCTTACTATTGCAAAATCATTTAATATTTAGAAATCCTTTGTACGTAGGAGTTCTACAAGAATTTAAGTTCAGATCCTACAAATTCCAACATTACTAGTTGCTGTATAACAACGTTAAGCGATAACATTTTTGTAAAATTGTATTTAATATAAATGAAATTGCCAATTCTTGGTTGCAGAATACTTCAAACATTAAAAGTGTGATTCTTTTCACAATCTACAACAAGAATTGGCAATTTCATTTATACTTATGTTTGAACGGTAACGTGACCGCCAGTCTAAGGTGTCAAATTGTTTAGAGCGAATGGCAAAGCTATACTGATGAGAGATAAATCTCGAAACGCGTCTATAAATGGCCTCAATAATTTGACCCAAATTGTTACATTTGCAGTAGGTTACTGTATGTAACAGCAAACACTTGTTGTATAATTTAATGTCCGTCGGGGTATTAGCCCGGGAAGTAGTTGTTTCAATGAGTGTTTGATATAGTCTTTGTAAGACTAACTTGTTGTAGATTGCGAAAAGAATCGCACTTTTAATGTATTTAATATGTTAAACAACGAAATGTTGCGAAACATTGTGTTTACTGATAAAGCGTTTGTATCTTCTTACCTTCTTTAACTAGTATTTTACTGATTAAAAATATAACAAAAGTTGATAACCATTCCGTTGTACTAAAATATTCATAATACAACAGATTGTGGTTGACATAATAATTGACAAATTTAATTTATTTTTGACGTGAAGAGTGTACATTGTGTTGACTATATTACCATTAGAAATCCTAGCCAATCACACCGTACTCAATGCTTTGATGCGTCCCAGTACGCATCGAACATAGGAAAATTAACATTAAGTATATTTTAGTATGTTCGGTGTTACATAAAACTCTCTGTGTAATAAATGTAAATTATCAATGTGTGAATCGGGTTGTATATAATAAATCGACAATGTGTAAACTGGGTCGTATATAATAAACCAAAATTGACTACAATTCAATATTCGGAGAAGTATTTGCACGGGAAGTAGTTCTTTCAGGGGATATTTATTGTCTTACGTTGTCTTATTAATTAAGGCAGATTGTTTGCAATTTACACGAAAAACATTTTCGTAATTTTTATATTGACTATGTAAATTGGGTTGTATAAAATAAATCTAAATCGCCAGCGTGTAAACTCGGTTGCATATAATAAATCTAAATATTAGATTGTAAATTGGGTTGTATATAATAAATCGACAATGTGAAAATTGGTTTGTATATAATAAATCTAAATTAACAATTTATAAGCTGGGTTAAATATAATAAATTGTAGACAACGAATATTAGATAAGCAAATTTTAAATTAAAAGCAGTGATAGACAGTTGTTTTTATTGTTACTCGTTGCTGCAAGAGACATTGGAGATACATTCGTGCGAGAATTATCCAATTTTTGCAAGACTTTCTCGAAGGGTGAGTACATTATTTGTCTTATTAATTAAGGCAAGTTGTTTGCAATTTAGACGAAAAACATTTTCGTAATTTTATATATTGACTATGTAAATTGGGTTGTATACAATAAATCTAAATCGCCAACGTGTAAACTCGGTTGCATATAATAAATCTAAATCGCCAACGTGTAAACTGGGTTGCATATAATAAATCTAAATCGATACTGTGTAAATTGGGTTGTATATAATAAATCAACAATGTGAAAATTGGGTTGTGTATAATAAATCTAAGTTGTCAATTTGTAAGCTGGGTTGAATATAATAAATTCTAGACAACGAATTTTAGATTACTAAATTTTAAATTAAAAGCAGTGATAGACAGTTGTTTTTATTGTAATTTGTTGCTGCAAGAATTATCCAATTGTTGCAAGACTTTCTCGAAGGGTGAGTATATTATTTGTCGTCTTATTAATAACCTAACTTTCAGGTTTTCCTAAACTCGAAATTTTACTTCATGCGTTACGCGTACAAAACACTGATTTTAAGTGAAGTTCCAAATACACCGCTAAAGCAGTATAGTTTTAACGTTACGTTAAATCAGTGTTTTATACGCGTGGCGCATGAAGTAAAATTTCGAGTTTAGAAAAGCCTGAAAACTTGGTTTGGTCGCGTAGTGCTACGCCAACGTGTAAACTGGGTTGCATATGATAAATCTAAATACTTAATGTGTAAATTGGGTTGCATATAATAAACCGACTATGTGAAAATTGGGTTGTATATAATAAAACCAAATTGTCAATTTGTAAGCTAGGTTGAATATAATAAATTCTAAACAACGAATATTAGATTACCAAATTTTAAATTAAAAGCAGTGATAGACAGTTGTTTTTATTGTAATTTGTTGCTGCAAGAGATACATTCGTGCGAGAATCATCCAATTGTTACAAGACTTTCTCGAAGGGTGAGTACATTATTGGTTGTCTTAATAATAACCTAACTTTTAGGTTTTTCTAAACTCGAAATTTGGCTTCATGCGCTACGCGTATAAAACACTGATTTGAAGTGAAGTTCCAAATACACCGCTAAGCAGTATTCTAAAGCAGTATAGTTTTAACGTTACGTTAAATCAGTGTTTTATACGCGTGGCGCATGAAGGAAAATTTCGAGTTTAGAAAAGCCTGAAAATTTGGTTTGGTCGCTCCGCGCTTCGCGCTGCGCGACCAAACCAAATTTTCAGGCTTTTCTAAACTCGAAATTTTCCTTCATGCTTAACCTGGGATTGGAAGCACTCGTTAGAACTTTCAAATTGAAGTATAAAAAATGAATGCCTCGACCTTTTCAATTTCAATTTTTCTGTCAGACAGTTTCAATCGTTAAAACTTTAAAATTGAAGTATAAGAAACGAATGCCTTAACATTTTCAATTTTAATTTTTCTGTCAGACAGTTTCAATTAACTTGTTACAGTTTACATCATTTACACAATCATTTATCGATTTGTAGCATTCATTGGTTTGCCTGGACCACATGTATCAGGATATGTATACTTTAAAGAAATATTCCTTGTATTTAATTTGATTTTCTGTGTTTGATGTGGCTGATGTAATAGTAGTAAATATTTTTTTTCGGAAAATGTTTTACGTTAAGCTATTGTCTGTAGTTTAAGCCCCAGTTGCACCAGAAATGTTGAACTCAGGTTCAAGCTAAACTTAAGTTCAAGATGACAGTTCTTATTGCTCGAATGTCACTTTGAACCAGAGCTGGGCAGGATTCGAATCATTCAGGATTCGAATCCTTTTAGAGGATTCAAAAGAGACATTCGAATACTTTAGTTCAACTGGATTCGTGATCCGGAATCGTTCCGTTTTTTTTAAGAGGATTCGTATTCGAATCCATATGTGTGTGATTCGAATTCTTATAAAAGGATTCGAATATTTATAAAAGGATTCGAATACTTACAAAAGGATTTGAATCGTCAAAAATAATTCGAATTAATTGTGAGGATTAACATGAAAAATGTCTTTTGTGTATTTTTAAATTTCTCGTTAAATCACTTTTTTATACGCGTGGCGCAGGAAGTAAAATTTCGAGTTTAGAAAAGCCCAGAAAATTTGTCTCGGGTCGCTGCGCGACCCTCGACAAATTTTCACGGGGCTTTTCTAAACTCGAAATTTTACTTCATGCTTAGTCTGGGAGTGGAAAACACTCGTTTAAAGCTTCGAATTGAACTTAATAAAAAACAAGGAATATCTAAAGATTTGCAGAAAATAGGCTGTTTTGCGGAAAACACAATTTCTATTAGCATAAACAACTAGCACTATTACCAGCCAGAACTTCTAGCTCAGATGGTTGTAGCTTCCGATATCTTGCTAGCAGCAGATGAGGCCTGTACTAGTACTACTAAGTTCTATTAGCCGAAAGAACCACTACTATAAAATGTAACGTTTACTTTTTTTCAGTTAAAAACTATTTGTCCACTAGCAGAAAGAACTGCCGCTATTAGAAGATAGAGCTTCTAGTTCCGCAGACGGGGCCTGTACTACTACTACTACTAGTAACAGAAAAAACTAGTGGTAGTAGAATAAAAAAAAACTACTGAAAGAATGACCAAGGCCGCAGCCAGAAAAGAAAAGTCGGAGGGGGTTATAGAAATTTCGGGGGGGGGGGGGCTTAGGGAAAAATATTGTTTTTGCTCTTACAGTCCCGCTTTCACATACAAAAATTTATCATTTTGAAAATTTCAAGGGGGGTATGAACTCACACATCCTTCCCCTCCTCCGGCTACGGTCATGAGAACAACTGCTACTAGCTAAAAGAATTACTACAGCAGAAAGAACTACCGCTATTAACGGAGCTTCTAGTTCAGATGGTTTTAGCTTTAGATATCTTACCATCAGCAGACGGAACCTGTAGTACAGGTTCCGTCCATACTAGTAGTAGTAAGACCTACTCGTAGTAGTAGAAGGAACAAAATATATATATGTATATATTCTTTATTACGGGAGACCATTAAAAATACAACAATATATACACAATAATCACAAAACAATACAAAAACAAACAAAAAATGTACAAATGAATACAGTCAGAGACAGAAGTTACATCTAATAAAAGAGGACCAAATAAATAATTATATAAAGGACCCTAAGACAAGTTAATCGATCTTAAAGAAAGTCTTTTAAAACGGTTCAACGAGACACCAAAAAAATCTATTGACTCGCCTTAAGAATTAACATATCTTATTAAATTGTTTTTTGGGCTGTTATAGCCATACAGAGTAATGTGGTGTACGTCAGCAAGAAGTTTTTGTTGTCTGGTTGAGCGAACTGGAACGTTAATGCCAATAGACGACAAAATGGATGGGCAAAGTATCAGTCCATTCAGTATACGATATGCGAAGCATAGCATAAAATAAATCCTTCGTTTTTCAAGAGACAACAAACCGAGATATGTACGAAGTAGGTCATAATTATTACTATCGTACGAAAGGTTTGACCGGTAGCAAATGAGTTTTATCATTTTACGTTGTACCCGTTCTAATCTATCAATGTGACATTGATAGTGCGGTGACCAAATTATGCAGCAATAGTCTAGAATTGGTCTGACTAAGGTGGAGTATAATGTCATTAAAGTACGGATAGATTTGAAATGTATAGTAATACGCCGTATGAAACCAATTCTTTGGAATGCTTTTGCAATAATTAAATCTAAGTGCTCATGAAATTGAAATTTACAGTCAAGTAGAACGCCTAAATCATTGATTTTATAAACCCTCTCTAAAAGATTACTATCTAGAAAATAGATAGCCGGTAAATAGATCCCTTGTTTTCTTGAAAAACGAATATATTTGCATTTAGTTGTGTTCAAATGCAAATCAAATAATTACTGGAGCACCATATAATAAGCTGATCCAGATCTTTCTGCAAGATGCGACAATCGTCACTGGTGGTGATTTTACGATACAGCTTCATATCATCTGCATAAAGCAAAACATTTGATTGAATTTCTTTACCAATATCATTGATAAAGATGAGAAATAGCAATGGTCCAAGGTGAGAACCCTGGGGCACACCTGAAGTTGCATTTATTACAGAACCAGAAACTGCATCATTTATTTTCACCACATGTTGTCTACAACTTATGAACGACCGGGGCCACTCAATCATGGACCCAGCAACACCATACATTCGAAGTTTGTATAATAGCCTACAGTGGCTAACTCTGTCAAACGCCTTACTAAAGTCGGTATAGATCGAGTCTACCACTGCCCCTTCCTCCATCGCGTCGGTAATGAAATTGGAGTATACAAACAAGTTGGAAGCAGTAGATCTTGATGGAAAGAATCCATGTTGTTGCTCAGATAAAAGTGGCTTAAAAATGTTTAACATATACTTCGCAACCAACTTATCTAATAATTTAGGAAAACATGATTGAATAACTATCGCTCTATAATTGTCAACACATGTCTTTATGCCTTATTTAAAGACAGGGACAGTGTAGCATCGCTTCCAAAGAGATGGGAAGAATCCATCTCCTAGAGAACGATTAAATAATTTAGTAAGAGGTAAAGACAGAGTCGATGCGCAGGCTTTTATCAAGGCAGGCGGTATTCCGTCAGCACCTGGTGCAGCACCATTTTTAATTTCAGATAGGCATTCCATAATATCTGTTTCACTAAACTGTAAGTTATTAAATATTAGGTCACTGAACTCACTAACTTCAGGACCAATGGTAGTTGGACATGAATATGAATTTTGAAAATAGTCTGCAAATAGATCCGCTATGCCATTAACCGAGTTTGCGACCCGCGTTCCATATGCCATACTGGATGGAAGACCTCTGCCACTGCCATTTTTAGATTTACAATATTTCCAAAATATATTGATATCATAAGGTATAATCCTCTCAACATCCTCGATATAACCTATGTGATCCTTAACAATAGCATCTTTGCAGACAGCACGTAAATTAGAAAAAATTGAGTAATCATTTCTAGAGCCTGGCCGCTTAAAATTTCTGTGAGCTGTTTGCTTTTCTTTAATTAAACTTATAAGAGATTTCGGGAACCAACTAGGAAAATGCGATGTTGATCTCTTTCGTTTAGGGACATAACGATTTAAAGCATCGTACAAGATTTCGTAAAATATGTCAATGTCATATTCTATCGAAGTACTCTTAAACATATTTACCCAGGCATAGCTGCCAATATAATTACATATACCCACAATATCAGCATTAGAGAAATCGTAGTGAAATGATTCATCTAAGGGTGATAAACTGCTAGGAACATTAAAATCTACTCGTAACGAAGGATGATAAATGTCACACTTCACTAATGGATCCGAGATAGAACAATTTACAGTGGGAACATTAGAAAAAGCAAGATCCAAAATATTACCACTATTATTAATAAAGGAGTTAAACTGATAAAAACCGCCACTCATAGCACCATCGCATAAAAGACGGGCACTTTCACTAACCGTATTTATTGGTAAATATCCAACACATTCATCCTCGATGATCCACTTCACTTCCGGTAGATTGTAATCCCCAAGCAAGAGCATGCTAGAGTCCGAGTATCGATCAATGATTTCGGATAATGCACTAATATGTCCGGCATATATCTCAGCAGCTGATCGTGGAGGAATGTAGACACAGCCAATAATGGTCTGGCCGTTGATAGACACCCAAATCTCTTCACGGTTCTCGGAATCCACAGTAACTAGAGAAGAGCTTAACTTCCTATTCACTCCAATAAAGACGCCGCCGCCTCTTGAACTAATTGATGTGATATTGTCACGATCACAGCGATATATAATATATCGGTTATCGATAACTTCGTTATCTCCTATATCGGAATGTAACCATGATTCAGAAATACATATGACATCATAGTCATTCGCCGAAACAGCATTATAAAATTTAAATAATTTTGTCCTTAACCCTCTAACATTTTGGTAGAATACAGATAGACCAAATCTATTAGTAGTAACTAACTTGGGCTTATACACGGCTTCTCTATTCGAAAATGCTGTTGATGATGATGACGAAGAGGGACGAATTCCTTAATTGCGATACCCTGCGGCCATTTCGACGCATCAAGTAATGTATTAAAATGAGGTTCATCAACACCAATTTTGAACGATGATGACTGATCGGAGTTTACGAGTCTGAAGCATTTGACATCAGCATTCACTCCTAATATCTTCTTAGCGTGGCTAGCAATAGCGTTTGGATCTACATTTGGTTGAATCCTATAAATATGTAGCCACTTTTTCTTAATTGAACATGACTGAAAATAGTAGTTGTTCTTTCTACCACTGAAAGGACGGACGCTACTAGCACAAAGAAATTGTACTACTAGCTAAAATAACTACTACTACTGATAGAAACATTCACTCTTTAGCAGAACACGCTATTTCTACTAGCAGAAACAACTACCGCTATTATCAGACAAGGCTTCTGGTTCAGATGGTTCTAGCTTCAAATCTAGCCACCGGCAGATGGTGCCTATACTACTACTAGTAGCAGAAAGACCTAGCAGTCGTTTTTTTATAGCAAAAAACACTATTTCTACTAGCAGAAAGAACTACTGCTATTAACAGAGCGTCTAGTTCAGATGGTTCTGGCTTATCGTGTCTTGCCACCAGCAGACGGAGCCTGTACTACAACTAGTTGCAGAAAGTCCTAGTAATAGTAGAAGGAACAAAATATTAGTTGTTTCATCTTCCACTAAAAGAACGATTGCTGCTAGCAGAAAGAGCTTGTACTACTAGCTGAAAGATAGATAGTTTACTTCTTTTAACATAAAACGCATTTCTACTAGAAGATTAAAAATACATGTTTTTTCTTTGTCGCCGCCATTGTTTAAAAAACGCCAATTGTGTATAATATTAATTAACGAGTGTTTTTAGAAAATCAATTGTTATCTTCATTATGGTTTATAATTATTCATATTTCTTCGGAGCAAACAGATACAGGGAGTTTTTCTTTTAAGTATACGTATTCCAAATTCAGCCTATTTTCTGTAAATCTTTAGACATTCCTCGTTTTTTTTTTAATGTTTAATTTGAAGCTTTAAACGAGAGTTTTCCACTTCCAGGCTAAGCATGAAGTAAAATTTCGAGTTTAGAAAAGCCCTGTGAAAATTTGTCGAGGGTCGCGCAGCGACCCGAGACAAATTTTCGGGCTTTTCTAAACTCGAAATTTTACTTCATGCATCACGCGTATAGAACACTGATTTGAAGTGAAGTTCAGAAACACACAAATACATCTTAAATCAGAGTAACAGGGAGTCAGATATTTAGTCTGTTATCAACGATGTTCAGTGGTAATAATAAATTAAAAGGTTTTGAATATTTTTGTTAAAACAACTGGTAACGATATTTATATAATAATTGTTGCAAAAAAATAATAAAATTAAATTAATTCTTAAAGGATTTGTATTCTTGATTCGAAAAAACAGGATTCGAATCATATTTATCTCTTACGAATCCTTTATTCTAGTATTCGTGATTGGAATCCTTTTTACGAGGATTCGTCCCAGCTTTGATTTGAACTCAAGTTTAGAGTTGAACCAGTTTGTGTTTGGTGCAACTAGCCTAACCCTTAGTGCGGGGAGTGGGGCAAAACTTTACGCCAAAACGTTCTACCAAAAACGCAATCGTAGCAATAGCGTAACCACTAACAAGAAAAATAAAAACCCCAGCCAATGTATCCAAATTAATGGGCGCGTCCTCTTCCGTATAAACCTCCGGATACGTCTGGAAAACCCCAACCATCGATGGATACAAACTCCCTTGCACTTGGTCGTTCCACACGGAAATCAATCCAGTCTCGACAACACGCATAATCTCCCTGCTGAAAATCCTGAAGAGCGGCGATATTTTCTGCAAGGGCAACGTGAAATGGTGCACCTCGGCGCACTCTTGGATAACCTTCAAATTCTTCACCTCGAAACCCTCGAAATCCTCGAAATCCGTCAAGTAATGCCCGAAGACTATGCTGGTGAGGAACCCCATTTTCACGTTCGATATTTTGTGTTTCGTGTGGGTATCTGCTAGGTATTGGAGGTTGCGGTCCTCGCTATCTTGAAAGACTACCATGTTCGATGAGCCTGGAAAGTAAAGTATAATGTTGTTTTCGACCATTTCTCGCACGGTGTTTATGGGTTTGGTGAATGTTGGGGCGAATAAGTAGGAAAGCAATCTGGCTGAGTAGGCTGTTGTTATTAGTAAGGCCGTGTAAAACCAAATGATCCAAACTAAACTCCCAACTGGATTAAGACTACTTGAACTACCCAAAAGCGGTTTTATTGTGTTCAGTACAAAATACGATAAATCCCGATGGGTGAGTTTCGCGTAAACAAATGTATACCTTGTGTACGTTAGGGTTGCTATGATTACAATAGTGAGGAAGAGTAATCCCCAAACTTTAAACGTAAATGGGTGAAAGATTAGCAAATATTTACTAATCAAAGTAGGTTTTTGGACTAGGAAAGTTACACAGCATTGATCGTAAGTGTAGGTAATAGTTAATCCCTTTCTTCTAGCTACGTTTACATCCCATAACCCACACATCGCCAAATCCACTTTGTAATTGGCTAAATCAAGAGTAATGGCTTGGAATGAAATCTCTTTGTGCAATACATAAGATATGTTCCAATTGCTCGTAAAGTGTTTCAAAATATTGTACTCTAATCCTTTGTAGACAGTTTTATTAGCGACGTAAACAAACGGTGGGCAATTAAAGAGAGCCATTCTGTAGTAATCACCTTCGCCAAAAAAGGGATGCCATTCTTTAGGCTCTAAATATTTGAGAAAATTGTCACGCGCAGTAAGAAACTGTTCAGAACCTGCTCTGAAAATCCTTATACCTTGAATTAACCCGTTACGAACATTGTCTTTTTCTTCATTTACATCTGAATAAAAAGTAATTAATTTCTTCCAAGCAAAATGTTGCTTTCGCAACAACATAAAATTTCCATTATAACCGTAACTTAAACTACTGTACCCGTTCCAAATTACAATATCCAAAGCCTTCAAATTAGCAGCTGAACGATAAAGTGGGAAATTGCTCGAATCGCAAAAATCACTTAAAATTACGACTCTCGTGTGCGGCATTAACGGATATTGCCGACCAATTTTTATTCTGAAGTAATCAGAAAATACTTCACAGTCTTTAGCAATTAAGATGTACCCAGTTGGTGAACACTGCGCGTCTTCTGGATTGAACTTTTGGAAATGGATTAGAGTCGCTGCTGCAAAATCAAAATTATAATCCGGTTTTTCATCAAATGAAATAACGTAGATGCATCGATTGTCGGTGAATATTTTTGAAAGTATCGACGTTTGAGTTTGTTGACACCACCAAAAATATAATATGAGTGTTATAATTTTCTTGTTTGAGTAACGAATCATTTTAAATTTGTATTTTTAGTTGGTTTGAAAAGAATTTGACCTAAATGTTACATATACTTTGTAACAAATCAAATTAAACAAGATTTTAAATATTTCATTGTATAATTCAATATCCGGCGGTGTATTTGCACGGAAAGTAGTTGTTTCAATTGATATTTATCGTCTTGAGTTGTCTTATTAATTAAGACATTGGTTGCATTTTCACGAATAGTTTTTTCGTAATTTTATATATTACGAATCATTGTTATAAAAAGTCTGTTCGTTACTGCTGCACTGAATCTATTCGTTACATGAACTCGAGCAATTGTAAATGTGAAGCACTAAGTGCAACTGTGACGTCACAAATTTGAACTCGGTGAAACTTAGTGCAGTACAAACGAACAAACCTAATGTAATAAATGTCTGTTTTCTCTAACAGAAAACAGTTAAATTGTTTTCCATTACACGAAGCGTGACTAAATACTTTGGTGGCTGAATTATTTACGATAGCCTTTTAAATATTTCATTTAATATTAGCTGAAACTTGGACATGCAAGGAACTGTAATGCATTTGACTATAGAGGGATAGATATTATAGTACACATTAGATTTAATAAACGCTATCGCGTTTGAGTATATGTCAAAAGTATATAATTTACTTTAAATTAATGCCACTACAAAAACACATAATCAATATCTATAGTTTATTAACTGAAGGTACACAGTTAATAAACTATAGATATTGATTAGCGATAAATAAAAACGGATTGTGAATAAGCCGAATTGTGGTTGCTATCGAGCAGATCGTCACTAGGTTGGTGGAGGGTTGTTGTAATTGATCGTTGATATCCGCATACTGGTGTGGAGTGGCTCAGCACTCGGCTGTCGCTTCGTGCATCTGTTGTGGGGTTGATGTTGTGCTATCGCCTCGTTTTGCTGGGTGTAAAGTGGCGCAGCACACGGCTATCGCCTCGTGTAGCTGTTGTAGGGTCGATGTTGTGCAAAACTCGGCTGTCGCCTTGTTTTACAGGGAGTAGAGTAGCGCAGCACTCGGCTATCGCCTCGTGCTGCTGTTGTGGGGTAGATATTGTGCAAAACTCGACTGTCGCCTTGTTTTACACCCCGCGACAGCCGAGTTTTGCACATCATCGACCCCTCAACAGCAGCACGAGGTGATAGCCGAGTGCTGCGCTACTCTACACCCTGTAAAACAAGGCAACAGCCGAGTTTTGCACAACATCGACCCCACAACAGCTGAACGAGGCGACAGCCGAGTGCTGCGCCACTTTACACCCACAACATCAACATCGACCACACAACAACAGCATGAGGCGATAGCCAAGTGCTGCGCTACTCTACACCCTGTAAAACAAGGCGACAGCCGAGTGCTGCGCCACTTTACACACAGAAAAACGAGGCTATATCCGAGTTTTGCACATCATTGATCCCACAACAGCAGTATGAGGCCAGAGCTAAGTGCTGCGCCACTTTACACCCCGCAAAACGAGACGAAAGCCGAATTTTGCACATCATCGACCCCACAACAGCAGCACGAGGCCATAGCTGAGTGGTGCGCTACTCTACACCCTGTAAAACAAGGCAACAGCCGAGTTTTGCACAACATCAACCCCACAACATCAACCCCACAACATCAACCCCACAACAGCTGCACGAGGCGAAAGCCGAGTGCTGCGAGTTTTGCACATCATTGACCCCACAAAAGCAGCATGACGCGAGAGCAGAGTACTGCGCCACTTTATACCCGACAAAACGAGGCGACAACCGAGTTTTGCACATCATCGACCCCACAACAGCAGTACGAGGCGATAGCTGAGTGGTGTGCTACTCTAGGCCTTGTAAAACAAGTCAACAGCCGAGTTTTGCACAACATCGACCCCACAACAGCTGAACGAAGCGACAGCCGAGTGCTGCCCCACTTTACACCCAGCAAAACGAGGCGATAGCTGAGTTTTGCACAACATCGACCCCACAACAGCAGCACGAGGCGATAGCCGAGTGCTGCGCTACTCTACTCTCTGTAACACAAGGCGACAGCCGGGTTTTGCACAACATCGACCCCACAACAGCTGCACGACGCGACAGCCGAGTGCTGCGCCACTTTCCACCTAGCATAACGAGGCGATAGTCAAGTTTTGCACATCATTGACCCCACAACAGCAGTATGAGGCGAGAGCCGAGTGCTGCGCCATTTTACACCCCGCAAAACGAGGCGACAGCCGAATTTCGCACAACATCGACAGCAGCATGAGGTAGTAGCCGAGTGCTGCGCTATTCTACTCCCTGTAAAATAAGGCGACAGTCGAGTTTTGCACAATATCGACCCCACAACAGCAGCACGAGGCGATAGCCGAGTGCTGCGCTACTCTACTCCCTGTAAAACAAGGCGACAGCCGAATTTTGCACATCGACATTGCTTTTCCATTTCCAAGCGCTGGAGGCCGTCGTACGCAATGTTCCAGAGGTCTGGACCTAGAATTGAACCTTGAGCTGCCCCCGCAGTTACATTCATTGTCTTTATACCTTCTGTGGTTTTAAATCGAAGCCATCGGTCACTGAGATAGTCTCGCGCTATCCGAGGGAGGTAGCTAGGGACCTGGAACCTTCTCAGTGCCTCAAGTATATCGTTGCACCTGGCTGAGTTGAAGGCATTGTTGACATCTAGTGTCAAGCCTCGTGGGCTACGCAGATGACGTTGCCGCACTTATTGCGGCCCGGACTGTTGATCTGGCGCAGCTAAAACTGAACCAGGTCATGCGAAGGGTGAAGGCTTGGATGTGCGACCATGGATTAACCCCAGCAGTGGCCAAAATAGAGATCGTTGTCCTTACGACTAAAAGGATCCCTATCATACTTCACATGAAAGTAGGAGGTGAAGAGCTGCAAACAAAACCAACTGCTAAATATTTAGGGATAACGATCGACAACAAACTGTCTTTTGGTCACCACACCCAGCTAGAAGCGCAAAACGCAGACGAAGTGACAACGTCATTTAGCAGAATCATGGCCAACACACACGGCCCGATGTCAAGCAAGCGTCGCCTTTCAATGTCAACAGTTCAGTCAATACTATTGTACGGGGCAGAAATATGGGGAGACCAAATGCGTATGGAATTCCACCGAAAACGCATAGCCTCCGTGCAGAGGAGAGCTGCCCTCAGAGTTACCTGTGCATATCGCACAGTTTCGGAGGCAGCGGTTCTTGTTATCGCCGGAGTGCTCCCCATTGGACTGTTGGCAATGGAGCGTAGGGCAGATGGACGCATAGACTATTGCCAGAGATAGGTCAGTGGCTTGACCGTATCCACAGGGAAGTCACGTACTATCTCACAGAGTTTTTGAGTCTTTGGGTCACCACATCCAGCTAGTAGCGCAAAAAGCCGACGAAGTGACAACGTCACTTAGCAGAATCATGGCCAACTGTTGGCAATGGAGCATAGGGCAGATGGACCATTGGACTGTTGGCAATGGAGCGTAGGGCAGATGGACACATAGACTATTGCCAAAAATAGGTCAGTGGCTTGACCGTATCCACGGGGAAGTCACGTACTATCTCACAGAGTTTTTGAGTCTTTTGGTCACCACATCCAGCTAGTAGCGCAAAAAGCCGACGAAGTGACAACGTCACTTAGCAGAATCACGGCCAACTGTTGGCAATGGAACGTAGGGCAGATGGACCATTGGACTGTTGGCAATGGAGCGTAGGGCAGATGGACACATAGACTATTGCCAAAAATAGGTCAGTGGCTTGACCGTATCCACGGGGAAGTCACGTACTATCTCACAGAGTTTTTAAGTCTTTTGGTCACCACATCCAGCTAGTAGCGCAAAAAGCCGACGAAGTGACAACGTCACTTAGCAGAATCATGGCCAACTGTTGGCAATGGAGCGTAGGGCAGTTGGACCATTGGACTGTTGGCAATGGAGCGTAGGGCAGATGGACACATAGACTATTGCCAGAGATAGGTCAGTGGCTTGACCGTAGCCAGGGGGAAGTCACGTACTATCTCACAGAGTTTTTGAGTGGGCATGGATGCTTCCGCTCGTACCTTCATAGGATGGAAAAACATTTATCTCTCGCCTGTAAATACTGCGCATGCGATGTAGAAGACGCAGAACACACGTTTTTCCTGTGCGATGGACGTCAAGAAGAAGTGTCGTAGAGGCTGAAGTCGGCCAGCTGACCCCAGACAACGTTGTCCAGCTTATGCTGGAGAGTTAGAATGAGTGGGATGCAATAGCTCACTACATACAGAGAGTTTTACATTTTCATAACGAGAATTTTTCTTTTAAGTATACATAAGCATACGTTGTACATTTGCCGACGCTCGGTTTGTTAAAAGAATTTTATTTGAAGCTTAAAACGAGTGTCTTCCAATCCCAGGCTAAGCATGAAGTAAAATTTCGAGTTTAGAAAAGCCTGAAAATTTGGTTTGGCCGCTCCGCGCTTCGCGCTACGCGACCAAACCAAATTTTCAGGCTTTTCTAAACTCGAAATTTTACTTCATGCTTAGTCTGGGAGTGGAACACACTCATTTCAAGTTTTAAATTGATTTTTTTTAACACGTATCCCATACCTCACTACCTCCCCGTGCCGGGGGTGGGTAACTTGCGCGAATGCTGCCTTCCTTGGATGTGGTAGCCGTTTCTCAGGCTCCCTCTCCGGAATCGAACCCTGATTCCCCGTTACCCGTTACAACTACGGTAGGCGCATAACCTACCATCGACAGTTGATAAGGCAGACATTTGAAAGATACGTCGCCGGTGCTTGACCGTGCGCGATCAGCTAAGTTATTCAGATTCACCAAGGTGTACGACACACTGCTGCCTTCCTTGGATCTGGTAGCCGTTTCTCAGGCTCCCTCTCCGGAATCGAACCCTGATTCCCCGTTACCCGTTACAACCATGGTAGGCGCAGAACCTACCATCGACAGTTGATAAGGCAGACATTTGAAAGATACCGCGCCGGTGCTTGACCGTGCGCGATCAGCTAAGTTATTCACCAAGGTCTACGACACACGACCGAGTCTCGCGACCCGGCGCGGCCGATTGGTTTTGTTCTAATAAAAGCACCCCTTCCGTCTCCGGTCGGGGCTCTGTTTGCATGTATTAGCACTAGAATTACCACAGGTATCCAAGTGGAAAGTGGTAAGATCTAAGGAACCATAACTGATTTAATGAGCCTGTCGCGGTTTCACCCTAATTTGGCTTGTCTCAGTACAAGCCAAATTAGCATGGCTTAATCTTTGAGACAAGCATATGATTACTGGCAGGATCCTCCCTGGTTGATCCTGCCAGTAGGTAGTATAGATTTACGACATATACCGTGTAATTGGGACATGTATACTTGAAAGAAAATCTTCCTATGTGTACAAGTTGAGGCATTAATTGCGATTGATTGGCTACAATTTTTAATGGTCATATAGGCAACCCCATTTACACATAACTTAAAAAATAAAGGTGTCAAATTGTATTGGATGAACATGTGTTGAAAAAATATACCTTTATTGGCATCCAAAACTAATATACATTTCCGTAAACACAATACAAAACTAAACATATGATTCACAGCTAATCAGTTCTTCTCCTCTCCCTCTCCCACCCTAATCTTATCACAATCTTTACGCCCGCACCATCCTCTCGCATCCACTCCTCAATCCTTTTAACACCTCTCGTCCATTCCTCACTTATCTCCTTACACTCATCCGCTATATGTCTCCACGTATCCCTTCCACTTCCGCACAACACACACCTACCATACTCTTCACCCATCCATACCTTTCTTCCTCTCTCCTCCGACCCACACCTAGCCCTCGCCAGTGCTACCTTCTCCCCTATTTTTAGTAAATTCCTGCTGAGGTACCCTGACAGTTTCTCATGTACCTGCCACCTTTTATATAGAGGATTATAGGTACTTCTCTCAATATACCCTTGACGCTTCTGTTTTTCCACTTCCTCCCATTTTTGGGTGTTACATAAAACTCTCTGTAGAAGACGTCCTTCGTAAAAAACACGAATTAGACGGTGTAAACTGAAAGCGGCCTATAAGGCAGTTATAGAGGCCTAACCCGCAGTAATGTGTTAAACGGTTCCGGGTTGGTGTCCTAGGTGACAGTGGGAGGGGTTTTAGTCGGTAGGCGCAAGGAGTCCGACTCTTCGTACGTAAGTGTATTTTCCCTCCCACCATAAAAAAAAATATATTATTGCTAGGGTATACTTAATATAACAACTTCCTGTACGTGACACGTTTATTTTACCTAAAAAATATAAATACGGTCAGAAGGAAACAAGTTCCCGTATGTGACACGTTTTTTTTTTTTCTTTTTCTTGAATTAATTTCTCATCTGGCACTTGGTGAAACATATTAGAATATGTAAAGTTATTTAAATAAAAACACTTGGTATTGTTTCACAAATTAAAAATTTTATTCCGACTAGTTTCGGTTTGTTAGACCATTTTCAAAGGAATGTGAATTCCTTTGGAAATGGTCTAACAAACCAAAACTAGTCGGAATAAAATTTTTAATTTGTGAAACAATACCAAGTGTTTTTATTTAAATAACTTTACATATACGTTTATTTTACCTAAAAAAATATAAATACGGTCAGAAGGAAACAAAAAAAAAGTGGTAAAAAAGAAACATACCCTGTATTTCCTTACAAAATACTCAACAGCGAAAGCGAACGCGGCCAAAAAATAACCAGCTACCAGAAAAACGAAAACGCCCGCCAAAGTATCCATACCAATGGACGCGTCAGGATCCGACTCGACTTCCGGATACGTTTCGAAAAACTTCTGCATCACCGGAGTCAAATTCCCTTGCACCCTGTAGTTCCATATGTAAACCAAACCAGCCTCGACATACCGCATAATCTCGTCAGTGAAAATCTTGAAGAAGGGAGATGTTTTATGCAGAGGAAACACGAACTGGTACGCACCGGCGCATTCTTCGATCACCTTCAAATGCGTCATCTCGTGTTCATCGAAATTGCTTATGTCTGATATGTAATTTTTGAAAACGATGCTGGTTAAATGCCCCATTTTCTTCCCCGGTATTTTCACCTTTTTCTGATTGTCCACGATGTGTTTTAGGTTTTTATCGAGAGTCCCGTGGAAGGTTTCCAATTGGTCAACACCTGGGTAGTGGAGGATAACGTCGTTGTCGACCATATCCTGCATCGTGTTTATAGGTTTCGTAAACGTGGGAGTGAATAATAAAGTCACTAACCCGGCTGTGTAGATTGTTGTTATTAGTAAAGCCATGTACCACCAGATGATCCAAATATAGTCGATTATGTTACCCAGAGCGATGTAGGTGCTTGAGTTGAGGAACAGGGGTTTAATGGTGTTCAGGAGGAAATAGGGGAAATCCCTGTTTTTGGCTTTCAGATAAACATACTTGTACCTCATGTAAAAGAGGATTGATAAAATTAAAACTGTTAAGGCGAACATCCCCCAAATTTCTTTAGGAAACGGGCTTAGAACGAGGAAATACTTGCTAATCAAATCCGGTTTTGGGACCAAAAAAGTTGCGCAGCATTTATCGTAAGGGTAGCTGAATGTTAATTCAGATCTCCTCGCCACGTTTTCGTTCCACAAGCCGCAAATCGCTAGGTCTAATTTGTAATCGGCAAAATAGTGAATGATGACTCCGTATGAGTATTCTGGGTAGATTACGTAGGATATGTTCCATTTGTGTGTGATATGCCTGAGGATGTTATAGTCCAAACCATCGTAAACTGTACCGTTTGCAGTGACGTAAACAAACGGAGGGCAATTGAAGAGACCGAACGTGTAGAAATCGCCTTCGCCGAAATAGGGATACCATTCTTTAGGTTCTAAATATTTTTCAAAATTTTCCGAGCTTGTTAATTCTTTTTCAAAACCCGCTCTGAATATTATTATACTGTTGTACTTATCCACTTCTTCATTTTCACCAGATAAGTTTGAAATATATGAATCCATAACTTGATTTAGGATCATAAAATTCACACCAAATTCATAACTTAAATTCTTCAACCCAATAAAAGCACTATAATCATATCTCAAAATGTTCAACCCATTAACAATGACAATATCTAAAGCTCTTAGATTAGCAGCTGAACGATACAAAGGAAAATTTGCCGAATCGCAAAATTCGCTTAAAATTATCACTCTTGTAAACGGCATCAGTATAAAACGTTTACCAAGTGTAGGGGTAAAATAGTTTGAAAATTCTTGACAATCTCGTGAGATTAAAATATAACCAGTTGGAGAACAAGCGGTGTTTTCTGGATTAAACATTTCGTGGTTCAATAAAGTTGTGACTGCATAACCAAAATTATAATCCGAGCTTTTATTGAAAGTGATCGCGAATATACAGTGATTATCCGTGAATATTTTTGTAAAAAGAGAGGTATGTGTGATGGTCATTATCCAAAAATATATAGGAAGCCGTATCATTTCTAAAATATAGTTTAAAAATTATTTTTTAGATTAATGTCCAGTTTCACCAACATCAGATAAATCGACCAATAGTTATTCATCGATTAAAATATAGTATGACAAAAAATCAATCAATTGGCAAGTGAATTGATGATTATGACATGAAAATGTCTATTCCAATCGACAAATAAGATTTAATTACTGTTTGTGAAACCGGACATCAATATAACATAAAATATTAAAAGTGCGATTTTTTTCGCAATCTACAAGTAGTTTACCATCAACAAGAGAAAATATCTACAAAGTGGAACGAAATGATTTTGTTTGTCTGCATTATCCATTATCCATGTTGAAATAAGAAGTACCGCTCTACAATAACTTCAAAACCCACACAAATTGTAATAATTTTCAATTTAATTGATTGATGACGTGTAAACAACGTTATAATTTTCCTTACCTACACTTTGTTATTTTTTATTTATTTATTCATTCAACGGAGTCCATTTAAATGCATACTATTACTTCAAAGTAGTTGTACATGCATTATTAAATAACATGTTTAATTATTTGTTTGCCATACAAGAGTGAAAAAATATTTCAGTACACATTTATTAGTAAATTTGAATTGGAATAAAACAATAGTCACTTCTATAACTGTCATTTTAATACTTGTAAATATAAATCAAAAAGTGTTTGTTCGCAAATAACAGGTTATTACTAATAGTAATTCGATATAATCACCACTGTGCGTGTTTTTAAAAGTTACACAAATTCTAATTAAATTTTCATATGTTTACGCTATTGTAGGGTTCACAAGAAATATTTTATTGAACAACAATGTTGTTGTCAATGCTAGAAATGCGTCTATAGATAATCTGTAAATAATTTGATCTGATTTGTTACATTTTATAGTGTTACTGCATACAACACCTCAAAGCAAACGCCTGATAACTGCAGTTTATAACGATTGGGTGCAATAAAATTAAGCACACAAAATATATTATAGTTTAAAACGGACGTGATGAGTTTCCCAGCAGCGACGGCTCGCAGCCTAACTTCCGCAGCGTAGTCCGCAGCGCCGAGGCACACACAATTTGAGGCTGGGAGCGCGCTTTATAAATACAAGGAATTGCACAACAAACTCACCTTTCAAAAACGGATACATATTACCTTGGGTCTCCCCCTCGAATATGGTTGAGGCCTTGACGTGGTGAGGGGGCTCCCCGGCCCCGGGAGCAGAGAACCTTATCTCTGCTGGCGGTGCTGGGGCTAAATACCAACCCCATGTGTTTGTGCCGTGCGTGGCGACCCGTGTCGACGGATGAAGGGGTCCTACTGGTTGAGAAGAAGCGTCACCTGCGGGGATGTGAAATGAACACACCACTTTGGCCTGGATTTCGTCTAGACGAGCGGTTGGAGCGACCCGACTCCAATTAATCGGCTGTGTCGTCCCGTCAGAGGGCCGGCGGGGTAGACCCTGAGGAGTGGCAGTCGCGCAGGGGGATTGTGTCGTGAGCCTTCGGTTGGTTGCCGGAGGTCTGTGGCCTGGATCCCTCTCATGTTGCAGGCCGCTTCTTGGGGACTATATCGGACCGGCAATCCTGGGTGTCAAGCTGACACTCCCCTTGTGGACTCCGTGGTTGGTGGGAACCGGAGAGATGAAGTTTAGAAATCACCTGATATGGACAAAGCCGAAAAAACCATAACGGGAGTGGACGAGCCACTTGGTTCGCCACTTAAATTGATGCCATTGGCAAAAAGTACCCCTACGAGAGCTGTGGCTGGGTCTTTAGTAGGCAGATCCTCGGGTTTACCAGCAATTGGTCAACCTGCGGCTGGTCCCTCAGGATCAGCACAGGATGACCTGGCTGATTTCACCCCTGTTGTTTCCAAGAGGAAACGGAGCCGCATTTGCGGAGCAGAGGCCAAGCGAAGGAGAAAGAGGAGGACGGCGGAGACATGCGCAGCCTCAGTGAAAAAGACTGAGGCTGCGGGCCCCGCCAAGCCTCTGAAAAAACCTAAGCAGGGTGGGTAAAACCACCCAGACAAGCAAGGAAGGGAACCCAAAGACCAGGGCACCAAGAGGCTACGGTCCACCACCTCCTCTGAGCCAACCCCGAAATGCCACCAAGGCCAACGGGTGGAGGCTACAGCGGCAGGAGGAAGGAGAGTACCTCTAGTACCCTACAAGGATGCGGCGAAAAGTCACCTCAGGCTGGTAATAACGGATGGATCCAACCCCTTTGGCAAGCTCTCCCAGGAAAGGGCTACCTTAATTAGGCAGGCGTTTTCAGGGTGCTTGTCTCGGTGGTGTTGGGCTCACCAACCGCCACATCTAGTTCTCCGCCGAGATTCAGAGCCTGGTCCTACGCGGGTGAATTTGTAAAAGTTCACTGCGAGGATCAACGTACTGCTGATTGGCTTGTGAGGAAGGTGGCGGTGATCAAGCCATGGCCTGAGGCTAGACTACTAGCCATAGTCGAGGACCGCCTTCCTAAAATCACGAA
Organism: Philonthus cognatus; assembly: GCA_932526585.2. Classification (NCBI taxonomy): domain Eukaryota; kingdom Metazoa; phylum Arthropoda; class Insecta; order Coleoptera; family Staphylinidae; genus Philonthus; species Philonthus cognatus. Next base: position 11,008,691 of record OW052252.1, on the reverse strand, counting down.
ATCGACCCTTTGGGTTCCAAGGAAAGATTTTGAGACTACGGAAGGCGAAGAAATGGTGCTCGGGAGATTGGCGGGGCAAAATCCTGAGCTCAAGATACGGGATTGCCAATCTTCCACCGACAACCCACCTGGGCAGTTGCTCATACTGGGAGTGGAGGAGGAGGATCTAAAAATCCTAACCGTATTAGTTACAGGTGCCTCTTTAATCCTGAGGTTCAAGGACCCAAAGAAAGAAGAAAGGAAAGTAAGTGGGTTGAGTCAGGCAGTGGCTGAGAGCCAGCCTGAGACATCCAACTCGCCACTTCTCAGAACGGAAGAGAGGAAGGTGAGTGGGGTGAGTCAGGCGATGGCTGAGAGCCAGCCTGAGACATCCAACTTACCGCTTATCAGAACAGAAGCTCCTAAACAGGCTGAGCAGGTGGCTGCGACATCCGTGTCGATGCAACCACCAACCTCGCGGGTGAGGAAGGGGCGTCCGGAGGATGTGCCGATGGAGTCACCGCTATCGTCGGAAGTGTCCGACGCTAGTCCTCCCGATTCCGAAGAATACACCCTCGTGGAATCGGTGGAGGACTTGCGGAGCAGGACCGACCACACATCATCGGCATAATGGCCTCTAAGGTAACGTACTTTATTCAATGCAATTTGAGCCATGCGAGAGCGGCTACGGCAACTCTTTGCCGCCGACTCGACATGGCAAATGACACCATTGCCCTGATTCAGGAACCCTGGATTGTTAAGTCCAGGATATGTGGGTTGGGAAAATCAACAGGTAACCTATTTTACGGGCCATGCACGAAGCCTAGGACGGTAATATATGCACCTAGGCAAATACGAGCCCATTTGCTGCCACACCTATTAGATCACTGCAGTTAGGATTTGTGGAGCTATGGGCAAAGGAAAGGATGCAGTTCTGGCGGCAGTCTACCTACCTGGCGATTCAGCTCTTCCGCCCCCCCACAAGGGGAATGGAAGGGCTGGTCGATTACTGCAGGAAGGAGGGTCTACCGCTAATCATGGGCTGCGATTCTAACTCGCATCATATCGCATGGGGAAGCAGGTCTACGGACAAAAGAGGTAAGTCTTTGCACGACTTTTTAGTAAGCAATAATTTAGAGATACTTAACCGCGGGACGGAACCCACTTTCGTGAACGCGCGTAGCCAGATTGATGTTACAATGGCTAGCTTAGGTATTTCGAATTATATAGATAAATGGGAAGTCAGTCGGGAAGCATCTATGTCCGATCATACATCTAGTTTGTCTCGGATCTCGGTAAGGTTTACCAGGACTCCTTTTTAGTCCAATCTAAAAAGTTACCCATCAGTAACTTTTCAGATTGGACTAAAAAAGAGTCCTGGTAAACCTTACCGAGATCCGAGACAAACTGATAAGGAGGCATACATCTTGGTAAGGGCCTGCAGGACATCAGAACAGAATGCCCGAAGGACTATGACAGCCTTGAACTCCTCGCGGGGGAAGTGCAGGCAAAGATCCTGAAGGCATATAAATTGACCTGCCCACATAAAAGGTGGTGCCCAGATCTCGACTCCTTAAAAGATGAGGCTAGGAAAGCATTTAACAGAGTCTAACGCTCTAAACTGAGCTTCTCCTGGGCCGTTTATAAGGCCCGCCTTAAAGAGTACAAAAAGCTCATAAGGCAATGTCAACGAGCTTCATGGCGTGCTTTCTTTAAAGGTATAGAAAGCACGCAGAAGGTTAGCAGGCTCAAAAAGGCTCTTTCACAGGACCATGAACAATCTGTGGGAATCCTGAAAAAATGAGGACGGCACTATGACCGACGACCTTCATGAGAGTCTGCAACTACTGCTCAACACACACTTCCTGGGCTGCACTATACTAAATAGGAACGTCGGGGAAGAACCTGAAACCACCTCAATAAGATCGGAAGACTGGCAACTAGCCCAGGAGGTGGTTAACGAGAAAAACACCCTAATGGCAATAAACAGCTTTTCCCCCTTTAAAGCACCTGGACCGGACGGCATATTTCCCGCCCTACTACAGTGGGGACGGGATGCACTACTTGAGCACGTAGTGATGCTGTTTCGGTCCAGTCTAGTTAAATTAGATTGGCACTACTGACTGTTAACACATAGTTTAACGTAACCTTAAATGTATTTCATCATTTAATTAGCAATCTGGGCAACCACACAAAAAAATGCCGCCCACTCTAAATCATACTTTAAATAATCCCACTGTATTTTGACCCACGATAAGGGAATATTTTAACCTATAACTGCTATATTTTGACTTACCACAAGTCACAAACAGTTCTAATTTAAAAAAGCATCATTGTAACTACCCTTGTAACTCCCCCAAGTGAAGTTGCAAGGGTAATACAAAAAGATAAGAGAAAGAAGACTTAATTTATTTAAAAAAAAAATATCTGTTTCTGAATCACAATTTGAAAGGCCACCAAAATATTAGTTTACCCCAGTCCTCACTTGTCATTTAATAATGGCACACACATTAAAAACTTCAAATTGAAACTAGGAATGCCTGAAAATTTACAGAGAAGGTATTAATATGTACAGGGTGGTGCAGAGGAAACGCATGTTTTTCGAACCGCTAGTACGCGGCGACGGGAGGGGGTATTGACCTTGAACGAATGTTGGCAGACGGCCCATGCAATGCCGTTTCAGTCGCTATGGAGCGTTGGAGCGTACAACATCGTGTGTTCGTTGTCGAGCAGTTTTTTAGAAACAATGATTCTGTAGTCACAGTGCAACGTCTTTTCCGTCAATATTTTAGAGTTGGACGTCGAGGTGCAGTGCCTGATCGAAATACCGTACTCCGATGGGTTGCAGCGTTTAGAAGTACTGGTTCTGTGATGAAAAAGAAACCACCTGGCCTTCCCCGTTCAGTTCGTACTCCGGAAAATGTAGACCGAGTGAGAACGGCAGTTGTTACTAGTCCTAGACGATCGACTAGATGACATGCTGTAGCGCTGGGTATGTCACGTCGTTCGCTTCACCGCATCTTACATGATGAGCTCAAGTTCCATCCGTACAAAATAATGATCGTCCAGCAGCTTAATGAAGGGGATTTTGTACAGCGCAGAGAGTTTTGTCGCACAATGGATGAAATGTTTACGGAAGATCCCGATGCTACAGTCTTCATGAGTGATGAAGCACATTTTCATCTTGACGGTTACGTCAATGTTCAAAACTGTCGGTATTGGGCATCGGAGAACCCACAAGAATTACACCAAAGACCTCTGCACAGTTAAAAGGTAACAGTGTGGTGCTGCATTTCAAACTTGGGGATTGTTGGACCCTATTTTTTTTAAGAAGGAATTGCAGTTACTGTTACATCAGCTCGCTACGTTGAAATGTTAAACAACTTCCTTCGCCCAGAACTTGAAAGGCGTCAAGTGAATCTGAGAGACATTTGGTTTCAGCAGGATGGTGCCACAGCTCACACGGCGAGAGTATCCATGGAAGTGGTTCGACAAATGTTCCCAGGACATGTGATTTCGAGATTTGGTGATGTTCACTGGCCCCCTCGCTCACCCGACCTGTCGATATGTGACTTCTTTTTGTGGGGATATTTGAAATCAAAAGTGTACATAAACAAGCCTCGCACACTCGATGACCTTAAGAATTCCATTCGTCAGGAAATTGAAGCCGTGCCGAATGAAATGTTGGAGAGAGCCGTCCGTAATTTTCAGAAGAGGATCCAAATTTGTATCCAGCAAGAAGGACGTCATCTCAAAGACATTATTTTCCGAACCTAAATATGGTATGTAATTTCAAAAACTGCATTAAAATACCTATCATTTAATACTTGTTTTTATTATTTTCAACCCATTGTGTCCCAGTAATTCAATATTGAAAAACATGCGTTTCCTCTGCACCACCCTGTATAACTACTTAAAAACATTCCCAGATATGAAGACCTCTGCACAGTTTAAAGGTAACAGTGTGGTGCTGCATTTCAAACTTGGGGATTGTTGGACCCTATTTTTTTTTTGAAGAAGGAATTGCAGTTACTGTTACATCAGCTCGCTACGTTGAAATGTTAAACAACTTCCTTCGCCCAGAACTTGAAAGGCGTCAAGTGAACATGAGAGACATTTGGTTTCAGCAGGATGGTGCCACAGCTCACACGGCGAGAGTATCCATGGAAGTGGTTCGACAAATGTTCCCAGGACATGTGATTTCGAGATTTGGTGATGTTCACTGGCCCCCTCGCTCACCCGACCTGTCGATATGTGACTTCTTTTTGTGGGCATATTTGAAATCAAAAGTGTACATAAACAAGCCTCGCACACTCGATGACCTTAAGAATTCCATTCGTCAGGAAATTGAAGCCGTGTCGAATGAAATGTTGGAAAGAGCCGTCCGTAATTTTCAGAAGAGGATCCAAATTTGTATCCAGCAAGAAGGACGTCATCTCAAAGACATTATTTTCCGGACCTAAATATGGTATGTAATTTCAAAAACTGCATTAAAATACCTATCATTTAATACTTGTTTTTATTATTTTCAACCCATTGTGTCCCAGTAATTCAATATTGAAAAACATGCGTTTCCTCTGCACCACCCTGTATAACTACTTAAAAACATTCTCAGATATGATATAGATTATATTAAAAACGTGAGATTACATAAAATCTGTTTTTTAACAATGCGCAATTAATGCTGTACAAAGATGTCAAATTAAATGATTGATAATGCGCTGTTTCGTTGCGTCATTTGTTTAAACAGTCACGTTGGATGGATTGTATTAAATAAGTGAAGTAAATCGCAGCGGGAATTGTTGAATGAGTGTTCTGATCAACTCGAATGGGATTCAATCAGGGTAATTAATTTCACACCAATTCGTTCGTTTATCGAACTAAATAAAGCGCGTGTTGGTTTATTCAAATAATCATCACGGCTAGTTTGTATTTGTGTTTGTGGTTATCTAATCCATACGATAACCTATTCAATATTTTTCGCATTAGTTTTACTCGGGTCTAGGACGATAATAAATCTTGATAACGCATCCAATCATAAATAATATTAGTATTCATTTGAATTATCAGGTTTTTCTAAACCCGAAATATTTAAGAAACCGTATATTTTTGACGTTTCGCGTGAAAATAATTGATTTTTTATATCATATCACAAGTTTTCAACAAATATTGACTCTACTGCGACTAAATCCAAATTTTTAGGGTTTATAAACTCAAAATTTCACTTCATGCTTAACTAAGGATTAGAAAACACTCGCTATATGATGAATTAATTTCTCACTTAACCCGTGGTGAAACATATTTAATTAATATTTTGTATTCAGGTAATAAGGGACGTGACTTGAATCTCCGAGAGGGATTAGAAATAAACAGAGCAATAAAAAATGGAAAAACCACGCTTAATAACATCGAAGACATTTGGCTTTCCCTCATCGCGACGGCCGTTATTACCTGAAATTAGCTGTAAAATTTGTATAAATATCGATACAATTGTAAAATTTTGTACATATCTCCTTGAGAATGACCTAAGGTCGAAACTAGTTGGAGTAAAAATAAAAAAATAGTGAAACAAACCAAGTGTTTTAATCAAGGCGTATTAGAAAACACTCTTTCGTATAATATTGACAACTTTGATAAACTTTGAAAATGTCGATTGTTTTTGTTTAAATCAAGACTGATTTAACCCATTAGGCGCCATTGATGCATATACGCAAGATTATTAATTTAATGTTGATTAAATTACTAAATAAGTTAATTTAATATATTATATTATTTGGCTTGACTTGAAAATGTAATATCTCGATTATTATTCATTTAAAAAAAAAATGTTTTCAGTGTATTTGTAACTTCACAATATTTCAGTGTTTTATGCGCGTGGCGCATAAAGTAAAATTTCGAGTTTAGAAAAGCCCCGTGAAAATTTGTCTCGGGTCGCTGCGCGACCCTCGACAAATTTTCTACGCCGGGCTTTTCTAAACTCGAAATTTTACTTCATGCTTAGTCTGGGAGTGGAAATACACGTTTTAAACGTCATATTGCACGTTTTTACACAAAAGCGACGAATACTGTCCCTAGGTTAAACTCTAGGTGTTCCCACACCTTTGCGTATCCTACATGTGAACGCTGATGGTGGTGGGTTCACGGAGGTGGTTCTCAAGAAGTCGCAGAGAGTAACAATAATACGTTTATTTACACTATTTTACATTGATGTTTTCAATATGATAGTCGAAGGGCTAGTGCCGATGCCTGTGGTACGCTCCCTCAGCCACCCTACAATCCGTGAGCGCCGAGGGTGGGACATGCGCTTTAACACACTGCCCCCCGATTAAAAGAGATCTTTTAATCAAAATGACAAAAATAAAAAAATACCTTAACGTAATACAAAACAAATAACTAGGTTGAATATAAACAAGATACACAACAACAATCAAGAAATTTGAATATTTAAAATTATATCAATAATTGACGCCCGAAGGATTATACAACATTGACGGTATCAATGCGTCACGCACAGCCTAACCTAAATTCAAATTTCCACACACATACACTCCAATGGAATTAAGGCAATGCACAGCGTTATGCTTCATTTAGTGCGCTCTCCTCCAAGGGCAAAATTGAAATTTTGGTGATGGCTCGTCTGGTGGTGGCACCGCCGGGCGTGCGTATGGTGACTGCACGGACGACTCCATCGCTTCCTGGGTGGACCTCAGTAATTCTTGCAGCATGCCATTTTGCAGGTGGATGATTATCATCCTTTAAAAGGACCAACTGGCCCACTTTGCAGGGAATTTGCAAAGTTTTCCACTTGTTTCTATTTTGAAGTTGCCCCAGGTATTCATTTGACCAGCGCTTCCAAAAATGCTGCTGGATTTTTTGTAAGTGCTGCCATCTCGACAGCCGATTTATTTTGATTTCTGATAACTCTTCACACGGAATGGACGTTACCGCATCCCCAATTAAAAAATGGCCAGGTGTTAGGAATGAACAATCATTAGGGTCATTGGAGATTGGAGTTAATGGTCGGGAGTTGAGTACTGCCTCTATTTGTACTAAGAGGGTATACATTTCCTCGAAATTAAATATGACTTCCAGTGTGACTCTACGTAAGTGATTTTTCGCGGATTTCACTGCCGCTTCCCATAATCCCCCGAAATGAGGAGAGCGTGGAGGCGAAAAGTGCCAGTTTATTCCCGATTCTGCGAACGCGCTCGTTATCGAATCTCGATGATGTTCTGTATTTAATAAGTCATATACGTCTTTTAATTCACGATTTGCCCCCACGAAGTTTGTGCCATTGTCTGAATAAATGTTAATAACCTTTCCCCGCCGCGAAATAAACCTTCTAAACGCAGCTATGAAGGCATTGGAGGTTAAATTTCCGACCAACTCTAAATGAATGGCCTTTGTTGCAAAGCAAACAAAAACCGCAACATACGCCTTTACGGTGGTGCGCCTTCTTTTTCCCTCACTTATTTGCACCGGGCCGCAATAGTCCACCCCACAGTTAGAGAAAGGCCGCGACGGTATTACACGCGTAGCAGGTAGGTATGGGGTCAGTTTTCCTAATCCTTTTTTCCTAATTTTTTTTCCTAATCCTTTTTTCCTAATATTTTTTTTTCCTAATTTCTATTATTATTATTTTCCTAATACTATTTTCCAAATTCACATTTTATTTCCGAGACTCATTTCCAAATGTACAGTTCAAAAACCAATGTAGCAACCGACGTCCTTTAAGTACTCCATAGCTTCCTCCCGCCGATCTTCATACTGGAGAACGACGTTCGTAATCCTTTCTTCGTTCTGCTCCATAGCTTTGCTCACGTCTCGTCGGACTCTTTTCCCTAAATTTAGGTCGCGGATCATGCCTTCAGTGTCAGATTGCTCTTTCTTGAGTTTCTTGAGGAGAGTATACAAACCCGGATGGTTCTTTCCCACCACAAGTGCGAAACGAGTATGCCAACCTGTAAAATAAGATGTGGGATAAAGGACAGTTGTTGGATTCAGGGAAAAGTAAAAGGAAAAAGGAAAAGGAACCTTCTGAAAGGTTGTTGGTTCTCGATAGGTTTTGGAGCGTAGCATCGTACATGTTCCAAACATCTGGTGGGTATCGGGCATCAACGGCTCGACGTCTACCTCGAGCTGTCTGTCCTTTTACGTACGTCGTCTACGGGGTAGTAATACTTGTAAAAAATAACTGATGAGCAGACTGATAGCGGACTGATGAGAAAGAAAAAATACCCGAAAATAGTCGACCACCGATTTGAATGCAGGAGGTGCTTGGTTTTCGAATTCAGCAAACACAGATAACACGTCGGCGAGAGGAACGAACGCGATAGCGCACATCATTCGCGCTGCATCTTTTATAGTTCGATCTTTCTTATCGCTATACGCCACTTGCAGCCCCTCCTGTTGGATGTACCGGTACACTGCTTGTCGGAGGTGTAAAAAGCAGGCTCTGACTTTCGTACTCTCCGTCATGATTTTTCTAATTGCGTTCAGGATAGCGAGTTCAAAATCCGTCATCACAATAACCGGCACTCTGCGTGGAATGCCTGCTTCCTCACACGCGTTTCTGATGACATCCAGTACTTTTTCGTACGCTACTTGTTTTTTTATTTTCCAGCAGTGCGTATACGAGAGGGATAGCGACTATTTGTTGTTTACCGTTCCGAATTTGTGTCAGGGAAGCAAGGACAGTGAAGAGTTGAAAAAAAAATTGCGGTACAACCTGAAAAAATAATACGGTACAACTCGAAAAATAAAATAAAAATAATGTACATTATGAAAAGAATAAACCTAACCTTGAAGGTGCCGTCCAAGTACCAATTTGGACTTCTCATTAACAGCCGCAAGTTCTGTATGGTCGCAAAAATCAGAATTCGTCCCATCCCTTCGTTTTCTTCGTCATCATCATCCTCACGCGAGTCATACAAAAGGAAATTTTCACCCGTATGTGTTTTCGCATATAACTCTGGTACTTCTTCCAAATCTTCGATGTCGACAGGGTTCGTTGGCATATTTTGTCTTCTTCTTCGCGAAATTAATTTTGCCATATTTGGCCTGTCAGGTAGATGAGCCAGAACAGCAGCTGGCACGCCGTCCAATTCTTCGCGCAACACTTGAATAGGAGGGACTTCGGGGTGTTCCACCGCTTTTCTCTTCACGCGATATTTTAATTTGATGGCTTCGACGGCATCATAGTCTGGAGCGTGGTTGTGGGTGGCATCCAAGTTTTCTCCACCTTTTATGACGTCCACCGCCTGTCCGTGCGTCAACTGCAACCTCGTTACCGCCGTGGCATTACACAGTTTGCAGTTCCAAAAGACTCTTCCATTTTTTGTCAGGCGTTTACTATACAAAAATACGCTCATGTGTAAAACATGGCTTAAGTTAGTTTGAATCAGTTTAACGGTCATTTTTACAGACGCAAATTTGGACACACGCACTGAAATATTGACACTTTCTAGAGGTTTTGTTTGCCTGACAAATGACGGTTGGCATGGGAACTTCACGGTTAACATTGGAAAATTACGAAAATTAGGAATATTAGGAATATTAGGAAAAAAAAATTAGAAAAATTGTTAAATTAGGAAAATAATAAGTTAGGGAAAAAAATCATTAGGAAAATAATATTAGGAAAACTGTACCCCAATCAGGTTGCCCATTAATTGATATAATGATGTAGGCTTATGCCTAAAGCAAGTTATACAATGAAAAATGGCTCTCTTGATGTAAGTTTTGGCGGCAATAGGCCAAAAAGCTTGCCTAATATGAGCGAGTGTAGTTTGTACTCCTGCATGAAAATTAGTAACGTGAAAATATTTGTATATCAAGTTTGAAAAATTGTGATTTCCCGGTAAAAGAACTGGATGCTTATTTTCAAAGTTTAAACTAGAATTTTTTAATCGTCCTCCAACGCGAATTAAACCCTCGCTGTCTAAAAATGGATGTAATGACAGAATTGTACTTGTTGCTTTTATGGGTTTATTATTTTCTAAATTTAGTAATTCTTCAGAAAATGTTTCTCTTTGTACTAACTTGATTAATACGCATGTAGCATATTTTAATTCCTTAGCTGTTAATGCCCCTATTAGGCGCTGGTTTTTATTTTTTAAATTGTATACAAAACGAAAACAATAAGCTACTATTCTTTTAAGTTTTGTCAGCGATGAATATTTTTCAAATAACTTTAAATTATTGAGATTGTTATTTGTCACCGCAAAGCATTTATTAATGCGAGTTTTTCGCTCCGGGATATCGTCAGCAGTGAAAGGGGGTAACTCGGGTTCTATAAATTCTTTTGATTTAAGAAACGATGGGCCTTCCCACCATAATGAGTTTTGAATTAATTTACAAGCGCTATTCCCTCTGGATATAATATCTGCTGGATTATTGCTCGTATTAACGTACCGCCAAGAGGTTGTTTCTGAAACTTGTAAAATTTTATTTACGCGTGCTGATACAAATACTTTCCATTCTTCCCTGTTACCCTTAATCCACTGTAAAACAATAGTCGAATCAGAATAGAAATATATGTTTTGAATATTAACTAATTGGTTAATTGATTTACAAACCTTTTGAACTAGTTGCGAAAGCAACAGAGCTGCGCACAATTCCAATTTAGGGATTGTTGATTTTTTTAACGGAGCGATTCGCGATTTCGCACATAAAAGCTGTGTCAAAATATTATCATTCGCGAAATTTTTAACGCGCAGGTACACGCAGGCACCATATGCACTCTGACTGGCATCCGAAAATCCGTGCAACTCGATTATATGCGGATTTCGACAAGCTATAATGTTACGCGCTATTTTAAGATTTACAAGTGATTGCATTTCATCTAAAAATTTCATCCATTTTATGTTAATTGATGCCGGTGCATAATCGTCCCAGTCAATTTTTAATGCCCATATTTCTTGAATTATTATTTTTGCAACCACTACGACAGGATTAATTAATCCAAGAGGATCGAAAATTCTTGCTGTATTTGAAATGATTCCGCGTTTTGTGTACAGCCCCTTTTCGAAATTTGGAGGTTCATACATTAAAATATCATCGCGTGCGTGCCAATATAATCCTAAAGTTTTATTGATATCAGCTTTATTTAATATGATTATGGGATTTTGATTGATTTCATCAAGACCACTTAAGAGCTTAGGACTATTTGAATTAAATTTCTCAAGTTTGAATAATCCCTTCCCCAGAAGCTCAATTAAATCGTTCCTGATCTTTAGTCCCGACTCGATTTCATAAAAACCCGTTAATAGGTCATCTATGTAAAAATCATTTTTTAAAATAATTGAAGCCTCTGGATGAGTTGAGGCATACTGCTCAGCTAAATAAAATAAACACCTTACTGCCAGGTACGAAGCAGATGTTGTGCCGTATGTGACGGTATTAAGTTGATAAACCTTAAGTGGTTCATTAGAATTTTCGCGCCAAAAAATTCGCAAAAATGTTCGATCACCTGACTCAATTAAAACCTGTCGGTACATTTTTATAATATCAGCCGACAGTATATATTTATACAGACGAAATCTAACTAATAGGGAAAATAAATCGTCTTGGAGGACGGGCCCATTTCTAAGTAGGTCATTTAAGGACACCCCGTTGCTTGTTTTAGCAGATGCGTCAAAAACGACACGCAATTTAGTCGTCAAACTGTCCTGTTTAAATACCGCGTGGTGAGGCAGGTAGTAATGGGGACCAGTGTCGTCCGGCGTTTCGACAAGTTCCATATGGCCCAACGCCTGATACTCCCTCATAAATTCACAATAGCTTGACTTCAAGTGTAAATCTCGGATTAACTTTCGCTCTAAATTATAAAAGCGTTTAAGTGCCATTTGGCGCGACCACCCCAATTCTGAAGATCTACCCTTGAATGGAAGAGATACAATAAATCGCCCGCTGTCAGTTGCTTTTACGTTTTTCAAAAAATGCGTCTCCGCTTCGCAACTGGGTTCCGATTTATTATCTTCCGGAATGTTTTCTATTTCCCAGAACTTTTGAATATCAAATTCGGAAATTGAATTACTATCTACATTTAAACTAAAATTATTTGTCTGCGTAACAAATTCCAGGAAAGAATATAATAGCTCAACGCTCTAAACAGCGCTCTGACTGGGCTTTTTACAAGGCCCGCCTTAAAGAGTACAAAAAACTCATAAGGCAATGTCAAAGAGCATCATAGCGAGCTTTCTGTGAAAGCATCGAAAGCACGCAAGAGGTTAGCAGACTCAAGAAGGCTCTATCACAAGACCACCAACAGTCTGTGGGAGTCCTGAGAAAGGAGGACGGCGATATGACCGACGACCTCCTGGAGAGTCTGCAACTGTTGCTAAACACTCACTTCCCTGGCTACACCATACTTTCTAAGCAAGCCAGGGGGGAAACACTTCAGGAACAACAGAAGATTGGGAGCTAGCCTATGAAATTTTCCGCCTTTAAAGCACCTGGACCGAACGGCATCTTTCCCGCCCTATTACAGTGGGGACGGGAAACACTGCTTGAGCTGTTCCGATCCAGTCTGGCGCTGGGTTATGTCCCAAAGGCCTGGAAACAAACTAGGGTAGTATTCATACCGAAACCTGGCAGAGCTGACTACACTACTCCCAAGGCATATAGGCCTATCACATTTTTCGTTTCGTATGAAAACGCAGGAAAGAATTTGTGAATGGCATATAAGAGCGACAGCTCTAACTAGACAACCCCTGACAATGTAACAACACGCATATACACGGGGAATATCCACCGACTCTGCCCCACATAACGTAGCGAGCAGGATTGAGAGATCATTGGATCACCCGCCCTGGGTGTTTTTGTTGACATTGAAGGCGCGCTTAATAAAACGACCATACCGAACATAAGAAACACGCTTAACAAGCGTGGAGTACCATCTAAAATGTGTGACTGGATTGGCAATGCACTGGCCAACCGTATAGTCACAGTAGAATAGGGTGAGGAACGGATTACCTGTAAAATTGACAGAGGCTGTCCACAAGGAGGTGTCTTATCACCCCTACTATGGAACATGGTTCTGGACAGCCTTCTCGAACAACTTCAGCAATTAGGCTTCTGTATGATAGCCTATGCTGATAATCTAGCCATGATTGTAAGTGGCGAATTCGAAGACGTGCAAGGAGCTATAAATACAGTTTCGCGGTGGTGCAATGATCCCTCCCTATCGGAAACCCTACGAAGACGGAGATGGTCATGTTCACCAAGAAAGGAAAGCTGACGAAAAGAGCACCAAAATTATTGAATACGATGCTGCAGTACAGCTGGAAGAAGCAGTACAGTACAGCTGGAAGAAGCACATCGACATCAAAACAGACAAAGCCATAAGGGCCCTTTGGCAATGCCGTTGGGTAGTGGGGAAAACCCGGGGGTTGAAACCGAACACGACGATGTGTTTATACACAGTCATCATAAGGCCCATGCTAACTTTAGTTTGGTGACCCAGCCAAACTGCTAACTACGAGGAAGCGACTCTCGCAAGTGCAGCGGGCAGTCAGTGCCAGCCTCTAAAAGAGGTATATCTTTTCAGACACTCCTCGAGAGGTGTCCTCTGACTTCCCCCACAGCGGTTACTGTTCCAGATCCCACTGCCTTGAAGGTAAAGTATAGTCGCCACGGCCTCCCTCTCCACGTGAATATCAAGTGGCGAAAGGCATAGCATGACCTCTATCGCCATCGTTGGAGTAGTGTGCATGGCGCCTGTTATGCTTACAGTAAGTAAGAGTAAGTAAAAGTCATGTTGAATAACGAAAGGTAGTGAACTATAACGGGCTGAGCGAAATAGCGAGATAAGCACCGAGAGCAAGAGTCCAGTTCGAAATGGTAAATAGCAAGAAGGTAACGTTAATACCGTCCACCATCAACATTCCCATGGTAAATTACACGTTCCGACAGGCGCGAACGGCGGAATTCGTGAAAATTCAATCACGACGAACGTAGATATGTTGCGTTTCCGTGCCGGGCCGGAGAGCCCGCTAATTAGGCCAACGAATATTTACAGTTAGTTAGTTGACCGGCCACGAGAAGGAACGAATTAAATGTTTGTTTTTAACCTTTGAGTGCGCAATCGTTAATTTTATCACTAAACGAACGTCGGGTAGTTTACCTTTTCGAATTCCGGCCCATGTCGGTTTCATCTCCGACTCCACTGGTCAAATCCTGAAACAAAAGGGATTCATTAGCGTTTGTAGCTCTGGAACAAGTTTGTGCTTGTTCAAATTCAACCGTTTTTTGTAATTATGTGTAATTATAATTATTTTATGACGAGTATTGTGCAATCTATAGTCTATTAGAGTGTGGCTGAGTAAAACTATGTGAACATGCAATTTATAACATAAGCAAATAGCTCTATTTCATTTCAATATACAGGGTGTCTACGCTAAACCGTTCGTTAAAAGTTTATGGTGTTGCCGTTGCACTAAACATTTGAAAAACAATCCTCGTCACACGGTTGAATCAGTTCTCCTCATGTGAAATATTTTTAACTTTCTATCACTTCCGGTTCCACCGGAAGTAACACCAAATTTGTTATTTTAAATATAACACCCTATATATTAGTAATTTTTTGGATTCCTCGTTTAAATTGCAACATATTTTATTCGAACATATGTACACTTATCTCTTATAGTTTTCAAGAAAAATAAATATTTCTAAAATTTTGACCTCTAAAAGACATCTTGAAATACGTCTGTAACTTCTCTTAAAAATAAGATAAAAATATGAATTATATATCTACTTTTACCTAAAGGATGCCTCTATCACCAATATCAGTCGTTATTGCTTCGTTAATTCTATCAGCATATCTTTTATACAACGAACGCTTGAAATGTATACTTAAAAGAAAAATTATCTCTATTCTCTCTATATGCAATCAATAAAACAGTTTTTCAGCTTTATCCACTCGTTCCCGGTTCAGTTTCTTTAAACCAGCAATTATTCACGCAAACCAAAACAACACCCAGGATAACAACAATTACACAGTTCAGCTAATAATTGTTTTTTTGCAACAAAAAAAGTGCCTTTAAGGCGTTATAATTATACGACTTATAATTCGGAATGCACCCTACACGGTTACCATTCAACCCAGTAAACAAATGAGAGAGTAAGCGCCACAGGCAACATTTTTGGGGTGCCACGCCTAAAAACTATTTTTGAGCTATCAAATTGTAGAAATTAAAGGAACTTATTAAGAATCAGAAATTAGAAATTAAGTAACTTACCTAGCTGACTATTTCGGCCTCGCCAAACAATTGTTTTTAAAGATATGATAGTTTTTATATTTCACAAACACGTTTTATATTGAAAATTAAGCCGTCTGTCGTTTTTTGAGATAAATTCTTCAATGACCAATTCATTAAAATTTGGAATTTCTTGAATCATTTGTTTCTCAATAGATAACATCGCGAGGGCAGTTAGTTTATCCTGGCGCATTGTACTTCTAAGGAAAGTTTTTATTCGCTTTAAGGTGGAGAAACAACGTTCCGCTTCTGCGGTTGTCATGGGCATCGTAACAATTGCTTGTAGCACTGAAAATGTTTCTGAAAAAACTTTTTGCAAATCATTTTCAATTAAAAATTTAAGTAAGTGGACTGCTCCGGAAACTTCTCTAAACTCTGTTCTCCTGTAAATTATTTCCAATTCTGTCTTTAATATGCTTTTATTTAAAAATGGAAAGTTTCGAGTTGCTGAATCTAAATGTAGCAAAGGAAAATTTGATGAATATGTTTCAAAATTTTCCACCGAAAATAAGTGTGCTATTTCCAAATGGTCTGTGAACGAAAACCTTCTTTTTATTTCTGCAATTATGGTGTCGCACACTTCCTTAGCTTGCGCAGTCGTGGAATCATAAGAATTTCTCTCATCTGTCTTCCTTCTTTTCCTAGTTTGACTTTCATCAATGTCTGCTAACTCGGTTTCTCTAATAGGATGTATGTTATCTCTTTCTTTTTGAATATTTTTTTCAAACTCAGTTATGCATCGTTTTACTGTTACGGAATCAGTAGCCCTTTTTGGAGCTGTAAATATAAAATATCAACGTGGGGCATTATACGATGAAACACTGTCAACCAGAAAAACAAATGTAAGGTCATGCAATAACCCTAAAAGTGCACCTGCTTTTCTGATGGTATCAGATTGTCTGGATGTGGATTGAATTTTTCCCATACACTCTATAAGTGCTTTCCTGTTTTCATATACAGTGTTAACGGTTCTAATTTTAAAGTTCCACCTTGTAGCAGATACTCTAGGGACCCTATTTCCAACCACTTCATCTAATACGGCAACTCTTTATGGAGAATTAGAAAAAACATTGGTAATGTCACTCAAATCAGAAAAAAATATACGTACATTTGTATTTATGCTTGTTGCCATGACATTATTAAATTTAATTGATGTCCATAACAATGAATATAATGGGCATATATATATTTTTTAATTTTCGGTTTTACGTCATCTATTTCTGCTGCTAAGGCCAATCATGACGCCGGAGATTAGGTCTACAGCTATCCGGGAATTTTGCCGAACCCGGTGGGAGTTCCAACCCACCGGTAGGGATCTTTAACGTGCACGCAACATCCAGGCAGTACACGGGTCCTACATGCATTTAACGTCATATCCGAGAAGACGGAGTGTTTGGGATTTTTATCCTAACTTATATAAATGCAGACAACTTGTTAGGCCGGCATTTGAACCCCGGTCCGTGGCGTGGCAGTACAACCTGAGCATATTTTAATTTATCTTTAATCAGTTTTTGCACACCACCATGGACGCTACTCATGACGCTTGCTCCGTCATAACTTTGGGAAATTAACTGATCCGAATTTTTCAAAACATAATTTAAAGCTTCTTCTAAGCAGCCAGCTAAGGCAACAGCATCGTGTTCATTTGGTTTTACAAAAGTCCAAAATCGTTCAACGGGGGTGCCGTTTGCTAAAATATAACGGTAAACTATAACCATTTGGAAAATATTTGAAATGTCACTTGTTTCGTCACTCATAACGGACACAAAATTTGAAGCGGCAATTTCTCTTATGATATTTGCCTGACACACGGAAAGCATACATTCTAATAAGTCATTTTGAATGTCTTTTGATGTGCCTTTAAACACGGTAGCTTGCTGCAAATGATCCCTTAGTGCAAAGTCCAATTCGGCAGAAAAATTGATGGGGCCTCTAAATATACCAGGGTTTAATGAATCTTTTTGTTCATCGTGTCCACGGAGAGCAATCTCAGAAGCACCACAAAATTTAATGCAGTTAATAATTTTAGATAAAACATACCTATTTTTTTTTACTTGCTCATTATGTTTTTCAATGCTTAATCGGTATGCACTATTTAATTGTTGCCGAATATCTTCTTTACCTAACAAATTAAATCCTAATTTAGCAGATAGATGTAACTTTGAATGTTGATGTTTTTTATTTTTTTCTGATAGATGTACTAAATCTTTAACACTGGATTTTGTCCATTCTGATGCCTCATCACTTCCAAATAACAAACACGGAAAACAGTAAAGACTATTACTAACATCACACCCGCACAACCATTCTGTTTTTTCATATGTCTCTATTTTAAAACTTCGTTTATATTCCCGACTTTTGCATTTTGTAACATTCGTTATTAACAAATTGGGTTTTGGACGACCGACACTTTATTTTGGGTTTTACGTCATCTATTTCCGCTGCTAAGGCCAATCATGACGCCGGAGATTAGGTCTACAGCTATCCGGGAATTTTGCCGAACCCGGTGGGAGTTCCAACCCACCGGTAGGGATCTTTAACGTGCACGCAACATCCAGGCAGTACACGGGTCCTACATGCATTTAACGTCATATCCGAGAAGACGGAGTGTTTGGCATTTTTATCCTAACCTATTTAAATGCAGACAACTTGTTAGGCCGGTATTTGAACCCCGGTCCGTGGCGTGGCAGTACAACACTAACCACTACACCACCAAGCTGCCCTCCGACACTTTTGATATCCATTTTTTCCTCTAAAGATATCGAAGAAAATTTGTTTGTCTTTAAATATTGCACAGTAATAATGGAGTTCGAACACTCCGCCATTCTGGAAATTCGTGAAATCAACCTAAAACCGATACGCCGATATCAATCCGACCACGATGTGCACTAGTTATATGTGCACACGAGCCAGCTTAAAGCATTGAACGTCGCTGGGCTGTCGCGGGGAAGAAAGAGTGCGGGGGCAGAGGTTCCACCAATTAGATTTAAAATTCACATGTGCAGTGCACGAGCGGATCAGGCGAGGTGACGCGGCCGCGGTGTTCGGTTGCCGTCGGGTCGGTGGCACTCGACGTTCTCTGCTTTGCGCTTGGATATTAGGACGACGCATCGTCTAGCGGAAAAAATAATGTTTGGGATTTATTTTACAGGTAAAATGGATTGATAAAATTATTTAAAGAATGAGGAAATTTAAATATGTTCGCAGGCATTAATTTGGGAGTGCACGTGCACATGTGCACTTACTGAGGAACCGCCACTGACAGCAGGCAAACGCTACTGTCTCTGAAGAAATCACATACAACTTCAGAGACAACATTAGAGTGCCACAGAAAAGTCAGGCAAGCAGCAATGTATAAAAACATTGAAGTCTGCTGGGTGAAGGGGCACGACTTGAACACAGGTAACACGAGAGCTGACGCACTGGCAAGAGCAGCGGCTGGGATAGACATTCTCGGAGCCACTAGTGGGCCTTGCGCCTCTGTCCCTGTGCAATATGGTACAAACCAACGCACTGGAGAAATTTAGGAAGCGTTGGGATGACATCGAGGGCTGCAAGCTCTCTAAGGAAACACTATTGTATCCCAACGATAGATCCGCGAATAAGTACTTGAAACTGACCAGGGGGAACCTTAGGCGCATAACTGCCGCCCTGACTGGTCACTGCGGGCTAAACGCACACCTATACAGGATGGGGATAGTTGACTCTCCATCCTGCAATGGGTGTAACATGGGAGACGAGACTGCCGGACACATTCTCAGCGATTGCCCGGCACTCTCGTCAACTAGAGGCTCCTTATTGGGTGACAGATGGCCTACATAAGGGATCTACCCACCTCGGCTTTGCTAGACTACCTAAACCAGGTAGGCTGGCTGAGCTAAGGCTGGGTAATCGACGGGAGAAAGCACAATGAGGCCTAAGTGCAGTGCGGAAATGCGCACTCTTCAAAGAACCAGAACCAGAACCAGGTGAGGTTGAATTCTCTTCGTTTACACGTTATTATTCAACACTCGTTACGTCATTGAATACTATTACCAGATAAATCTTACGGGTAGATCATGCGACCTTTTAATAACGAAAAGCTTGTTGCTTTACCTAAAGAGAGGTCACGAGCCGCGCCTGTTGGAATAATATTTTTTATTTTATTTATAATAACAATAAAGATTTATACTTAGCATTTATTTTTCCCCTTCACACATTTACCATTGTACAATTCAAAAAGAAAACAAACGCCACTAACGGACAACCCGCAAAACCAAAATTTAAACACATCCAAAACACTGTTCAAATCGATATAAACATCGTGATCGTATCTCGCTGGATAATTATCGAAAAACGGCTGCATCAACCTCTGCAACTCGAAGGAGTTATACGCCCGAAAAATCAAGTACTCCACGATGCCATGCTCCACCAACCTCTTCAACGATAAATCGAAAAACTTCAGATACGGCGAATTCTTCTGCATGGGGAACACCATGTAGTAGGTGCCAACACATTGCGAAGCGACTTTCCACTGTCCATCTTTGTTGTCGTAGATCGAGTAGAGATCGGTTATGTATTTATCGGGGACTAGGTTTGTAGCGACGGCCATGTTTGCGGTTTTCGTTGCCGTGGTTGTGTTGAAAAGGTGGGTTAACAACGAATCGGCTTTATCCAAGATGTCCCAATTTGGGCGTTCTTCTGGGACTAAGTACCATTTGATTCCCGCTTCGAGCATGTCCTCCATTGTGTTGATTGGTTTCGTGTAGCTTGGTGAGACTAAATAGGTAACTAATCTCGCTGAGTAGGCGGTTGTTAGCATTATGGTCATGAGGCAGGAGAGGATGAAGATGATCTTCATTGGGATTTTAGGAGGGATGTGCGGGATTGGGTTTGAGAAGAACACTAGTACTATATCCAAGAAAATCCGGCAGTAATTTAAGTTGCGGTTTTTGTAAACCCTAGTCCTCACATTGTAAATGAATACGCTTAAAACAATCGTGGTTGCGAACAGGACGATCCAAACTAAATAAGCAAACGGTTTGAAGAACAATCCAAATCGATTGGTGAGCTTAGGCTTCGGTACTAGGAACTTCAAACAGACTTGCACGTAAGGATAGGAGATTTCAACATTCTTCTTTCGCACTCGTATATCCCAATGCGCACCTAAGGCTAAGTCAATGTTGAATTTTTCTAACTCCTTGAGAGAGTGACTCCAAGAGAAAGCTCCATAGACGAAATGCTCAACGGGCCAACCTGATAAAATTTGATCCAAAATATCCTTTTCGATACCTTTATAGAAACGCCCATAATCATCTATGTAGACAAAAGGAGCGAAATGGAAAAGACCAATTTTGAAAGTGTTGTTCAAAAAATGTGGCTTCCACACTTCTTGCACATGTTCCTTATTAATTAAGACAATATCGTCTTCAATATTGTTAAGTAAAGCATTCTTTTTGTTGTTAAACACATTATCGTCATTTTTGTAAAGTAAAACATCCTTAGTGTTGTTAAATACTTTGCTGGTTAACACAATATCGTCATTTTTGTTAAGTAAAGCCTCCTTATTGTTGTTGGTTAACACATTATCGTAATTTTTGTTAAGTAAAGCATCCTTATTGTAGTTAAATACTTTCTTGGTTAACACAATATCGTCATTTTTGTTAAGTAAAGCATCCCTATTGTTGTTGATTAACACATTATCATCATTTTTGTTAAGTAAAGCATTCTTATTGTTGTTGGTTAATACATTATCGTAATTTTTGTTAAGTAGAGCTTCCTTATTGTACTTAAGTACTTTCTTGGTTAATACAATATCGTCATTTTTGTTAAGTAAAGCATCCCTATTGTTGTTGGTTAACACATTATCATCATTTTTGTTAAGTAAAGCATCCTTATTGTTGTTGGTTAACACATGATCGTAATTTTTGTTAAGTAGAGCATCCTTATTGTTGTTAAATACTTTGTTGGCTAACACAATATCGTCATTTTTCTTAAGTAAAGCATCCTTATTCTTGTTGGTTAACACATTATCATCATTTTTGTTAAGTAAAGCATCCTTATTGTTGTTGGTTAACACAAAATTATTATTTTTGCTAAGTAAAGAATTCTTATTGTTGTTAAATAAAGCATGTTTTGTTTTATCAGATATTGAATAATCATTGTTAGAAGTATCAGGTTTAGTGAAGTTATATAAAATATATTCATTTACAACTTTATTGTTCTTCAATCCATTGGTTTTACTTTTAATCGCCGTATCTTTATTATTGTTGAAAACAGAAATATCCAGTTTAGTCCAAACAGTAATCAAAGTCACTTCTTCCAGAATTAAAACAAATTTCAACGCCCTAGAATGACTCACCTGAATCAACCAGTTAAAATCACCCTCTCTGTAATCACTATTACTGAAATAAATGACTACAGTTGTATGTGGCAAAAACTTAATCAATTTCTCTTGCACAGCAAACAAATCCCTTAAAAAACCACCCTCATTTACACTAATTATATACCCATCTGCCGAACAAGGTTTTTTCATCTTTTCAAAATCCTCGACACCAACTACAATCACAGAAAAATCCATCTTAACGTAATCACCGCCTGCTAGTATATAGTAAACGCAATAGGGGTTCGTGAAGAATTTTGAGTTTGTTACTAAAATTACGGTTATTTGTATTATCATCCCCGTTGTGAATAATGAATGCATCTCTGTTGTTATTTGGTGACACTTTCAGCTTTTGATATTTATTTGTTCTTTTTCCACGCGTGTGCTTGTTGGTCGGTGAATAAATTATGTGTTTTTCGTTTGTTTACACGTCATACGTGATTAAATATTATTTCGATAAAGGCTATTATTTTTATTATTAATCCTTTATTGAGTTTAGAAATCGTTAACAGGTTACATAGTGAGTAATGTTCGGATTGTATTTTTACTTTTGGCAGTGGCAGCTGATGGCCAACTTCATGTGTAATTAAAACGCCAAGGAAATTAAAAGGAGAGCCAACTGCATGTATTAATGACCTAGTACTGTGACGTAAAGATCATTGAAAAAAAAATGCGTATATAGTTAATTCAACTGCAGATTCTGTATCTTGGATTTGAACCTTACATGAAGTTAGGCCGTTAGCCGCCACTGCTTCTAAGAGGGTTGGGGAAGTTTAAAATAATGTTACTTTCGTTATTGCCTTAAATATGTAAAAAACAAGCAATAAGTATTTTTTTATATAATCTTGTTGGTTTTTATTTTTATATTCTGTACTTTTGACAAATTTTCATGAGCCTATCCAGGAAACTGAATCAAATTTATTCATTCACCTAATTCAATTGCTTTAACGTTGTGTTTAGGGAGTTTAGAGATGTCGGAATGGCAATGAAAACAACTAGATATTGCTTGCATTCTCGGAAGCTCTTTTTAAATGACTCACCTAAGAAGAATTAGACACTTAATGAAATTGTTTTTTTTTTTAATTTTCATAGCCACATATGATTTTTTTTATGAAATAAACTGATTTGGATATTTTTTATTTTATTAATTTTTTTGTTATATAGCGTGTAGTTGTGAAGGATATTTGGATGCAGGAAAGTGCCCTCTATCCAAATTGAACAAAAAAAGGTATAGTGTCATTTGAAAAAAAAAGTTGACTATCGCTACTTTGACAATTGTCATCGTAAGATCAATTCGGTGACAGCATTAAATAAAGAATCTCCTGCCGTTTACAAACCTATATGGTTTGCTAAGCGGCCCATAGACGGTCAATATTATTGCGCAATATTTGGGTTTGTGCAATATAATTGATCGTGTGTACGAATTTTTTTAAATATTTTGCGCAACCTAGAAAATATTGTGCCGTCTGTTGTCAATATTGTGCAATTTCCCGTCTGTCGGTATCAACAATTGCTGGCGCACGCGTCGCGATAGATAAAAAAATGGATAAGAAGTTTATTTTAGAGTTCATCGATGTTTACCATGGATTTCTGGCTCTATGGGACGTTAAGAGCAATTGAGTAATTTTTCGTGGGTGTACTTCTCTCTATCAATAAACCACTGTTTGGCCCATATCCTTCGTTTTTGTGTCTTCTTTTTCTTTTTTGCACTTTCGCCCACAGCAATTAACACAACAGATTCCAGTGTCACTCAACATGACTTCCGGCATGAAATACCGACAGGGACTGCAATATATTGCCAAGCATATTATACGTCTGTGCTCGTGATTGCGCCAAATTTTGCCCAAACGTCAATATCGTTTCCATACGATTCAATTTATTGCATAAACTCAATTATTATGCAATAATATTGAACGTCTATGGGCGACCGTCATAATATTGGCCGCTTTATACTTTACTCTTAAAATAAAAAAGTTAGAAAGGAGTGGAACACTAAACTGAATCACCCTGTATATCGATATTTATAAAATGTTATTTCAGAGTTTATTAAATATAAGAAAAAAGTTTCTGAACCAAAGTTGATTAACTTTAAGAGCTGCTAACCTGAAAATATTTTTAGATATACAGGGTGCGCCATAAAGACAGTAGCGGATGTAACTTGCTTGTTTTAAATGGATCATCCTGTAATTATGTAGTTTTTGAATCCCTCACAATAATGAGTGTCATTTAAAAAAAAAACATTTGATCTACGCTTTTCTTGCGGACGTTTGTCGTAAGCGCTTGTGTGGAGCGCGATTGTCATGGGCGTTTTTGTTCCGCCGCCTTTACCAACATATTAAAATAAAGATTAGGTTAGGACTTGTCTGAACTCATGCGGACAAAACGCGATTTGTCTGGACTAACCCTGAAATTATGCTCTAAGTCAGACTATGTCTATAAGCAGTAGACATTTCGCGTTTTGTCTATAATGTATACAGGGTGTCTACGCTAACCCGTTCGTTAAAAGTTTATGGGGTTGCCGTTGCACTAAAAATTTGAAAAAAATCCACGTCATACGGAAAGTTGAAAATATTTCACATAAGGAGAACTGATTCAACCGTATGACAAGGATTTTTTTCAAATTTTTAGTGCAATGGCAACCCCATATACTTTTAACGAACGGGTTAGCGTAGACACCCTGTATTTTAAAGAACAAATCACAGTATGTAATACAATAAGTCAATCATAAAGATCATAAAAATAAAACCCGAAGAATTTTACCTAAAATCAACTTCTAGAGTTAACTTGGTAATTGCTCAGCCGTTAATAGGTTAAACTAGATTCATCTTATACCACTATTAAACAAGTAGCCTCAAGTATTAGCTTTCTAATAGTGGCTGAATTTAGCTTAGTTTAAGTAAATTATATTAGAACAAACGTAATTTAATCTTGTTTGAAGCCAAACTATTTTTTTAAACAACAATCCCTTTCAATTAAACTTAGTTTCTTCTAAACTACTGGTAAACAACATAAGGTGTCTTTTGTTTAATAGTGGCTGCATTTTTTTTTGACATCATCAGGGATTTGCCCACCCTAATAATACTGAACTACTTAGACAAGGTGGGATGGTTGAGCTGAGGATGTGTGACCCGTAGTGGGAGGCAGCACAATGGGCCTAATGACGTCTAAGTGCAGTGCAGCAATGCGCACTCCCCTTTATACCAGATACTAGATACCAGTGGCTGAATTTAAACTTGGAGTAAGTATGTAACATTAGGTCGAATGTATCTTAAGTTCAATCAAGCTATACTTTGTGAATACTTTATACCGTGCGAACGTTTAAATTTTTAACTAGAGTAGGCTTTGAAATTAGATTGGCACTACTGACTGTCAACACATAGTTTACCCTAACCTTAAATTTATTTCATCATTGAATTAGCGTTCTGGACAACTGCACAAAAAAAAATACTCCAACTGAGCGCAATTATCAGAAAAATATACTCTCAACACGTTTGGAATTTCTATACGCTTTACAGTTTTTTTTTTTTTCATTTTAATTAAGGGGATTATTGCAGTGTAACACGCCGATTGTGTTGGAAAGACCCACATAGTTTAGAGTAGCTCATCCGATGCCAAATTTACAGGATAAGTGGGGCGAATACAGTCAGAGAGAAAAGCGGCAGTTCGCTGGGCATTTGTGCATTGCTCCTTGGCATGAGTGGATGGGGCCTCGCGTCGCGTGGAATAGACGAAAAATAAACGTATAAAAAAGACGGATCGAAGGAAAGTGTCGATTCGTATTATTTAAACACGCTGATAATACATACATATGTATTGTTTTCAATTCGTTAGAAAGCGTTATCGGATTCTGTGTTATTTTTCGGTATTTACAAAACCGATGATTCTTATTCTTGTCGTTATAACACATTATTTTTACTTTTAAGACTCTAGTTTCGACAGCCGAACAAACTGTGTGTTTTATTTTATTAAATTAGAGATTATTTATTTAAAATATAATAATAAAATAAATCATGTTCATAAGCTCCTTGTGAATATTTATATGCCGGATATACCGGGTGTTGACTTGGCGGACGCAACATAGGAAATCGCATGTTAATTTTAAAGTGTTCAAATATTGGCTTCCCTATTTATTTTAGAGACAAAATGTATGTCACTTTTTTGTAGAGGGAAACATTTTAAATTTATTAATGTTCACACTTAACACTTTACGTTTGTCTAAGTTAAAATAATTAAGAAAAGGTAATGTGATTTTATAAAAATAATGACATACCATGGAATTGATACAACAATTGCGGATATTCCCTGTTATTTTTTAAGTTCAGTTTAAAGCTTTAAACAAGTGTTTTCCACTCCCAGACTAAGTATGAAGTAAAATTTCGAGTTTAGAATAGCCCCGTAACAAATTTTCTGGGCTTTTCTAAACTCGAAATTTTACTTCATGCGCCACGCGTATGAAAGACTATAATATCCTCAAATTTATGTAAATTCGAACTTCACTTAGAACCTGTGTTTTATACGCGTGGCGCATGAAGTAAAATTTCGAGTTTAGAAAAGCCCAGAAAATTTGTCTCGGGTCGCTGCGCGACCCTCGACAAATTTTCACGGGGCTTTTCTAAACTCGAAATTTTACTTCATGCTTAGTCTGGGAGTGGAAAACACTCGTTTAAAGCTTCAAATTGAATTCTTTTAAAAATCAACGAATGTCAGAAAATTTACAGCTAAAATAATTAAGAAAAAGTAATGTGATTTTATAAAAATAATGACATACTATGGAATTGATAGAACAATTGTGGATATTCCCTGTTTTCCCTGTTCAATTTTAAGCTTTAAACAAGTGTTTTCCCAGACTAAGCATGAAGTAAAATTTCAAGTTTAGAAAAGCCGCGTGAAAATTTGTCGAGGGTCGCGCAGCGACTCGAGACAAATTTTCTGGGCTTTTCTAAACTCGAAATTTTACTTTATGCGCCACGCGTATAAAACACTATAATATTGTCAAATTTATGTATATTCGAACTTCACTTAAAATCTGTGTTTTATACGCGTGGCGCATGAAGTAAAATTTCGAGTTTAGAAAAGCCCAGAAAATTTGTCTCGGGTCGCTGCGCGACCCTCGACAAATTTTCACGGGGCTTTTCTAAACTCGAAATTTTACTTCATGCTTAGTCTGGGAGTGGAAAACCCTCGTTTAAAGCTTCAAATTGAACTGTTTTAAAAATCAACGAATGTCAGAAGATATACAGCTAAAATAATTAAGAAAAAGTAATGTGATTTATGTTTTTGTCGTGGTCTGCATAATCCCACTTTATTAGGAGGATTTTTTCTTGTATAGTGTAAATCATTTCGAAAACATTCACTTCAATCAAATGTATGCCATTTTGACATCCGCAATTGTTGTTTCAATTCCATGGCATGTCATTATATTTATAAAATCTCATTACTTTTTCTTAATCATTTTAACTTAGAGAAACGTATAGTGATAAACGTTAACACGAATGAATTTAGAATTTTTCCCTCTACAAAAAAGGTAAATACATTTTGTTTCTAAAATAAATAGAGGAGCCAAAATTTGAACATTTCAAAATTTACATGGGATTTCCTATGTTGCGTCCGCCAAATCAACACCTGGTATATGAAAAAAACGGAACATAGGATTTTAAATGATATTTTTTATATAGGAATATTATCTTTCCTAACTGCTATTGCCATGAAAATAATGTGTATTAATTTCACAATTCATTTATTCCTTATTTACTTACTATCAAAATATGACTCATCATAAATTAGCTAAATTTAAAAAAATATATTGGGCTCGGTGC
Organism: Philonthus cognatus; assembly: GCA_932526585.2. Lineage (NCBI taxonomy): Eukaryota > Metazoa > Arthropoda > Insecta > Coleoptera > Staphylinidae > Philonthus > Philonthus cognatus. The sequence goes on along the minus strand of OW052252.1, from coordinate 10,981,281 downwards.
AATGTTGAGCAAGAAACTTGTTATTTGAAATGCATTATAATAACTACCTTATTATTATTATAGTTCTATTTTGTCTAAAATAATTAACAATGAATATGCAGTCTAGACTGTGCAAAAAAAATCGACATTTTTTGATTTCGCTCTTCCTCTAGTATATGATTCCCCGTTCAAAATCCGGCGGGTTCCCAAAATCTGAAGTCAATCGGTTAATATTTAGAGGAGCATCAAGTCTAAAACGTGTTTTTAAAATTTTTTCCTCGATTTTCAAGAGGTTTTAGCTTACTGTTCCAAAATAACGGGATGTTTGACGCCTGAGACACATTATTACATTCCAATACAAAGTATTCAATGCGTTTCAGTCGCCAGATCTACTTTCGGAAAGATATATTGGCCAAAAAACCCATTTTTTTAAGGCCTAAAAACCGTGACTTCAACTTTCGAGTTCAATAACTTCATATTTTTAGGTCCGCGATGCGTCAATTGTTGTTTGAACATAGTCTAGTATCACATAGTATTATTTGAATTCAAAATTCCAGAGAAAATCGGCCATCAGTTGAAATAATCTTCACTCGAGGGAAAATACGCACTACTTGAAAATGGACCAAAATGACAAAAATTCAGATTGCAATAACTCAGCTGTGTTTAGTCGATTTTTGCGGCCCTGCCTACTAGCTGTTAAAGTTAAACAGCTAGTAGGCAGTGAAAATCATGAAAAAATGTTTTTCTTATCGGAGTGGGAAATGGTGAAATGGATTTCGTATCACAGTGATATGCATGATATTTAAAAGGAAGATCCCAACCTATTTAGAACTCAAAGATTCATACAATTTCGACTAAACCCAGCTCAGTTATGGCTATCTAAATTTTTGCCCTTTTGGTCCATTTTCAAGTAGTGCGTGTTTTCCCTCGAGTGAAGATTATTTCAACTGATGGCCGATTTTCTCTGGAATTTTGAATTCAAGTAATGCTATGTGATACTAGACTGTGTTCAAACAACAATTGACGCATCGCGGACCTAAAAATATGAAGTTATTGAACTTGAAAGTTGAAGTCACGGTTTTTAGGCCTTAAAAAATGGGTTTTTTGGCCAATATATCTTTCCGAAAGTAGATCTGGCGACTGAAACGCATTGAATACTTTGTATTGGAATGTAATAATGTGTCTCAGTCGTCAAACATCCCGTTATTTTGGAACAGTAAGCTAAAACCTCTCGATAATCGAGGAAAAATTTATAAAACACGTTTTAGACTTGATGCACCTCTAAATATCAACCGATTGGCTTCAGATTTTGGGAACCCGCCGGATTTTGAACGGGGAATCATATACTAGAGGAAGAGCGTAATAAAAAAATGTCGATTTTTTTGCATATTATGCGCGCAGTTAAACCCTACATTTTTTTAAACATTCGTTAAACAAATATTACCTATGCTCAGTAAAAAATAGTTGATTTGTAACATTAATCTACGACAACGTCATATTGGTGTTATTCTTACTATTCTTATAGTTTTGATATCATTGATTCGTTGATGAAGTCGCAGTTGATTCAAATAGGTCCGATTGCTAGAAACTTTACAATTTACTTTAATAGTTTTATTGTGAGAAGTTTAATGGCATTAAACAACTGCTTTAATAACGAAAGATTTAAGACGAAATAATGATTTGAAGAAGTCTAATTGTTATTCGATTGCTTCTGGCTTATTAATCAGCTTAAAAAACTTTAAAAATAATTTAATAATACCGACACTGTCAAATAATAAGGAAAGCCAATATTAAAGGTATATTACACATCTTTATTTAAATTAGTGAAACATTTCGTGTTTTCTATATTAGTGAACATGCAGTATAAAAAAATACTTATTTCATTAGTAGTCAGAAAGCATGAAAATAAAACACTAGTACAATAAAATATCGATTATAATTGCGAAATATTAATTTTACGAGAATAAATGCTAACGACGCGAGCCGTTTTTGTTAACTATGATTGAAAAAAGAAAAGAAAAACAAACGCGAAGCCGCGCAGCGTTCACCGGCCCAGGGATAAACGCTGGCCGCTTGCTGCTCGCCCCTCCAATAATTGTGCAGATGAGTGTACAACGCGTTCAACTAAGAGAAGATCCGCAAGGCGGCGGTATTTTACGGTCTTATTTTTCAAGATTTTTATTTTAACCTGACTCGGGCATGAGCTATCGCATCCTTATGAAATGTTCACATTATATTCCTTATAGTATAAACTAGTAAGATATGGGAATATTTTTTTTAATTTTGAAAAATTTAACATTATTTTTTTCATACCTCTGAAAGCAAATTGTTAAAAAAAAAAAGTACTTCGATATTTTACTAGATAATTGGGCTTAATATACGCTGTCAAAATTTCAACTTTCTAGGACCTTTAGTTTTTAAATAAACCTAACATTAAATTTCAGACCACTGTTATATTCCCCTTAAAACAAACCGTTTTTTTTACAATACGTGTTTTTTTTTTAATGAAACTGTTTTTTTCATTGAAACATTAAAACGTGTTTACAGGGTTACAGGGCATTTTTCTTTTAAGTATACACATCCCTAATATTACAGTGTTTTTTCAATTTGCGGGAATTCGTTGTTTCAGAGCGGTCAATTTGCGGGCGGAACGGACAGTGACACATGAGTCTCTTTTACGAGTTTGCTATTTGTCAATCTTTTATTAAAGAAAACTAATGCTCTAATAGGATTTATTAATAAACGATTGCAAATGCTTTAAACCAACTCATAACTACAGGTAATTTTTCTTTTAAGTATACATATACCGATGCATACTCTGTAAATATTTTCACTCCTTGATTCATCATGAAGTACGATTTCGAGTTTAAAAAACGAGGGCTTTCGGTCCTTGTTTACGCATGCAGTAAAATTTCGAGTTACGAAAAGCCTAAAGATTTGGTTTGGCCGCATAGCATTTTTAGGCTTTTCTAAACTTGAAACTGTACTTTATGCGCCAGGCGTATAGTCCACTAATTATATGTGATGTTTAAAATATACTGCTTTAGCATACAGCTTTGGCAGTATATTTTGAACTTCATTTTAAATCAGTCATTAATACGCGTGGCGCATTAAAGTAAAATTTTAAGTTTAGCAAAGCTTACAAATTGGTTTGGTCGTTCCGCATCGCTACGTGACCAATCCAAATTTTCAGGCTCTTCTTAACTCGAAATTTTACTGCGTGCTTTACCAAGGAATAGAAACTCACATTCGAAGGGTTACACGATGGTTCGTGTAACCCTTGTAACGTGTGTTTTTTGTAAACCTGGTGGCTTACCAAGACAATTTAAATTTTGGTAGTTACACTAAAAATAAATTGGAATTTAGTGGTCATTAGAAAACTTTAGTTGCATATCCGGTTTCGCCAGAAGCAACATTACACATGCCATATATTTTTACTTTCCGAACACTACTGTGCACAGTGTGCCAGCGCGAGCTCGCGAGGTCCACTGCCGCTTTTTGGAGTAAAATTGAAAACTGAAAATTTTAAAACATGATTTAAGGCATTCTGTTAAGGACATTTCAAAACTCATAAAACTAAAGTTTCAGATTTTTTTATGAACTCCATGAGGCACAATTCACCCTCAAAGTTGTTAATTAGCGTTATTTTAAAAAAATCACAGCTTTACGACAACACTTTCTATCGTCACAATTGTTTGACACAACGATAACATTATATCATTCTACTAAATGACATGTAGTTTGATTGATTTAAATAATAATTAGTAATGCTTTGAGTGTTAATTAAAAACGGATAATTTTCAAAACTTAATTTTAACTTTAGTTCGGCTGTAATAACATTTAAAAAGTAGTAGAGCTCTGGCACCTGCAACAAATCGGCCAATGTCTCCTCTATAACCCTATGTATAAACCTTATTTTTATAAAAAAAAATAATGGATTTTTTCTATCAGCGAACACATAATTGGCGAGCCTGATTTACATCATTTTCGAAAATATACAACTTTTGGCTTAGTCTTTTAATCGTTCTCATTTTTTGACGCAAAGATAACATCATATCTGTTTATCAAATGACATTTCTTGTCTGAATTGATTAGGAAAATAATAAAAATTAACTGCACTTTATATTATTTTCTACACTAATATTTTAACACTATAATCCAAAGAACACACATTAAACACTAAAAAGTATATTAAATATACTAATAAATATATTTAAATATTACACAACTAAATCATACTAAAAACACGATAAAACATAAAAGGTATATAGAGAGGATTTAATAGGTTTGCTTTAAAAGTCGACAGTAAACTAATTACCGATAATCAAAAACACCACCAAATAGCCAAACCTATTAATTAAAGACCGAAAATATGTTTCAAGAGGGTGTGATTTAGATTCGGAGTGACCGATATGGATAGATGACAGTTACAAGAGTCTATTTCGAAAAGGTGCTCTTTATGAGATAATAAACAGACGCGTATGTAAAATAAATAAACGCATCTCACGTTTGAAACGCTCAAATCAATAAGGGTCGGATCGTATAAATATAATTTTTACACAGGGTTATAAAAGAGAGAATGTGCAATTTTTTTAAAATGGTACCATGCCTCTATTTTTAGTTAGGTTTTATTAAGGACCTCTTAAAGTTCAAATGTAATGATGATGATAATTATTTTTAACTAGCTCTAATAACTTTCCTAAACAATTCCAGGAAGAAATCTGCATGTAATTTGATTATGATGTTATCTTTCCTACTGAACACGGAAACATTTTAAATATTGCACGAATATTGAACATGATACTAAAATAAAACATTGTATTCAAATTATTACAACAAAGTTTTATCAACGTTGCAAACATTGTATACACGTTTTCCGTGCAATATTGATTTATATACATTACCGAAATGTTAAACATGATACTAAAATTCAACATTGTTTTATAACGTTTCAAAAATATTGCGGCAAAGTAACACAACGTTATATAATCATTACAATTTGACTTTTATGCAACATTGTATTGTAAACATTGAATATATATTGAAAATGGTAACATTGTATAATTGTTGAAACTGTTGCTGTAATGCAGCATCGTGGTTTACACATTTCATGGACATTGAACATACAGAGAGTTTTTCATTCAAGTAAACATATCCCAATTATATGCTGAAAATCTTCAGATATTCGTTGTTTTTTTAAATTAGTTCAACTGAAAGCTTTAAACGAGTGTTTTCCACTCCCAGACTAAGCATGAAGTAAAATTTCGAGTTTAGAAAAGCCCCGTGAAAATTTGTCGAGGGTCGCGCAGCGACCCGAGACAAATTTTCACGGGGCTTTTCTAAACTCGAAATTTTACTTCATGCGCCACGCGTATAAAACACTGATTTCAAGTGAAGTACGAATTTTCATAAATTTCACAATATTTTAGTGTTTTATACGCGTGGCGCATGAAATAAAATTTCGAGTTTAGAAAAGCCCCGTGTAAATTTGTCGAGGGTCGCGCAGCGACCCGAGACAAATTTTCTGGGCTTTTCTAAACTCGAAATTATACTTCATGCGCCACGCGTATAAGCCGCTGATTTCAATAGTAGTTCATGCACTTGTTAACAATATTTTAATGTTTTCAGAGTTTAACGGTACTAGGTACTTAGGTTCCGGGGTACTCTCTCCCCTAGACTATACATTACTTTTTGTAAGACAGTTTTTTTTATTGTTTTCTTGTTGTCAATATATATTTGTATTTTTTGGCCCATCTAAACCGAGACACAAATTTTGCATTGAGATTACGAGAGAAACCTTCCAATAACGTTCACTTAATTGCTGCACATCGGGTTGTATACAATACGGATTCTATGCATTTATTGTATGCAACTTAACATTCGTATGTTGGGTTGCATACAAATAAGAGTTAATCGCTCGTGTTGCATAAGCGTTGCTTTGTCAACAGTGCAGCAACATTTTTCTTTGAACGTTAGCATGCAACTTTCCTGCAGGCGGACATTCAGCGTGTATACAACGTTTTTTCAACATTCTTGCAACTTAAAACGCAACGTTTCGTGTTGTGCGGTAGCATTGATGCAACGTGTCATGCAACGCTTCTTTCCTCAGTGGGTTGTGTTAAAAAATGAAAACGATTAAAAGATTGAGCTAAAAGTTGTACATTTTTGAAAATGATGTGAATTGATAGACAAATATTAATTATTTTCGGGGTCGGATCGATAAAAATTAGATTTTTACATAGGGTTACAGAGGAGACATTGGCCGATTTTTTGCAGGTAATGTCAGACCTCTACTATTTTTTATTAAATTTTATTACGGCCCAACTAAAGTTAAAATTTAGTAGTGAAAATTATCTGATTTTAATTAATTCTCAAAGCTTTACTTATTATTTAAATCAATCAAACTACATGTCATTTAGTAGAATGATATAATGTTATTGTTGCGTCAAAAAAATGTAACGATAGAACGTACGGTCGTGTAGTTGTGATTTTTTTAAGATAACGCTAATTTTGCGCACCGACCGTCTTTCAGAAATGTACTTTGAGGGTGAATTGTGCCTCATGGAGTTCATCAAAAAATCTAAAACTTTAGTTTTATAAGTTTTGAAATATCCTTAATAGAATGCCGTGTTGGTTTTGATTTCAAAGCCCACTTTGCTAAAACAAAAAAAAAACAATTTTGTACAAGAAATCTCCGTTCTTAAAGATTTCATTCTTGTGCATTCTTCAGAGAGACTGTGTCGATTTTAACGAGCTGTTTTCCACTCCCAGACTAAGCATGAAGTAAAATTTTGAGTTTAGAAAAGCCTAAGAATTTGGATTGGCCACGTAGCGAAGCGGAGCGGCCAATCCAAATTAAGCGTTTCTAAACTCGAAATTTTACTCCATGCGCTACGCTTAAAAACACTGATTAACAGTGAAGTTCAAAAAACACACACACACAACAACGATTATAGGCAACCTAATATACGTTAGAGTTATTAGGTTGCCTATAATCACTGATTTAAACAATTTATTCAGCGCAGAATTTGACTCACTTTTATTCACATCTACATATGAGATGGCTAAAGCCGTATATTTTAAACTTTACGATATTTCAGGGTTTTATACGGGTGGCGCATGAAGTAAAATTTCTAGTTTAGAAAAGCCTAATTTGGATTGGCCGCTACGCTTCGCTATGCGGCCAATCCAAATTTTTGGGCTTTTCTAAACTCGAAATTTTACTTCATGCTTAGTCTGGGAGTGGAAAACCCTCGTTTAAAGATTCAAATTGAAATCTTTTAAAAAAACAACGAATGCCGTAACATTTACAGTGTATGCATATGTATACCTGAAAGAAAAATTCCCAGTATTTAAAAATCACTTTTATGCACACCCAGTTGTGATATTATATTGTAATAAAACGTAAAGAAAAAATCTTAATAAAGTAGTATAAAATATAATTTAGTAAATTTAAGATAATAAAAAAACCTTTTAAACAAATTTAACATTTAAAACATGTTTTAACCAAATTTCAGATTTCAAACCTGTTTAAAACAAAGCCGTTTAAAACACGACGGCTTTTTTAAACATGTTTAAAACACTATTTTAAAACAAAGTGTTTTAAACCCTGGTATTTAGTAAACGGTAACGCTTCTATTTTGTACGTTTGCAAAAATGACGAACGTGTTTGCTGTTGACAGTAGAGATGGGTAACTCCTGAGCGAATCGACTCAAAGAGTCAGGTCAGTGAAGTGAGCTGGTGAGCCAAGTGACTCAGATCGAAATATGTAGCTCTTTTCGAACCATATAGTGAATATAGATTCGCAATGCATTAACTGATCTTGATTTTCACGCGGCTCGTAGATCGACGGGCCGGCTATTCTCAGCCTTACTGCACATGCACTTTTTATTTTTTCCATTTGTACACTACTCAGTTCATTTCTGAAAACTGAATATTTTTCACGTTCATTTCTAAACATCTGTTATTCGTTTATTTAGATTGAGATTTGCCTCTTCTTAGTTCACAGATACTACAATTTAAAATATCATAAGCAAACGCCGTTGTTTACTATCTAGTAAACATTACAAGTGCAATTATTCTTTCGTCACTTTTTTTGTAACCAAAATTGTAAATTTAATAAGAAGTGTTTGTTATTGTAGTAAGGAAATAGCTATAGTTATATTTCTATCGTGTTATTGCAGCATCATCGATTCGAATTACGACGCGTGCGAATAGAGTTAAATAGACCCATTGAGTTTGCGAATCGACTCTGAGGGCGCTCTTATATGGACGTCTTGAACGCGAGGCGGAACGGGAGCGGGCGCAAGCGTTTGCGTTTTAACATATGGGTTTATATGAGAGTTCCTAGACGGGCGGGTGCGAGGCGGAGAAAACGCCAGCACCCGTCCGTCTAGGAACTTTCATATAAACCCATGTGTTAAAATACAAACGCTTGCCCCCGCTCCCGTTCCGCCTCGCGTTTAAACGTCCATATAAGAGCGCCCTAAATGATCCACGGCGGCTGTTGAATCCAACTGAGCGGACTCAGCTAGCTCACTCATCCGGATCCAACTCCGCGGTTCGGGGTTGGATCGTGATCATTCACGAGGGCTTTCGAATCCAACTGAACTAGCTCGTTTTACAGAGATCTTAAATCCGACTGAGCTACAGCTCACTCATCGGGATCTAACTCCGAGGTTCGGAGTTGGATCGCGATGTGCTGAATGTATGTGTGTTTTTATAGGCACGTATTTAAAATATTTTTCGCCCGCCTCTACCGAGACCATATATTTCGGCCATAAAAATCGCGCCGAAACGACGACTTAGCGAATCTAGGGCTGAAAAAATAATATGCACCTTTCGCGGGTGGCTATGCAAAAATCTGACAGTGACATTTCAATTTCAATAGTGCAACGTATGTAATATTAATTAGTAGCAGAAGTTATTAGTGAATTAAGAAATCAATTCGCGACCCTCGGCAAATTTTCTACGCGGGGCTTTTCTAAACTCGAAATTTTACTTCATGCTTCTTAGTCTAGAAGTGCAAAACACTCGTTTAAAGCTTTATATTGAACTCTTTTGAAAAAACAACGAATATCTGAAGATTTACAGCATATATTGGGATATGTATATACAGTAGGGTGTTTCGAAAAAAATCGAAACAGCTGGCTCACCGCTTAAATTAAAGATTTTGGTCTACAATAGATGTGGGCAAAAGCATTTGCGATTGAAAAAATATTTAGAGGGTCCCCCGAGCCCCCAAACATGCCATTTTTAGCCCTTTTTTAGATAATCGGCCAAAAACTTGCCTTATAGTCATCGGATCAAGGCGAATATTTTATATTTTGTGCCCAGATGAATATACTACAAGCAAAATATGCAAAACCTAACTTGGCGTTAGGTCTGGGTGAGCTACGAATTTTTTTAATAACTTTTTTCACAATTTTGAAGGTTTTTTTCAACTGTTTTGTTAAAAAGTGGGTTTTAACGACAAGAAATCAAGTCACACCCGCGATAATTTGTCCTGAGAAGTATATTGAATAATGTAAGCATGCGAACTGCGTATCTCACCCATGTCCGATTATGTGGCATTATTATGTTTGTTTCTTAAAAAAACGTTTTAAATTAATGAAGAACTGGCTTACGCTAAATATTTCTTGCTTTCATTATAATAACTAGTTGTAAGCGTGCAACTGATGCTTTTGAGATCCATTAAATTCATAAATAACAGCCTGAAATTCTGCGTATAACGCTCAGTATGGATTTTCCCACATTTTCGTTTAAAAATACAGTAATTAAGCACATAGTTAACGTTTTTATTTATTTAATAAAAATTTTTGTTCGGAAATCCATATTTGAGTAATCGGAATGAGAATATGTAATATTTTTGTTCCTAAATAGACAGGAAACAATTTTAAAATGGGGCTACTGTGTTTCGTATACCTCAAAACAAAGCAATCATTTAAAAAATAATATTTTGAAATTGATATTTTTATTAGTTACGTAGGTTTTTTATTTATAGGTTTATTAAACCTGGTTTAATCTTTTCTCGCCCTATTTGTTGTTACCGTAAATACAAAAAAGTTGAATTTTGTGCTAATGTATTCTAGTTACAAATACTAACCGATTAGAAACTTACCTAAATGTTATGTATGGTAATTTGTTATTACCATAGAGGCACAGACTAGGGTCCAAACGGCCCCAGCGCTTCTTAAAAGTAAGCCACATTAAAACAGTTAGACACATTATTCGAACTACTACAGTTTCCGTACGTCGATAAGGTAGAAACAAACCTTATCCAGCGAGAAGCCGGTAAAAGCTTATCTACGAAGTTTTCTATCACCAAGATTCACGGTTCGTTCGACTGTGTCGCGCATCGAAATAGAGCTCCCGTTCCAGAATTGCAGCGATCGCACCTTCTGTTGTTGTTTACATCCAGATTCGCGGTTCGTTCGGCTTCGAAACGCATCAAGATAAAGCCCCCGTTCCAGAAACGCAGCAATTGCACTGCCTGTCGTGTTTATATCCGGGTTAGTGTTTAGTCAAACATTCGCTTCCAATATTTTTAAGTTAGATACTTTTCAAAATATGACAATTGCCATTTTCTAGATGAGTGTAGACAAGTATTTTATTGTCCATGTTTTCTAGATTATTAATAAGCAGTTTCGAAAGGTCATTGTCCAAAAGACTTAAGCAACAGAACTCCGGGAAAAATGTCGCATTCTCGTTGGCTTACGACAGCAAACCGCATTTTGCGACTGTACATAGCAACTGCAGAGCCTTCAACGAATTTGCAAAATCTTGTTAATCTGATTATCAAAGTCTACACACCAGTATGGTTTTCCATCAAAGCGAATCCAGAATGTTACAACGGTGCGCTTCACCTCTGGAAATCTATTTCTCTGTCTCGAAATCTGGATGCAACAGTGAAACAAGTCATTGATCCCGTAATAAGACGCAATGCATATTTCGCCCACCCTGAAAACTTACTTTTGGCAATGGTCGTTGACGATTTATTGGAAGTTAGAGTAGATGCCATGAACAAAATTTTGCAGTGCCGAAAATCGTCAAATGATAACTTGCGAAAGTTTAAAATATGTCGGGTATTTTAAACTTTCGCAAGTTATCATTTGACGATTTTGAGGCTCAGAATTACACATCCATGATAAACTGGAACGAAGTTTCTGCACCTCCTCTGATTAAAAATTTTCCAACCGACAGATTAACCTACCTGATAATGAATGACAACGTAAGTTTAAAGAAACTGCTCGATTACCCATGCCACACTCAATCGGTAGAAAGACACATCAAAATGGTAACAGAAGCTTCGCGTTCAGTTATTGGACATGACTTCCGACATGCCCGTATAGTTGGTGCCCTAAAGGGACGTGCGACGATGGCCAAATTCCAAAGTAAAAAAGACTACGTTGTTATCGAACAAGATTGCTGACTTTGAATTTATTGTAATCGATTGCAGGTTAAAAAACACATGTTTCAACCAAATATTGTTTAACAAAATGAAATTTATTAATTAATTGATGTACTGTATTTTTAAACGAAAATGTGGGAAAATCCATACTGAGCGTTATACGCAGAATTTCAGGCTGTTTTTATAAATTTAATGGATCTCAAAAGCATCAGTTGCACGCTTACAACTAGTTATTATAATGAAAGCAAGAAATATTTAGCGTAAGCCAGTTCTTCATTAATTTAAAACGTTTTTTTAAGAAACAAACATAATAATGCCACATAATCGGACATGGGTGAGATACGCAGTTCGCATGCTTACATTATTCAATATACTTCTCAGGACAAATTATCGCGGGTGTGACTTGATTTCTTGTCGTTAAAACCCACTTTTTAACAAAACAGTTGAAAAAAACCTTCAAAATTGTGAAAAAAGTTATATAAAAAATTCGTAGCTCACCCAGACCTAACGCCAAGTTAGGTTTTGCATATTTTGCTTGTAGTATATTCATCTGGGCACAAAATATAAAATATTCGCCTTGATCTGATGACTATAAGGCAAGTTTTTGGCCGATTATCTAAAAAAGGGCTAAAAATGGCATGTTTGGGGGCTCGGGGGACCCTCTAAATATTTTTTCAATCGCAAATGCTTTTGCCCACATCTATTGTAGACCAAAATCTTTAATATACGCGGTGAGCCAGCTGTTTCGATTTTTTTCGAAACACCCTAATATACAGGGTGTCTACGCTAAACCGTTCGTTAAAAGTTTATAGGGTTGCCGTTGCACTAAAAATTTAAAAAAAATTCTTGTCATACGGTTGAATCAATTCTCCTCGTGTGAAATATTTTCAACTTTATATCACTTCCGGTTCCACCGGAAGAAGCACCAAATTTTTTATTTTAAATAGAACGTCCTATATATTAGTAATAGTTTGAATTCCTCGTTAAAATTGCAACATATTTTATTCGAACATATGTACACTTATCTCGTATAGTTTTCAAGAAAAAAAAAATTTCTAAAATGTTGACCTCAAAAAGGCATCTTGAAATCTGTCTGTAACTTCTCTTAAGAATAAGATAAAAATATAATTTATGTCTCGACTTGTAACTAGAGGATGCCTCTCTGAGTAAATTAATTTGAAACTGTCAATTTTGACAATAAGTGTTTATAAAATGTCAATATCTAAGTGCCCTCTGCAATATCTAGTAATTCAATTTTTTTAAATAGAATGACCCATTTATTGTCACGTGGTACGATTGGGGGGAACATTTCCTACAAAAAATTATTAAACAACTATACTTGTAAAGCCAGTAGTTTTCGAATTACGCGAAACTACCATATTGTCCATTATAATTATAATATACGAATAAATACAGGAACTGACACAATTCACAAAATTACCACTAAAAGGCTGCGTTTCAATCGGTCGAGTTGACAGTAAAGTCAATAAACGCGAATTTTTAACTATTAAAATTCCTACTGTAACGGGGCGGTCGAACGGGGGTTGGCTTTATATGTATTTTTGAGAAAAATAATAAATTATACTTGAGTTATTTGAATAATTAAATTACGACATATGCCACTTCGGGTCGAAACCCTATCACGTTCCGTTAGCTCAATTAGAAAAAAAAAACTGTAAACTTACCATGTTTTGAATCGTTTGGTCTCGAACAACTTTTTTCACTCGGGGAATTTATGAGATTCAATTAAAATTTAATATAAAAAACTCTCTCTTTAAAATTCAACAATAAATAATAAATTTAAAAAAAATCAAACAGTTACAACAAATATAAAGTTAAAAAAAAGTTGATTAAGAGATGGAATAATTTTACAAAAAAAAAATATGTTTAGACAAACAAGTTAAATAATAATGATTTAAAATCTCATAAATTCAAAAGAACTATTAACTGAAATTACCGTCGATCGGTCACCACCAAAAACACCACTTTGACTTGACACTTTGAAAACACTTGCATGGGTAATACTTCGAAGAATACTTTTTGAAGACGTTTTGAATACTGAGAGAATACTTCCTATTTTCTGGCCGTCGTGCGACTTTATAGCCCGAAAATTCACCAGGGGATGTGTTGGGGGTAGCAGAGCCCTGGAAGGGTATCTTCACCCTTACCTCATTGGTTGAGGACGTGGTAGGGATGCTTACTCCCCGAGGCCCATTGGTCAACCCTTGGCGTGGATGATCACTCTCAATTCTCATTGGCCGATCCAATGCCTGACGCTGATTTGCTGAGCGTCATTTTAGCAACAGCGGAATTGAGAGTGACACGTCTCTGATTTTGCAAATTATACGAATATTTTCAAATATTTTTATAATTTGCTTAGTCTTTTAATCTTGTACATTTGTGGACTATTTGGTGTTTTTGTTTTTGGTGGAGCGCTGATTGACGGTCTGGTGCTCTTTTAGCACTTTCATGAAAATGAAATGGTAAAAATAAAAATGTTTGTCTAAACTATTAAAAATACATATACAAAATATACCTACATGCGTGTACTCAAATTACGTGACATAGTTAATTAATGAAATATATACAAAAGGAAAACTGATTTTAAAGTCTGATTGAAATTATATTTCAACTTATGAATATGTACAAATTCGATTAAAGCATCAGATTAGAATAAGTTAAATTACTTAAGAGTGTAGCGGGGTTTAAATGCCGAAAGATGCAGACAGACGTTTGTACACTTTTATTTGATAATAACGTATTTTACAAGGTATTTACATATATTAACGTAAGCTGGCACTTGATCGAAGCGTAAACTAGTTAGTCCAAGATCTAGGTCCAATTCAGGAGCGCTAGCAGGAGCTAAGTAGTGGTTGAGTCGAGTGAGTTACCAAGACTGATGATACGGAGCTTGGATCTGGTACTTATAGCCCCGGGGGCGTCATGTGACGCTGCGGTGGTGTCGATACGGGGAGAGGGTAGTACGCGCGTTCAGGCAGGGTGGCTGGTGCGCGCCCCCAAGAGGGTATTAGCGGGGCGCTCCGGTACTACGAAGGTGGCCGCTACAGTCCCCCCCTAGAAATCGGGCTACCGGATGTTTCCGTGGTCGCCCTCGTCTCCGGATTGGGGCGATTGGTGCCTGGGCTGGAGCATCGGTATGTACATAAGGTCGAAGAGCTGACGAATGGTATACTCCCAAGACCTCGGTAGGGGCAGATGGGTCGGCGATCTCGTATGACGTCGGGCCCTTCTGTCCTAGCACAATGTACGGTCCCTCGCGTTTAGGGGCCAGCTTGCTTGACATCTTCTTTTGGGCTGAGCTTAGCGGGTGGATTGTCACAAGTACTTGGTCCCCTGGGTTGTAACTGGGGTCCGGTCGTCGTTTTTCGTCGGCGTAGGCCTTTCGTCGGTCCTGCTCTTTCTCGTGGGTTTCTCGTGCAGTAGTGAGACAGTCGGCAAGTCTTATTAGTTGCGGAGTAATCTCGGAGGAGAAAGTGTCAGACTCGATGATTGTCCTTAGGTCGGTGCCAACCTCGTACGAAGTCCTGAGGTTCCGGCCGAACGTCAGGTAGGCCGGGGAGTATCCGGTTCCTTGGCACAGCACGGCGCCTATAGCGTAGGCGCTGGCGTCTGTCATCAGTGTGAAGGGCAGTGTGTGGTCGACTTGGCGGAGAATCGGGGCTGTAGTGAGTTTAGTTTTTAACTCGTCAAAAGCTGCTTGTTCGATCTCCGTCCATCTCCAGGGTTCTGCTTTCTTCGTGAGCTGACTCAGAGGGCGTGCGATTCCGGAAAATTTCTCGATGAACTTCCGGTACCAGCTGCACGTCTGCAGGAAGGATTGCACTTGGGACGGGTTGCCTGGTATGCTGATTTGCCGTATTGCATCTACTTTCTCGGGATCGGTGCTGATGCCTTCGGTGGTGAGAATGTGTCCCAGGTATTTGATTCGGGGGCACGCGAAGTGGCATTTGTACCGGTTAAGTCGCAGGCCGCTTGTTCGCAGTTTCTCCAGGACCAGCGCCAATTCCTTTATAAATGCTGCGAAGTCCGGTGAGGTAAGGATGATATAGTCCAAGTAGGCGAAGATCGTCACTCCTACCTCGCGGCGGATACGGTCCATCAGTCGCTGGAAGGTAGCGGGGGCATTGCGTAGGCCAAATGGAAGCCGTCGGAAGCGATAGGTCCCAAATGGCGTGACGAAACTGGTTTTGTTGCGGTCGCCTGTTTTTACGGGGATTTGATAATAGCCTGCTTTCAGATCCATCGTGGCCATGTACTTGGTGGTTTTGGCGGCGTGCAGCAGTTCGTCTATGCGGGGCATTGGATAAACGTCTGCCTTGGTGATAGCGTTCAGTTTACGGTAATCCACGCACATCCTCAACGTGCCGTCCCGCTTGGGTACCAGCACCACGGGAGCTGACCAAGAGCTCTCGCATTCCTCGATGGTACCGTTTAATAGGAGCAGGGCTATTTCCTGGCGTAGTGCCTCAGTACGGCCTGGCGTTAGGCGGTATGGTGGAGAGGCAATAGGTGGGCTGTCAATCGTTTCGATATGGTGTTCGCACAGCGTTGTGGGAGGCCCTACTTCTTGGAATACCTCCGCGTACGTTGTCAGGACAGCATCAACCTGTTCGCGCTGGCCGGCTAGCAGTTGCGGTCCTTCGTCCTGCCTTAGTGTGACAGCTACTGCGTCGATTGTCGCGAATTCTGCATGCAGGGGCTCTCTGTGGACATCCATGGATTCCCATGCCTTGGCGATTTGGTGAGCCGCGTCTTCCCACCGGAATCTGGATCCTTGGTCCCAGTTCTGCCAGAACACTTCTTTTCTGGGCTGGTGTGCATATTCTGGCCCGTAGGCCTCGCATGGGTCGAACGACGATTCCGCCTCCATCGCCTGATTCCGATCCGCGATTGGCGACACGGGTTTTATGGGCTGGTGTTGGGCCAGCATCGCCTGTATCCCGTGGTTGTTCGTTCTTACTTCCTCTCCGGGGTTGCAGCCTCCTTTGTACTCGAACCGGTATGTTTGGTCCGGGGCTCCGTCGAAGTGCCACCTTCTGGCTCGGAAGTTGATGACTAGGCCGGCTTCCTCGATGAAGTCGATCCCAAGTAATGTCTCTGCTTTGGGCGTATCCGGGAGGATGATCAGTGTTGTCGTTATTTCCCTTCCTTTAAGGAAGAGGCGAGCTGTAATTTTTGTCACCTCCTGGATCTTGGTGTTCCCATCCGCCAGGGTTATTTTCATGACCTCCCGTGTTTCGGGGTATCTCTGTTCTCTGGGGGCGTAGTAAAGGCTGGGGCTCGCTATGCTGGTGCGAGCTCCCGTGTCCAGGAAAGCCGTTCCGGAGCTACCTCCCGTGTATATTCGTACGGCTGGCCGGTGCTTCGATGTAGCTGCTTCGATGGCGCAGAAGCTTGTGCTGGGTTTTGCGGTGCAATTTGGACATCTGCTGCGGATTACGCCAGGTTTCCCGCAACCGTAGCATTTAATCCGCTGCTCGCTTTGTGGCTGCTCTTGTTGGCGTAATTCCGGTTTGGGTGCGTGTGTGTCTGTTCTGACACGCTTTTTACAGTCGGCTGCTGCATGGCCGAAGTTCCGGCAGAAATCACATCTGATTCTCTTCTTTTTCGGTATGGACTCCGGTATTTCCGCTTCCCGGATGCTATCCTCCACTAGCCTGGCTTTGCTGAGGAGGTCATCATAGTCGTCGATGTCCTTTCTCTGGATTCGGTCCCTCAGCGACTTCGTTAGTAGACCATAGAGCATATTCAACTGTACTGCCGTGGTATGTTTGTCACTCATTTGGGCAAACAGGTCGCGTTTGTCGCAGATGAAAGTGTCCGTCGTTTGCTCGGGCGTCTGCTCTGTACCGAATATTTCGCGATATAGCGCGTGGTCTGGTTTGTTTGGGGCGAAGGCTTTACGTAGCATCGTCGTAGCTTCCTCCCATGTCGTTGCTTGCTCTTTGATTCCGTTCCACCACTTGTGGGCATCCGCCTTTAGGAGAAGTGGGAGAGCTGTGAGGGCGTCCGCGTCGGTGATTCCCTCGACGTTTTTATAAATCGTAGTCTGATTTACAAATTCCATCGCCGCGTTATGGTTCCGTTCGCCGCTGAATCTGGCCGTGCATTGGGTGAAGTTTCGCTTACTTGTGCTCCCATTGACGCCATTGATTAGATCCTGGAGCTGCTCGGCGGTGATTTGAAAAGTTGCCATTGCTGTCTTGCTTCGTATTCGTATTTTACAAGGTATTTACATATATTAACGTATGCTGGCGCTTGCTCGAAGCGTAAACTAGTTAGTCCAAGATCTAGGTCCAATTCAGGAGCGCTAGCAGGAGCTAAGTAGTGGTTGAGTCGAGTGAGTTACCAAGACTGATTACTTTTTTTTTTTTGGGGGGGGGGGGAGAGGAGGAGAAAATCCTCATGGATACCTTCTGTTGTCCTGCCCACGGATGGGAGGGATAACAGTAGGTTATGTCAGACTCTTACTGACTAAAACCCCCTCTTGTACGTCAAGTTTAAATAAAGAACAGTTTATACTTTATAGGAAGAAGTAGTAAAAAATTGCTTTGTAGAAAAATTGACTGGTGTGAGTACTATAGCAGTATTCATATATTGGTTTCGGGTGGGTGGGGTAGCTTTTTAGGAAAGAGAAGGTTTAAAGTTTTACAACTTTAGACCTTTTCTTTTTCTCCCAAAAATTAAAATAACTACTTCGGGATTGTTGGAAGCCATTTGTTTGGATTTGTGTTTTTATTGGTTCTGGGATTGGCCAAGGGCTGTGATAGTGGGAGCGAGTTTAACGAGCAAGGTAAGGAGCGCTGCCAGATTAGGATCAAGTAACGCTTCTTGGAGTTGTGGGATTTGCGGGTTTTGAGGGATTTTATTGGGGGCCGCCGTTTGTGCTTGCGGCGGCGGTTGGGGTTCGGTTTGTGGCTGAGTTTGCCCCTAAGGTTTGACTACAGAGGAGTAGCTCTTGGTTTGGTTTTTCGGGAATCGGGCGCATCCGCGATAGTTCGCGGTGTGATTTTCGCCGCAATTGCAGCATTTGGGGGGAGGATCGTTGTCTCTGTCTTTCCTGGTGCAGTCTGCTGTCAAGTGTTCGCCGGCGCATTTTACGCAGCGCGGGTTGACATTGCATCGGTGGGAGGTGTGCCCGAAGTATTGACACTTGTGGCATTGAATGGAACCCTTGGAGGGTTTTTGTTTCTCTACAGTAATTTCAGAGTGACTTAGGGTTTCTAAGTTGTAGATTTTTCTGCCCTCTGGAGTGTTCTCCAGGTGCACTGAGACCATGGGGAATTTTTTGAATTTATTCCCCATGCGGCGGACTGACAGAACGGGTAGGGAGAGAGCTTTTAACTGCCTCACTATCCATTCGTCGGAGATCGAAGTGTCAACACCTCGGAGCACAACTTTGAGGTCTTTTTCCTCGCTGAGGGCATACGTGAAAAATTCCACGTTGTTGTTGCGGAGGTATCGGATCACGCAACGATAGTTGTCAGCAGACTACACTTGGAATTTCATGCAGCGGACGAAGAATTTACATTTGAGGCAGTCGGGTTAAATCTCCGGAAATCTTTTCCCAGAGATTTTTGTTTAGGATTGTGATAGGTGGAGGGGTGTTTTTAAAATGCTCGAAACCTTCGTTCGAGGCTGCGATCTGATCGATGGTAATTCGGTCTCTTTGACGACCGTGGTGGTGTAGGAAATGGTTGGTTTTTCGGGGAGTTTTGCCTGGGGTTGTGGCTTAGGAGATGGTTTTTGGCTAGCCTTCAGGGTGGCGGAGGCGCGCACCAGGCTAGCGGTCGGAGGAGGGGTGTTTGCCGGTGAGCGGCGCTGTCTTTTCTGGACAGGGATGAAGTCGTCTTCGTCGGGGACGTCCTCGACGAGGACGGGAGAGGGAGTGCGTGGTGCGCTAGGGGCTGGCGAAAAGGTTAGGCTGGGGGATCGGGTTCCCTCAGGGGCCTGGGGGGACATTATGTCCATGATTTCCGCGCTGTAGTCAGCGTGGGGATTTGCAACGCGGCGTTGCAATGCGGCGATTTGCTCATCTTTGGAGCGGATTTGTTCGGAGAGGACGTTGATTTGCTTGATTAAAGCGGCGAGTTGTGTGTTGAAAGAATCAATTCGAGCACATAGTTCGGGTGAGGATTGGTTTTGGGGTTGCATGCTCCTGGAGGAGTAAATGGGGTCGGAGGAATTTTCGGGGTCTGTGAACCGCTTTCCACGCCTGGACTTACCCATGGCGTAGAAGACGGGGTTGGGTAGGCACCGGGTTCAAAATCCCCCGGGCCTGCTTATCGTTAAGCGGAATCGAGATTTGAAATGTTGAGTGCAACACTCCAAATCCTGACTGCCTCCCGACAATCTCCAAGCGTTCCTCGCGGAAATCAAGGCAGATTCTCGGTTAGCGTGCTATAATAAGCGTGCTAATTTCTTAAAACCTAAACAGGTCCCCCTGCAAAGGTCGTAAGAAATTTTCTCGTTCGCGCCTTCCGGTGTCAGGGCAGTATAAACTACGCCCTAACCACGGAGACGTTCTTCACACTAAAAGGAAAAAGATTACTGGATGTTGGATGTTCTGAAAAGAAAACTACTATTCCAAAAGAACAGCAATTTTCTCCAGAGCACCTTTATCTGTAAAATAGCTGAAAAGCTTAAAACTGATTAATAACAGAGAAAGCAGCTCGAAAGCGACGGAGAGAGCTTCAGGGAGGAGAGACGAACAACCTGACTGTTCGCCGTCTCAAGTCTGAATACTGATGATACGGAGCTTGGATCTGGTACTTATAGCCCCGGGGGCGTCATATAACGCTGCGGTGGTGTCGATACGGGGAGAGGGTAGTACGCGCGTTCAGGTAGGGTGGCTGGTGCGCGCCCCCAAGAGGGTATTAGCGGGGCGCTCCGGTACTACGAAGGTGGCCGCTACAAGAGTATGTTTAATTATGTTGGAGAAAAATATGTTTTGTTAAAACTGTACACTATAGAAATATTTTACGATGTCTTAATTAGGGTCGACGTATTTTCGGGACTGGAACACCGGGCGGTAACAGTGGGCATAATCTTCCCTTTTGTTGTCTGTAAGCCGGTGTTCTTCGCAATCCGCACGTTCGGGATATTAATAATCCCGATCGGACGGATTTGGGAATTTCGAAAAATTGGTCCAGCTGAGCTTTGAAGATTTTCTAATCCGAAACTGAAATTCGGAGATTTTGCTAATCTGGACCGAAAAGGTTTTATTACCTATCCCGAAAATACGCCGGCGGTTTATTATTTTATGACCCTATTAACAATACAAAAAGGAAAACATTTCTTTACGAACTTAACGGATTTTCAAATTAAATTACGTTTAATTTTTCTTATAATATCAAATGAAATGAAATGCAATGGGATCCGATGTTAAATTGAAGAAATTTATATCGCGGATTAAAAATTAAACGACAAATGGCGCCTTCTCCCCCATCACTGGCTTCACCTTTTTAGCGAATGTTAGCCTTCCATAGATATAACATCCTTGGACCAAACCAAATTTTTAGGCTTATCTAAACTCGAAATTTTACTTCATGCGCCAAGCATATATATTACTGGTATTAAGTAAAGTTCAAAATACACTTTAACGTACTGCTTTAGTCCCATATTGCGAACTTCACAATATTTCAGTGTTTTAGACGCGTGGCGCATGAAGTAAAATTTCGAGTTTAGAAAAGCCTAATTTGGATTGGCCGCTCCGCTTCGCTACGCGGCCAATCCAAATTTTTAGGCTTTTCTAAACTCGAAATTTTACTTCATGCTTAGTCTGGGAGTGTAAAACACTCGTTTATAGCTTCAAATTGAACTGTTTTAACAGGCAATATCTGAAAATGTACAGCATATACGCTGTAATTGGGACATGTATACTTAAAAGAAACATTCCCTGTATGCCAGTCTTATTTAAAATTAAAATCCATCTGTTTTATTGACATTCACTTCAGTTAATGAACCCTTCCTCAAAGAGATAATTAATTGTGTTTTAACAGACACGAAATTGGAAAGAAATGATACTTAAAAAATACTTAGGCACGATACGATTGAAATTAATCAAAATCCAATTTGTCCAATGACGATATCTTCAATTGAAGAGAGTGGGGGACAAGATATATACAGACTGATAAAACACGCCGAAAACCAGTTCACACTTGTCTTTCAATCGCGTGCGTGCTTGTTGGGTGTTGTTTTCAGTTGTTATTACTTTGAAAAACTTTTGTTATTACTTTTTCGATAATCATGAAACAGAAAATGGCTATTTATGAATTCGACGATGTTGTTGTGCATGATAAGGTAGGAATGATTTATTTTTTTCTAATTTATTAATTTTGTAAGCTTATTTCGCCTATTTCCAAAAACCCCTAAATCCATTTAAAAACCATGGATTTAGAGGTTTTTGGAAATAGGCGACTCAATTACTTACGTAGGTATGTTAATTGATAATTTTTGACATATTCTAAATAATCTGAAACCAATAAAATTCCTGTATTTACTAATTGGTTTAGTGGAACGCGTATTTATTTATTTATTTTTTTTTATATTTAGTGTTAATTAAAATCTAATTTGAAAAACGAAATATATGATAATATAAAATTATGTATTATTTGCTTGTATAAACAAACATTGATATTTATTGTTTGAATAGTAAATATAAATTTTTATAGAAAGTTTATCAATTATGTATCTTTTTGTATAATACTGGGTAATTTAAAAGAAGTGTAAAAAAAGACAAATCTTCTTACGGGGCTTATTTGAGGCAATAGGTTCGATTTTCATTATTTACAAAAGTACAGCTGATTTAAAGTTTGTAAAATATGGAATTATTATTGAATACAATTTACCAATTTAAACAATTTAAAATGAACACTTGTAACATTCATTAACGTAAAATCAAACTTAAGCAGTGTATTTTGAACTTCGCTTGAAATCAGTGTTTTACACGCGTGGCGCATGAAGTAAAATTTCGAGTTTAGAAAAGCCCAGAAAATTTGTCTCGGGTCGCTGCGCGACCCTCGACAAATTTTCACGGGGCTTTTCTAAACTCGAAATTTTACTTCATGCTTAGTCTGGGAGTGGAAACACTCGTTACAAGCTGTTTATTATTAAGACAAAATATTCATGTACTAAGTATTTTTTTTAATGTTGGATTTTTTTTTTTTTTAGAAGATAATCAAGGAATTTTTATAATTTATGTTAATTGCTAAATTTGTTTATGTTAATGTTTCAATTCGTGGGGAATGAACCAGAAGAAATTGTGATTTATGCAATCGAGTAAAACTGGTTTCGATATGTATAATTATTGCGCGTTAAATTATGCAATTGCGATAAATGTGATTGCGATGTCAATTATTTCAAAACTATAGACATAAATTATTCCGTTTAATTATAAATACTTTACAGCAATATTAATATTTTACTTAATTTTCTATTGTTAGTATTACATGTCTAATAACTTGTGTAAAACATTCTGGTTAAGCACCAATAAAGGCTAGATAGATAGAATATAACATTGTATGTGTTTTTACATTATTGTATGTATTATACATATACAGATGTATTTTTATACACTAATCATGATAAAATGTTTTTTTTATAAAGCGTGTATTTAAATGAATAAACAGGCGCATTCACGCAGTCTTTTTACACTTGTTTCTACTACAATTTTTCGTAATTTTCCATAGATTTTTCATATTTTAAGAATCTCTGATTATCTGCGTTATAAAATATCGTGTGGATGTTTAACTATGTGGACAATTTGGTTATTTTACCTGTTAAGACTCATAAGGCCACTTTCACTGACCACCCTTGAAAAATAGCCAAACTCGTCTTGAACGCGAACATTTAGTGACCAGATGCGCACTTTTCCAGGAAAAAGGACAATGCATTTCTTGCACCCTCGGTCGAGGGATTTTTCGACCATTGTAAATATGTTTTTAGTTTGTAAGATAACTTGTTAGCCAGTCGTTGAAGGGAGCACATCTCCCAAATATACACATTTTTATCAAACACTCCGTTGAAGTTTTTCACTCCTCGAAGACGCTTAACTCGACCGCTTACAACGGTCAGTGAGTGTTTAGTGGTTAAACCCGAGCACCCAACAATACCAGTGGTGGCTGTAGCAAAATTTTTAGGCGGTGCGAGATTTTCCGTTTTCACAGTCTTAGGGCCGTTACTGATTTTATCGTCGCGACGCGAGAATTGGAAATTTTGTGAATAAAACAGGTGCTTACGATGATAGATTTAACACAGACACAATTCTTCCGAACGCAGTTCACTATGGAAAATTCATTACTAGCCAATAAACATCTTACACAACAATTATTATTTAATTCATTTATTAAATATGTATCATATTACACAAACTAAGATCGTTTAAAAACATGCAGACTATTTGCAATGCCGGTTAAGTACAGATTTACCAGAGACCACAAACATGTTACCTAATACAGGCAATCAAAAGGTACGAACATTTCAATTGCAGAGATCGTGTTTCAATACATATTTATTTAGAATTTGAATGAACTAGAATGTATTAAGTACTACCTTAATATCATTACCGCTCGGGTGGAACTACCTGCGAGCACCAAGCTAAAGCCTGTAGAAAGAGGGAGGGATTGCTGAAATCAAAACGATTTTTTTTTACCGAATTGAAAATACACTCGACCGCAAAAGAAAACGCGCCACTTGAAAATTCACGTTTTTTCGTGAATATTCAAACAGCCATAACTTCGGTCGATGTGGATGAAATTTGATGAATTTTTGAGTTTTTGGAACGCTAAACTTTTCTCTTTAAGGACACATACGTGGATATAACGATTTTTTTATAAAGTTTATTTTGGGGCAAAAAATTGTCACACAGCCAAAACATTTATTTGGCAGTAGGTTTTTTCGGTAGAGGTGAAATGCAAGTTTATGTAAGGCTTTTGCCTTATTTCAGGCCAAAATTAACTTCACCGATGTTAAGATAGCCATAGATTTTCCAGCCACGGATTTGCCCGGCGCATCCACCATCGATCGTAAATTAAAATAAATGTTTTTTTCTTAATTTAAGGCATAATATGAATGAAACACAGAAAACTAAACTAATTCTAGCCCTAAAAATATAGCTCATCCAAACTTAAATTTATTTTCGTATATAGGCTTTATCAAACACAAACAGATAGTCCTCCCAAAAGCATGCAATAAAATGACCAGATTTCAAACTTAAATTAAAAGTATGTAGTTGTGATTAAAATTATTTCTTTTAACTCTGACGTGTAGCTTAAAGCCTAACGAAGCCATTTAAGTAATAAAATGTTGGCAAAAATGTTAAATGAATTTTTTATAATTTTTTTTCCATCCGAACGACTCGAATAAAATAACCAGATTTCAAACTTAAATTAAAAATATGTAGTTGGGATTAAAATTATTTCTTTTAACTCTGACGTGTAGCATAAGGCCTAACTAAGCCATTTAAGCTATAAAATTTTGGCAAAAATGTTAAATGAATTTTTTTAATAATTTTTTCCATCCGAACCACTCGATTAAAATGACCAGATTTCAAACTTAAATTAAAAATATGTAGTTGTGATTAAAATTATTTCTTTTAACTCTGACGTGTAGCTTAAAGCCTAACTAAGCCATTTAAGTAATAAAATTTTGGCAAACATGTTAAATACATTTTTTATAAATTTTTTCCATCCGAACGACTCGAATAAAATGACCAGATTTCAAACTTAAATTAAAAATATGTAGTTGTAATTAAAATTATTTCTTTTAACTCTGACGTGTAGCTTAAAGCCTAACTAAGCCATTTAAGCTATAAAATTTTGGCAAAAATGTTAAATGAATTTTTTTAATAATTTTTTCCATCCGAACGACTCGAATAAAATAACCAGATTTCAAACTTAAATTAAAAATATGTAGTTGTGATTAATATTATTTCTGTTAACTCTGACGTGTAGCTTAAAGCCTAACTAAGCCATTAAGGCTATAAAATTTTGGCAAAAATGTTAAATGAGTTTTTTAATAAATTTTTTCCATCCGAACGACTCGAATAAAATGACCAGATTTCAAACTTAAATTAAAAATATGTAAATGTGATTAAAATTATTTCTTTTAACTCTGACGTGTAGCTTAAAGCCTAACTAAGCCATTAAGGCTATAAAATTTTGGCAAAAATGATAAATGAATTTTTTATAATTTTTTTCCATTCGAACGACTCGAATAAAATGACCAGATTTCAAACTTAAATTAAAAATATGTAGTTGTGATTAAAATTATTTCTTTTAACTCTGACGTATAGCTTAAAGCCTAACTAAGCCATTTGAGCTATAAAATTTTAGCAAAAATGTTGAATGAATTGTTTTAATAATTTTTTCCATCCGAACGACTCGAATAAAATGACCAGATTTCAAACTTAAATTAAAAATATGTAGTTGTGATTAAAATTATTTTTTTAACTCTGACGTGTAGCTTAAAGCCTAACTAAGCCATTTAAGCTATAAAATTTTGGCAAAAATGTTAAATGAATTTTTTTAATATTTTTTTTCCATCCGAACGACTCGAATGAAATGACCAGATTTCAAACTTAAATTAAAAGTATGTTGTTGTGAATAAAATTATTTCTTTTAACTCCGACTTGTAGCTTAAAGCCTAACTAAGCCAGTTAAGCAATAAAATTTTGGCAAAAATGTTAAATACGTTTTTTATAAATTTTTTCCATCCTAACGACTCCAATAAAATGACCAGATTTGAAACTTAAATTAAAAGTATGTAGTTGTGATTAAAATTATTTCTTTTAACTCTGACGTGTAGGTTAGAGCCTAACCAAGCCATTTAAGCTATAACATTTTGGCAAAAGTGTTAAATACATTTTTTATAAATTTTTTCCATCTGAAAGACTCGAATAAAATGACCAGATTTCAAACTTAAATTAAAAATATGTAGTTGTGATTAAAATTATTTCTTTTAACTCTGACGTATAGCTTAGAGCCTAACTAAGCTATTTAAGCTATAAAATTTTGGCAAAAATGTTAAATGAATTTTTTATGAATTTTTTCCATCCGAACGACTCGAATAAAATGACCAGATTTCGAACTTAAATTAAAAATATGTAGATGTGATTAAAATTATTAATTTGAACTCTGACGTGTAGCTTAGAGCCTAACTATACATACTTTTAATTTAAGTTTAAAATCTGGTCATTTTATTCGAGTCGTTCGGATGGAGAAAATTTATAAAAAATTTGTTAAACATTTTTGCCAACAATTTATTGCTTAAATGGCTTAGTTAGGCCTTAGGTTACAAGTCAGAGTTAAAAGAAATAATTTTATTCACAAATACATATTTTTAATTTAAGTTTGAAATCTGGTCATTTTATTCGAGTCGTTCGGATGAAAAAAATTTATAAAAAATTCATTTAACATTTTTGCCAAAATTTTATTACTTAAATAGTTTAGTTAGGCTTTAAGCTACAAGTCAGAGTTAAAAGAAATATTTTTATTTACAACTACATATTTTTAATTTAAGGTTGAAATCTGGTCATTTTATTCGAGTCGTTCGGATGGAAAAAATTTATTAAAAAATTCATTTAACATCTTTGCCAAAATTTTATAGCTTAAATGGCTTAGTTAGGCTTTAAGCTACAAGTCGGAGTTAAAAGAAATAATTTTATTCACAACTACATATTTTTAATTTAAGTTTGAAATCTGGTAATTTTATTCGAGTCGTTCAGATGGAAAAAATTTATTAAAAAATTCATTTAACATTTTTGCCAAAATTATATAGCTTAAATGGCTTAGTTAGGCTTTAAGCTACACGTCAGAGTTGAAAGAAATAATTTTAATCACAACTACATATTTTTAATTTAAGTTTGAAATCTGGTCATTTTATTGGAGTCGTTAGGATGGAAAAAATTTATAAGAAATGTATTTAACATTTTTGCCAAAAATTTGTAGCTTAACTGGCTTAGTTAGGCTTTAAGCTACAAGTCAGAATTAAAAGAAATAATTTTAATGACAACTACATACTTTTAATTTAAGTTTGAAATCTGGTCATTTTATTACATGCTTTTGGGAGGACTATCTATTTGTGTTTGATAAAGCCTACATACGAAAATAAATTTAAGTTTGCATGAGCTATATTTTTAAGGCTGGAATTAGTTTAGTTTTCTTTGTTTCATTCATAATATGCCTTAAATTAAGAAAAACATTTATTTTAATTTACGATCGATGGTGGATGCGCCGGGCAAATCCGTGGCTGGAAAATCTATGGCTATCTTAACATCGGTATTAACTTCTGCTCATTGAGTTTGGGGAAAAAATCAATTTTTCTCAAATTGTCATAACTTTACTCCAAATCAATTTATCGATCTGAATTTTTGCGCATATTAAAGGAGAAGGACTAAATTTGTTCTGGATGTCCCTTGCTCGAAGCCACAATTTTTTTTGCGCATTGTACAAGTTAACAAAGCTAAAAAATTTAAAGTGAAAAACGTTACATCGCCTTTAGGGGGCAGAAGGGGGTAAAATGTGCATGTTTGAAGATCTGACTAACATGCCCTTAAAGAGAAAACTTCAATTTTTTTTAAATCGCATAATGTCACAGGTTTGCGAGCAGAGTTATGCCTGTCCGCCAAAGTTATGCCCCAAAATACACTTTTTAAAAAAACTGCCATAACTTCGAGCCAAATCATTGGACCGACATGATTTTTCGCTTATTTCAAAGGAAAATGATGGAATTTTGTTGCGCTCTATTTGAAGTGGAGCTACAATTTTTTTTGGGCACAGTATAACTTCCCAACTATTATCATTTCTAACATTCTGAACATTTTTTTGTTGGTAGGACTTTTAAATGCAGAAGTGCTTAAATTTCGTTATATATTTCGTTATATGTGTCCTTAAAGAGAAAACTTTAGCGTTCCAAAAACTCAAAAATTCATCAAATTTCATCCACATCGACCGAAGTTATGGCTGTTTGAATATTCACGAAAAAACGTGAATTTTCAAGTGGCGCGTTTTTTTGCGGTCGAGTGTATAACAATAGCAAGAGTGGAGAGATAAGGGAAAGAAGGAAAGGTGCGTAAGCCGAATGGTTGTGGTTGGAGATTAATATGTTGTTGAGGTAGTGGGGATGCAGTGGATAGAGAAAGCAGTTTGTATATTAAAAGGACTTTGTAGCTCGCTAACGCTCACCCCAGCTCGTTTCGCTCGCTTGCCTGCTCGCGAAAAGGTCGCTTCGCTCGCTTGCCTGCTTGCTGCGCTGACGAATAGCTCGCTTGGC
The DNA here is from genome assembly GCA_932526585.2 of Philonthus cognatus. Taxonomy (NCBI): domain Eukaryota; kingdom Metazoa; phylum Arthropoda; class Insecta; order Coleoptera; family Staphylinidae; genus Philonthus; species Philonthus cognatus. Next base: position 10,952,599 of record OW052252.1, on the reverse strand, counting down.
TGCTCGCTGCGCTCGCGAAAAGCTCGCTTCGCTCGCAAGTGAATCGCGCTTAGCTTCGATGCTTACACTTTTAAAATCTCTAAAATATCCTCTCGAAAATTTCGTTGTTTTTTTTATTTTGCTCGCCCCACCTTCAGGGGCGGTAAATTCAATTCGAAAACGTTTTCATAGAGTTTTTTTGCGCTCTTTCTGAATCTGAAAACCACGTTTTTCTAATCTCTTCTAGTTTCTTTAGAAAAAATTCGCAAAGTCGCGATTTTTCTACAATCCTCTCGCTTACAAAAATGATGGAAAAATAAATGAAATGGGTCACTGATAATTATTTTCAATGTCACAATGTTAGTAGGAAACCTACAATTTTACAGAAAAGCATTTTATTATAAAGAATTGTTCAGTATTTGAAATACTTACTTTCGGAAATCAAATTTGTATTATTCAAGTTAATAAATCCAGAAAGTAATTTCTCCATACCGAAAAACATTTTAATAAAAAGTTGGCTATGGTTAATTCAGCATGTATTTATGAATCCTAAAAACTGTTACACCGAATTCCACGATTATCAGATTAACAATATAATTTTCGGTAAAATATAAATTGCTATCATAACAATGTCGATAACATGTAATTTAATAAAGTGATATAATAAACAGGTTGATTAACACCTTTTGCGGCCGTCCCCGTTGAGTGAATAATGAACTCGAGAACAGTTTGGCCGTGGACTTATTTTTCCGAGGCTTTTCGCCTTTCTAGTCTTTGCAAGCAAAACTTGTATCTACTATTACTTCCGTATTAGTACAGTAAATCTATCGGTAAAATTGTCAAAGCTAAAAGAAAATACACAGATTTAACATCAGTTTATAGAAGAAGGAGCCAATTTATTTCAAAATATATTAAATTATTTGCCAGCTATTTTATTGGTTACAATATTGTTATAATATTAACTACCCACTGAGCAAATCCATTTAGGTAATGTTTAATCAATATTTAAACAACGTTTATTGTTGCAACAATGTTGATATAACGTTATTTGTTTGTTTTTTGCTCAGTGGGTAACCTTCGGGTTTCTCTAGATCGAAATACTCCGATTTTTGAAATTTTTTAAATTAGGCCGTGTGTAAACGTGTGTGGGACGCATAAATGTTAAGATAAAGTTCTTTCGGAGATTTACCGTTTAGCTGCAAATCGTATTTTAAGTTCCAATTTTGAGGTTTTTTTTTTCCTGTGGGGGCCGTCTTCCTTTCGGATCCGGATGCACTGCAGCCTAGGTGACTTATTGTACTGCCCCAATAATATTACACTCACGCAACTATTCCGAACTCGATGCCCTGCACTAGCTTGTGCAGGTCCTTCAGAGGTTGCGCGTGGAAATCATTTGGTTCCATTTGTCTGTTCCCAAATATGAGCCGTCTTTTGCTCTCCAGCGCATTACACCTGCACAGAACTTGCATAGCTGTTTCCGGTGCCGTATTACAGAGGCGACAGTTGGTGTCGCCGTTGTATAGCCCGATTTTCCTTAGATGCTCTTTAACAGTCATGTGGCCTGTGAGCAGTCCTATGGTTGTTTTCAGCTGTGCCCTACTCAATGTTAGTAGTCCTGCAGCTTGGCTTGAGTTAGGCCCTTTTATAAGAGCCTTACTATGGTTAAGGCCTGGTCTGTTTTCCCAGTATTCCTTGTGTTTGTTGCGAGTCCACTTCCTGAGCGACTCGACTTTTTTGTTATGCCCAAGGCAGGCGGGTCCCATAAATGAAATGGTGGCTCCCTGCCTTGCTAGCTCATCAGCTTTTTCATTGCCCGCAATACCAGAGTGACCCGGCGTCCAGACAAGCGTAACCTTGTTCTGTCACGCTAGGTCATTCAGGGTATTGAAGCATTCCAATACCAGTTTGGATGAAGTCTTTTGACTCTGGAGAGCCTTCAGTGCCGCCTGGCTATCGGACATGATATAAATTTGCCTGTTTCGACAGTCCTTCTCTATGTTGGCTCTCGCACATTCTATGATTGCAAATATTTCTGCTTGAAAGACTGATGCCAGGCTACCCAATGGTTGAGCATAGCCTGTCCTCATGTTTTCATTATAGATTCCTGATCCAGTACCTGTGGTTGATTTAGAACCGTCCGTGTACCAGATCACACTTTGTTTGTGTATATCTTCCCTAAAGCCGTTCCATTCGTTGCGGTCTGGAATAGTGACTTTAAAGAGTGAATTTTCAAGATATCTGACTACCATATGATCCGACCTCATTTGCAGGAGAGGTCCCCCTATGTCTGTCAAGAATCTTCTGTGTGGGGTATCGACTCTTACGTTGACCGATGATAATTGCAGCCTATAGAGTGCCAGTCTTGCCTCCCCCACTATCAGAATATGAAGTGGTCTGAGGTCTAGAACCATCTCCATGGCTGCAGTGGGCGTGGTTCTCATAGCCCCTGTTATGCTAATAAAAGCAAGTCTTTGAACCTTGCTGAGTATTTGTATGGTTGTGTGCTGTGTGGCTTTAGGCCACCATACCAAAGCAGCATACATGATTGCGGGTCTGACCACTCTGGTGTACAGCCAGTATACCATTCCTGGTCTGAGCCCCCATTGTCAGTCGTACATTCGTCTAATTACCGCAAGGGTAATTTCCGATTTGCGTCTGATTTTTGAGATTTGAGGGGTCCAGGTCAGTTTGGAGTCAAAGATTACTCCTAGGTACTTCACCTCACCCGACATTTTCAGGTTGCCACCATTTAGAAGGAGCGGTCCAAGGCCCGCCAGTTTCCTCCTGCGTGTAAATGGTACCAGGGTGGTCTTCGAGGGTGAGACTTTAAGTCCTTCTCTAGCACACCATTTGCTCACCACGTTCAGTGCACGTTGCATATTTTGAGGTTATATACGTTAGTATCTTTGGGGAAATAAGCACATTACAGGTATAACTTATACACATGAAATTATCTACAAATGTATGACGTAATTAATCCAAATTGTAGTATTATCTTCATTTATACACCTAAAATCACGATATTAATTCCACACTAAATGTGACGTCGCCTGACGTTTATTTAACTCATTAACGGCCGAGCAATTATGGAGTTAACTTTAAAGGTTGAATTTAGGTAAAATTCGGCACCTATTTTTTATTAATTTTATGAATGACTTATTATATTACATTTTGTGAATTATTCTTTTAAATGTACATAATGTATACGCTGTAAATGTTCAGGCATTCGTCGATTTTATATAAAAAAGCGTGCAATATTAAGTTTAGAACGAGTGTTTCCACTCCCAGACTAAGCATGAAGTAAAATTTCGAGTTTAGAAAAGCCCCGCGTAGAAAATTTGTCGAGGGTCGCGCAGCGACCCGAGACAAATTTTCACGGGGCTTTTCTAAACTCGAAATTTTACTTCATGCGCCACGCGTATAAAACACTTAATTATTGTTACGTTAGAAATGCACTGACATTTTTTTTTAAATGAATAATAATCGAAATATTTAAATAACAAAATATTTACAGTTTTCTTCATACTTTTTCAAGTCAGGTCAAATAATATAATATATCAAATTAACTTATTTACTAATTTAATTAACAAAAATTAATAATGTTGCGTGTATGCATCAATGGCGCTTAATGGGTTAAACTAATGAATATATAATTCTAGATTGATTATTATCCATATTTAGATTGTGTATTTTAACTTTTGGTATAAAAAAGTATATGGTTATTTTAAAAAAATAACCGCTTACTATTTTTTTTTCTAATGACCGCGATTATAACGTGAAAAATTAATTTTGTAATTTAAATATCTCTAACTTGTATAACCGTAATTTTTAGTTGCGATGATGGCCAACAAATTTGTTGTAAATGGCAAATGTGAATTTATTAAAAATTAAAAGTTATGTGTTTACTGTAATTTTATACACAACTGGGTACATAAATTGCACTGATCAAAATAAATTACGTGTGAGTGATAAAATATAATATTTTGTTATAATAAACAACAAAACAAAAACATTTCAAACTTCCCTCTTTCAGTTGGTAAAGTAGGCTGCAAGTTGCTAACGTTAAGTAGTTACCGACTTACAATCCATGCTTACATCCATAGATTTTATTCATTATAAATTATTGAATTAAATATTAATGCATTATTATTTTGTGGATTAATGGCGCTATCTATTTTTTATATCATAAATTAAAATACTTCTAATTTTATAATGGATCCAAATTATATATCCATTATTTTAAATAAACGTCAGTACACGTCTCATTTAGTGTAAAATTAATATCGTGATTTTGGCTGTATAAATGAAGATAATATTACAATTTTGATTAATTACGGCATAATTTTGAAAATAATTTTATCATGTCTACAATTAATACCCGTAATGTGCTCATCCCTTTCCGTCTTGGTACCAAGACGAACTAGGGACGGCCGCTATCTGGGTAAGGAATATTGTCAAGCTGCCTGTATCGGCTCATGGCAACGGTGTGGGTTCGGTGCGGAGATATAACTTTCATCAGCTGTTATCTCACTCCCAACGAGCCAATCGCGCTATTCAGAGAAAAGGTCGATTCTCTCGAAGATCAGGTTTTTGGCACGCAGCGCAAAGTTATGGGTGACTTTAACGCCAAGGGTACAGAGTGAGGGATGCCTAATCCAGACTCGCGGGGAAATGGCTGCCAGGACTGGCCTGGTTGTTCTCAATACAGGCAGCACATTCACTTTCCGCCGCCCTGGTTACGACGAGACCCTCCCCGATGTCACTTTCGCTACAGAAGAGCTCGTACCGTTAACAGAGGGCTGGAACGTAATAGAAGACTACACTGGTAGTGACCATCAGTATATTTCGTTCCGCCTGTGTAGTGGAACAGACCTATCCCTGCAAGATCCGCAGATGGAAGACGGTGGAACGTCAACAAACTGGACGAAAAGAGGTTTGCCGAAGTTATCACTGTCGGCCATCTAAAAATCACTCCCTCCGCTGGTACTATAAACCGCGCTGAGGTCGAACGCGTCACAGAGGTAACAATGAATGAATAAATAAATAAATGAGCCTCCTCCAAAGGGCATGTAATGCATCGATACCATCCATGAAGCCATAATCTCGATACCATCCATGAAGCCATAATAAACGGCCTGCCTACTGGTGGACCGATGAAATTGCCAAGATGCGAGAAGCCTGCCTTAACCTGAGGCGCAGGGCACAAAGGGCAAAAACCAGAGAAGAAGCGAACCGACTCTCCGCAGTTCACAAGAAGCTCCGGTATACCATCAACCGAATCAAGGCCAACCATTGGAAGAAAAGAGGTTAATGCTGATCCCTGGGGTTTGGCATACAAGATCGTCACCAAGAAACTAGGCGTAAGCAGGCAAAGTACAGTTCTAGATGTTGTGACAATGGAGAACATTGTTAAAACTCTGTTCCCCACCCATCCAATACGGACAGAAGGCGAGGACACTGACGTCGGTGAAATACCGCCTTTCACTGAAGAAGAGCTAGGAATAGCAATAGCGCCTGTTCGAAACAAAAAGGCCCCTGGTCCAGATAGTATCCCTGGTGAGGCCAACAAATGCCTTTGGCGTGTCTGTCCCGAGCTCTTGCTGAGGATATACAACGCCTGTTTGAAGGCGGGGGTTTTCTGCTCCCGCTGGAAAACAGCGCGGTTTGTGCTAATCGGCAAGGGTAAGGGCGGTGACGCATTAGCTCCATCGTCGTACCGACCACTGTGCATGTTGGACACGGCCGGGAACGTGCTGGAGAAACTATTACAGCCCCGCATCCTTTCTACGGTCCGAGCAGCCGGTAATCTCTCTGACCGGCAGTATGGATTCCGTAGGGGACGATCCACGATAGATGCGGTCCGTGAGGTGGTCGAACAGGCACGAGAAGGTAACCACCACTTCCGTAGAATTGTACTACTGGTCACGCTCGACTTGAAGAATGCCTTCGATTCTGTCAGGTGGAGTTACATGTTAGAGGCATTAAGAAGTTTCCAGGTCCCTAGCTATCTTCTCCGAATAGTGGAAGACTACCTGAGAAACTGATGGCTGATCCCTAGGGCTTGGCATACCATACGATCGCCACCAAGAAACTAAGCGTAAACAGGCAAAGTACAGTTTTAGATGGGGTGACAATGGAGAACATTGTAAAAACTCTGTTCCCCACCCATCCAATACGGACAGAAGGCGAGGACACTGACGTCGGTGAAATACCCCCTTTCACTGAAGAAGAGCTAGGAACAGCAATAGCGCCTGTTCGAAACAAAAAGGCCCCTGGTCCAGATAAGTATCCCTGGTGAGGCCAACAAATGCCTTTGGCGTGTCTGTCCCGAGCTCTTGCTGAGGATATAAAAGGCCTGTTTGAAGGCGGGGGTTTTCTGCTCCCGCTGGAAAACAGCGCGGTTTGTGCTAATCGGCAAGGGTAAAGGCGGTGACGCATTAGCTCCATCGTCGTACCGACCACTGTGCATGTTGGACACGGCCGAGAAAGTGCTGGAGAAACTATTACAGCCCCGCATCCTTTCTACGGTCCGAGCAGCCGGTAATCTCTCTGACCGGCAGTATGGATTCCGTAGGGGACGATCCACGATAGATGCGGTCCGTGAGGTGGTCGAAGCCATCGAACAGGCACTGTTACCGGGGATTATTTTAATCTCCGGCAACAAGAATTGAAAATAACATTAACAATTCTTCATTTATTTAAAATGAGTTCGTACCCAGCAATTAACTAATTGACCGGTCCAAAAGATTATCTCCCGCGGTTCGAACCGTGCCCGGGCCACCATCTACCTAGGCAGGTGTGGCGGATTGTCCCTCGGGTTTTTCGAAATCGGCAATTAAGGGAGAGGACTAATGACCACCGTTGCAATTTGAAAGAAGAGAGATTATAAATTTCTATACTTCTTTCAAATTGCAGCTTAACGGTTGTTTGGATTTGAGGGTTCGCTGGAAGTAATTATGTTGTCTGCAATAATTACTATCTAGCGAATTCTTTGCCAACGGTCATGTAGTCCTCAAAATCATCCCTTCTCCAAGCCATTTTTCGTGGCATAAATACCGGGGGACGGCATCCAGGAAGGCAGTCCACTCTTGTGCTGTACAGGGGCAGCATGTGGATTCAGGAGGAACTACCGTTCCTCAACTCTTCTGTCTGAGCCAGGAAGCTCCGACCGACGCCAGACGTCCTAGCCGTCGTTCCTGCCGCCAGAAGAAGATTCCAACAACAGGAAACAACCGACGCCGACGTTAGCCGTCCCAGCCGTCGTTCCTGTTTTTGGACTAAGACGCCGAGAACTCGATTGCCAGCGCAGTCGCCTCGACGCCACACCGACGCTCCAGTGCAGCGTTCGTTGCTTCCGCCGGATCCAGGCCAGGCTAGCAACTCACCGACGCCAGGATACTTTGCCCGACGCCAACGCTAGCCGTTCCGCCGTCGTTCCTAACGTCCCGCACTACGAGCGTAGTGTTTGTTGCTGCCTCTGGATCCAGCCAGAAGCCGTCTGACACCGAGACGCCGTCTTGGTACTTGGACGCCGCCTCCATCCGGAAGCCACCACTAGCCAGACGCCACCGCTGGGCTAGTAGAAATCCCGATTGCGACGCCGACGCCATACCAAGTCTGCCCTGTAACTCGTGCACTGTGCTTCTCTTGTTCTTATTCTGTTTGTTGTTTTAATGTTTTTTTTTGTTTTTTTTTGTTTTGAAATAAATAATTTAAAACAGCATACGTGTTTCAAAAGTTAGTTGCTCATCTCTCTTTAACTCAACCAACCTGAGCTAGTTGGTAATCAGCGTGGAGTACCTTCCATCCCGTTGATAGCACGAGAAGGTAACCACCACTCGCGTAGTACTACTGGTCACGCTCGACGTGAAGAATGCCTTCGATTCTGCCAGGTGGAGTTACATGTTAGAGGCATTAAGAAGTTTCCAGGTCCCCAGCTATCTTCTCCGAATAGTGGAAGACTACCTGAGAAACCGATGGCTTCGGTATGCCACAACCGAGGGACAGCGGGCAACGCAAGTTACTGCGGGGGCAGCTCAAGGGTCCATCCTAGGACCGAACCTGTGGAATATAGCATACGACGGGATCCTGCGCCTAGATATGCCAGTGCAGTCGCGTCTTGTGGGCTACGAGGATGATGCCGCAACACTCATAGCGGCCAGAACAGTTGACCTGGCGCAGTTAAAACTTAACCAGGTCATGCGAAGGGTACAGGCATGAATGTCCGACCATGGCCTATCTCTGGCATTAGCGAAGACCGAGATCGTTATCCTTACTACGAAGCGAATCCCTGCGATACTGCAAATGAAATTAGGAGAAGAAGAGGTGCAGACCAAATCAGCTGCAAAATACCTAGGGATAACGATCGACAACAAAATGTCCTTTAGCCACCACATCCAACAAGCTGACCAGGTAACTACTTTACTCAGCAGAATTATGGCCAACACTCGTGGCCCAAAGTTGAACAAACGTCGCCTACTGATGACAACAGTCCAAGAAACACTGCTGTATAGGGGAGATATGGGGAAATCAAATACGCATTGATTTCCACCGTAAACGCATGGTCTCCGTGCAGAGAAGAGCCGCCCTAAGCCCCGCCGCATATTGACCGCAGCGCAGGGGCAGCAGAGACGTTGGAAAACCCGTGCTGCTGAACGGGCTGTGCTGCGCCTCCGAGGCATCAGCGCATATTGAGCACAGTATCTCCGGCGCAGTCTCGCAGAGTTCAGCTTCGTTGCAATGGACATGAACGCTATGCAACTTTTGTTAGACTTCGAGTCCGAATCAGATGAAGAAAACTTACAATATATATCTTCACTATTTCTTAAAAAACGGAAGAGAGGAAAAACAAGCGCGTTTTTAAGAAAACGGGAGACGCATGGCGAATTTAATACTTTAAGTGAGATTCCCGACGATCTATTCAAATCGTCATTTCGAGTAACAAGAAAACAATTTGGTGAAATTCATACATTAAGTAAAGATTACATTAGTGGGAAGGAATCTAATGCTCAAAGGCCTATTACAAGTGAGGAAAAACTAGCCATATGTTTAAGGTAAGTAAGTGAATTAACACATAAAATGCATAAGACCCTTGTTTTAATTTTTTAGAAAAAATCATGTACCTGATTTTAGTTCAAATTTAAAAAACGTTCTTTTAGTGAGAACTAGTGTTGGGATAAACAGTTACTTTTGAATAACTAGTTAATTAAAACGTTATTTAATAATAGTTATTATTATTAAATACCGATAAATTTAACAAGTTTCGGTGAATAAAATAATATATAGGTACATCTATAGTTACATATTTTTTCTTTTGGAAATATAAAAACAATAATGCAATGCACATTTCATACAATTTTGATAATAATACTTGCTCTAGAATATATAAATAATATAATTCTTTAAAATGATATATTTAATGGTATAATTATTATATATATGGTATAATCCATTATATTTAATGGATTTAATTTCACCTAGCAAAATTAAATTTAGTTACGTGGGTATAAAGAATTAAAAGCCAATTCTGTACTTCTAGAAACAATAAAGTCCTTACCATTTTCCATATTAAGTTCTTTTGCAATTTCTGCCCAAAGAACATTTTTTAATTTCGTCCTCATATAATCCGGGTGGCACGTATCGTACAACACCGGATGAGATTCCACTAATACAATTAAATTCTCCATACTATTTTTTTTGAGTGCGCTGCTCTGGCGCCACTCCGTGATCTGTGAAATACACACGTGCTATGTACAGAGGACGCAGGAAACTGTGTTGCAAACACAAACGCGCGGAGGGAAGACAGAGCCTCTGTCTCGGCTGCGCCTATGCTGTGTTCAATTTGCGGCGCTGCATAAGAACGTGTGGTTTACAGATTTCTCTGTACCTGCGCTACGTCTCTGCTGCCCCTGCGCTGCGCTCAATATGCGGCGGGGCTAAGAGTATCCTGTGCATACCGCACAGTCTCTGAGGCAGCGGCTCTTGTTATCGTCGGAGTGATCCCCATTGGACTGTTGGACATCGAACGTAGAGCCGCTTATTTATGAAAGGTCGGCTGCGGCCGCGAGCAGTCCAAAAAGGAGAAGAGGCAGCGCACTCTCCAGACGTGGCAACACGATTGACCCGTGTCTGATAAGGGGAGGTGGACTGCTAGGTTAGTTCCTAGCATAAAGCCGTGGATGGAGCGAGAACATGGGGAAGTAACATATTACCTGACCCAGTTCCTGAGCGGACATCGCTGCTACCGTTCCTACCTCCACAGGATGGGAAACACTCTTACGACAGCCCTTTGCTTTAATGGATAACCGCTTTCGTAAGCGATGTTGATTACATCTTGTGATTGTGTCGATGCTACTTCTAGCTACTCTACTGTTTCGATAGGATTCGATGGTCACGCAATTTTAGAGGTAAGGCGCTCTTGGTACGCCTCCCAGTCGTATTTTGGGGATTTCTGAAGCTATTGATGTGATTGCTACCACTATCAATATCAAACCGTATATGTTGCTTGTCTGATAGTGAGACGTAATCAGAGACGTACCAGTTTGTTATGAATTGGGTTATGTAATTGTCAGCTAGGGAGATATCCTTTTTAACTGCTGTGACAAAAGTAGGTTTATTACCTTTATTGATTATATCTATGTTTTCACCTAAAACATAGTCCAGCAGGAACTCACCTCTTGTGTTGGTATCCGTACTGTCCCATACAATGTGGTGCGCGTTGGCGTCGCAGCCCAGAATAAGGTGCTTCTTGTACCAGGTAATGAGGCGTTTGACCCCTTCTGGTGGTGGAGATGTTGAGTCACCCAGAAAGTAGGGTTGTGGAGGTACAACTGGGACAACTGTCGCCAGATACCATCGTCGATCATATGATTGCAAGCGAAGAAGAGTGGAGCCTGGTAGCGACCTTCGTGGAGGATGTTCTTCGTACAAAGCACCACGAGAGGTTAATTTAAAGCTTTAAACGAGTGTTTTCCACTTCCAGACTGAGCATGAAGTAAAATTTCGAGTTTAGAAAAGCCTAAAAAATTTGGTTTAGTCGCGTAGCGCGAAGCGCGGAGCGACCAAACCAAATTTTCAGGCTTTTCTAAACTCGAAATTTTACTTCATGCGCCACGCGTGTAAGGCACTGATTTCAAGCGAAGAATACCCGTTCACAATATTTCAGTGCTCGCAGTGTTTAATACGCGTGGCGCATGAAGTAAAATTTCGAGTTTAGAAAAGCCCAGAAAATTTGTCTCGGGTCGCTACGCGACCCTCGACAAATTTTCACGGGGCTTTTCTAAACTCGAAATTTTACTTCATGCTTAGTCTGGGAGTGGAAAACACTCGTTGAAAGCTTAAAATTAAATTCTTTAAAAAAAGCGTATGCATATGTATACCTAATAGAAAATTCCCTGTATGTATACTTAAAAGAAACATTCCCTGTATTAACAAATTAATCCGATGACTATTTGCCAAATCAACTGAAATGCGTTGAATTCGATTCAACTAACATATTTGTTTGAGCTTACACAAAATCAACATAAATGCATTATTTATTTCTGTAAATACTTGAGCTAATTAGTAGATATGGAAATAGAAATTATACCACTTAAACTCACGATTCTGCACATTAATTAAAATAGTTTTTGCAGATTTATTTTTACGAAGACATTGTCAAAATGTGACATTTAACCTTAACATTTTAATGCAACTTTAAAATTTAAAGGTTAAATGTCACATTTCGACAATGTCTTCGTAAAAATAAATATGTACATACGTTTTTGCATGTTCCATCTAAAAACCATAGCAAATATATTATGAAGTTATCTGGCTTTTTTCACACACGCAATCTGATGACATCAAACTATTTTCGTGTTACATGTATTGGTGCAGAAAGCACTACAAATCAAGGAAACCATGGGACACCTCTCGTGAATCGTACCTTATATAATATTTTGCAGTTTTCATTAGAAGGTCGCAATAATTTCAACATTCACCGCCCAAACACGAACGAACGAAATTCCGCCTGCAGCAAGGACAAAAACCAAATCTGATGATACAGGAAACGGAAATTAATTATATGTAATTACTTCCATTCCTTACTATTTCAAGTCCTTTACAAAAAATACAAACACCGCAAATGGTTTAATGTAATCTATGAGATTATCTGCCTTATTAATAAAATTGCAGTGATGGGCATAGCTAAAGAGAGCACTTGGCCCCCTGAAAATAATTGACATATCATAAATGTTTAATTAAATTTGGCATATACTTTGACTCTTGACAATTTTTATATCAAACTTAGTTTGATAATGATTACCGTATATTTGAAACTAGACATAAGAAGTAAAATAAATGTGGTATAAAAAAAGTAATAAAAAGCGGTTAAATTCCTTTCTTTACTGTTTTTATTTGTGAATATTCAGTAAAGAAGAGGAATTTAACCGCTTTTTATTACTATTAAAACAATCTTCATATAACTCACGAATACATATGCAGAGAGTTTTATATAACACCGAACATTATCAATGTTAATTTGCATACAGAGAAGTATACATATGCATACATTGTACATTTTCCGACACTCGGTTTATTAAAAGAATTCAATTTGAAGCTTTAAACGAGTGTTTTCCACTCCCAGATTAAGCATGAAGTAAAATTTCGAGTTTAGAAAAGCCTGAAAATTTGGTTTGGTCGCGTAGCGCGAAGCGCGGAGCGACCAAACCAAATTTTCAGGCTTTTCTAAACTCGAAATTTTACTTCATGCGCCACCGGTGTAAAACACTGAAACACTCTGAAGCTCGAAATATATTTCAAACTTCGCAATATGTCAGTGTTTTATACCAATGGCGCATGAAGTAAAATTTCGAGTTTAGAAAAGCCTGAAAATTTGGTTTGGTCGCTCCGCGCTTCGCGCTACGCGACCAAACCAAATTTTCAGGCTTTTCTAAACTCGAAATTTTACTTCATGCTTAGTCTGGGAGTTCTAAGTTTCGAATTGAACTCTTAAAAAAAAAAACGATTATCTAAAGATTTAAGGGACATACGCTGTAATTGGGACAATTTGTACTGAAATAAATTTAGGCATTAATTGCGATTGATTGGCGACAATTTGTAATGGTCATATAGGTAACGAAATTTACACATAACCTAAAAATTAAAGCTGTCCAATCGTAATTATTGCTTTGGCTTGACAAAGCGAACATACGAAAATGTACATTGAAAATGTTCGGTATTACATAAAACTCTCTGTATATGGTATAAAAATGTTAAGAATGTTCTTTATATCAATATTTTTAATTAATTACCAATAGCATTTATAAAAATAAACGTGACGTAATTAAAAAACAATTCCCGTTCATTGAATGACTATTTTTTTGTAATTCAAACTTTATCTTGGATTATTTTGTTCTAAGTAATCGCAAACGATAAATATGAGCAATACGACATATACTTTTACCGATAACTTATCTCCTACGATAATATTAACCTATAAGTGTATTCAAGATAAACAAATTTCAGTTTCAGTCTATTTGTGAACCTGAAACGTTGTGTGTGTTTAATTTACTTAATTTAAAAATTAGAATTGAAGTTGTAATTACGATGGAAGTTAATCCTGATGTAAGTTAATTTTGTTTTCGTCGTTAGATATAGTTCATTCAACTATATCTAACGAGTTTGTTTCTGATATGTGTTTCATGTAATTTATTATTTATTATTAGATAACTAATGATTCGTCATAAAAAATAATCTCCAATTTTGCAATGTACAGGATGCAGCATTTTCGATGGTTTTGTAATGATTCGACCATAGGTATTGTACAAATTTATAATTTGTATTATTATTCACGTTGTGTTGTGTGTGTAGTAACCCTTTTATTTATTTATTTACCAGGTTCGTTGTTTGTGTCAATATGCATTATCGTAAATACTGTGTCTGTGGGAAGAACCCTTTTTAATTTGGCGGGGAGGATGTGTGGACAATAAATAAAACAGGATATGAGCTTAACGTATCCAAAGTTTATTAACTTTTCATGACATTTCTAATGAATTGGTATGTCTTATATTAATTATATTCACAAAATATACTATCCAACGTTTGTGCTTAGAAGTCATGTGCATTTAGTTAAACTCAAAAATTGTATGACTCTACTTGTGGGAGCAAAATAACTAGCCCCTGCATTTGCATTACGAGATGGGAAACCCACAAAAACCATCCCGGAATTAGCGACACACTTGCGATTCGTTAGTGGGACAATCTCTCTCGGCCCTACACATCAATCGCCATACATTCTTGATTAATGAGTAGAACGACCTTTCACGTCGGTCCACTCATAATCGAATTCTTTTTTTTTCTAGTTAGTAGGACATTTAGCGCAATACTAACTCGGATTGGCCTAACACATCAATCGACTGGGACGATTAGTTAGTAGGACATACCTCGTTTTCTCGCTCAATTCGGCCTTACACATCAATCACCATTAGATATGGGTCGTTCGTGAATGATTCGTTCGAAAAGAACGATTCTGTATGGTGATTTGAATGAACTGATTCCCTATTTCAAGAAAAATTGATTCGTTAATGATTCATTTACTCGAGACGACTGACCGAACGATTTTGGGCGAGCGGAATCGTATTCCCGATTCGGATTTATACATGCGGTCTGAATCCGCCCGAATCGGATGACTAATTCGTTCGCTCGAATCCGCGCGCAACTTCAACTCCGCTTTTGTACATTAGTTTTGTGAGTTGGCGAAAATTCGGCAGCACGTTCTCTATGACGGAAATGGCGAAATATATAGAACGTTCTGTTGGGGAAGCGCATTTAGCCCGCTGTTTTCACGCGCGCTAAATGCGCTGTCATCAATTATCCTCCTCGCACACACTGTTACATTCTCTCTCTTTTTTTTTAGCTTACTAAGGATTGCCAAATCAGTGATTTTGTCATCAAATCTGGTGTTTTCCACTTTCGGATTCAGACAAATTGTTTGTGATTCAGACGTGGCTAAATTCTAGTGTTTGTTGGAAGTTTTCAGTAACAATCTAGTGATTTACTGTCATCAGAAAATGATTAAAGAGAAAACGGTTGAAGGTTTCAAAATACTGCCAAAACTATTAAAAATTGGGAAATATTCAGCATTGATAAAATTGTTCATGTCCAAATGGTCAAACATTTGCAAGAGAATACTCTTTGATCAATCTTGTATGAAACATTTTCAAGGAGTATATTTTAAACTTAATTTGAATTCAGTGATTTCTACGCGTGGCGCATGAAGTAAAATTTCGAGTTTAGAAAAGCCCAGAAAATTTGTCTCGGGTCGCTGGGCGACCCTCGACAAATTTTCACGGGGCTTTTCTAAACTCGAAATTTTACTTCATGCTTAGTCTGGGAGTGGAAGACACTCGTTCGTAAATTTTCGAATTATCATAAAGCTGTGTATTTATTACCAAAAAATCTTTTTCGGTTTATTGAACAAAAACAAAAAAGCTGGGGTGAAAAGTGTTAAGGTAAAAGTGGATTGTCTTTTCGTTGGCTACAACTTTTGTTTAAAACATTTTTTGATTGAGATATGGAAAGCCATAGTCGGTGAGTTGTTGATCTTTACTAGATGTTTTAGTTACCAGTTCATAAACTAAATAACTGAGATGAAAGGTATTTAACCAAAAGTTTTGTGTTGTATTTTTTTATTATCTTTTGTTTGAAACTTTTTTTGATTACGTTACGCGATAGCGATGTGCCGTGGAAGAGAGTAGACGTGTGTACGTGCTGTAGCCAGTAGTTAACAAATATCAATCAGTATTCATCCAATCTAAAATGCCCGATCATCCGAAAACTCGTTCAACAACTGACGAAGATGCTATAATCAAAAAAGTGGTGGAAAAAGTGATTTCCTCGACAACACTAATGGAAAAATTAATAGCAAACATTCGTGGCAGCATTGCCGAGGAGTTCAAAACGCAAATCAAGGTCTATGAGGATAAGGTAAACTCACTCGAAAGCGAACTGACGCATGCCAGGGAAGAACTACGCGTCTATAAAGAAGAGAGCGAGCAGTTTTCCAGGAGAAATAACCTGAGGATATTTGGAATACCGGAAACGAAAAACGAAGATACCGATAAAGTAATAACTGATTTCTTCATGAACACTATGCAAATTAATGTACCGCTGGATAACATTGATTACAGTCACCGACTTAAAGGTAAAGAAGGCTCTACGCGGCCTTTAATTGTAAAATTTGTAAATAGACGAACAAAGAACTTGATTTTTAAAAACAAAAAACGACTAAAGGGAACAAAAATTGTTATTCGTGAAGATCTAACAG
Source organism: Philonthus cognatus (assembly GCA_932526585.2). Taxonomy (NCBI): domain Eukaryota; kingdom Metazoa; phylum Arthropoda; class Insecta; order Coleoptera; family Staphylinidae; genus Philonthus; species Philonthus cognatus. Next base: position 10,936,317 of record OW052252.1, on the reverse strand, counting down.
TAACCAGGCATAACCTACTCCAGGAAGCAGTGAAGAAGTATGGTTCCCGAAATGTGTGGACGACTGATTGTAATATTTTTGCCAAGTCGGGAAACCATTCGGTAAAGCTTGTTCGCAGACTGGATGAAATAATTAATTAATTCAATTCTTCGGGCTACGTCACAGACGGGAGCGCACTAAATTTAATTCACCTCTAATTATATACATTTCATTGAATCTATACGTTCTGTTAGCTTTTTTTATCTCTCTTTTTTATTATATTTTTGTTGTTGTTATTATTGAATTAAAAGTCTGTATCCTTCACATTTATTTATCATATTTTATCATGAATAAATGTATTCAAATCGCTTATTTAAATATAAGATCTTTGGTTCCAAAAATTAATGAATTAAGAGCATTTATAATCGCAAACGATTATGATATATTAGCGATAAGTGAAACGTGGTTGTCACTAAGCATTTATGATAACTTAATTGATATCAATGGTTATAACTTATTTCGTAATGATCGTGATGGTAGAGGGGGTGGAGTTTGTATATATATCAAACGTCACTTTAAAATTAGTGTAATAAACACTAATAATAACATAGAACAGTTGTGGGTAAATATTAAAACTAATAAAAATAATCTTGCGGTAGGATGCGTCTATAGATCCCAAAAAATTAATTATAAACTTTTTTGTGATGAGTTGGAGCAAACAGTAGTCATGCTGACTGGTACAGAACACGTATGTTGTTTAGGGGATATAAATATTAATTTACTAAAACCATCCCAGCCCGATACTTATTATTTTAAATCAATGATCGATGCTCTCGGTCTGCACCAGCTCATTGGTGAACCTACTCGTACCTCCCAAAACACACAATCATTAATTGATGTAATTATTACAAATGATACAAATTTGGTAACTAAAGCAGGTGTTGGTGGTTATGTATTTGCTGACCATGATTTTATCTATTGTGAGCTCAGTATTACAAATATTAATACTTCAGTTAATAAGATAATACGAGATTTTAGAAACTTTAATAGACAATCGTTCCACGAAGAGCTAAACCGTATTCCATGGCAACAAATATTTTATTTAGATAACCTAGAGGAAAAAGTCGATTTCTTTAATAAAAATCTCTTACGTACAATAAATAATCATGCACCTACAAAGCTAGTGAAAGTATCAAAACCAAAAACACCATGGATAACCGACAATGTTAAATTAGCTATGAAATTGCGCGATAAAGCCCTCTTGAGGTTCAAGAAAACTCGGTTAAGCTCTAATTGGGACTACTACAAGTCACTTAGGAATCAGGTGAATTTCATGATAAAACAAGAGAAAAAAGCATTTTTTGAATATACAACAAAGCATTCCAGTCCAAGAAAGATGTGGAATGAGTTGAAAACACTAGGGGTTAGTAATAAACAGCACAAAGAATTACCTGCACATTTGCAAAATGTCGATGATGTTATTTTTTAAAATCGATTCCAATTATTGATAACCATGATTGGGAAGATGTTGTCCATTATAATAAAAGCAAAGCTGCTTTATTGCCCGTAAATGAAAGATTCACGTTCGATCAAGTTGAAAGCGATGTTATATATAAAATCATAGTTGGTATTAAAAGCAAAGCTACCGGTAATGACAACTTAAACATAGATATTATTAAACTTAGTTGTCCTCTGCTGTTACCGTACATCTCACATATTGTGAATTACGCCATATACACTAATGATTTCCCAAGTAATTGGAAAAAAGCTATTATTGTGCCTCTTCCAAAAATCACAAGACCTGAAGAATACAAACATCTAAGACCAATTAGTATTTTGCCGACTTTATCCAAAATCTTAGAAAAAGTCATAGAAATGCAACTCAGGCAATTTATTTTGGACAAACAAATCCTCCCTGATAACCAATCAGGGTTTCGGCCCAATCACAGCTGCACGTCCGCATTATTATTCATAGTTGATGAAATCTTGTCATCAATCGATGATAATAATATATCAGTGTTAACTTTATTAGATTTTAGTAAAGCGTTCGACACCATTAACCACACTATCCTAATAGCCATTCTCGAAAGCATCGGTCTAGCAAAATCTGCAGTTACCTTCTTTCATAATTTTCTTGTGAATAGAACTCAAAGCGTAAAAATATTAAACAAAGTATCTCAGTCTCTTCTTGGAGAGAAACAGGACAAGTTACAAAGATGGGCCCAGTATTTCGAAAAACTGCTAAATGAAGAAGACGAAAGCAACCAACAAGCAACAGCACAACTAACACCAGACCAACAAGAAAATAATAACCAAGAAGAAATAGAGGAACCAACGGAAAGAGAGGTCAATAATATAATAAAGGAACTCAGGAACAACAAAAGCGCAGGAGAAAACGGTATCCCAGCTGAAATTCTAAAACATGGAGGAGATGAGCTACGCAAAAGGATACATCACGTAATATTGAGAGTCTGGAGGGAGGAAAAAATGCCAGGAAAATGGAACAATGCTGTTATTTGCCCAATCTTCAAAAAAGGAGACAAAACGCTCTGTAAAAATTACCGAGGGATAGCCTTACTGGACGTGACCTACAAAGTAATAGCCAAAATAATAAGAAACAGGTTGCAAAGGTACGAAGAGGGAAAAATTGGGGATTACCAGGGAGGTTTCAGACCAAACAGATCCACAACCGACCAAATTTTCACGGTAAAGATGCTGCAGAACAACACCTATGAGCAGAACCTGGGCTTACACATCCTCTTCATAGATTTTAAACAGGCATACGACGCTATCTCCAGAGAAAAGCTGTATGAAGCACTGGTAAGACTGGGAATGCCAAATAAACTGATCAGACTAGTAAAAATGACTCTGACAGACGCAACGAACACAATTCTAGTGGATGGAAGCTTCTCAGAGTATTTCAAAGTCAGACGAGGACTAAGACAAGGGGATCCCCTCTCTACCAATCTGTTTAACCTGCTACTAGAAGCAATAATGAGAGAAGCCAAAATCCAAACCAACGGCCTTATTTTTCAAAATAAAGCACAATGTATTGCCTACGCAGATGATGTGGCAATATTAACAAGATCGAAAAACGAACTTGAAAAGACCTTCAAAAGATTTGCAGACGAAGCAAAAAAATATGGACTACTAATAAATGAAGAAAAAACAAAGTATATGGAAATGCGAACAGATACAAGCGAGATAAATAAATTTATACACATCACAACGACGGAACGAGTGTACACTTTCGAAAGAGTAGACCACTTCGAATACCTAGGCATAACATTGACAAACAAAGGTCAAGAAGAGCAGGAAATCGATAAACGAATCGTAAAGGGGAACAGAGCGGCAGGATCCCTAAGTAACATCTTAAGAGGACAAAATGTGTCTAGAGCTGCAAAGATACGTACATATGAAACAATAATCCGACCAGTAGTTCTGTATGGCAGCGAAACCTGGACACTAACCAAACGAGATGAAAAAAAACTAGAGATATGGGAGAGAAAATTGCTGAGAAAAATATTTGGAGGAGTTAAGATGCAAGACGGTACCTGGCGAAGACGAACAAATGATGAGCTATGGGATATGTATAAGAAACCGGGAATAACACAAATAATCCGATCACAAAGAGTAAGATGGCTGGGACACATCATCCGAATGCCAGAACATAGAGTGGTAAAGAAAGTCCTGTATGCAGGAGAAGGTGGAAAAAGGCGAAGGGGACGACCAAGGAAAAAATGGCTGGACAATGTAACAAAAGACATAGAAGAGACTGGAACCATGGATTGGAAAGAAATAGCAAAGGACCGTAAAAAGTGGAGAAATGTCGCAGGAAAAATAAAAGACAAGGGCCTCTAGGGCCTGTAGTTCTGATGTATATATCTCAGTCTCAAATGGTAAAAACAGGTGTCCCACAAGAGCCTATTCTTGGCCCGTTGCTTTTTCTGATATATACTTCCAACTTTAGTAATTATGTAAAGACATGTACTATACAAATGTTTGCGGATGATACGCAATTGCTACATTCATTTCCGCCTAATGAATGCGAATCTGCAATACACAGCATTAATAAAGATGTAGATACTATCTATAAATTAGCAACAAAACACTGTCTTACAATTAATCCCGAAAAATCAGTTGTTGTACTCTTTGGAAATATTAATAAAATCGATCAGGTCAGAGGTCTTGTCAATATTACAATAGATTCTACACTAATACCGTTAGTAGATGAACCGCGAAATTTAGGATTAATTATTGATAACACCTTTCGATATACTTTACAAATAAACAACTACACTAGAAAAAGCATCAGTAACCTTAAACTGATTTATCCACATAGAAGCTACCTCTCTTTAGAAACTAAATCTATGCTTTGTAACTCGCTTGTTCCCTCACATTTTTCTTATTGTAGCGAAATATATAAACCATCCATTACACAGGATGTATTTCGTCGTATCCAGAGAGTTCAAAATAGTTGTCTTCGCTTAATATTTGGTGTACGCAAATATGACAGAATCAGTCATAAATTACTGGAAATACAATGGCTTAACATGCACAACAGGCGACAATTAAAGTTTCCTGTCTTGTGTCATAAAATCATCTTGCTGAAGCAACCAACGTATCTCTACAAAAAAGTAAAATTTAGAACTGATGTGCACGCTTTAAATTTAAGAAATAAGGGACTAATCACCCCACCAATTCACAAAACCGCAAAGTTCGAAAGATCATTTAGTTACCAAATTTACAAATTGTATAATGAAATTCCTAGAAGCTGCAGGGACTTAAGTATCCCAAAATTTAAAGGATATATATATAAGCTCTTACTCGATTCTCAAAGATAAAAACCACTTATTGTTTGCTCCATATAATGATTTTAGTTCAATATTGTTTATTCTCATCTCAATTATTTATATGTTATCTAATTACAATTATATATTACAACTTTTAGTTTTAAGTATAAACTAGGCATTATGTATTAGTTATTTTTCTTTACTTTTAATGTAATGGTCCCAATGGAAGATCAAGGGTAGTTATCTACTTATTTGAATTGGCGCCATTTGATTTCACGAAGTAGACTATAGTTATGTCTTATATGTACTAATTTTGTTTATTTTTGTATTCTTTTACTTATGTGAAATAAAGTTATTATTATTATTATTATTATTATTATTAATAAAGCAGCAATTTGTGAGTGATTATCAAATAAATATCTCCGCTAGGCTTTTTCGTATACTGATCATAAACAAAAGAGTTAAGGTGAAAAGTGTTTAGGTGAAAGTTGTGTGTTTTTTCATTATCTACATCTTTTGTTTGATTTTTTTTTAAACTATATTAATTTAATACGTTGGGAATATGTAAGCATTAAATTTATAAAATTTTGAAAAGATATTGCCTAAAAATGTTTATGAATAAGTTTTAAATGAGCAAATATTAGGTTTTCCAATAGGGCTAATATGATTTTGAAGTGACGTTTCGGTCATATGTAATATGCATCTGTCATTTATTTTTCATTGTATTCAGTAGTGTTTACAATTGCATCATGGAGAGATATACGCAAGAACAACGTTTACAAATTATTCAGTTTTATTATCAAAATAATCGTTCTCCAATTGCAACTTTTCGTGCGCTTTTGCTATTTTATGGTCGTAATAATCGTCCAAGTGTGCTCGCTATTCGTCGAATTGTTGAAAATTGTGAGCGTACATTTTCTTTACATAATGTTAAAGTGCCAATAAGACAAAGAACCGCTCGAAGTAATGCAAATATTGCTGCCGTTCAGGCATGTGTTGCTGAAGACCGTAATTTGTCGATTCCAAGACGTTCTCAACAATTGGGACTTTTGATCGACTAATGTTATTCTCATATTAACTGGATGTTGATTTTTCTTTATTATTTGCTTGGATGATTTTTGTATTAATATTTTAATTTAATTTCGTCAAAAATATTATTTGCACATGACCCCTACTGACCTATTACAGTTTCCTCAAGTAAACCCACTGAACAAATTAAATTAAGTAATGTTTCATCAACATTAAAACGACGTTTAATGTTGCTACAACGTTATTTGTTTGTTTTTTGCTGAGTGGGGAGTACCATTTACATTGAATGAAGACAAAAACTAATATGTACTACCAGACCTTTTTTGCAGCCTAATCAAACACTTTAAAACGTCATGTAGTGTTCTTGATTACATATTTATTTACATATTCTTGATCTCCAAGAACACTTTAAAACGTTATTCAGTGTTACCTACAAGAACACTTTAAAACTTCATATAGTGTTTTTATTTACGGTTCAATCACATGTTCTTGACCTCTAAGAACATACAGGGTGGAGCGCGGTAATTTGCTGATTCGGGAATGAAATAAAAAAATAATGAATAAACACTTAGAAACTTACATTTATATTTTTCTCATATTGAACAATAATAATGGAAGTTTCTAATTACTTGGTGTATCTGACAAATGTCTACCTTCACAATCCACACACTGCTGAAGTCGTTTTCTGAAATTCTCATTCACTCTTTCAAGAATATCTTCGGGTATTCTTGCAATTTCAGCCTCAATATAGTTTTGTAGATCTTCCAGGGTGTTGGGACGGTTGCAATACACCTTCGACTTCAGGTAACCCCATAGAAAAAAAAATCGCATGGGGCTAAGTCCAGTGAGCGTGCATGCCAGTTAAGATCCCCCACTCGAGAGATAAGCCTTCCAGGAAACCTTTGCCTCAAAAAATGTATGGTAATGGCCGCTGTGTGTGCAGTGGCACCGTCTTATTAAAACCAGGTATCCTGTAACTGCATTGCCTCAAAAGCCGGCTGGAAAAGGTCTTGCAGCATAGTTAAGTAACGAGCCGAATTCACAGTGACAGCACGACGATTTTCCTGGAAAAAGCAAGGGCCAATGATGCCTACTTGTGATATGGCGCACCGCACAGTGACGCGGTCTGAGTGCAGGGGTCTCTGGTGAAGTTTTCTGGGATTCGTTTCGCTCCAGTACCGCGTATTCTGTTTGTTTACACAGGACCTGATCGTAACCTCTAAAAATCGGTAGGACCCCCGACCGCTATGTAATGAAAACATTTCTGCGGGGGATGGGCCCGAATTTCACGCCTTGTTATAACATCTAGCGTTCCGGAACCGAATTCAAAATAGGAAAGGGTCTTGAAAGGGAAATACTACCTGATGCCATTGACACACAAACGAGCATTTTCCTCTCCCAGGCGAAGCATGAAGTAAAATTTCGAGTTTAGAAAAGCCCATAGAATTTGGCGTGGTACTGCAGCGCAGCGGAGCGGCCGAGCCAAATTCGGGAATTTCTAAATTCGAAATTTTACTTCATGCGCAGCCGAGCGTATAAAACGACGATTTCAAGTAAAGTTCATTTGTTCACAATATTTCAGTTATTTCAGCATTTATTACGCTCGGCTGCGCATGAAGTAAAATTTCGAGTTTAGAAAAGCCCGAATTTGGCTCGGCCGGTCCGCTGCGCTGCGCGACCTCGCCAAATTCTCTGGGCTTTTAGAACAATTAAAACATTTTTTTATTAAATCAATATCTTTTCATTACCCGTAATCTGCATTTTTGTTGTTTTCGTTGCTCACTTCCTTTTTCATTTTCCTTATATTAGGTTTTAAATATGAAACGAATTATGTGTTATATTTAACTTACTATGAGGAATTTATAACCTTATGTTAAGTTAATTGTAGTAATTACAATTCATATAAGTAAAAGTGTGTCAATGGCATCAGGTAGTATTTCCCTTTCAAGACCCTTTCCTATTTTGCATTCGGTTCCGGAACGCCAGATGTTATAAAAAGGTGTGAAATTCGGGCCCATCCCCCGCAGAAATGTATCCATTACATAGCGGTCGGGGGTCCTACCGATTTTTAGAGGTTACAATCTGGTCGCGTTTACACACCCACTGAGGTGAAAAGAACACATTTGCGTCAGGGGGTATGGTTGTCTTCACAAGATGTTCTTCGTGTTACATAATCCCGTATTGACAATTGCTGGACCACGCACATTTTAAACGTGTCCACTGCATTATGGCAACTGAACAGTAAACCTCCCGTCACTCACTATAAACCACGACCACTCTCCCCTCTCTTTGACCAACAGCGCGGCCACAGTGTGAATTTTAAAAAAAGCAATTTACCGCGCTCCACCCAATATTAAAACGTCATGTAGTGTTCCTGATTACATTTCAATTACATATTCTTGACTTACAAGCACACTTAAAAACTTCATGTAATGTTGCTTTTATTTACGGTTCAATTACATTTTCTTGACCTCCAAGAACACTTTAAAACGTCATGTAGTGTTCTTGATTACATATTCATTTACATATTTTTGATCTCCAAGAACACTTTAAAACGTTATCCAGTGTCATCTACAAGAACACATTAAAACTTCATATAGTGTTCTTATTTACGGTTCAATCACATGTTTTTGACCTTTAAGAACACTTTGAAACGTCATGTAGTGTTCTTGATTACATTTCAATTACATATTCTTGACTTACAAGCACACCTAAAAACGCCATGTAATGTTGCTCTTATTTACGGTTCAATTACGTTTTATTGACCTTCAAGAACACTTTAAAACGTAATGTAGTGTTCTTGATTACATATTCTTGATCTCCAAGAACACTTTAAAACATTATCCAGTGTCACCTACAAGAACACTTTAAAACTTCATATAGTGTTCTTATTTACGGTTCAATCACATGTCCTTGACCTCTAAGAACACTCTAAAACGTCATGTAGTGTTCTTGATTACATTTCAATTATATATGCTTGTTTTACAAGCACACTTACAAACTTCATGTAATGTTGCTCTTATTTACGGTTCAATTACATTTTCTTAACCTCCAAGAACACTTTAAAACGTAATGTAGTGTTCTTGATTACATATTCATTTACATATTCTTGATTTCCAAGAAGTAATAAAGGCACTGCCGTAAATTATCATTTATTTCTTAAAAAAAAACACTTTAAAACATTATCCAGTGTTACCTACAAGAACACTTTAAAACTTCATATAGTGTTCTTATTTACGGTTCAATCACATGTTCTTGACCTCTAAGAACACTTTAAAACGTCATGTAGTGTTCTTGATTACATTTCAATTACATATTCTTGACTTACAAGCACACTTAAAAACGTCATGTAATGTTGCTCTTATTTACGGTTCAATTACATTTTCTTGACCTTCAAACACACTTTAAAACGTCATGCAGTGTTCTTGATTACATATTCATTTACATATTATTGATCTTCAAGAACACTTTAAAGCGTTATCCAGTGTCACCTGCAAGACTAGTGTTCTTATTTTCGGTTCAATTACATATTCTTGACCTCTTCACTTTAAAACGTTATTCAGTGTCATCTACAAGAACACATTAAAACTTCATATAGTGTTCTTATTTACGGTTCAATCACATGTTTTTGACCTTTAAGAACACTTTGAAACGTCATGTAGTGTTCTTGATTTCATTTCAATTACATATTTTTGACTTACAAGAACACTTAAAAACCTCATGTAATGTTGCTCTTATTTACGGTTCAATTACATTTTCTTGGGCTCCAAGAACACTTTAAAACATCATGTAGTGTTCTTGATTACATATTCTTGATCTCCAAGAAGTAATAATGGCACTGCCGTAAATAAACATTTATTTATTTATTTAAAAAAACACTTTTAATGCTAATCAGTGTTACCTACAAGAATACTTTAAAACTTCATATAGTGTTATTATTTACTGTTCAATTACATGTTCTTGACCTCTAAGAACACTTTAAAACGTCATGTAGTGTTCTTGATTACATTTAAATTACATATTCTTGACTTACAAGAACACTTTAAAACTTCATGTAATGTTTCTCTTATTTGCAATTCAATTACATTTTCTTGACCTTCAAGAATACTTTAAAACGTCATGTAGTGTTCTTGATTACATATTCATTTACATATTCTTGATCTCCAAGAAGTAATAATGGCACTGCCGTAAATAAACATTTATTTATTTAAAAAAAAAACACTTTAAAACGTTATCCAGTGTTACCTACAAGAACACTTTAAAACTTCATATAGTCTTATAGTTCTTATTTACGGTTCAATTACATGTTCTTGGCCTCTAAGAATACTTTGAAACGCCATGTAGTGTTCTTGATTACATTTTAATTACATATTCTTGATTTACAAGCATACTTAAAAACTTCATGTATTGTTGCTCTTATTTATGGTTCAATTACATTTTCTTGACTTCCAAGAACACTTTAAAACGTCATGTAGTGTTCTTGATTACATATTTATTAAAACGTCATGTAGAGTTTTTATTTACAATTCAATTGCGTGTTCTTGACCTCCAAGAACACTTTAAAACGTCATGTAGGGCAATCCGGGACGCAATAGGTATTTAATCGTATTGATCCCTTCTCGCGTGACGTCACGGGGGTGTGATGCCCCAAGGGCCAATCGCCTGACTCCGTTTGGCGTGGCGAAAACGTCAAGGTGACCCGTTCGCAAAATACACACGTAGTCAGTCTAGCGAGCAGGTAGTGAGTGTTTCGTGGTATTCTGCGTGAATCAAAACAATAAAAGCGAGCATGGTCTGTCCGAAGAAAATTACAACGGAACCTGTATTGAATATTGTAAGTTTCTGAAACAACAATAAAAAAAAGTAGAATTCACATAGAAGACATTTTAAATTATTGAATCTAAAATGAATAATGAGTTTTGTAAGGTCCCTATCAAAACACCATTGAATATTGTAAGTTTCTGAAGCAACAATAAAAAAAGTAGAATTCACTCTAAAGACATTTTGAATTATTGAATCTAAAATGAATAATGAGTTTTGTAAGGTCCCTATCAAAACACCCACAGGACCTCTCTAGTCCTCTGAAGAATGCCCAAGAAGGACATTTTAAAGAGCCGAGATTTCTTATACAAAGTGCTGGGGTGCTGAAACATCTTGTATTCGACAGGGTTGTTAAAAAAACAAGTTTTGGTCATTTTAATTAAAACAAGCAGTTTTTTTTTACAAAACGTGTTTTTTTTTCATTGAAACAGCGTTTAAAACATTAACAGTGTTTAAAACTCGTTTAATATGTGTTTAAAACAGAACATACAGGGCATTTTTCACATCCCGATAATTACAGCGTTTTTTTTAAATATGAGGGAATTCGTTGTTTCAAAGCGTTTAGTTAAAAAACGTTTTTTTTTTTTCATTTTAATTAAAACAAACAGTTTTGTTTTTAACAAAACGTGTTTTTTATTGAAACAGCCTTTAAAACATTAACAATGTTTAAAACTCGTTTAAAATGTGTTTAAAACAGAACATACAGGGCATTTTTCTTTGAAGGATACATATCCCGATAATTACACCGTTTTTTTTTTAATTTGAGGGGATTCGTTGTTTCAAAGCGTTTAATTTGAGGCTTTTAACGAGTGTTTTCCACTCCCAGACTAAGCACGAAGTAAAATTTCGAGTTTAGAAAAGCCTAAGAATTTGGATTGGCCGCGTAGCGAAGCGGAGCGGCCAATCCAAATTAGGCTTTTCTAAACTCGAAATTTTACTTCATCCGCCACGCTTAAAAACACTGATTCACAGTGAAGTTCAGAAAACACACGCATACAACAATGATTATAGGCAACCTAATATACGTTAGAGTTATTGGGTTGCCTATAATAACTGTTTTAAACAATTTGTTCAGCGCAGGATTTGACTCACGTTTTATTCACATCTAAATATTGGATTGCCAAAGCCGTATATTTTAAACTTTACGATATTTCAGTGTTTTATACGCGTGGCGTATGAAGTAAAATTTCGAGTTTAGAAAAGCCTAATTTGGATTGGCCGCTCCGCTTCGCTACGCGGCCAATCCAAATATTCAGGCTTTTCTAAACTCGAAATTTTACTTCATGCTCACTCTGGGAGTGGAAAACCCTCGTTTAAAGATTCAAATTGAAATCTCTGAGAGAAAAAAAAACTTGTTTTAAACAATTTTTCAGCGCAGAATTTTTACTTCATGCGCCACGCCTAAAAACACTGATTCACAGTGAAATTCAAAAAACACACACATACAACAATGATTATAGGCAACCCAATATACGTTAGAGTTATTGGGTTGCCTATAATCACTGTTTTTAAACAATTTGTTCAGCGCGGAATTTGACTCACGTTTTATTCACATTTACATATTGGATTGCTAAAGCCGTATATTTTAAACTTTACGATATTTCAATGTTTTATACGCGTGGCGCATGAAGTAAAATTTCGAGTTTAGAAAAGCCTAATTTGGATTGGCCGCTCCGCTTCGCTACGCGGCCAATCCAAATTTTCAGGCTTTTCTAAACTCGAAATTTTACTTCATGCTCAGTCTGGGAATGGAAAACCCTCGTTTAAAGATTCAAATTAAAATCTCTGAGAGAAAAAATCCTTGTATTTAAAAATTGCATTTATGCACACACAGTTGTGATATTTTATTGTAATAAAATGCTATCTTAAATTTGGTTGAAACATATTTAAAACGTTTTTTTCTTATCTTAAATTTGCTAAATTATATTTTATACTACTTCACTAAGATGTTTTCTTTACGTTTTTTTTTTATAATAGTTTATTTTAGATTGCTACATTTTATATGTACATTATTTATAGTTTATAATATATATATTTATGTTTTTTCTTTGTGTAGCTATCTTGATTGATTCCATCCCTCTGCCTCGCCTCGTGATACATGGGTGAATTCAGATCGCGGGCTAGCGGTATTGAACGATACGTGCTTGATTTTAGACAATTTTCTTATTTCCTATTGGTATCTATTGAGTTGCTAATAGGTTTTGTTTTGTTTTTAGTTTAAAAGGGACTAGTTTTAGAGTTTTCATATGTTTCGATAGTTTATTATATTTTTGTACTATGTCTGTTGTCAGGTGTTGTGTGTTTAAATGTTAGCTAAATTGTTGAAGATATTTCAAATTACATCATTAATTTGAAATAACTTCAACAATTTATCTAACATTTAAAAAATTAAAGAAAAAATCTTAATGAAGTAGTATAAAATATAATTTAAAAAATTAAAGAAAAAATCTTAATGAAGTAGTATAAAATATAATTTAGCAAATTTAAGATAATAAAAAAACGTTTTAAATATGTTTTAAACAAATTTAAGATTTAAAACATGTTTTAAACACGACGGCTGTTTTTAAACATGTTTAAAACTCTGTTTTACAACAAAGTGTTTTAAACATAACAACCCGGGTATTCAGGTGCCGACTAACCTCGGGCCGTCCCTGTCCACGTACGTGTCGTTAATTAAGGATAATAATCGAACACTCGTGACTGGAAATTTGAACTGAGCGTCATGTCACGCGAAATTCCGAGAACGTCTCACAAATTGTGCTGTTTTTATCCTTTGGGATTTCACAATGTGGTTTGGTGAGGGCCAGGTCTACGTGATTCTGAACGCATAACATCAAATTATTATAATTTTAGAGTGTCAATTGTTATATCAGTATTATTTTAGTTTGTAAATATCTTTTTCCAAAAATCTTCTATCAATCTTGTATTAAATGTTGTGAAAAATAAAATACTATGACATTTTTAACATTTTCTTGCCAATGTTTTCAAAAATGGTTATAAAGATAATTAGATCTTCGCCCATTGTTTTAAAATATAGCTATACAGGCTCTGGTTAAGAGGGACACCCTGTATATATTCATTTCGTTCAGCACATAATTATGAATTAATGATAATTTCTTAATAACAGTTAACAGTTAATAAGCTTTTTATCTCAAGAATCAAGTATTATCAATTATATATCGATTAAGTTAAGAGTAGGAAATTAACACACATTTCTTAGCAAAATGCGAAAAACACAGCGTGAACCGTAAATTACATTACAATCCAACGAATTCCAAACCTGGAAAGTTGTGCAATTCATTATTATTACCTATATTTTTGCGCAATTTCATCACTTTCGCGCTTTAACACGCCTTCGCTCCAACCAATGAAAACGCTGGAAACCAGAGGCTCGCCGCCATGCGCCCCATTCAAGCCTCCGCGTTCGTCACGTTGCCTTTCCGCCGACGATAAACACATACACACCAGTCTGTTCGACACGCGTACTCAGTGCACCGCACCGCAAAACAGTGATTATCAAATAAAACGACATAAAAATGGGTTTGAAAAGACCGATGAGTACTCCACAAAATGCGGTATGTTTTTTTTGTTTTCATATTTTCGGTTTTGATTGATTGTGCAAGGTGATGGAACGCCATTGGTCGGATTCTAGGGTGTGCTCGTACGCAAACACCCACGCAGCGATCAATGAGTGCTATTTATAGGTCAGGGCACATGGATTTTTGGATTGTTTATTTATTTGTTCGCGGTGATATTTTATAATTGGGTTTTGTGATTGCAAGGTAATGTCAAGGTGACCTTCTCGCGTGGACATACAGGTACGAGGAATTGTTGTCAATTATTGCTTTTTAATTGCGTGACAACTTTATTTCAAAGTTTTGTACAAAATAATTTACATTAAAAATAGTATCCTTGATGTTTCGCGAATTGTACATATTTTCTTTAAAACCAATCGTGTTGGTTTTGTTTCTAAAACTTACTTTGCCTAGGCAAAAGAATTAATTTTGTACATGCCCACTGAACAAACACATTTAAGTAATGTTTCATCAACATTAAAATAACAAGATAAATTCAAATTCAAAACTATTTGAATTCGAAAAAAGTAGTTGTTTCAATGGATATTTATCGTCTTAAGTTGTCTTATTAATTAAGACATTGTTTGCATATTCACGAATAGTTTTTTCGTAATTTTATATATTATATTAAAATAACGCTTAATGTTGCTACAATGTTGAAATAATGTTATTTGTTTGTTTTTTGCTTAGTGGGTGAAGTCTCTGCTTTTTAAAATTTCATTCTTAGTCATTCTTTAGAGAGACTGGGTGGATGTTTTGATCGGGTCCTCAAAATAATACAATTTCAATCAGGCGCGCACCGAGGGGGTTAAGCCATAACACCCAATCTTATTGAATAATGAAAATCATTACAACACATATTCTGTAAGGTGTAAACGTCATCAAATTCAATTACGTACAAGAGCTAGGCCGTAGCCAGGGGTATGGGGGTTCGAACCCCCCTCCTCCTCTGAAATGTTAAAAATGATACATTTTTGGATGTAAAGAGCAAAAACAATATTTTTTACCATTAACCCCCCGAAATTTTTATACTCCCTCCGATTTTTTTTTCTAGCTACGGCCTTGTACAAGTGCAAGCTACGTCGATGGGTGTAACACATTTAAAGAGTTTTATGTAACACCGAACATTTTCATAACGATCATTTTTCTTTGTAGTTTCCATATGCATAGGTTGCAAATTTTCCGTTTATTAAAAGAATTCAATTTAAAGCTTTAAGAGATTGTTTTCCACTCCCAGGCTAAGCATGAAGTAAAATTTCGAGTTTAGAAAAGTCTGAAAATTTGGTTTGGTCGCGCAGCGCGAAGCGCGGAGCGGCCAAACCAAATTTTCAGGCTTTTCTAAACTCGAAATTTTACTTCATGCGCCACCGGTACAAAACACCGATTCAATTTAAAGTTCAGCGGTGTGTTTTAAACTTCGTAATATGTCAGTGTTTTGTACCGGTGGCGCATGAAGTAAAATTTCGAGTTTAGAAACGCCTGAAAATATGGTTTGGCCGCTCCGCGCTTCGCGCTACGCGACCAAACCAAATTTTCAGGCTTTTCTAAACTCGAAATTTTACTTCATGCTTAGTCTAGGAGTGGAACACACTTATTTTAAGTTTCAAATTGAATTCCTTTTAAAAAAACAACGATTATCTAAAGATTTACGGCATACACGCTGTAATTGGGACATGTATACTTGAAAGAAAAACTCCCTGTATGTACAAGTTAAGGCATTAATTGCAATTGATTAGCTACAATTTGTAATGGTCATATAGGCAACCCCATTTACACATAACCTAAAAATTAAAAGTGTCAAATCGTATTTTATGAAAATGTTCGGTGTTATTTAAAACTCTCTGTAGATAATTACTTAATGTGTAGCTATTCACATTAGATCTAAAAAAGTCGCGGTGGTACAGGCCATCCCTACGAATATCTAATGTGTAGCTAAAATGTTCCTATAATATTTTAACATGTCTATTCTTTGCCACGCTAGATTATCTAAAACTCTCTGTAGATTGATTGCATACTGTCGATGAACACTCAAGACTGCCAATCTATCAAGACGATTCTAAAACAAATGTTACACATATTCATAGCTTGAATCATACATCTGTTATGTATATTATCATTATTTCTGTTAAGACACTAAAAAAGACTGTTCTTCCTTACTCCACTTTTTATTTGTATTGATAATGTGTAGCTTGTGTCTCGGAAGAGTTCGTTTTTTGTGCAAAAAGCGTGTTTCTGTGTAACTTTGGCAAAAGGGTAGAGTATTATTTATTGTTGAACGATTGTTAATATTTGTGTTAAAACACTCGCGACCGATTGAAGCACAATTGTTTAACAGATTTGAGAATGATTTATGTTTACAAACGCATTTTACGCGGGTTAAACGCATTTGTAAATATAAATCATTCTCAAATCTGTTAAACAATTGTACTTCAATCAGTCGCGAGTGTTTTTTTAAAGCGGAGCAAGCGTTAACACCGTGAAAACTTCATCCAAACGGAAGAGTTCGTTTTTTGTGCAAAGAGCGTGTTTCTGTTTAACTTAGGCAAAAGGGTAGAGTATTATTTGTTGTTGAACGATTGTTCATATTTGTGTTAAAGTGGAATTAACCCTATTATACATTCTAATTATAGAATCGCAATTTTTCATCATTTATCTGTCAAATTATTATAAAACAGCAGACCATTAAAACTGACGCGTATTTGCTAAATGTTCGGATTTAGACTAGGGATTTTTACAACGCAATAAATTCCTGTCCCTTCGCCGAAATATGAAATGGTCAGTTTGGGGTAATCAATAATTTATGCGAAGACACGCACTCCCTTGGCCGACCGTTCATTGAACCCACATGGTGGAACCAGATGACGACACTTCCCGGAATCCCGCGCGTACCTGTTTTTGTGTTTGTGAAGTGAAAATCCAACCCCTACTACACGCCCCACCAATTTTCTCACTGTAAATATTTTGTTATTTTTAACCATTTAAGTCCTTAGATTTGTAACAGAGAGGTTGTTTTCAATAAACGTGTTAAAGGTTCACTAATTTTTTACTTTATATTCAAACTAAGTTCTTCGGGTCGTTACAACCGGTCGTCTTACAAACGACAAAGTCACTACGACATAACAAACCCCAACAGCTAAATATATATGATAAATGTATATATTTGAGTTTTCATTAACAAAGTATAGTGTATAATAGCTATATAATAGCTATTAATCACTCGCTCCACTCGCCTTCGGCTCGTTCCGCAAACCTCGTTCTCGTGATTAATAGCTATCATTATATGCTCGTCCAGTATACTATTTTTGTACTGCATTTCTACCTGGCGTCCAAGATTAATCTGATAAATGGTAATGCATGAAGTTTATTACCTCGAAAAAACAACAACAGTAACATTTTCAAACATATTGAACACATAGACGCTAATTCGACAAATCAAATAATTTGAGTTAATTGTATCACAGGATTTGCACACTGCCACATTAAAAAAACAGAGCCTACTCCAATTATTAATTCATTTAATCACCAGGTATAACTTTTAATTATCAATCACCAAAAAACGAATGAAGAATAATCGAACTTTGAGCGCCCTGCCAAGAAGACAATTTTAAACTTAGAAAAATGCGAATCATACCAATTTGAAGCTTATTTAATTCTGAGTCGATTACATTTCAAGTAGTTAAAATTGATTTTCCTTTATATTAGTAAGAATAATTTTTGTAAGAACCACAAAAGGGAATAATTTGTCCTTAAATTTGTACATAAATGTTTCAGAGTTTTTCCGAGACTTTTTTGAATGAATATAGAATAATATATACTACTTACTCTATGCTAATACTCAAATCTCTAACTTAATATACCGGGTGTGGCACTTAAGACGCCTCGGACCATAGCTCCTTTACGATAAAAGCTATCGAAAAAAATCTAAGAGCAAAGTGGTGCATAATTACCGTCGCTATGTTTCAAAAATATTTCTAATCATCAGTGGCTCGCCGTACTCCAGTGGCGTACCAAACTTATGTTTTTTTAAATGGAATGCCCTATTTTTTATTGCAGATTTGGAAAGTGCTCGAAGAGTACTTATTTTTTTATCTAACATGTTATACCCTTCACTTTAACGGTTTCGCTGTTATAACCCCTTCTTTCAAAATTGCGCCCCATTTTTGAGATTGTTTTGTAGAGAAACTAATTGACGCCGGCGCCTAAATTTTGAATTGAGGTACAGGTTAAGACCTCGTATACCTTCACATAATTTTTTTTCGTGTAATTTATGAAAAAAAAAAAAATTTTTGATTGAACTTCGCATGTTGTCATTTTTTTCGAAAATTTCAAATGGCACCCCCCTAAAAAAATTACGGCGTTGTACAGCCAAAACTCTAAATTTTTCATTGGTACAAAAAAAATTACACATTGCATAACAAAATTTCGGAGAAAAAAGGAATTTCATCGCAAATGCCGGGAAACGTTTTCCGTTCCCAAGAGTGCCATGAGAAAACAAAAACACAAATACGGTCAACATAATAGTATGTACCTATTTATTCAACATGATATGAAAAATGCAGATAAAGAAAATTTAACAACTTACGCTACTATAGCGAAACCACTGACAATTTTACTCAAGAAGGATGTCCCGTTCTCTTGGAAAGATGACCAACAAAAAGCATTCCTTTCCCTAAAACAAAAATTAACGGAAAAACCAATACTCCAATACCCCAACTTTGAACAGCAATTCATATTAACAACAGATGCGTCTAATGTTGGCATAGGTGGAGTTTTATCTCAACTACATGATAATAATGACTTACCTGTCGCTTACTACTCGCGAACGCTTAACAAAGCAGAACAAAACTATTCTACTACCGAAAAAGAATTATTAGCAATAATCAACTCTGTGGAACATTTCAGACCATATCTATATGGAAAAAAATTTGTAATTTATACTGACCACCGACCTCTTCAATGGTTATTTAATTGTAATAATCCAAATTCTCGATTAATTAGATGGCGACTTAGACTATCAGAATACGAATATGAGATTAAATATAAGCCTGGTAGAATTAATTCTAATGCAGATGGACTATCACGTCTTTTGGATACTGAAGTTTCTGTAAATAATATATCTGTATCAAATGTAGGATTTCAAGATTTTATAAAATTTCATTACACCAATCAGAATGTAATTTCATATGAACAAGACAAACGCGTGATTTCTAACATCAATGATCCCTTAATTATGTTTTGGTCTCAAGACTTGGACGAGTCAAATAATCATTCAGAATATATATTCAATGAATTTGACGTTTCAACCCTAAAACCGGACATTAACGGACTAAACGTTATATCAAATGAAAAACAAACAATCTATATTTTATATCCATTCAACAATCATTTCGACAAAATACAATATAAAGACATTTACGAAACGTTAACGAAACTGACAGACAAACGAATAGATAAATTTGTGTTAATACCACCGGATAAAAGTAAAAATATTAAACCAACATTATTAAACGAAATGTTAAAATATTTGTTCCCAAACACGGCCATAACATTACTTAACTCAGAGAGAATCATACCCAAAACCCAAGAAGAAATTCAGAATATACTCGCTGAAAATCACGACAGCAAATTATCTGGTCACAGCGGCTATCATAGGACGTATGCAAAAATTAAAGAAAAATATTATTGGCCACCAATGAAAGCAGACGTACTACTTCCCGGGCTCAATGAGTGTTTGATATAGTCTTTGTAAGACTAACTTGTTGTAGATTGCGAAAAGAATCGCACTTTTAATGTTTGAAGTATTCTGCAACCAAGAATTGGCAATTTCATTTATACTTATGTTTGAACGGTAACGTGACCGCCAGTCTAAGGTGTCAAATTGTTTAGAGGGAATGGCAAAGCTATACTGATGAGAGATAAATCTCGAAACGCGTCTATAGATGGCCTCAATAATTTGACCCAAATTGAAAAAAAGAATCGCACTGTTAATGTCTAACCTAACTTGCTATTTCACATGGTGAAAAGTTAGGTTAAATTAAATAACAGTTGCAAAAGTTAGGTTAGATTGAATAACAGTTACATAAGTTGGGTTGACTAATAGCTATCTAAGCTATTATAACTTTCTTAGCAGTTTATCGAACCTTAGAGAGAGTTGTTTAGGTTATTTTGAGTAGCATTTACTTAAAATTTAAATGATCGCACGGTTCTAATATTATAATAACAGTGGTCCTAAAATTGACCCCTGAGGAACACCTCGTAATATGTTATAAAAAGAAGAACGTTTTTCGGAAACTTTCAAACGCAATCTTCTACAGGGTGATTCATTACCCTCTTTACAACCTTCAGCAATGAAAAGTGGTTTTAATTTCACGAAGAAATGTTCAATAAACGCAGGTTCTATCTTTCTTTATTCAGAAGTTATAGCGCATTTAAAGTAAATTATAAAAGCGTTCAATTGCAGCTTCAAACGAGTGTTTACAGTCGTTGATCGAACATGAAGTAAAATATTAAAAAAATATGTCACATTAGTTAGATAAACAATTATAAGCTTAAAAAATGTGTAATAATTTAGATTTTTCGCACTAGGGCTTTAAAAAATTAGAATTGTGCGTGGGATTGATTGACAGACAGATGCGGTGAGTGAGGTTAGGTTAGGATTATCTCGCAAACGGAGCGTGCTATGGACAAAAATGTTGAGAATTTGATGCCGAACGTTTTTTGTTTGAAACAATATTTGTTATTTTGTACAACAATTGAGATATCGTTGGATAAACAATTATACGTTTTGGAAATGTGTAATAAGTATAAATGAAATTGCCAATTCTTGGTTGAGGAATACTTTAAACATTAAAAGTGCGATTTTTTTCGCAATCTACAACAAGTTAGTCTTACAAAGAAATAAAGAACATCCAAAGAAAATGTTTAAAGGCGTTATACTACAAGCAACATCGTCATTATCCCCCACAAGGCTATCCCACCATCGAGCTACAAAAAGAATTTAATATTCCTTCTCTCGCTTGAAGACGCAGTATAGCCGAAAGTATATTTATATATAAGCTCATTCATAATGATATTCGTGACTCCTATACAGCGTGTAAACGAACTACTGTACAGGCTCTCTACCACATAAGGGGCAGCGTTTAAATAAACAATACCTGCATTTGAAATTACCATACCTTTAGTAGATAGCTCAGAAATAATTATTAAAAATTATTAATAATAATAGGCCACATGTTTGTGGTATCTGGTATACGCGCACATTGCGTATTTTAAGAGAGATTCCACATAGACTGGTAGTTTTTAAACGATTTGGATATCGAATTACACCATCCATAGAAAAGTGGGTCAAATTGTGAAGAATTATGTCTATGTTGTTATTGTGAATTTTTTTATACGTGACCCAGTTTCATCTAGTAATTCTAGACAGTGTGTGTGTGTGTGTAGTGCTTGCTAAGTGATTTATACGTCTCGATAGTGCGTGCGAAGTGATTTATGCGCCTCGCAGTAATAAAAGTAAATAAAAAATACAACTTACGCATCCACGAAAAATATCATGAACACAGGGAACCAGAAGTTCTCAAAAAGTAAAAAAAGCATGAAAAATTATGAAAAATCCAATATTTTTTTTCCGATTTTATTTTTGCTGCAATTGGTGTCAAAATATTTTGTGCATACGCCCTTAAGAGGATGTACATTAGTTCGATTACACGCTGTATACTATCAAAACTAAGTTTCTACGTTCCTAGCAAAGCAAGCAGGCACAAATATACATTTTATTGTAACAAAGCAAATTCTAATTATCATTTTTATTATCCCATCATGTCAATATGTAATACAGTTAACTCCTTTTCCAATAATATCAATATTTTCCACATTAATCTTCAGAGTTTTCTGAATTGCTTGAAGTCCGAATTATTATAAATTATATATTTTGTTTATTTAATCTGCATAACACCTCTTTGTTTAATTATTATATGGTTACTATTGATTTATTTCGTTTTCTTTTTCTTTTATTTTAATTTTATTTTTATCTTGCGTAAGGTGATTTATAACTCACAGTAACTACCTTATTCAGCGCGAATATGTTTTAATTTAATGTAACTTATCCTGTAATAAGTTTTTTGTAAACTGTTGGACTAAATAAATAATTAATGTGATTTGGAAATAGCATTAGCAGCATAATGTATTTCCACATTTAATTCTTCGTAATATTGCCATCCATGTGTTTTTTTATTAAGTTCAATTTGAAGCTTTAAACAAGTGTTTTTCACTCCCAGACTGAGCATTAAGTAAAATTTCGAGTTTAGAAAAGCCCCGTGAAAATTTGTCGAGGGTCGCGCAGCGACCAGAGACAAATTTTCTGGGTTTTTCTAAACTCGAAATTTTAGTTCATGCGCCACGCGTATAAAACACTAAAATGTTGTGAAATGTATGTATATTTGAACCTTACTTAAAATCAGCGTTTTAAACGCGTTGCGCATGAAGTAAAATTTCGAGTTTAGAAAAGCCCCGTGAAAATTTGTCTCGGGTCGCTGCGCGACCCGAGACAAATTTTCACGGGGCTTTTCTAAACTCGAAATTTTACTTCATGTTTACTCTGGGAGTGGAAAATACTCGTTTAAAGCTTTACATTGAATTCTTGTAAAAATACAACGAATATCAGCGCCAAGGCACACACAATTTGAGGTTGGGATAGCGCTTTATAAATACAAGGAATTGCACAACAAAGTCACCTTTTAATAACGGATACATATTACCTTGGATCTCTGGCCTACCCTGAAGTTGGGCAGCGAGCCGCCGCTGCTAATTACAATTAACAACTAATAAATAACAATAAAAATAATATAAATATTGTAAACTTATAAAGTAATCAGCTCTTATTTGCGATTAATAAATACTACTGCCAACGCGAATAGAATAATTTGTAACACGATTTGACATTGAGGTGATATAAATGAGGAAATGCAACGACCAAACTATTTGTGAAATAGAAAAAACCATTTCCGTTTAGTTGTCCATTTACATATTTGTAGGTGCGTCGCTTGTAATGACCTTAAAAACAAGTTCTAAAACACCTATTGAACTTATAGACAGGTTTTATGTCGTACATTTTTATTGATTGATGCGATTTTTATAACAGAAAACAGAAACACGATAATTAGACCAGCGGTTAGGAGAATAAAATAAACAACAAAACAATAATTTCATGTTAAATAAATAATTATAATGATTTTGGAAAATGATTCACGATATTTTTTTAATGTATATAATAATAATAATAATAATAAACGTCTTTTATTCAATAATCAAACAAACATCAATAAATTACATCTATTTTACAATCACATCATTATTGAATATGGCGAAGTTCAGCATAACATAATATGTTTGCTGTTTTTCAACTTGACCATAGAATTACATAAAAAAAAAAATCGTTAACATAAAAATAACATCCTAAAAATAAAAATAAAGAAAAGAAAATATTGTTTTACAATTTTGTTAACACAATTTAGTAATCAATACAATTATTTATTAGTTTTTTTCATAATAATTACTTTATATGCTTTTTTGAATGTATTTTTCGCCAAACCTAAAATATTCCGTGGGCAATGATTTAAAACTTTCGCTATTTGGTACGTAAAAGATCGCAAGAATAAAGCCGTCTTATGTGCAGGTGGTGATAAAGTACCCTTAAATCTAATATTAATATTATGCACGTCCCCTCTGTATGAAATTTTGTCATGTAGGTATTTTGGGCACTTATTCGTAACTATTTTATTAAATAATACCGCTTGGTGTAACTTTCTCCTCTCATCCATGTCCACCCAACCTATTTCATTCCTTTTTGCTGATACATGTTGTCTTCTAGGTATTCCAAAAATAAATCTTATGCAGCTATTTTGTATTTTTTGTATTTTCCTCGCGGTTACGGTATCCAAGCATGGTGCATATAAGGTATCACAATATGAAAAAAATTAAAGCACAAGAGAATTACACAAAATTATTTTATATTTTTTGGACAACACATTCCTGGAACTATATAGTAATTTTAGTTGATAAAAAGCTCTTTGGCAACATTTAGATATGTACTTTTTAAAACGAAGATCCACAGTAATACCAAGAATTTTAACTTCATTTTCCATTTTTATGGGAATATTGTTAATAACAATTTTTCCATTAACATTGCCTAATGTTAATTCTCTCGTCTTCTTTCTTCCAAACAAAATAGCGCAAGATTTATTCGGATTTAAAAATAAGGAATGCTTATAACAATTTTCATATAACCCTTGCAGGTCTATATTTACATATTGGCAGGCCAGGCCGGCGTCATCTTTTTTGAAAGAAAAATATACCTGTGTATCATCAGCGTAATATTGTGCTGAACAATATTTCAGAATTTGAGGTAAAACTGATGTATATACTATATACAGGGTGGGCCACGAATAACGCCCATTAAAAGTTTTCGGGGTTCCTGACAGAGGAAAAATTTGAAAAAATTCTACATTGCACGGTTGAATGCGATCACCTCATGGAAAATATTTCGACTTTCTATCACTTCCGGTTGTACCGGAAATGGCTACCAACTTTGTTATTTTAAATGGAACATCCTATATATTATTTTTTTTAGATTCCCCGTTCAATTTTTTACCCTCTCATATGAATTTATGTCCACTTAACACTTACAGTTTTTGAGTTAAAAATTTATTTGTCAAATATTGACCTCAAATAGACGTTTTGAAAAATGCCTATAACTTCTAGTAGGGACAAGATAGACAGACGAGCGGCATCTTGAATTGTTACTTATAGATCCCTCTAGAATTAAAAAAATTGACATCTGTCAATTTTGACAATAGGTATTTCAAAAATGTTAATATTTCAGTGCCCACTTAAAAACATCATAATTCAATGTTTTCAAATGGAATGACCAATATTTTATCTCATATGGTGATTGGCAAGACAATTTGCAACATAAAAGTAGGTATGGGGTCAGTTTTCCTAATCCTTTTTTCCTAATTTTTTTTTCCTAATCCTTTTTTCCTAATATTTTTTTTTCCTAATTTCTATTATTATTATTTTCCTAATACTATTTTCCAAATTCACATTTTATTTCCGAGACTCATTTCCAAATGTACAGTTCAAAAACCAATGTAGCAACCGACGTCCTTTAAGTAGATAGCTTCCTCCCGCCGATCTTCATACTGGAGAACGACGTTCGTAATCCTTTCTTCGTTCTGCTCCATAGCTTTGCTCACGTCTCGCCGGACTCTTTTCCCTAAATTTAGGTCGCGGATCATGCCTTCAGTGTCAGATTGCTCTTTCTTGAGTTCCTTGAGGAGAGTGTACAAACCCGGATGGTTCTTTCCCACCACAAGTGCGAAACGAGTATGTCAACCTGTAAGATAAGATGTGGGATAAAGGACAGTTGTTGGATTCAGGAAAAAGTAAAAGGAACCTTCTGAAAGGTTGTTGGTTCTCGATAGGTTTTGGAGCGTCGCATCGTACATGTTCCAAACATCTGGTGGGTATCGGGCATCAACGGCTCGACGTCTACCTCGAGCTGTCTGTCCTTTTACGTACGTCGTCTACGGGGTAGTAATACTTGTAAAAAATAACTGATGAGCAGACTGATAGCGGACTGATGAGAAAGAAAAAATACCCGAAAATAGTCGACCACCGATTTGAATGCATTTGAATATTAGGAATATTAGGAAAAAAAATTAGGAAAATTGTTAAATTAGGAAAATAATAAGTTAGGGAAAAAAATCATTAGGAAAATAATATTAGGAAAACTGTACCCCAATCATAAAAGTATTATGTCTCCCTATATCTAGAGCAAGTAGTTTTTGAGTTATTTCGAAATTTCTTTCCTCCCAGAATGTTTGCACAATCGAATAATTCCTGTACAATTCACACATACTGTCAATATTCACTGAACCGAATCTAGAAAAAATCGTTTCCAACGTGTCAATATTTTTGAACACTTCGAGTAATATTATAATAAATAAGTGTAGCAATCGAGAAATTATGAATTTATTCGTCATATATGGCTAGTGCGACAGAATTGTTGTTTCAACGAAACTTATCCACACTTACAACTTACAAACAAAACAAAAGCAAGAAGATTGAAATAAAGTAATTTTCAAACGAATAATTAAATGCAAGAACAGAAAAAAAAATTATAACAATTATAACTGTGCAGCACGTGTTGCGACACCCTCTGTTGTTGCTCGCCTAATTTCTTCTGCACTTAATTCCGCGAATGCAGCTCGCACCCTTGCTTCCAATTCTTCTCGGGTATTGACGACAGTGGCATAAACTTTATTTTTTATACGACCCCAAAGAAAAAAGTCGAGTGGAGTAAGATCTGGAGATCTAGCGGGCCAGTTCCACGGACCTAACCTTCGAATCCATCTATCTTCGAACATATTCGTCAGTTGCTGCGATATTTCGTGTGTGCAATGAGCTGGGGCTCCATCGAGCTGATACCATGAACTTATCCTTAAATTCAAAGGAAGCTCATCCAAAAAATTCTCTACAAAATTTCTTAAAATTTGTAAATATCTACCACTATTTAATTTTTCGTGGTACAAATAAAAATTAACACGCGTGTCCATCAAAAGGCAAAATACGTTGAAACTAAATAATTTGTGTTGGGATTTATGTACAAGCGTTGCATGTGGATTTTCAGTTGACCACATGTGATTGTTTTTTCTATTGAAAATACCTTCACGAGAGAAATTTGATTCGTCGGTCCAAATATTTTTTTTTAAAAAGTCATTGTCTTCTTGATTTTTAACCAACAAAAACTCACAAAAATCAATCCTGTCCACTGCATCTTGAGGAAATAATTCTTGCACCAAATTAAATTTATTATTATGCATACGATATATTTTCAAAAATCTTCGCAGTGATGTTCTGCTTACTCCCAAATCCTCCTGGCAACTACGGGTGGATGCGCGTGGATTTGCTTGAAATAAGCCAAAACATTCACTTGAACTTCCTCGTTCTGCGTTATTGGCTTTGGTTGATTTTTTTCTGCGTTTAGTTTTCCAAATTGTACAAATTTGACTCCAGTCTTCTAAATTTTCTTCTATCCATCGGCGGTAAGTGTGGGTAAGTTTTGTTGAAAATTCTGCAAGTTCCCTCAATAATTCTGTCGCACTGTCCTTGTATGACGAATAAATTCATAATTTCTTGATTGGTATACTTATTCATTTTAATATTACTCGAACGGAGCGTTCAAAAATATTGACAGATTCGGTTCAGCGAATATTGACAGTAGCCTACTATGGTGCACGTGTGAATAGTACAGGAATTATTCAAATACGCTTTGATTAAAACACTTGGTTTGTTTCACTGATTTTTTATTTTTACTCCAACTAGTTTCGACCTTAGGTCATTCTCAAGGAGATATGTACAAAATTTTACAAATGTATCTATATTTATACAAATTTTACAGCTAATTTCAGGTAATAAGGGCCGTCGCGATGGGGGAAAGCCAAATGTCTTCGATGTTATTAAGCGTGGTTTTTCCATTTTTTATTGCTCTGTTTATTTCTAATCCCTCTCGGAGATTCAAGTCACGTCCCTTATTACCTGAATACAAAATATTTAAATTAATATTATTGAAAAAATGGTTATTTTCTATACAATGTTGTGAAAGTCCGGTGGAAAATTTATTATTTAATATTGATTTTTTGTGTTCACTTAATCTAATTTTAAAAGTTCTTCCTGTTTGTCCTATATATACACAATCACAATCTCCGCACTTGATTTCGTATACGCCACTTTTTTCAAATTTGTCTATGTCGGATTTATTATGCACTAAAAGTTTGTGTAGATTAATTGGATTTGTCATTATAACATTGAATTTATACCCTTTTAAACAATTTTTTATATTTTCTGATAGGTTGTTAACAAATTCCAGTTTGCACCACTTATTTTTTTCCGTTTTGTTTTGCGCATAAAAATATTTTTCAAATTGTTTTAATTTTTTCTTTTTGACAAATCTATCTATTAATTGAGTACTGTAACCGTTATTAAATGCAATTGTTTTTATAGTTTTTAGTTCTTGTTTAAAATTATGTTGATTAAGGGGGATATGTATAAGTGTATGGATTAAGGAGTGGAAAGTGCTGTATTTAATTTTATGGTGTGTGTTTGAAGAATTAGGTATTATGGTATCGGTAAAGCTATGTTTTCTATAAATTTTAAAATCTAATTTATTGTCAATTCTGGATATAGTCGAGGAAATTTAAACTATTGTTAACCTCCATTTCTGTAGTGAACTGAATATTATTATTAATGGAGTTAAGAAGATGTGTGAAAAGTTCAAGTTGACGAGTTGTTCCTTTCCAAATACAAAAGATATCATCGACATATCTAGCCCAATAAAATATGTTAGAAGTAGTTTTTTGTTTAAATAAATATTGTTCAAAATTAGCCATAAATATTTCAGTTAGGAGCGGCGATAATGGAGACCCCATTGGCAAACCGTCTCTTTGGTAATATATTTTATTATTAAATTCAAAATAGTTTTGATCTATGCAGAGATTGACTAGTACTTTCATTTCTGTTTTATTTGAATCTGGGTGGTTAGTACTATTGATGAGATCATCTAAAATATCTTTTAGTTGCTTTGTTGGGACTGAAGTAAAAAGGCTTTTAACGTCAAACGATATTAATTTTGAGTTTTCAGGAACCTCTAAAGATTTTAATTTTTTACTAATTCTATTGAATTTCTAATTGAGTATGTTGACTTAAAATTAATGAACTCTGGTAAAATTTTATTCAAATATTTACATAAGTTGTATGAAGGAGCACTTAAATATGAAACTACCGGCCTCATAGGTATTCCGTCTTTGTGTAATTTCGGTAAACCGGTGCTCTAGGGTTCATTTTAATGAATTTAAAACATTCTGTTTTCACAATCAAGTTTTCACAATTTTTTAAGGTGGTTTTTAATTCTTGCTGATATTTCTTAGTGGGGTCAGTTTACCGATGTGAAGATAGCCACGGATTTTCCAGCCACGGATTTTGGCGCCTCCACCATCACACGAATTATGGAACAGATTCCCCAGATTTTCAAAAATTCATAACTCCCAAACCGCATATTTTATTTTCCAAATTTCTTCACTAATTGTTTAAACAATATATCTAGACCGAGACATTTGGAAAATAAAATAGGATTTTTAAGAGATATGATTTTTTTAATATTTGGTATGAACGGTGCTATACGCGGGACAGCAATATATTATTTAAATAATTAACAAATGAGAGTGACAAAATTTTGACCATCTATGCTTAGTCTAGATATATTGTTTAAATGATTAGTGAAGAAATTTGTAAAATAAAATAGGATTTTTAAGAGATATGATTTTTTTAATATTTGGTATGAACGGTGCTTACGCGGGACAGCAATATATTATTTAAATAATTAACAAATAAGAGTGACAACATTTTGACCATCTATACTCGGTCTAGATATATTGTTTAAACAATTAGTGAAGAAATTTGGAAAATTAAATAGGATTTTTAAGAGATATAATTTTTTTTAATATTTGGTATGAACGGTGCTATACGCGGGACAGCAATATTTTATTTAAATAATTAACAAATAAGAGTGACAACATTTTGACCATCTATACTTGGTCTAGATATATTGTTTAAACAATTAGTAAAGAAATTTGGAAAATAAAATAGGATTTTTAAGAGATATGATTTTTTTAATATTTGGTATGAACGGTGCTATACGCGGGACAGCAATATATTATTTAAATAATTAACAAATAAGAGTGACAATATTTTGACCATCTATACTCGGTCTAGATATATTGTTTAAACAGTTAGTGAAGAAATTTGTAAAATAAAATAGGATTTTTAAAAGATATGATTTTTTTAATATTTGGTATGAACGGTGCTATACGCGGGACAGCAATGTATTATATAAATAATTAACAAATAAGAGTGACAACATTTTGACCATCTATGCTTAGTCTAGATATATTGTTTAAATAATTAGTGAAGAAATTTGGAAAATAAAATAGGATTTTTAAGAGATATGATTTTTTTAATATTTGGTATGAACGGTGCTATACGCGGGACAGCAATATATTATTTAAATAATTAACAAATAAGAGTGACAACATTTTGACCATCTATGCTCGGTCTAGATATATTGTTTAAACAATTAGTGAAGAAATTTGGAAAATAAAATAGGATTTTTAAGAGATATGATTTCTTTAATATTTGGTATGAACGGTGCTATACGCGGGACAGCAATATATTTTATAAATAATTAGCAAATAAAAGTGACAACATTTTGACCATGTATGCTCGGTCTAGATATATTGTTTAAACAATTAGTGAAGAAATTTGGAAAATAAAATACGATTTTTAAGAGATATGATTTTTTTAATATTTGGTATGAACGGTGCTATACGCGGGACAGCAATTTATTATTTAAATAATTAGCAAATGAGAGTGACAACATTTTGACCATCTATGCGTAGTCTAGATATATTGTTTAAATATTTAGTGAAGAAATTTGTAAAATAAAATAGGATTTTTGAGAGATATGATTTTTTTAATATTTGGTATGAACGGTGCTATACGCGGGACAGCAATATATTATATAAATAATTAAAAAATAAGAGTGACAACATTTTGACCATCTATGCTCGGTCTAGATATATTGTTTAAACAATTAGTGAAGAAATTTGTAAAATAAAATAGGATTTTTAAGAGATATGATTTTTTTAATATTTGGTATGAACGGTGCTATACGCGGGACAGCAATATATTATTTAAATAATTAACAAATAAGAGTGACAACATTTTGACCATCTATACTAGGTCTAGATATATTGTTTAAACAATTAGTAAAGAAATTTGGAAAATAAAATAGGATTTTTAAGAGATATGATTTTTTTAAAATTTGGTATGAACGGTGCTATACGCGGGACAGCAATTTATTATTTAAATAATTAACAAATGAGAGTGACAAAATTTTGACCATCTATGCTTAGTCTAGATATATTGTTTAAATAATTAGTGAAGAAATTTGTAAAATAAAATAGGATTTTTAAGAGATATGATTTTTTTAATATTTGGTATGAACGGTGCCATACGCGGGACAGCAATATATTATTTAAATAATTAACAAATGAGAGTGACAACATTTTGACCATCTATGCGTAGTCTAGATATATTGTTTAAATAATTAGTGAAGAAATTTGTAAAATAAAATAGGATTTTTAAGAGATATGATTTTTTTAATATTTGGTATGAACGGTGCTATACGCGGGACAGCAATATATTATTTAAATAATTAACAAATAAGAGTGACAACATTTTGACCATGTATGCTCGGTCTAGATATATTGTTTAAACAATTAGTGAAGAAATTTGTAAAATAAAATAAGATGTTTAAGAGATATGATTTTTTTAATATTTGGTATGAACGGTGCCATACGCGGGACAGCAATATATTATTTAAATAATTAACAAATGAGAGTGACAACATTTTGACCATCTATGCGTAGTCTAGATATATTGTTTAAATAATTAGTGAAGAAATTTGTAAAATAAAATAGGATTTTTAAGAGATATAATTTTTTTAATATTTGGTATGAACGGTGCTATACGCGGGACAGCAATATATTATTTAAATAATTAACAAAAAAGAGTGACATCATTTTGACCATGTATGCTCGGTCTAGATATATTTTTTAAACAATTAGTGAAGAAATTTGTAAAATAAAATAAGATGTTTAAAAGATATGATTTTTTTAATATTTGGTATGAACGGTGCCATACGCGGGACAGCAATATATTATTTAAATAATTAACAAATAAGAGTGACAACATTTTGACCATGTATGCTCGGTCTAGATATATTGTTTAAACAATTAGTGAAGAAATTTGTAAAATAAAATAAGATGTTTAAGAGATATGATTTTTTTAATATTTGGTATGAACGGTGCTATACGCGGGACAGCAATATATTATTTAAATAATTAACAAATAAGAGTGACAACATTTTGACCATGTATGCTCGGTCTAGATATATTGTTTAAACAATTAGTGAAGAAATTTGTAAAATAAAATAAGATGTTTAAGAGATATGATTTTTTTAATATTTGGTATGAACGGTGCCATACGCGGGACAGCAATATATTATTTAAATAATTAACAAATGAGAGTGACAACATTTTGACCATCTATGCGTAGTCTAGATATATTGTTTAAATAATTAGTGAAGAAATTTGTAAAATAAAATAGGATTTTTAAGAGATATAATTTTTTTAATATTTGGTATGAACGGTGCTATACGCGGGACAGCAATATATTATTTAAATAATTAACAAAAAAGAGTGACATCATTTTGACCATGTATGCTCGGTCTAGATATATTTTTTAAACAATTAGTGAAGAAATTTGTAAAATAAAATAAGATGTTTAAAAGATATGATTTTTTTAATATTTGGTATGAACGGTGCCATACGCGGGACAGCAATATATTATTTAAATAATTAACAAATAAGAGTGACAACATTTTGACCATGTATGCTCGGTCTAGATATATTGTTTAAACAATTAGTGAAGAAATTTGTAAAATAAAATAAGATGTTTAAGAGATATGATTTTTTTAATATTTGGTATGAACGGTGCTATACGCGGGATAGCAATATATTATTTAAATAATTAACAAATAAGAGTGACAACATATTTACCATGTATGCTCGGTCTAGATATATTGTTTAAACAATTAGTGAAGAAATTTGGAAAATAAAATACGATTTTTAAGAGATATGATTTTTTTAATATTTGGTATGAACGGTGCTATACGCGGGACAGCAATATATTATATAAATAATTAACAAATAAGAGTGACAACATTTTGACCATCTATACTCGGTCTAGATATATTGTTTGAACAATTAGGAAAGAAATTTGTAAAATAAAATAGGATTTTTAAGAGATATGATTTTTTTAATATTTGGTATGAACGGTGCTATACGCGGGACAGCAATATATTATTTAAATAATTAACAAATAAGAGTGACAACATTTTGACCATGTATGCTTGGTCTAGATATATTGTTTAAACAATTAGTGAAGAAATTTGGAAAATAAAATATGCGGTTTGGGAGTTATGAATTTTTGAAAATCTCGGGAATCTGTTCCATAATTCGTGTGATGGTGGAGGCGCCAAAATCCGTGGCTGGAAAATCCGTGGCTATCTTCACATCGGTGGTCAGTTTTTATGCATTTGAAGTTGCTTGAGTTTAATAATTCCTCTACTACTAA
Source organism: Philonthus cognatus (assembly GCA_932526585.2). Taxonomy (NCBI): domain Eukaryota; kingdom Metazoa; phylum Arthropoda; class Insecta; order Coleoptera; family Staphylinidae; genus Philonthus; species Philonthus cognatus. The sequence goes on along the minus strand of OW052252.1, from coordinate 10,902,809 downwards.
TTATTCAATTGTGCAAGCATTCTGGGAGGAAAGAAATTTCGAAATAACTCAAAAACTACTTGCTCTAGATATAGGGAGACATAATACTTTTATGTTGCAAATTGTCTTGCCAATCACCATATGAGATAAAATATTGGTCATTCCATTTGAAAACATTGAATTATGATGTTTTTAAGTGGGCACTGAAATATTGACATTTTTGAAATACTTATTGTCAAAATTGACAGATGTCAATTTTTTTAATTCTAGAGGGATCTATAAGTAAAAATTCAAGATGCCGCTGGTCTGTCTATCTTGTCCCTACTAGAAGTTATAGGCATTTTTCAAAACGTCTATTTGAGGTCAATATTTGACAAATAAATTTTTAACTCAAAAACTGTAAGAGTTAAGTGGACATAAATTCATATGAGAGGGTAGATAATTGAACGGGGAATCTAAAAAAAATAAATATATAGGATGTTCCATTTAAAATAACAAAGTTGGTAGCCATTTCCGGTACAACCGGAAGTGATAGAAAGTCGAAATATTTTCCATGAGGTGATCGCATTCAACCGTGCAATGTAGAATTTTTTCAAATTTTTCCTCTGTCAGGAACCCCGAAAACTTTTAATGGGCGTTATTCGTGGCCCACCCTGTATAACAAAGGGCCTAAAATAGACCCCTGCGGTACCCCACTACAGACTGATAGTGGTAAGGAAATATCATTTTTAGTTACGACCATTTGACAACGATTTATCAAGTAGTTTCTTACTAATAATATGGCTGAAGAACTTAAGCCAACGTAATTCAAAATAGCCAACAAAAGATTATGATTTATTGTATTAAAGGCATTTTAAAAATCAAGCAATATCAATATTGTTAACTTATCATTATCAGTCTGTCTAATCATGTTATCGACCACATTTAAAAGAGTTGTACAAGTGTTATGGCCACTTCTGAAGCCAGATTGTGTAGCGGGTAATATATTATGTTTGCAAACAAATGATTCCAATTGTTCTTTTATGGATTTTTCAATAATTTTTGATAAAACAGGTAAAACACTAACCGGCCTTAAATCCTTAAACTCTATGGGGTTGTTAACTTTAGGAAGTGGTTACCATATGCAATTTTCCATGTTTCGGGAAAAACCGAATGTACTAAACAATAATTAATAATATGTGTCAAGTATGGTAATAGGTATGGACAGCATAATATAATTTTCATTAAATAATTTCATGTTTCCACTGAGCAAAAAACAAACAAATAACGTTATACCAACATTAAACGTTGTTACATACAGAGAGTTTTATGTAACACCGAACATTTTCATAACGAGAATTTTTCTTTGAAGTATCCATATGCATACGTTGCACATTTTCTGATGCTCGGTTTATTAAAAGAATTCAATTTGAAGTCTTAAGCGAGTGTTTTCCACTCCCAGGCTAAGCATGAAGTAAAATTTCGAGTTTAGAAAAGCCTGAAAATTTGGTTTGGTCGCGTAGCGCGAAGCGCGGAGCGGCCAAACCAAATTTTCAGGCTTTTTTAAACTCGAAATTTTACTTCATGCGCCACCGGTACAAAGCAATGACATATTACGAAGCTTAAAACACACCGCTAAACTTTACATTGAATCAGTGTTTTGTACCGGTGGCGCATGAAGTAAAATTTCGAGTTTAGAAAAGCCTGAAAATTTGGTTTGCCCGCTCCGCGCTTCGCGCTACGCGACCAAACCAAATTTTCAGGCTTTTCTAAACTCGAAATTTTACTTTATGCGCCACCGGTAAAAAACACTGACATATTACGAAGTTTAAAACACACCGCTAAACTTCACATTAAATCAGTGTTGAGTACGCGTGGCGCATGAAGTAAAATTTCGAGTTTAGAAAAGCCTGAAAATTTGGTTTGGTCGCGTAGCGCGAAGCGCGGAGCGGCCAAACCAAATTTTCAGGCTTTTCTAAACTCGAAATTTTACTTCATGCGCCACCGGTACAAAACACTGACCAATTACGAAGTTTAAAACACACCGCTATACTTTACATTGAATCAGTGTTGTGTACCGGTGGCGCATGAAGTAAAATTTCGAGTTTAGAAAAGCCTGAAAATTTGGTTTGGCCGCTCCGCGCTTCGCGCTACGCGACCAAACCAAATTTTCAGGCTTTTCTAAACTCGAAATTTTACTTCATGCTTAGTCTGGGAGTGGAAAACACTCGTTTAAAGCTTTAAATTAAATTATATTAATAAACCGAGCGTCGGAAAATGTACGACGTATGCGTATGTATACTTAAGACCAAAATTCTCGTTATGAAAATGTTCGGTGTGTTACATAAAACAATGAAATATTTAAAATATTATTTAATTTGATTTGTTACAACGCTTTATTTTATTTTATGTATACTTTAATAAAGCGTTGCAACAAATCAAATTAAATAATATTTTAAATATTTCATTGTATAATTCAATATCCGGAGGTGTATTTGCACGGAAAGTAGTTGTTTTAATGGATATTTATCGTCTTAAATTGTCTTATTAATTAAGACATTGTTAACATTTTCGTAATTTTATATATTATGTTTAAAGTGTGCAAACTATAAGAAGCGTAAGCTTATTTTCGCGAATTCAAATAGTTTTGAATTTTAATTTATGTTGTTTTAATGTTGATGAAACATTATTTCAATGGATTTGCTCAGTGGGTTAAATAAATAATTTTGTAAAATGATTCTCGATATTTTTTAGTGTAAATAATTTTTAAACAGTTTTATTTACTCATGCATGTGCGGATAATCCGCAATGGTTTATTATTTAATTATTGCTATTAAATAAACACGGCTTATCTATAAATAAATGTTTATACGTTTACGAGACCGTTATACGTTTATCTCACTTGTCTGTGTTTAATTAATGATTTTATGTGCGGTTTTATGAGTGTAAGGAATTTCATAAAAACTTTCCTCGGTTAATCCCACACATAAGATTAAAAATAAGGGCGATGTGTTAATTTCTGTTTAAAAAAATCGTCATTCCCTAATTATAAACATTTTCGTTTCAGATACGAGAAAAATGCAGGGAATTGGTTTTAACACAAGAACAACTCGAGGAATTGATGCGCAGGTTTCTCGAGGACATCAACAAGGGCCTAAGTCGGAAAACCCACGATGAGTCAATCGTCAAATGTTTTGTTACTTTCGTGCAAAACTTACCTAATGGATCAGGTAATTGAAATACCCCACTGAGCAAACACGTTTAAGTAATGTTTCATTAACATTAAAACAGCGTTTAATGTTGCTACAATATTGATGTAACGTTATTTGTTTGTTTTTTGCTCAGTGGGACCCAACCAAATCTTTCAAAATTTGACGCCTGAAGCAATTCGTTTTGGTAGACATAAAAGAAAATGTCTCCGTGTATTAAAAAAAGTAGACAGGGCATTTATTTGTTTGATTTTAGCAATATCAATATCGACAAATTGCATGGGTGCTGTGAATACGGGTCACAGCACCCATGGAATTTGTCATCGGTGAGAACTTACACCAAAATTACGTCATTTTACTCCATACGGTTTGGTAAATGCTTTCCAAAATTACAACATTTCAGTGTGACAATTGCATCAGTGCTGTGAATACGGATGAATCTAGCATGAATAAAGATCTTATTTTAACAAAATATATTTAAGTTATGTTTGAAACATTTCATATTTCAATGAGTGATTTATTAATACAAATCCAACTACTTATAAACTCCCATAAATTATCTGTGAATTGGCAAGAAAAAAATGTTTTGAACTTGACAGTGTAATGCGTAATAAATTCCGGTATATATACGAATTGCAAATTTTCGTCGAACTTAAAAGGTCGCTTGCTCCGAGCGTTCACTTTCCATTAAATTCTATGCTAAAGGTCGCTTGGCATTTCAATATTTTATCAATGTGAATGTTTTTTTGCTTATCTGCAATTCTAAAAATGCGCCGTTTTCTGTACGCCTCGTCCCCATGACCTTCGCTTGATGTAATAATCCTGTTATTAATTTTCTATATGACGGATTTAAGTACCTACAATTGTATGTTTTTTTTTTAATTTGCAATCACAAAACGTGATTAATAATAATAATAATAATCCTTCCAATCTCAACCTGTAATTCTACTGGCCCTATAAGTTTAAATTGTGATTGCACTAACATAAAAAAATACCTTTATTGTCATAATAATACATTACATCTACACTAATCGCTACCCCCTCTCTTCCCCCAACTTCTCCAGCGTCCTTACCCCGGCCCCATCCTCTCTCATCCATTCCGTCACTCTTCTATTCCCTCTTACTCCCACCCATTCCTCCTGCACCCCCTCGCACTCCTCCGCCAAATGACTCCACGTATCCCGCTCACACATTACACACTTCTCATACTCTTCCCCCAACCACACCTTCCTTCCTCTCTTCCCTGACCCACACCTCGCCCTCGCCAGCACCACCCTTTCCTCCCTACTCCATCCTCCCTCACCCAATTACCTCGGCATTCACCCAATCACCTGCCACCTCCCGTACCTATCGTTGTATTCACTCCTCTCTATACACCCCTGTCTTTCCTGTGTTTCCACCTCCTTCTCCTTCTCTTTCACCCATGCATCCACCTTCACCCCATTCCCCAACCATTCCATCACCTTCGTCTCCGACAAACCCACCCTCTCATACATTCTCCTTCTCTCGCTCCTTCATCTACCCTCTCTCCCATTCACGCACTCCACCCACACCGCCTTCACTAATCTCTCTTCCTTCGGATCCCATAACTTCATCTCATACCTAGCCATTCTCACCATGTCCTCACACTCTAGTTTCTCTCTATTTGTCTCCTGAAGCACGATGTATCCAGGTGTCGACCTTTCCTCCCCCAGCATACGCTTCAGGAACCACAACTGCTCTCTCTCTCTCCATACACTCATACCCTCTCGTCCCCCACACCCCATACATTAACACTGACCTCACACACGCATCCCATACTTTACACGCCACTCTTACATTGTTCCCCATCCACTTCCCCCACTTTTCCCACGCTATCCCCCACGCCTTTCTAGCCTTCCCCTGCACCCACCTCACATACTCCTCATACCCTCCCGTCCCTTTGAACATAAACCATAAATACTCTAATTTTTTAATCCTCTCAATCACCTCTCCCTTCCACTCTAATTCCTTTACCCTCCTCTCCCTTCCTTTATTTCTGAATCTCATCCATTTCGTTTTTCTAACATTCACGCTCAATCTTCTCTTATCCATAAACCTCTCCGCCCTTTTCAGCATATACTTCATTCCTTTCCACTCTTTTGCCACCAGCACCATATCATCCGCATATGCCAACATCCACACCTTACTTCTACCAATCACCCCGCACCCCCCCAGCCGTCCTTCTCTCATCACCTCTTCTAATTCACTCGTATAGAGGTTGAACAACACAGGGCTCAATGGGCACTCCTGCCTTAGCCCGTCCCACGTCCTAAACTTCTCCGACTCTTCTGCTCATGTTTCCTTATACACTTCTCTCACCTACTCTACCGTTCCCTCACTCACCCCTCTTCTCATCAAACACCCTAACAATCCCACCCTTGGTCCACAAACAGCGCATACACGCTCCCTTTCTCTTCCATCACCTTCTCTACCATTCAGGGTAAGGACCTGCTCTCTCGTCCTCCCATCCCTCCTAAAACCCCCCTGCGTCTCCAGCAGCAGCCCCTTCTCTTCCATCTCCTCCTATAGCCTATTTTTTACCACCATCATAGCTATCTTGTATCCCGTGCTCATCACTGTTATCTCTCTATAGCAATCCGCATCCTTCTGATCCCCTCTTTTATTTATCGGGCACATCCTCCCCACCCTCCATGCTGCCGGTATGTTCCCCCTTCTGCTCCACATCTGGTTCAGTAGCTCCCTGAATTTCTTCTTCCCCAATCTCCTTTCACATCTCAGCCTTCAGCCCATCCCTTCCTGCTGCCTTCCCTCCCCTCACCTCCTTGAACGCTCTTTCGACCTCCTCCTCAGTGAACTTTTCCTTTCCATCCCCAATCTCCTTCCACATGTCAGCCTTCAGCCCATCCCTTCCTGCTACCTTCCCTCCCTTCACCTCCTTGAACGCTCTTTTGACCTCCTCCTCAGTGAACTCTTCCTCACCATCCTTTCGCCTGTCTTCTCCCATCCCCACTGGCAGTCGACTACCTTCTCTGCACTTCCTTGTCCATTCTTTCAACAATATCCCTAACTGCCTCTTCCTTCCCCCTCTCCTCAGCACCTTCCACTTTTCCGCCTCGTTCCTGCATTCCCTCCATTCCTCGCGCACTTTCCACCGCCTGCAGCTTCTTCCTCTTACATATACTATCATATCTTTTCCTTTCCGCCAACACTTTCCCCTCTTCTCTTCCATTTCTTACGTATTCTCCCACTGCCTTCCTCAACTCCCTCTTCGCCTGCCTACACTGCACAAACATATTTATACTCAAATTCTTTCCTCTTACGTACCCCTTAAATTTTTCTCGTTTAGAAAATCATTCTCCTTGAACGCTCTTTTGACCTTCTCCTCCGTGAACTCTTCCTCTCCATCCCCTCGCCTGTTTTCTCCCATCCCCTCTGGCACTCCACTACCTTCTCTGCACTTCCTTGTCCATTCTTTCAACGATATCCCTAACTGCCTCTTCCTTTCCCCTCTCCTCAGCATCTTCCACATTTTTGCCTCGTTCCTGCATTCCCTCAATTCCTCGTGCACTTTCCACCGCCTGCAGCTTCTTCCTCTTACATATACCATCATATCTTTTCTTAGCCGCCACCACTTTCCCCTCTTCTCCTCCATTTCTTACGTATTCTCCCACTGCCTTCCTGAACTCCCTCTTCGCCTGCCTACACTGCACAAACATATTTATACTCAAATATTTTCCTCTTACGTACCCCTTAAATTTCTCTCGTTTAGAAAATCTCTCCCTAAACAAAGTCACTCGTTTAAAAAAAAAAACACTCAAAACTCTCTCTGGAATATCTTTTAGGTATTTCAAAAGTCTCTCGGTAGCAAATCTCTTCCTGTAAAAGCCTTTCTTGAGTCTCTTGTTTCTGAATTCTTTTCGAAAAGTGCTTAAGACTCGTTAGCAAATTTCTTCCTCTAAAGTGCCTAAAGAGTTTGTTGAGTCTCTTGTTTTTCAATTCTCTCCGAAAACTTCTTCTCTAAAAATCTCTAAAAAACAGGGCTTGTTACATTTCAGAAAGAGGTAAATTCCTCACTTTGGATTAGCAAATGTCTCCCTCTAAAGTGCTTAAAGAGTTTGTTGAGTCTTAAGTCTCTTGTTTTTCAATTCTCTCCAAAAACTTCTTGTCAAGACTTTCTCAAGTTTCTACAAAATGTCTATCGTTTCCTCAATTATAATAAACAGGGCTTGTTTCATTTTAGAAAGAGGTAAATTCCTCGCTTTGGATTAGCAAATTTCTCCCTCTAAAGTGCCTAAAGAGTTTGTTGAGTCTCTTATTTTTCAATTCTCTCCAAAAACTTCTTGTCAAGACTTTCTCAAGTTTCTACAAAATGTCTATCGTTTCCTCAATTATAAAAAAACAGGGCTTGTTTCATTTCAGAAAGAGGTAAATTCCTCGCTTTGGATTTGGGCGGCACGAATTTCCGCGTCCTCCTCATCGAGCTCAGCGAGAACCACTTCGAGATGAAGTCGAAGATCTTCGCCATTCCCCAACATATAATGCTCGGATCCGGCGAGCAGCTCTTCGACCACATCGCCGACTGTCTCGCTAAATTCATGAAGGAAGAGAAGGTATACCACGAGAAACTCCCGTTGGGATTCACCTTCAGCTTTCCACTCAAACAGCTGGGTCTCACCAGGGGCCTCTTGGAGCGCTGGACGAAGGGCTTCAATTGCTCTGGGGTCCTCGGAAATGACGTCGTGCAGCTGCTTAAGGATGCTATTGCACGCAGAGGTGTAAGTAGATTAATATTTCTGTTTACTTTTGCAGGAATAATCAATGTCAAAAATGTTGGGTTTTGAGGTTGAACGGACACGCCGGGGGTTGGTGCATCCGATTACGGAACCGCACCGACATATGCTAAGTCAATTTGCCTGTGGTCTGAGCATGAAGGCTCTTCTGACACATGCCATTATAACATGGGGTTATACGATTTCATAATTTAGATTCAGGTAACAAGAGACGCCAGCAACACGTGGAGTAGTCAAAATTGCATTGACAAATGGTTCAAATTCTAGAGAAATTATTTAGTCCGAATGACTCGAATCTAGCCAATATGACATTGGTTGTTCTTGCAGCAAAGTACATTCGAGTAAGAGTAGGACGAGCTGACTATTTTGTTATGTTTTTTTGTAGGATGTGCAAATAAAGGTCTGCGCTATTTTAAACGACACAACTGGTACCCTTATGTCGTGTGCTTGGAAAAACCACAACTGCAAGATCGGTCTTATTGTCGGTAGGTTTGCTTTGATTTATAATGTGTTAAAACCCACTCAGCAAAAAACAAACAACTATCGTTATATCAACAGTGCAGCAACATTAAACGTTGTTTTAATGTTGATGAAACATTCAGCGACGGCTCGCAGCCTAACTTCAGGGTCGGTTAGGGACCCAAGGTAATATGTATCCGTTATTGAAAGGTGACTTTGTTGTGCAAAAAAAAAAACCTTTATTGGCATCCAAAACTAATATACATTTCCATAAACACAATACAAAACTAAACACATGAAACCAAATTCCCAGCTAATCAGTTCTTTTTATCTCCCTTTCCCACCCTAATCTTATCACAATCTTTACGCCCGCCCCATCCTCTCGCATCCACTCCTCTATCCTTTTAACACCTCTCGTCCATTCCTCACTTATCTCCTTACACTCATCCGCTATATGTCTCCACGTATCCCTTCCACTTCCGCACAATACACACCCATCCATACCTTTCTTCCTCTCTCCTCCGACCCACACCTAGCCCTCGCCAGTGCTACCTTCTCCCCTATTTTTAGTAAATTCCTGCTGAGGTACCCTGGCAGTATCCCGTGTACCTGCCACCTTTTATATAGAGCCTGGGTCTCCAAACTATCTTCTTCGTGGGCCACAAATACAATTCTGCATAATAAAGTCGGCCAAGATCCGATTAATTTTATAAAATTATGAAAAATTTAAGGAACAATTGTTAAAATATTTCAAAATATGACATTTACAAAAAAAGTTACAAACAATGGCGGGCCGGATTCATGCAAGTCGCAGGCCGGATTTGGCCCGCGGGCCGTAGTTTGGAGACCACCGATATAGAGGATTATAGGTACTTCTCTCAATATACCCTTGACACTCCTGTTTTTCCACTTCCTCCCATTTTTCCTTCATCCACGCTGCCACATTCACTCCTTTTTCCAACCACTCATTTTCCACTTTGTTGTGCAATTCCTTGTATTTATAAAGCGCGATCCCAACCTCAAAATTTGTGTGCCGTGGAGCTGTGGCCGACCCTGAAGTTAGCCTGCGAGCCGTCGCTGGAAACATTACTTAAATGGATTTGTTCAGTGGGAAACTTAACAAATGATCTAATAACTAATAACTAGTGATACCATACCAGACACTCAATAAAATATTTTCTTTATATAGGCACCGGCAGCAACGCTTGCTATGTAGAAAAACAAAAGAACGCAGAGCTATTCGACGAGGACGACCGTGGTTCCGGCGAAGTACTCGTCAACACGGAATGGGGTGCGTTTGGCGATGATGGTAAATTGGATTTTGTCCGAACAGAGTACGATAGGGACGTTGATGAAAACTCGATCAATCCAGGAAAACAATTGTAAGTGCACAAGAACATTACGTATTACCCAAATTAGGCACTTGCACGGTAGAAGAGCATTTCCCAAACGTAGGCAAGATAGTCCTGAAAACGGTGGGCCGTAAATGTACCATTTGGCGCTGGCTCTCGCAGACATAACACCATTGAAATGCCGAAGGGTCCTCGTCCGATGCACCACCTGGCATGGGCGCGCGAGTTCCTTTCTTTTAAATGTGCGCCCAACGTAGTCAGGTTCCACTTTCTCATTTTTTGAGCAGCGGAAATACACGAACGGTTCTGCGCATGAACGGTTCTGCGCCTAATTTGATAAATTCCACTATAGCATGGGCGTAGCCAGGATCGATATCAGGGGGGGCAAAAGACAAAACATTGTCTCTATGGGCGCAGCCAGGATCGATATATGATTAATTAAATAATCTTGGCTTTTGACGTCACAAGAAGATTTCCGCATGTAACGATTTCCCGATGTATGTTAGGTTGCATAGACTAAAATGTGTGTGTTATGTTCTCAGATTAAGAATAGTATAGACGAGTAATGCCGTGGTGGGGATGGGCGTTGTTATGATCCCACCATAACCTCACATTTCACATGTTTTGTAAAGAATGATGCCGACACAGCTGATCATGTAAAAAGCGGCAATATACCCAATTTAAATATAATCTTCATTTTAAAAACAATTTCTCCTTTCCGATCCCATATCAATCATATCAATTGCAGATATTGTGAGTATTTTCATTAGTTTCTAACAGTAATATTATTTAGACAATCATTGGTTTAAATGGAAGCATGAAACAAGTACTTGTACTTAAAATATTGACCATTGAACACAACAATTTAGTCAATAAGAAACTATAAAAGAAAAAATGTGACAACAATTGTGATTATCTGTAAAAATATCTATTTGAATTGAATAAATTTGAATTTGTGTTTTAAAATGTTTCATCGGGAAAACAAAATAATACAAAAATAGAAGATTTTATCGGTATTGTAACAGAGCTTTTCTCATTTGAAACTGTCAATTCTGATATAGCTCTTCTTTAAAGTAATGATCGATAGTTTTCTTAAGACGCAGCCCCATGCTCGCCACTTCAGATAAATAAGAATCGACACACGATGATTTTTTTGTTGGTCCAAAAATCTCAAATTTAGGGAGTGTTTTCCAAGAGGGGTATTAGAAATAAATAAATTGTACTGAATAAAAATGAAATATTTATTTATATATATTTAGCCGATAATGATGTCTTTGAAAGAGTCGATGAACTCGATATAGGCTTTATATCAGAAAAATCAATTATTCCAGAATTTTCAGAACATGCATCTGTATTTGCTGATAACGTAGAAGTTCCTGGATTATGTTTCAATTCAGAATTCACATTTTCTTCTGACTTATCAGAGCACGTGTCATTCTCTTTGTTAAATGTTACTTGTTGAGACGTGGATGGTTTGTGTAAATCAATGTAATTTAAATCCGTTGAAAATAATGTTGGAACTGCATCAATTTTCAATAACTTTCCTCGTCTGCCAAATTGTTCAGAATAACTTCCTGTTACAAAATGTTTTGAACACAGCACACTTGATTTTGTAACTTTCAAATCCAGCATCGATTTCATCCATAAATTTCGTAATATGGTATTACGAGGAAACCTTCAAATGTATAGAAAATGAAATTAAGTAATCAATTATTAAAATATACCAAGTGGCTATAAACTGTCAGCATCTCGGCTGCTTTCAATAACAAATTTCATATCTTAGATTATGCTATATGAAGCGGTGAATCTTGGAAACGTAAAGTAAATGTCACAGCACTGATTTAAAGTACGGCATATGTTTCTGGTTAGTTTATGAACGCGCTTTAGTTATCAATACTTTTTACTCACGGAAAAAACGATATTCCACTGTTCGCTCTCTGTTTTTCCCGACAATATAAGCAGACGCGCACCATTTTTAATTCTAAGTTACACTAATTGATTCAGCAGACTAAATAACTACGTAGTTTTATATACAAAGATGCAAACAAAGAAATTGCAGGATGCACATGTCCATATAACCTAATAATAGTCAATTATCTAAACCAGTGGTCTCTAAACTACGGCCCGCGGGCCAAATCCGGCCCGCGGCTTGCATGAATCCGGCCCGCGATTGTTTGTAATTTTTTTTGTAAATGTCATATTTTGAAATATTGTAACAATTGTTCCTTAAATTTTTCATAATTTTATAAAATTAATCGGATCTTGGCCGACTTTTATTATGTAGAATTGTATTTGTGGCCCGTGTAGAAGATAGTTTGGAGACCCAGGATCTAAACGATTGTCTTACACTGCACTGCGCACTAAATTAACAACTGAATTAACTTATAACAATATAAAAAGAGTCCAAAATATCCACAAACAAACTATAAAACACAGGAACAAAAACGTTGGCCGAAGTCAGCTGTGTCGGTAGAAAACAATGGCGCCCGCACCCCACTTCCTCACCATGTTGGGATCATAACAAAACACGGGCATGCTTTCTCTAGAGTTACTAACTCTATGGTTATGTTGCATAGGTTAAAATGTGTAGATTGTGTTGCATAGGTTAAAATGTATAGATTGTGTTGCATAGGTTAAAATGTGTATATTATGTTGCATATGTTTAAATGTGTATGTTGGGTTGCATATGTTAAAATGTGTAGATTGGGCTGCATAGGTTTAAATGTGTAATTTGATAAATTCCACTATAGCATGGGAGTAGCTAGGATCGATATCAGGGGAGGCAAAAGACAAAACATTGTCTCTATGGGTGCAGCTAGGATCGATATATGAGGGGGGAGCAAAAGACTAACTACTGTGTCCAGAGGGGACAAAAGACAAAACATTGTCTCCATGGGCGCAGCCAGGATCGATATATAAGGGGGGAACAAAAGACAAAATATCGTGTCCAGAGGGGGCTAAAGACAAAACATTGTCTACATAGGTGCAGCCAGGATCGATATATGAGGGCGGAGCAAAATAAAATGTTGCGTCCAGACGAGGCAAAAGACATAACATTGTCTCCATGGGCGCAGCCAAGATCGATATATGAGGGGGGAACAACAAACAAAATATTGTGTCTAGAGGGGACAAAAGACAAAACATTGTCTCCATGGACGCAGCCAGGATATATGAGAGGGGAGCAAAAGACAAAATATTGTGTCCAGAGGGGGCAAAAGACAAAACATTTCTCCATGGGCGCAGCCAGGATCGATATAAGAAGGGGGAGCAAAAGACAAAATATTGTGTCCAGAGAGGGCAAAAGACAAAGCATTATTTCCAAAATATCGTGTCCAGAGGGAGGCAAGAGTCTAAATATTTGTTAAAAACTTATGAAATGTCAATTAGTTTCACGTGAAACGTCAAAAATATACGATTTCTTGATATCCAGGGGAAAGGAGTTTGAAGAATAATTTATTGATGCACATATTAGATTTTATTATTAAATGAGCAGTATATTTTTAACTCTATTATAAATCAGTGTTTTATATGCGTGGCGCATGAAGTAAAATTTCGAGTTTAGAAAAGCCTAATTTGGATTGGCCGCTCCGCTTCGCTACGCGGCCAATCCAAATTTTCAGGCTTTTCTAAACTCGAAATTTTACTTCATGCTTAGTCTGGGATTGAAAAACACTGTTTTCATGGGTGCAGCCAGGATCGATATATGAGGGGGGAGCAAAAGACAAAATATTGTGTCCAGAGGGGGCAAAAGACAAAACATTGTCTCCATGGGTGCAGCCAGAGTCGATATATGAGAGGGGAGCAAAAGACAAAATATTTTGTCCAGAGGGGGCAAAAGACAACATATTGTGTCCAGAGGGGGCAAAAGACAAAACATTGTCTCCATGGGCGCAGCCAAGATCGATATATGAGGGGGGAGCAACAAACAAAATATTGTGTCCAGAGGGGGCAAAAGACAAAACATTGTCTCCATGGGCGCAGCCAGGATTGATATATGAGGGGGGAGCAAAAGACAAAATATTGTGTCCAGAGGGGGTCAAAGACATAACATTGTCTCCATGGACGCAGCCAGGATCGATATATGAGGGGGAGCAATAGACAAAATATTGTGTCCAGAGGGGGCAAAAGACAAAACTTTGTCTACATAGGCGCAGCCAGGATCCATATATGAGGGGGGAGCAAAAGACAAAATATTGTGTCCAGAGGGGGCTAAAGACAAAACATCGTCTCCATGGGCGCAGCCAGGATTGATATATGAGGGGGGAGCAAAAGACAAAATATCGTGTCCAGAGGGGGGCAAGAGTCTAAATATTTGTTAAAAACTTATGATATGTCAATTACTTTCACGTAAAACGTCAAAAAATACGATTTTTTGATGTCCAGGGGAAAGGGGTGTGAAGAATAATTTATTGATGCACATATTAGATTTTATTATTAAATGCTCAGTATATTTTTAACTTTAATATAAATCAGTGTTTTATACGCGTGGCGCATGAAGTAAAATTTCGAGTTTAGAAAAGCCTAATTTGGATTGGCCGCTCCGCTTCGCTACGCGGCCAATCCAAATTTTCAGGCTTTTCTAAACTCGAAATTTTACTTCATGCTTAGTCTGGGATTGGAAAACACTCGTTAGAGAATAATTAATAGTTTTGGCTACGCCCATGCGTGGTATGCTTCAATTAAGGAAATGAGTGCTGCGGCATTTTGGTGCTAAATTGGTCGAAGTTTTATTTGTGTTTTTATTTTAGAAGTTAATTCATGACCATTTATTTTCTATTATTATCCTAGGGTTTTATATTTTTACTTGTATATTTTCTTCGAACATATTTTATTCTTTTAAATTACACTACCTAGTATAAGTGCATGTTCGGAATATTTCTAGCAAATTAGTTACGCCTTTAGAAATTCATTGAATTTATTGGGCTGTTTCAAACTGTAGCAACCCTTTTTTTGCACTACAGGGGGTGTTTTGGTCCCAGCACATTTCGTGGAAGGATAACCGTTCAGCCATCTGTGATATTTCAAATTTGGTCCGTTGCAAAGCATCAGTTAATTCTAAGAAAATCATCCCTTTCTCTAGACGAAGGAAGGGGTGCGAAAATCACACCCATGAAATATGTTTGACCAATAAGATCGCTTCTCCCCTCTTAATACTCATTTTTAATTTTTCTCTATTTTTAAACATAAACAGAACTCTTGTCAAAAACTTTAAACTGTCAACATCAATAAGTTAAATCTCTAAATTTAATAAATTTCTAACTACTACAACGTTATTGTAAAGATTTGTGTATAAAAGTGTATATACAGTAGAACCTCGTTATACTGGGATAGCTTTTGGCTATACCTAGCATGATATAATTAAAACACGGTATATCCGAATACATGTAATTTGTATAATAGCCACATACACACACGCGCATATATATATATATATATATATATATATATATATATATATATACATATATATATATACATATATATATATACATATATATATATACATATATATATATATACATATATATATATATATATATATATATATATATATATATACATATATATACATATATATACATATATATACATATATATACATATATATAATATAATATAATATAATATAATATAATATATATATATATATATATATATATATATATATATATATATATATACATATATATAATATAATATAATATATATATATATATATATAATATAATATAATATATATATGTGTTTTTTTCGTGTGGCCCATGAAATTTGCTACCTGCTCAATTTCATTTTCATCCAAACACATTAGTTGTAAAGTTGTAGCTATGTGTTTTCGAAATTTTGTGGATGTCAGTAAAGAAGGCTTTTGTAGTCCACAACTATGAGCAAGACGTCTAATTACAATTGTACCGCTCATCCATCGACTTTCTGACCCAGGATTAGCAAACAAGTACGGGTTTGATTTTGGGACTATGTTAGAGGTGTTTCTTATATTAATTATGCATGTAATAAATTTCTGGAGTTTTTGAGTAATATCCAAGGCAATAAGTGCAAATAAAATATTCTGTGCTAGGATCTTTTGATGTTTTAACCGGGTTTAAAACGCCCGGTTAAAACATCAAAAGATCCTAACACAGAATATTTTATTTGCACTTATTGCCTTGGACATTACTCAAAAAAGTTGCTATATAAGCACGTGAAAAAATGCAATAATAAACCACCAGATATGACGAATGCAGGAAAAAACTGTTTGAGTAAGTCTCAAACATTCATGGCATCAATCGCTTTACAAAATCAAAACTTTTTAAAATCATCGCGAATTACGACAGAAGTTTTCAACATAATGCGTCCCGATCAAATCAGTTTTATAGCTAAAAATGACCCTTTAATTTGCCTTTATGGAGAATCACTTCTTAATAAGCACAAACGACAACAAATTGCGACAGTTGTATCAAATAAAATAAGAGAAATGGCCCGACTTTTAATTGCAATCAAATCTTCCAACGATAATATCAAAACCCTGTTCGATATTTTCTTTCTTTATTTAAATTAAAAAAAACTTGTTTTCTTAAGGCAGCAATTAATTCTTTACGTTGTTTGCTACCTGGCTTATAGCTCATTAAAGTTTTAATGTCTTTATGATCAGGGTGGTGGCGTGTTAAATGCCTCGAAAAAGATTCCTTATGTCATTATAACAAATAGGGCATAACAGTGGTCGTTCTTTAGCAGCCGGTTGTTTTGAATAATAAGTTTTATTCTGTAACAAAACAAACTACAATTGTGGATTTTGTATGTGACAATTTGGAAGTATGGTGAGAACAAATACCAAACAACTTACCAGAGTACTAGTTCCTGCTTGATAAGCTATATGTGGCATTATTGTTTGGTGTACATTGTTGTCTACCTTATTTAATTCTGCGATGGTTGAATGAATCTGTAATAATCTAAAATTAAAGTAACTGTAAAACTATAACAGCACGACTTACATTATTTTGAATAGGAATACTATCTGATAACAATGATAATTCATCATGCCAACTTGTTAAGGCTGCAAGTTCCTTTTCACTCGATAGAGAAGAAGTGCTGCTACTTGGAATAAATTCGCTTCCAGAACTTTGAAAATCAAAAGAGTTTGATTGTTTCTAAAATAACATCATTTCTTATTAGGACCCAAACAATTAAATAAAGAGACACTTTGTTAAAGTATTTTATTGCAATTACAAGGGTGAAATCAAAATCACATAGTTTTTAAGATATGACATATTTAAAGGTTTTTCTTTTATACAGGGTGTTCCAGACCACCCGTATCAGGCATTTTTTGAGGAAACGGCCAGTTCATGGAAAGTTGAGACTAAAAATATTATTACAAAAGCCCTATTAAAGAATCGAATGGTGATATTGTCTTTTTCCCAAAATGGTCGGCATCGCTGAGAATTTGTTTAAAATTGTCTATTTGTTTAAAATAAGCAACTTTTGTACGAAACATAATTTTGTTACTGGCATCCATTTTGAGTAATATCTGATTAAAGTTATTAATATATAGGTTTTTTAGATAATTCACTTGGTTTGTTTTACTAATAAATTATTTATTAGTTATTAAATTTAAATTTTACATGACTAACTTATTTTAAAAGATTAGGTTTCATATATCAGTTATACCTCTCAAACCAGTGTTATAAAATCGTGAAATTAAATATTCGACTCCAACTTCGTCTCCGACTACTCTATTTTTCGAAAATCCTACGCTAACTCCGACTTCTGCTCCGACTCAGGTGAAATTTTAAAACTATATTTAATACTGCGATGTTTTGCAATACAAATAAATATTTGAATAGTAGTACATCTGCATAATTGTAATCTAATAGTTTTTTTGGAAAACAATAGAAATGTTGGTTTTCGCTTATACAGAGAGTACTTCTTTCAAGTGTACATACCCCAATATGCTGAAAATGTTTAGATATTCGTCGTAGAGTTCAAATTTAAGCTTTAAATGAGTGTATGTTTAATTAATTTCTCACTTAACCCGTGGTGAAACATTTTTGAATCTAATTCTGGATATTTAATTAAAACACTTGGTTTGTTTCACTAATTTAAATTAGTGAAACAAACCAAGTGTTTTAATTAAATATCCAGAATTATATTTAAAGGAGTGTTTTCCACTCCCAGATTAAGCTTGAAGTAAAATTTCGAGTTTAGTAAAGCCTGCAAATCAGGCTTTTCTAAACACGAAATTTTACTTCAATCGTCACGCTAATAAAACACTAATTTCAAATGAAGTTCAAAATATACCACTAAAGCAGCATGTAAAAGAAATATATCTTTACACTATTTCAGTGTTTTATATGCCTGGCGCATGAAGTAGAATGTGGAGTTTAGAAATGTCTGATTTGGCTTGGGCGCCGCTTCGCTTCACTACGCGGCCAAGCCAAATTTTGCAGGTTTTTCTAAACTCGAAATTTTACTTCATGCTTAATCTGAGAGTGGACAACACTCGTTTGTAACTCCAAATTGAACTCGTTTCAAAAACAACGAATATCTGAAGATTTAAATGAAAAATTCCCTATACTCATATCTATACAGATGAAAAAACCTCCCTGTAGGTTACATAGGTACATTTCCATTGTAATTAAAAACTATATTTGGGTTCAAATTTTAGGGAAACTTTTTTTTTTAACGTGCAATCAAGTTCGATTCAATATACAGGGTGTCCCAGACCACCCATATCAGGCCTTTTTTGAAAAAAACGGATAGTCCTTGAGGGTTGGGATAAAAATATGTATTACAAAAGGTGCATTAAAATAATTTCATATTTCATAAAATGTCAAATCTTAAAATATAATTTTAGATTAAAGATCGAACGTAAACTATATTGGCTCAATATCTTACACACAAAATTTAATTTCAACAACATTTTAAAATGGACTATCATCAGCTTGGTTTATACCTTTCTCTAAAACGAATGTATTATTTTTCGGATAAATCATTATTTAATTGTTATTAGAATTGAATCTCAGCATTTATTGCGTCAAAATAAACCATTTCATGAATAATTATTGATTTAAAAGTATAATTGATTCTCGTGAATGCTATAAAAATAATCATTTAAATTCATTGACATATAGCATGATATACAGCTAAATTTGTCATTCTACAAAAAATCCAAACAAAAATGTTACCTATTTGCTCTCAAATTATAAGGAAGAAAATATTTCTGCACCAAGACATTAACATTGAAAATCGTAAGTCCTGGAAAATCTCTACACCCTTTTTATTAATTCTAGTGCAACGTGTAAGCATGTAAAACAATGAATTTAATGGACTCCGTTGTCATAAAGTAACGGATTTTTATTGTACATACTTAATTGACAATACACTCCATAAGCATTACACAATTATAAAGAATTCTACATAATTATTAAATAATAAACTTACCGTTTCATCATTACTGGAAAAACTAAAACTGATGCCACTGTTTTTAAAATTCTCCGATTGACAATCTCCGCGTGTTTCGGCCCATTTAGCAATAGTAACGTTTCCAACATCAGAAACAAATGCTAAATTAGTGTTACACAATGGTAATTAAACATTTAAGTGAAGTACCTACCAATTTTTTCTTCTTGGGTAAGATTCATTATGAATTTACTTCTATCCATAATAGTGAATGTTGACTATTTTGTAAACACTAACAGAATTCACAAGCCATATTGCTGTTTAGATTCACGAAACGACGGCAACAGTGTTGGGTTGCGTAAAATGCGTACGCTATATGAATTAAATACAAATGGGCTCTTTAAAGGCAGCAATACATGGATGGCATCCAAAGAATCGCAAAATATATATTAAAATGTATATTATAAATATTTTCCCCTCTCGTGTTGCCTGATATATACAAGTCATATGTTGTTAATTTATGTAAAATACACTCATCTTAGAGCAGTAGAAGTGCCGGGCATCTGGTTGCCTGTAGTGTGTACCGGGCTTAGTAAAGGTAGTTAGGTACGTATATATATATATATATATATATATATATATATATATATATATTCAAGGGACCCACCTACATAACAAGACATACTATATAATACAATAATGACGCCGGAACGTTTTACCTAATCAGGGCGGTATGCAGTCAATTGTTAAAATTAACATCTTTAAAAAAAAAGAAACCTGAAAAATGACCCCCATATATCCGAATCACGGTATCTCGAGGCCGGGTATAGCGAGGTTCTACTGTATTTATACATTTATGGTGAATAGAGTTATAAGTGCAAAGAAATATTTTATTTCATATTTATTCACCTGCATAAAAAAACTATTGGCGATTTCCGAACCAGTGCAAAAAAAAATCGTCAAAGAGATAATCTCTCGAAAACAATGAGAAATGTAATTTTTCTTGAATAACTTTCTCATTTATCACTTAGTGAAACATTTTGAAATAATATTAGAGGATAAATTAAAAAAACACTTGGTTTGTTTCACTATTTGTGATATTTTTTGAAATTTCAGGCATGAAAAAATGATTTCCGGCATGTACATGGGCGAACTGGCACGCTTGGCGCTCGCGAGGTTCACAAAAGAGGGCACCCTTTTCGGAGGAAAGGGTTCCGAATTATTGTTCAGCAGAGGGCGTTTTTACACGAAATACGTGTCGGAAATCGAAAGTGATCCAGTCGGCTCATTCGTGAAGTGCAGAGATGTATTGGAGGAATTAGGTGTGTAAATAGTTTGTTTCAATTTTTGACGACTGAAAAGAAATTCACTATACATTTCAAAGAAACAACAATGAGTAATTACCAGCGGCGGCTCACAGCCTAACTTCAGCGTAGCCCAGAGATCCAAAGTAATATGTATCCGTTTTTGAAAGGTGACTTTGTTGTGCAATTCCTTGTATTTATAAAGCGCGATTCCAACCTCAAATTTTGTGGCGCTGTGGCTTACCCTGAAGTTAGGCTGCTAGCCGTCGCTATTAATTACTTAGGGCCAGTTGCACCAAACACGTTGCACTGGTTCAACTCTGAACTCGAGTTCGAAGTGACGATTAGAACAATAGGAACTGTCATCTAGAACTCAAGTTCAAGTTGGACTCGAGTTGGTGCAACTGTTCCTTATGTAGAATTCTCGTGAATTCGTTAGATGTGATATAATTCACTATGAACTTTTATATTTCTCAATTACCACTTATTATATCTGTCACCCCGACACCTCTAAAATCAATTGTCCCCCGCTTTCTTGATTTTCCCCATCCCGCCGACGTCGGATGATTCGGGAGCTATATTTTCTTCGTACATTACACTTAAATATAACTGTGATAAAATTATTTTTTCAGGTATTAAACACGCAACTGAACAGGACTGCGTCAACGTGAGGTACGTCTGCGAATGCATATCGAGGCGTGCTGCACACCTCGTTTCGGCAGCTTTAGCCACCCTCCTCAACAAAATGGACGACCCGAACGTCACCATCGGCATCGACGGATCCGTGTACAGATACCACCCGCATTTTCACAGGTTAATGATGGAGAAAATCAAAGAACTCGCACACCCACACATCACAGTAAGTTTCAACCAAATTTCCACACTTAATCGAGTTCAATTTGAAGCTTTAAACGAGTGTTTTCCACTCCCAGACTAAGCATGAAGTAAAATTTCGAGTTTAGAAAAGCCTGAAAATTTGGTTTGGTTGCGGAGCGCGAAGCGCGGAGCGACCAAACCAAATTTTCAGGCTTTTCTAAACTCGAAATTTTACTTCATGCGCCACGCGTATAAAACGCTCGTTTTATGTGAAATTTAAAATATACGTCTTTAGCATACTGCTTTAATAGTATACTATAAACTTTGCAATAATACATTGTTTTAGACGCGTGGCGCATTAAGTAACATTTTGAGTTAAGGTTTGGCTGCGTAGCACTACGCGCTACTTGACCCAACCAAATTTTCAGGCTCTAAACTCAACACGCGTCTAAAACACTGTATTATTCGAGTTCGAGTTCAATTTAAAGCTTTAAACGACTGTTTTCCACTCTCATGTAGTAAAATATCGGGTTTAGAAAAGCCTGAAAATTTGGTTTGGTCACTCCGCATCGCTATTCGATTAAACTAAATATAATAATAATAATAATAATAAAAAGGCAGGAGGGTCACAAAACATCTCTGACCTTTGGTGAGTTGCGACACCACCTATCCGACGCTAATAGTGTAAAATCGGACCGGCAGCCCAGGCGCACTCGGGAGGGAAATATATAAACGCTCTCTGATATCGGCCGTGAGCTGAAACTGGCTAATCCCCAGGTCAGCTTTGACTATGGTTGTGAGACCAAGAAGAGACCCCCAAAGTCGACTTCAATCGGATAGGAGTCAGAGGCATGATAATGGGGAGAATGATACGCCTCAACAAGATGACGACCCTAGCAACGATCAAGGACGCTTCGAGTGGACTGATGAGCTTAGAGATGGCCTGTTGGAATGCTATATTGAAAGCGAACCCGGTAGGAGAGGTTACATGGGCCGAATGAGATCCTTATGGGCCCAAATGTTCCCCATGCATGAGGACCGCACCGCACAATTTCTCCGCGACTACGCAGCTTACCTTCGCAGGTCGGGGTACGTAGCCACGCCGAGAATAAGCAGACCGACAGCTGTAACCCCCGAAAGGCCACCTCAGACCCAACAAGACAGGACATCAGACATTTCAAGCCTAAATGAACGCAGAGCACTACATCGGATGCGACCGTTAAGACCACAGGATATCGCTAATGGGAATGCAGAAGTTCAAGAGGGATTGCCTGAAAATGCGAATCTCTGGCAGATAAATTGTCTGGTATACTCCGTTGCCCAAAAGTTTCTTTCAGAAGGTATCTCCAACAGTACAGCTAACCTCAAAAAACAGGAGCAACGAGTACAGACATTGAAGGAGAAGATCCGAAAAGCAAGGCAACATGCATCTCATATCCAATGTGCGGTGGAGTACGTAACAACTAATCGGCCCTTCACGAACAGAGTTCGCCGGATTATATCTGGAATTAGGCGTACCCATCACACAGTCAATAGGGAGATACTGCTCAACATCAAGCATAGTTGCCTTGAACGGATTCGGATGCTGGTCGTGGTTAAGAAATCACTTATTAAACGGGCAAAAACAATATCACAAAATGTCGCATTTTGTAAGCAACCATCCCGCCTTTTTCAACCAACACCGCAATCAGTACCGAATCCGCCTCAGGTTGCAGAGATAGAGACTTTCTGGCGCTCCATTTACGAACAGAAGCGCCCCATTAGCCTAGACACCCCCGCCCTGAAGCAATTTAGTACCTTCTGCAGAGCCCATACAAACCACACACAATATCAACCAGTCACTAGTGATGAGATCAAAACAGCTCTCGCTGGATCAAAAAATTTTGCTGCGCCCGGTCCGGATGGTATCAATAGTTACTGGTGGAAGAAACTCACCAATACGCACCATCACTTAGCCAGAATCTTCAACACTTGGCTAGAACAAGAAATTCCAGCGTGGTTTGTAGAAGGGAGAACGGTCTTACTTCCTAAATCGGGCGATTTGTCGCAGCCAAAAAACTATAGGCCCATCACATGCCTCAATGCATGCTACAAGATCTTCACGAGAATTCTGCACGCACGTATTCTTGACGCGGCGGGTGCGGTGTACGACCAAATCCACGAACAACGCGGATCAAAGATAGGCGTAGCTAGCTGTAAGGAGAACCTGCTAATAGATCGGTGTATTACGCAGGACTCCATACAGTTCAAACGAAACCTGTCAATGGCGTGGATAGACTACCGCAAGGCATTCGACACAACCTCGCACGAGCTGCTACTCTACCTTCTTCGATGCCTTGCTGTGCCGCCACAGATAGAGAGATGCATAGAACACCTATTGCCCCTCTGGAAGACTCGGTTTTCCGTAACATCAGGTAGACATCGAGTTTGTACAGACGTGGTATGCTATAAGAGAGGCGTGTTCCAAGGAAACTCTCTCAGCCCTCTCCTATTTTGCATCTCTCTCTTACCGTTATCCGTTGTACTTCGCAATACTCGAGGGTACTCGTGTGGTCCACCGCGTAACCGAAGGCACAACGTCACCCATCTGTTTTACATGGATGACCTAAAACTATACGCCTCCGGTGAAAGAGACTTACAACAATCTTTAAAATGTGTTCAAGAGTACACGAATGCCATCGGTATGGAACTAGGGCTCGACAAATGTGCTTTGATACATCTGAAAAAAGGTCGAATGGATGGATTAGGAGAGGACGTGCAATTGGTGGACGGCAGCATAATGCACCATTTGAATGCCGGAGAGTCTTATGAATACACCGTTCCCAAGATACGGGCGCCGTTAAGTCAACTCTCCGGAACAAGTATAAACACCTGCTCAGACAAATATGGAGTTCTGAACTATCAGGAAAATATAAGGTGCAAGCAACAAACATGCTGGCCGTCCCGATTGTTACGTATTCATTGGGTGTCATCAAGTGGACAAGAGAAGAACTGCACGCTCTCGACATAGACACCCGTAAGCGAATGCACCTCTTCAGAAGCCTGCATCCTAGGTCTTCGGTGGAGCGCTTATACTTACCACGTTCAGTAGGAGGCAGAGGACTCATAAACTTGGAAAGGGCACACGACAGAGTAGTCTTATGTACAGCATGTAAAATATCAAAAGCTCAGATCCCTTACTGCATTTTGTGCGAGAGCATGAGAAGGCAGGCACTGGAGCATTTCTATTCAAAGCAGCACAAAAAGTCTCGGAAAACTATGGGTTAGATTTCAGCAATGGTCGTGGGGAGCTCGCTAACCTATCTCCCGCCAAACTAAGAACCCAGCTAAAAGAAGCAGAAAACATGGATCTGCTCCGAAGCCATATGGACAAGTCAATGCACTCTATTTTCTTCAAGAATATTGAAGAACTTGGCTTGTCCAGACAGCTTACTTTTAGTTTTCTACGATCGGCTGGACTAAAATCCGAGACGGAGGGTTTTATAATCGCATGTCAGGACGGTGTAATTAACACGCTAGTATACCGTAGCCGCATAATGGGTGTAGAAGTCCCCGATGTAAGCTGTAGAGCCTGCCATCGGGCGCCGGAGACTTTAACGCATTTACTCTCTGCCTGCGGAGTGTATGCATCTTCGGCCTACATCAAGCGACACAACGCGGCACTGCGAGTCCTGTACTTCCATCTCAGGTACTCGTATGGCATAGATGACACTGCTGTGCCGCCTTACCCTCCTAGGGAAATAGACTCCGTCATGGAGAATGAGAGGTGCCGGATATTCTGGAACTTTTCATTCCCCACAGTTAGGCAAATACAAGCAAACAAGCCTGACGTAGTCCTCATGGACCACCAACTCAAGACAATGTTTGTTATCGAATTCTCTGCACCGGCAGACGCAAACATTGTCTTGAAACATGAGGAAAAACGGAGGAAATACCAAGACCTTATATATGAGCTTAGCGCGCTGCACTCAGGCTACTCTGTCAAGCTGGTTGTCCTCATAATTGGTTCGTTAGGTGGTATACACCGGGCGCTAGTCGACAACCTAAAAACCATTCCGGCCTGCCGTGAGGCAACAAACACTCTAGCCGGACATATGCAAAAGGCGGTTATCCTAGGCTCTCTTCGTCTACTTAGAGCTCACAGTAGCGGAAACCAATAGTTACCTTACCTCCAGGTTTGGAGGAGGTTGCTATTGGAAAACGCGGCTCCCTCTCTGTACGGTATCAGGGACGTATAGGCAAAGAGGGTAGTCCGGCTTTAAAAAAATAAAAAAAAAATAATAATAATAATAATAAACTTTATTTTACCAACTGAAAATACATTATATAATCCAAACCATACATTTGTCTACAATTCTGTTAAAGAAAAACAAGACGTAATTCAGATGAGTACAAAATGTACACTCTGATCTTCCATTACACCTTTAAATATTAGATATACCAGACATTATTATAACGAACATGCAACTCCTACTAGAAACAAAGAAATAAATAAAATCAATATTAAATATATACTTAATTACAATGATCTGCATACAACATATCAAATATGCGCTTTTTAAAATTAACTTTGGAATCGATATCTGTACAGAATACAGGCAATTTATTCAAGAAGTTGACAATTGTATAATGAAACGATCTCTCATATAATGTTGTTTTGTGTGCTGGTGGTGATAACTTCCCTCGACTTCTAACATTAATATTATGGACATCACTTCTATAGCATAGATCTGCAAATTGCACAATAGATCTGCAAAGGTCGCGGTGGTACAGGCCCCTACGAATATCTAAACTAAATATTCAGGCTTCTCTAAACTAGAAATTTTACTTCATGCTTACTCCAGGAGTGGAAAACGCTCGTTTAAAACAAATTGAACTCTTTAAATAAAAAACCAATATTCGAACATTTACAGCATACACGCTGTAATTGCGACTTATGTATACTGAATTTTCAAAAATTAAGTGCCTTAACTAATCTACATTATGTATGCTTAAAAGTTTAACAAAATTGTTTATTACAGTTTGATTTGATGCTGTCGCAAGATGGAAGCGGAAGGGGGGCAGCGCTGGTAGCTGCAGTCGCCTCGAGGGACAGTTGAATCCCACCCGTCATGCTTAATTATAAAAATCGTTGAACACAAAAACAAAAACCGAGATAATAATCTGAGTTTGTACTATAATATAAATACTGGAGATTTTTATACAAATAGTTTTTTAATGAAATACATTTTACGCGGCCTTTTGCTTATTTGCTCATCTAAGTACTTTTTAGTTTTCTAGTACTTATAAAATAACTTCTAAATATTGTAATAGAGTATAAAAGTTTTGTTAGGAAGTTATTTAATTTTCAAAGAAATATTTTTACCCTTTTGGAAACATTTTTGTCCGCTGTGAACGAGCAAGCGTGTACATTTTTCGAGGAGTGTACTTTACTTATTTTAGAGTACTTAAACGCCTTACGGCTTTTGTATAAAAAAATCCACACCGTATGGTTATTTTGTAACTTGTTAAAAATATTTTATATTTATTAAAATAAGATAAAAAGACCAAAAAAATGTTTTGTTTTATTCTTTAATTTCTTTTTTACAGTTTCTTAAGCAATCAGTCGAGCGATCGTTCAATTATTAATTTAATTCAAATCGAACAATATTTAGGCCGATCTTATATAATTTAATAACCTTGGCTTTTGGCGTCACAAGAAGAATTCCGCATGTGACGATTTCCTCATGTATGCTAGGTTGCATAGGCTAAAATGTGTGTAAAAATTGAATTTGTGTTCAGTATTCCGGCAACAGATACCCACAGACGCGTTTCGGACTTCAAGGTCCTCTTCGGTGTGGTCCCGACCCAGTGCTGAGGAATACCGAACATTTCTGACTATTTCAAGCCAATATGTGAAAACTATTAATGGATATCGATAGCTAACGCCATCTAATGCTTCATAGTGGCATCGTCAGTGACACGAATGCACAAAGTGCATATACAGGTCACTGTTTCGTCCACAAACGAGCAGAATTCTGTTTGTGAAACCAGAAACAGTGACCTGTATATGCACTTTGTGCATTCGTGTCATTGACGATGCCACTATGAAGCATTAGATGGCGTTAGCTATCGATATCCATTAATAGTTTTCACATATTGGCTTGAAATAGTCAGAAATGTTCGGTATTCCTCAGCACTGGGTCGGGACCACACTGAAGAGGACCTTGAAGTCCGAAACGCGTCTGTGGGTATCTGGTGCCGGAATACTGAACACAAATTCAATTTTGATATTTGCATTCTGGTTTCACAAACAGAATTCTGCTCGTTCGTGGACGAAACAGTGACCTGTATATGCACTTTGTGCATTCGTGTCACTGACGATGCCACTATGAAGCATTAGATGGCGTTAGCTATCGATATCCATTAAAATGTGTGTGCTATGTTGCATAGGTTAAAATGTGTATATTGTGTTGCATAGGTTAAAAATGTGTATATTATGTTGCATAGGCTAAAATGTGTGTGCTATGTTGCATAGGTTAAAAATGTGTATATTGTGTTGCATAAGTTAAAATGTGTATATTGTGCCGCATATGTTTAAATGTGTATGTTGGGTTGTATATGTTAGAATGTGTATGTTGGGTTGCATAAGTGCAAATGTGTATGTTGGGTTGTATAAGTTAAAAATGTATATTGGGTTACATAGGTTAAAACATGTATACTGGTTTGGATATGTTAAAAATGTGTACATTGGGTTGCATAGGTTAAACTGTGAATGTTGGGTCGCATAGGGTAATTTCTCAAGCAATCATTCGAGCGATCGTTCAATTATTAATTTAATTCAAATCAAACAACATTAAGCCGATCTTATATAATTTAATAACCTTGGCTTTTCCCGTCACAAGAAGATTTCCGCATGTGACAATTTCCCCATGTATGCTAGGTTGCATAGAATGTGTACTATGTTGCGTAGGTTCAAATGTGTATATTGTGTTGCATAGGTTAAAATGTGTAAATTGTGTTGCATATGTTTAAATGTGTATGTTGGGTTGCATATGTTTAAATGCGTATGTTGGGTTGCATATGTTAAATGAGTATATTGGGCTGCATAGGTTTAAATGTGTACACTGGGTTGCAGAGGTTAAAATATGTATATTGGGTTGCATAGGTTAAAATATGTATATTGGTTTGCATACGTTAAAATGTGTACATTGGGTTGCATAGATTAAAAATGTGTATGTTAGGTCGCATAGGTTAAAAATGTGTTGCAAACTCAGACTAATAATATTATAGACAAGTAATGCTGTGGTGGGCATGGGCAATATTATGTGCCGCATGTGACGTCAATTGCTAAGGTTAAAAAATAGCGCAAGGTCAACTATATACAAATTGAGCCGACCCAAGAATAGCCCAATCTACATCTCTACCTTGCTATCTATCTATGTAGCGGATTTGAAATAATAACATTAATATTTAAATCTTTTACTGCGGATCGCTATTTCATTAATTAAAACTACATTTAAATGTTTAAATACATTTATATTTTGGATTATTTACGGCAAAAATAAATACAATTATTATTTTAAGTTTTTATAAACAATATAGGCAACGCAATCTACAGCTCATGTGTATCTTGGGTTGCATATGCTAAAATGTGTATATTAGGTTGCATAGGTTTAAATGTGTATATTAGGTTGCATAAGTTATAATATGTATATTGAGTTGCATAGGTTGAAATATGTATACTGGTTTGCATATATTAAAATGTGTACATTGGGTTGCATAGGTTAAAATGTGTATGTTGGGTCGCATAGGTTAAAAATGTGTTGCAAACTCAAACCAAGATAGTATAGACAAGTAATGCTGTGGTGGGCAAGGGCAATATTATGTGCCGCATGTGACGTCAATTGCCAAGGTTAATAAATAGCGCAAGATCAACTATATACAAATTGAGCCGACCCAAGAATAGCACAATCTATAGCTCTACCTCTCTATCTATCCATGTAGAGGATTTTAAATAATAACATTAATATTTTAATCCATTAGTGCGGATCGCTTTTTTATTAATTTTATGTGCCGCATGTGACGTCAATTGCCAAGGTTAATAAATAGCGCAAGATCAACTATATACAAATTGAGCCGACCCAAGAATAGCACAATCTACAGCTCAACCTCTCTATCTATCGATGTAGAGGATTTTAAATAATAACATTAATATTTTAATCCATTAGTGCGGATCGCTTTTTTATTAATTTAAACTACATTTAAATGTTGTAAATACATATATATTTTAGATTATTAACGGCAAAAATAAATACAATTATTTTTGCAAGTTCTTCTAAACAATATAGGCAACACAATCTACAGCTCATTACCTTTCTCTAATTAGTCATCTATGCAGCAGATTTGAAAACATAACCTCAATATTTTAACCTAGAAGTTTGCATTTTCTATTTTTAACAATTTACACTGGTCGACAGAGCTTTAAAACCAGAGCAGAAAAAGACGTTGGGTGCATAATAACAACATAATTCCAGTTCAGAAAGTAAAACTTTATTTCATAGTACAACTGAACTAACAATGCAATGCGTTTGTAAGTAATCACCAGCGACGGCTCGCAGCCTAACTCCAGGGTTGGCCAGAGATCCAAGGTAATATGTATCCGTTATTGAAAGGTGACTTTGTTGTGCAATTCCTTGTATTTATAAAGCGCGATCCGAACCTCAAATTTTTTGTGCTTGGTGCTGTGGCCGACCCTGAAGTTAGTCTGCGAGCCGTCACTGGTACTCATTAATTATTACAAAAAACAATATTTCAACTCAAACATAATTTCAGCTACTGATAAACCGGAGAAAGACATCAACGATGTTTTCGACGAGCTTCTATTCTGCGAAGAGCGTTCTGTAGAACAGGGCTACAAAGAGGGCTTCCAGCGGGGGGTGTCCGAAGGAAACGTCGAAGCCTACCATCTCGGTTACCACAGAGGCGCGGAATTGGGTTCGGAGCTCGGGTTTTATTCGGGGGTCGTAGAAACGCATTTGGCTGGACAGAAAACGAGCAAGTTATCGGAGAAAGTTTTGAAGAATTTAAATTCACTCAAAGAGTTAATTGAGGACTTTCCGAGGGGTAACGACGAGAATGTGGATATTATTAAAGTGGCGGACGATATTAGGATGATGTACCGGAAAGTGTGTGCTTTGTTGAAAATTGACGCCGCTTATCCAGAAACTGATAATTTATCTTTTTAACTATCGACTATAAAAAATAAGAGGACAGTCGATCGGAAATTAACTTAATTCATTTTAAATAATCGACGACTAAAAACGAAACCATCGCGCTTTTGAAACATCTTAATAGCTGAAGAGAAAGACAGAAATTGATTAACTACAATAACTTACAAGGTAATTGTTTAAGTGATTGTTATTTTTTTAAAATCCATTATCACTTAATATAATACAGTCCGCGCCCCATACCTTGGCGAGTGGCTCGGATGCGCAGTGGTATATTACTCCTCATGACATTTTAAAAATTCCAGCGGCGCCGCGGCGGCGAATAACATGCGATAGAAGTAGCGACGAAAAGCAGTGGTATTGGGCATGTATTTTTAATACAATTTACGTAATTGTAATCTAGTAAGGTTATTTACGACAAATTACCTGCCTGTCAGGTAGGTAAATAAATACCAAAAGGGAGATAATCCCCTACTAATTACATTCAACACACCTACAAATGCCTATGTTATTTTATTCAATTTTGTTTATTAAAACGTACATTATTAAGATATATGTAATTTTTATTACTTTTATTATAAGTGATTTTCATACAACAAAAGGGCTAAAGAATCTGCGTTACGCCACTGACCGCCGCGCGGTACATTTTACATTTGTCGGTCGGCTATAAACGGTGCACTCGGGACTATTCGGGCTGCACGGCTTCTCGCCAAGGTATGGGGCGCGGACTATAGCAGACTATTTATGATTTTCAACTTTTTATTTAACTCACTACAATTGTTTCGCTACGCTGTAGCTTCTTTACCTGAAGAAGCTACAGTGTACCGAAACAATTGTAGTGAGTTAAATAAAAAGTTAGAAATCATAAATAGTCTGCTATTATATTAAGTGTTTAAGCTAGGTTAGGTTAGGTTAGGTTCTAACGGCAGCAGGTAGACCGCTCACTTAGGCCCAAAAGGCCCCTTGTGATACCATAAGGGTGAAAAGGAGTCAGATCTCCCCTCCCTCCCCACCTATACAAACCAATCCGAGCACCTAATGAATCAGATTTCTAATTGTTTAAGCTAACCTGACTTATATAATTATTTTGAATTAACACTTTTTTAGGATATAGACTTACAGAATGACACGCATTCAAGAAGCGAAACAACTCATCGAACGATTATTAAACTTCTTAAAAACCTACACAGCTTTACGAGACGGTCATATGGTCGACTATTTTATAAACTCCTTGTATGACCGTTCGATACCAAACGAAATCCGTGAGGAAATAACGAAAATCGGTTATGAAAACGTCGTTAAAAACATACTAGCGAGGAACGACCACCCATCGACTCCGAATCTCAACGAATTCATCAACACCGCAAAAAACTTCTCCTTATACAGAACGAGCATCTGTTTGAGTTTCAACGATTTCAAGGAGGAATTACGCAAGTTGGGGAAAGACGAATCGGGGGTTAAGCTGAATGTTTTCATGACGTCGAAGAAGGCGCATGAGGTTGAGGTTTTGAGCGCGGTGGCGGCGACGGTTTCGAAAATCTCCGGTACTTCCCACCTGGTCGACATCGGGGATGGAAAGGGCTACCTAAGCTCGTTGCTAGCACTGCATCATAAAATCCCCGTGTTAGGGGTCGATGCCTGTTACGTAAACACGGACAGTGCTGTAAAGCGGGTTTCAAAAATGGAGAAGCACTGGCATCATTTGTTTAACATCCCCAAGGATTCCGAGGAATACAAAAGTTTGTGGAAGAATTCGATGTTGTATAAACAAGTGACGCAAGTTGTCACAGAGGACACTGATTTCGATGCTTTGATCAAAAACGTTTTTCTTGATGATTGCGTCGGAATTGGTTTAGTCGGGTTGCATACTTGTGGAAATTTAGGCCCTTCGTCGATAAGGATTTTTAATAGTAATCAGAAAATTAAATCGATATGCAACGTTAGCTGTTGCTATCATTTATTGAACGAAAAATACTTGCCGAACATGACGAAATTATTAAACACGGACGATGATAAGCAAGGGGGCTTCCCGATGAGCGCCTTTTTAGCTTCGAGTGATACCAAATTAGGCCGATGCGCCAGAATGCTCTCGGCCCAATCAATCGATCGGATTTTAGCCAATCAGGATTTACCGAATAAAATAATTTTCTACAGAGCGATTTTCGAGGTCGTCATCAAAGACAATTACAAGGGAGAAGTTGTGAAAAATGTGGGAAAGTTCAGGAAAGAGCCCATCGACTTCGTAGAGTATTCACGGGAAGCTTTGAGGAGGTTAGGTGTGAGCATCGGATTGACCGATATGGAATTGGCCGATTATTACGAGAAGTTTAAAATAATGCGGGTGCAGTTGAACGTGTTTCATTTAATTCGCAGCATGCTGGCTCCTGTCGTTGAATCGCTGATACTTTTGGATAGATATTTGTTTTTGTTGGAGCAAGGACACGAGAATGTTTTCTTAGTGCAATTGTTCGATCCTGTCATTTCACCGAGATGTTATGGTCTTATCGCATTTAAAAGTTAGTGTTGTTTCTTTTTATTAATGAACAAATTAGACAGTATGTTTGAAATTCATCTTGATAGCTGAGATATCTTCTACTAATGAGCATAGCTCGGATTTTGGCAGGGATCGTTCATGAACCGGGGCCGCTCTGTTGAGTTGGACATATAATGCACGCGACTGTGCGTCGAATGCGCAAGTGGACGATTGCGGCTGTGTCTGGTGATGCAATCGTCTGTTTGTGTATTTGACGCGTTATATGCTTATCTCGACTGGGCGATAACGGTTCACGAGCGATCCCTGCAAAAATCCGCGCTATGCTAATGACACACCCGTTTTAATATAGGTTGATACCAAAATGTATTTTTAAATGTTATTTTTGTTGTTAATACTTTGTGTATTACTAGTTTAATAAAAACTATTACTATTTCTAAAAAATACAAAATATTGTTTCATGTCAATTGTTTTTACATGAAACACTAGTGCAGTGTTATTAATAAACGTCTGAGCTCGGTGCAAGAATAGGCTCAGAGTATGCCCGCTTGTCGTAAAAGGCGACTAATAGGGCCTTCTGTCCGAAGTCCTACACTATGTATCCTCACCTCACATCAAGCCCTTCCCGGCCGTCGTGTCGAGGCTAAGGGACTGCACAGGGTTCCTAACGATGCCGGCTGTCTTAGAACAGCCGTTATACCACGTGCCCTTGGGACGTATCTGATATGACCCAAGGGTGAAGGGGGTCCTGGCTTAACCGCCCGGGCCGAGAGGAGACAACCTCACATAAACCCCATGGTCACGGTGGAACAGCCTATGCCTACTTCCATGGCTGCCAGCAAGCACTGGTAGCTGGCCAGATGGGTAAGTCTGGTCACCAATAGGCGAACTCTGGATACCTGCCGACCTCCAGATTTCAATAGGCTTACTCAGGCAAGGGAGCACGGCCTGAGTGGACCTTTATTTCTGCCCATCTCGTGGGATCATTTATGGACCATAAAGATAAAACCAAAAAAACCCCGGACGAGGGGGGGAGCCTCGTGACTTCACAAGTGGAGGCGATGGAGACTGGGGTCAATCTCGCTCCAGAAAAGCCAGGGACACAGACCTCTCCAAAAGGCGAGCGGGAGACAATTTCCCCTGGCACAGAGGAGAGGCTACTAGCAGGACTCAGCGATCGAGAAGATGACGAACCTCTCGCTAAAACACAAGAAATTCGGGGGGGCCGCAAGAAAACGACTCTCCAGAATGCTCAAGAGCGGAATACCGTACGAGACCGCCTTGAGCACTGTAATCGAGCAAGGCCGTAAACGTCGTGAGGCCGAAGGGACTGGTACCCACCCCGAAGGGGCGGAAATCCAACCCAAGGCCGACACGACAAAAAAACGGCAACGCTCTGACGTGACCACCCCTGAGCAGGGCGTAAAAAAGACCTGCAAGAAGGACACGCCGACAGACGTCACTGCGAGGGTGTCGAAGCTGTCGTACAGGGCTGCAGTCGCGGGTATCAGAGTGGGTATAATCCACACTGACTACCCCGGCACTGCCCTGACGACTGAGCAACTCACGACCCTTCGCAAAAGCATTATGGCGGAAGTAGACAGGCTGCCGGACAACGGACCGCCTGTCAGGTTCCAGGGATGCATAGCAAGGCCAGGCTGGCTTCTCCTGATCTGTGCGAATGTGCCAACCGTCTCATGGCTGCAGGAGGTGTTAGTACGCCTGCAGCCGTGGAGCGATGCGAGGCTCAAACTCGTACGGGGAAAGGAGCTGCCTAAACCAAACATATGCGTGGCCTATATCCCAGAAGACGAAGCAGGAGAACGGCTCGCGTCAGTAGTCCTTAGAAGACTGAGGGTCATGAACCCGGGACTGCAGGCTCAGGAGTGGGTAGTTCTACGCCATGAGGATGCAGGACCGGGGCAGACCTGGACGTTTTCGATGGACGACGGGTCATTGGCCTATCTCAAGGAGATGGACCTCAAACCCTACTTCGGCTATGGACAGGTGACGTTCAGGGTCAAAGGCAGGAACAAGGAGGCCAATAAGCCCCCTGCTGCAGAGCCAGGGGAGACAGAGGAGGAGCGGACTCCAACCACCCTCTCAGTCGACCAGGTGGCCGGCGGCAGCGGAACACCAAGTGAACCCCTAAGGACACATCCTAGGCCTACATCGGCCAAGGGCAAGGGTCCGCTAAGGGGCAAGGCACACCCAAAGAGGGGCGGTAAATCGACCTTCCGGGGAGCCAAATCACCGTCGGGTAAGTGATGTATCCGACGGTGAGATGTGTGCAGGCCAACCTACACCATGCCAAAGGAGCCTCTTTTCTCCTTGGCAAACGGTTCAGAGATGAGCGTGCAGATATCGCCTTCATACAGGAGCCATGGGTGACTAGCACCGGCCGGATAAGCGGCCTGAGCAACATACCAGGTAAGGTAATTACATATAGTTCGGGGCAAAAACCCAGAGCTTGTATATTAGTCCGTAAGGACATTGAATACTTTCTGTTGACAGGATACTGCACCAGAGATGTAGTCGCTGTGCAGCTGAAACTTCCGGTGGGGAAGAGCAGGCTGGACGTAATAGCCTGCTCGGCATACTTCCCGGGGGACAGCGCAGACCCACCACCTCCAACAGCTGTGAGAAGACTGGTGGCCCACAGCAAGAGGGAGAATATCCAGCTTGTTGTGGCATGTGACGCCAACGCACACCATCTAGCGTGGCGCAGCACTGACACCAATCCGAGGGGTGAGTCTCTATTAAACTTTATTATGGGGGAAGGGCTAGCTATACTTAATACTGGCAACGAACCTACCTTTGTTACGAAAAATCGCGCAGAGGTATTAGATATTATTTTCTGGTCAAACTACTTGAGCACAAAAATTTCCGACTGGAAGGTGTCAGAAGACCCCTCCTGCTCTGACCATCGGAACATTCAATTTAACATTGAAGCAGGCACTAGACCATTAGTGGAATACCGAAATGCTAAAAGCACTAAGTGGGGCGGTTATACGCGTACAGCTTCTGGGATCAACGGCACCCACTATTAAAAGTCATGAGGACATTGAGACGGCGGCGGAGCATATCTGTCGATCAATCGTCTCAGCGTACCATGAAAATTGTCCACTACAAAGGAAAAAGGACAGTAGAAATGTCCCCTGGTGGAACAATACATTAGAAAAAATGCGAAAAGAAGTCCGGAAACTAGTCAACCGGGCTAAGGAGGCGGGCAAATGGGAACCGTACAGTACGGCTCTAACGGAGTACAACAAACAAATTCGCAGGGCCAAGAGGGAATCTTGGAGGAAGTTCTGCGAGGGTATCCATAATACTCCCCGTAGTGCAAGAATCCACAAGATTCTAGCCAGAGAGCCGGCGCAAGCACTTGGATCGATAAAACGACCTGATGGCTCATATACGGCCTCTGGTAAAGAGACGTTAGAGATCCTGGCCCAAAATCACTTCCCAGATTGTTCCCTCCCAAGTAACGAAACACCGGATACAATGCTTCCACGGGATCGAACTAAGAGACCGGGGAAGCAGGACTGGAAGGTTGTAAACAAAAGTTACCTACAGATCAGTAAGTTGGGCGGTCAAATCCTTCCAACCATACAAAGCACCAGGAATAGATGGGGTCTTCCCTGTCTTACTCCAAAAAGGCTTGGAGAAAGTAATCCTCCACCTTATAAGACTGTTCAGGGCGAGCCTAGCGTGGAATTACATTCCAACTAGCTGGTCGGAAGTAAAGGTAGTCTATCTACCTAAGGTTGGAAAAACAGATACCCTACCAAAATCCTTCCGACCTATAAGCCTGATGTCATTTATCCTAAAGACCCTGGAAAAGGTGCTGGATGGCTACATCAGGAGGGAGATACTGAGTATTAACCCTCTTAGTGTGCACCAGTATGCCTACCAAAAGGGGAAGTCAACGGACTTGGCGCTGAATAACCTAGCCGGGAAAGTTGCGCAAACCCTGGACTACAAGGGAATTGCGGTAACAGCTTTCCTGGACATAGAAGGGGCCTTCAGCGCTGCTCTGACGGGATCACTCTGCAAATCCGCGAGGGACAGAGGGGTTCCACCGGCTATTACAGGCTGGATCAGAGCAATGTTCGACACCAGAACCGTGACAACGTCACTATGTGGCGACACGGTCAAGCTGAGGACTGCCAGGGGATGCCCGCAGGGAGGGGTTCCTTCCCCCCTGCTGTGGTCTTTACTGGTAGACGATCTGCTTGCAATAATAGATACGCTTGACGTCGAAGTGCAAGCGTATGCTGATGACATAGTCATTCTTGCAAGGGGCACGGATGAAAACCAAATCTGTGAAGCCATGCAGGAGGCACTGGATGCGACTCAGAACTGGTGTATAGGGGAACGGTTAAACGTAAACCCTAGCAAAACATCAGTTGTCCCGTTCACGAGAAGGAGGATCCTGAAATTGAGACCTCTTACTCTACAGGGAGAAACCATACCATTTGTGGAGGAGGCGAAGTATCTAGGAATCACCCTGGATAAATCGCTGAACTGGAACTCCCACTTGGACAAGACAATCCGCAAAGCAAGGTACGCCCTGTGGACGTGCCATAGAATTTGCGGGAAGTCATGGGGATTAAACCCCAAGCAAATGTACTGGCTATATGGTTCGGTCATAAAACCAATAATAACCTATGGCAGTATCGCCTGGTGGCCGATTACAACTCGAAAAACGGCCATATCAAGGCTCTCCTCACTGCAGAGAATGGCGACAGTGGCGGTAACTGGAGCCATACGCACTACCCCATCAGCGGCTCTAGAAATGCTACTGAACCTCACCCCCCTGCATATCCTAATACAGGGCGAGGCCAGATTAGCAACGTATCGATATCACCACGCGGCCCTATTGGATCCGAAGGTGATAGTCTTCACACCAAATGGGCTGTCAACTGCCATTGAGGCGGATGACACCCTAAGTATGAGGACTGACTACGCAGTCACGGGCTACTGCGAGGATCAGCCGTACAAGGTCCTGTTCCCAAGCAGGGACGACTGGGAGCGACACAAAATCACCCCAGAAAAGGCTGACTCCTACTGGTACACTGACGGCTCAAAACTGTCCACTGGAACAGGAGCCTCAGTCGTCGGAACAAGGACTGAACTTTACTACAGCCTTGGCAGGTATGCTACCATACTTCAGGCTGAAATATACGCCATTGAAATGTGCGCCCACGAAATCCTTTCAAAGGGTTGGGCGGGCAGGACAATAAAAATATGTTCGGACAGCCAGGCGGCCCTTAGGGCCCTGGCATCTTCTAGATGCTCCTCGCTGGCTGTACGGAACTGCAAGGAAGCCCTCTGCCAAATGGCACAGGTAAACGGGATCAGTCTGATGTGGGTGCCAAGCCACTCTGGCGTGAAGGGAAACGAATTAACCGATTCCCTAGCCAGAGAGGGGGCGCGTACAGCCTACATCGGACCAGAACCCGCTCTGGGGATACCCAGATCAACAGCTAGAGACCGTAACAACGGATGGATGAGACACGAGGCACAGGATTTCTGGCAAAACCGCCCTGGGATGAGACATTTCAGAGCGGTAACAAGTGGACCATCTGCGGCCAGGACGGCCTCATGGTTGAAGCTGAGCAGATCAGATGTTCACACATTAACTGCTCTCTTCACTGGACACAGCCGTCTAAGGCATCACCTTAATAAACTAGGACTAAGCGACACCACTGAGTGCCGCCTATGCCTAGAGGATGATGAAACAGCAGAGCACGTCATATGTGCCTGTCCAGCTGGCGACCAGATCAGGACCACGGTGTTTGGCACACCGAAGCTAAACCTGAAGGACCTGGAAAAAACTTCACCTGACAAGATCCTTGACTTCATCAAGAAGATGGACTTGGAAGGTGAGCTGTAAGGTCGGATGTTCGACCTTAATTGTGAGCCACAATAGATCCTTGCGGTCGCAGTGGAGGGTAGCATAACTACCCACTCACTTTCAATAGAATAGAATAGAATATTAATAAACGTTAGCATGCAGCTTTAACATGGGTCTAAGAATGATATTAACATTTTCGTATGAATGAAACATTTTAGTCGATTACTATTGTTAGTTTACAACTAGAAATTTAAAAGTTAAAGGTTCGAGATTCATATTAAGTATGTATTATCTAATCAATATATTTTGAACTTCGCTTTAAATCTGCGTTTTAGACGCGTGGCGCATGAAGTAAAATTTCGAGTTTAGAAAAGCCTGATTTGGCTTGGTCACTCCGCTGCGCTACGTGACCAAGCCAAATTTCCAGGCTTTTCTAAACTCGAAATTTTACTTCATGCTTTATCTGGGATTGGAAACACTCGTTAGAGTCTTCAAATGGAAAGTTTTTAATAAGATCACAATTGTCTGAAAATTTACATTGAAGAGTCGTAATATGTTACCTAATACATATTACGACTCTTCAATGTAAATGTTCAGACAATTGTGATCTTATTTAATATATAATATGTTCAATAAAAAAAAAATAATAATAATAATCTTTATTCACTAACAAAATAACATTTAGCATACAGTTTGGAAGTAAACATTAGTGAACCAATAGGCGGGATTCAGTTGAGCTTCCGCCCACTTGTTCTTCCATCCATACCTATCAATATAAATAAGAGCAAACAAAAAACATAACAACATAAGGTAATTCAATGCGTAAACATAAAAGGTATAATTTTTCTATAGTGTAAGTAATAACAGGCAACATGTACTATATACAAATATCTAAATAATACAAAATACAAGATTGAGTCGAAACAAATAACAATCAACACATTGACAGAAAATCGGCACTTTTAATCACTGCAGCTTTTAACTTGGTTTTAAATTTATTAATAGATAGCATTTTATATGGTTGGGGTATGGTATTATATAATTATATAATTATATGTAAATGAACGTTGGAACATTGCAGTGCGGTAGCTGGGAGGTGATAATCGTCCTTTAGATCTGATGTTTATGTTATGAACATCTTCTCTAAAGGAAATTTTGCTGTAGAGCTATGGAGGTTGTTTTGAAATAATTTTGTGGTATAGACTAGCAGACAGAATTGTACGTCGCTCCTTCATAGATAGCCATCCCGATTCCCTAATCTTGTGAGATATTCTATCAAACTTTCGTATTCCATAGATATACCTCAAACAAGCATTTTGTACTTTTTGTATTCGTTTGCTTGTCACACAATCTAAAGCGGCATTCCAAAGGGTAGAACAGAATGTAAAATTAGACAGCACAAGAACATAATTTTGGTTTGCTATGATTTTATCTTTTTTTAAATTTATGTTGGCTACAGGCTTTAGGAATTGTCATATAAAACGTGAGACATAATAGTGTGTAATTTCAGAGTTGCCAATTTACAATAAATTCTATAGCACTAGAAGTTTTATTTTATTGAACATACAATATGATTCGTTGTATTTAAAACATTTTTAAAGTTTAAACATATGAATGAGCAGATAATGAAGAAGAAACACAAGTTACAATTTCTGATCATAATGTATAAAAAGTTACACAACAAACACAAGAAGGGGGGAACAGTTTTTATTAATCAAGTCCACATTTTCTGTTACATATCTTGAATTATTTCCAATATCGCAAATAGAATGTTGTAACAAACACCGCACCTTCTAATTCGAAAAACAAACACCTCCTACAATTCCATTGCTTACATTTCCATCACACCACAAACAACCAAACATTGTCACTGTGTGCTCTAAAATTAAACCGAGTCCTCGAGGAAATGTATTAATCAAACAAAAATTAATTCGATTAGAAGATACGTGAAAAGTCCACAGGT
The DNA here is from genome assembly GCA_932526585.2 of Philonthus cognatus. NCBI lineage: Eukaryota > Metazoa > Arthropoda > Insecta > Coleoptera > Staphylinidae > Philonthus > Philonthus cognatus. The sequence goes on along the minus strand of OW052252.1, from coordinate 10,862,026 downwards.
ATATAAAGCAGAAATACGCGGATGTTTTATTTTATTAGGTCGTGATTAATTCAACAGCGATCATGTCTCAATTATTGCCACCGGTCAAAAACGGACACTCGAGAGCTCCGGCCGCTCTCAGCGAGAAGATTTTTGAAAGGGAGAGGAAGTACGGGGCTCATAATTATGCTCCCATACCAGTTGCCATTTGTAGAGGAAAAGGTACGTAAAAATAAATAATTATTTAATAAAAATTAATTAATTTGCATTTAACCTATCGATAAAATAAATAAATTTCTTCGCTACAAGTGTGGCGAAACAATTGTAACGAATGTATGATATATATTTGAAAGTGTTTAAATTATTTTATTTATATAAAAGTGATAAAATAACCGTCGCAACATCGCATTTTCACGTGTTCCAACTCCACCCTGCTTAAAATTGAAATAATTCAGAGGTTTTATTCCACTGTTTTTGTTGATGTTTGTGAAAATGTATTCCTTCTGCTGAATTATTTCATACGTGATTTTATAAATAATTTTTCTCAATGATTAAAACTATATATATAGAAACAAATTACGGCACATGCATGATTATAGTTTGAAATAAATAGTAAAAGCATAAGTTACAAAGACAAAATATTTGTAAAGACCGAGCACTTTTCAACACTGCTAGTTTGAATATTGTATAGGTATACAATATAACATACAAATTTTAGCGTATGCAACTCATACAAATTTGTATATTATGTTGCATAGGTTAAATTATGTATGTTAGGTTGCATAGGTTAAAATGTGTATGTTGTGTTACACAGGTTAAAATGTGTATGTTGTGTTACACAGGTTAAAATGTGTATGTTGTGTTGCATAGGCTAAAAAAGTGTATGTTGTGTTGCATAGGTTAAAATGTGTATATTGTGTTGCATATGTTAAAATGTGTATATTGGGTTGTATAGGTTTAAATGTGTATATTGGGTTGCATAGGTTTAAATGTGTATGTTGGGCTGCATAGGTTAAAATATGTATATTGGTTTGCATATGTTAAAAATGTGAAAATTGGGTTGCATAGGTTAAAATGTGTATGTTGGGTCTCATAGGTTAAAAATGCTGCAAACTCAGGCCAAGAATAAAATAGTATAGACAAGTAATGCTGGGGTGGAGATAGGCAATATTATGTGCCTGATATAACTTCCAAAATTCGTGTTTCTAAACAAGCCGTGCAACACCTGATTAGTGTCAAACGTCTTAACAACTGTCATCCAAATGGAGTGTGGTTCGAGAGCTGACCCCGAGCAGTCCGTCCCGCTTAGCGTTGCCAGGTCGCCAAACCTAATAGCCGGACAGACCAGCCAGTTTGGCCGGACATTTGGTTAAAAAAGCCGGACACCCTATATTATTGAGGATTTTGTCTTAGTATTAATAGGTACGACAACAATTTTTTATGTAAAATCAAGTCTTTTTGATTATTATCATAAATCTTGTTAATTTCTAGTGAAATAATAAATAAAATCGAATGCCAAATCAGTCTTAGATAAGTACTTTATTATTAATCAGTCAAATAGTCATCAGTCAAAATTAAATTCTAGATACTTAAACATTTATCAACATATTTGATTTTTTCTTAAATAATAAGAAAGGCACAAATTATACTTTTTTAACTAAAAAAAATCAATAACTTCTCTTTAAGTTAAAATATAAAACAAACAAAAACTTTTTCTCTTTGAGTTACACAATAAAATTAAATTCTAGATAATTAAACATTTATGAACAAATAAGACATTTTTAACTAAAAAAAAATAAATAACTTCTTTTTAAGTTAAAATATAAAACAAAAAAAAAACATTATCTCTTTGAGTTACACAATAAAAATAATTATTAATATTTTTGGTTTGTCGAAACCTGCTTTAAGAGCTCAGTTTCTTTCAAAATGTAGTTGTAAAAATCCTTACATGTCAAATGTTTTAAATTAAATTCTACAACCAACATTTTGGCAATAGTATCAACATGTAATCTGTTGCGTTCTTTCGTCCATTGCTGACCTATCAAGGAAAAAACTCTTTCAACGTTTGCGTTATGTCCTGGGATAGCAAAGTAATACTGACAAATAGTTAGGAATTCTGAAAAGCAATCTTGACTTATCATCGATTTAAAATAGGCTACCCATTTCTTATGTGCTAATAGCTTCTTGAAATCAACGTTCTCTTTGTTAGTATTCAGAAAACTTTTAAGATTTTGCAGTTGGTCAAAACATTTGCTATCGTCGATTTTAACGTTGTTTTGCGATAGGATACTTATAGTATCGGAAACTTGATTCCATTCAGGAACATCTTTTAAAGTCATCCATGTGAAAGGTTTTGTGTCTTTGTATAAGTTTTCAGTCCAAGATCGTAAATATTGTACTGCAATAATGTACATGTTTTTAATATCCTCTTTAAACGCAGTCACCTGTTCAGAATTTTCGTTGTTTTCTTTGAATTTACGCAAAATGGAAGTCACTTTCAGTGGGCAAAAGTCTTGTTCAATTCTTGCATTTATGCTATTGATTATTTCAGAACAGTTTTCCAAAACCTCATTTACAGAAACATCAGCCATCTCTGTATCTTTGATGCGATTTTGATAAATGGCCATGAAAGAATGAACAGCCCACAAATAGCCTTCGTTAAGGTCGTTTTCGAAAAATTCTCTCAAAGTTCTGGATGTATTATTCTTTTCCGTTTTTAGGAAATACGACTTAAGAGGTTCAAACATTTGTAAAATCCTTTCTATAGCTGGAAAAAGACTCAGCCAGCGCGTCTTTGAATGATAAAGTATTTGTTTAAAATGAATGTCTAATTCTGAGCTAATACTTTTAAGTTCCTCTGTACGTACGGTAAATGTAGCAAAATGATTGTGAATCTGCATGACAATACTTTCAAAACACAGTGGCAAGGAATCAAGAGCACTGTGGACAGAATTATTAAAAATATGTGCAACACAGCCGACTCCAATTATATTCTGATTATTCGTTAGAGATTTTAATGTAAAGAAAACATTATTTTGTCCTCCTCTGTCTTTGCCGCCAAAATTTGTAGCAGCATTATCAGCCGAAAATGCCACTAGTTTGTCTGAGAGGTTTTTGTCACGCAGTGAATCGTAGACGTAATTAGATATCGTTTCGGATGTCTCATTTTGTTTTGATTGTATATCTATTAAGGAAACCTGAATTCCGTCTTTTTGATAGTCAAAATACTGAATTAACAGCGGGAATAACTTAATAGCACCATGATTGCTTGCGTCAGTCGAAGCGCTTATGTATTTTATATTAGACAAGTCCTCCAATATATTTTTTAAAACATATGGTGCAAGAACATTTTTCAAAATTGCTTCTGCCTTTGTTCTCGCACAGGTTACTTCTTTCGCAATATTTGAATCAGCATAAAGGCACTTTTGAAGTGGTACTGTACAGTCTAATGAATTAAATGACTGATTGTGCTTTACTGTGTGAAAAACTAAAGTAGCCTCAGCCGCTTGCACTTCTCTTTTTGGTCCCGATCTTGTTGTAACAAAATTGTCTATTTTTGACGAACACCCAGAAGTCCTAATATTTTTACGGTGTTTTTCGGTATTTAAATGCTTTTCAAGGTCATATTTTCCCTTACTGGCTATTGATATTAACTGGTCGCAAAGCTCACACTTCACCTCCGACGGTTGTGCTGTTGGCTTAAACATTTTATATTTTATTTTTAATTCTTCTGAAAAAATACATTTTCTCTTTGGCGTTTTGAGATCTGAAAATTAAGAAAATGACTGTTTTATTTGTTTGTCATCATATTACTTACAGTCGCACGGCGCACGGACCGTGCGGCACGATATGTGTTTGAAACCTACAGTTTGAATTTTTCATTCAAATTTTTTGTTTTAAAAATACTTCTACACGCAAATAAAAATAAGTAACTATGTTACTATCTAGAACTCAGGGAAAAGTATTATTCACTTTAAAAGTTGGTTGAAATTATCAATAGATTGGTCATAATATGAACAAAATACATTATAAAATGTATAAGACCTTTTGAAGTAGCATCAATAGTACAGTACAAATAATAGGTACTTACCAAAATTATTGTCGCAAAATTCAGAAACTGACGACGCAAGGTACAGCACGTGCGCTATCAATCGAGGAATGAACAATACCGGCACGGGCACGGCAGAGCGCAGGGGAGCGGGCGACGGGCGGCACTTCGGTTCGGTAGTCGACTCTCGTCGCCTACGCTCGGCGGCGCGGCGCGGCGGCAGTGCTCGCTTGTTTGCGAAATGTAAAAAGCCTAACAAAAGCCGGACAAGACGGACACCGTTTATTTTGGCCGGACATGCAATCAAAAAGCCTAACTATGTCCGGCTTTATCCGGACGCCTGGCAACGCTAGTCCCGCTGCACAATTAAAACGTGCGGCCTCCACGTGGTCCACCATATCCTTAATCATCCTTTCAATCACATCCTTTTCAATAATCCTTTTCCCAAATTCCCTTCCATTGAACCTTTTCCTTTAAAAATCCACGTGTATTTCCTATTTCCTATCCCTTGGGGAGGGCAGAGGGCGCAGCAATGGCTGTTTAACTGTGTCCAGATTTTAACCTACGCTTAAGACCTAGATTTAAGATTTCATTACTCATCCCTTCATCCACTCATTTATTCATTCATACAATCGACACTCCAATAAATTTAAAACAATTTTAATTATTATTTCATAATTACTGTGACTGGTCAACAGAGCTTTAATAGCTAAGGCCATTAATTACGCAAAGAAGAAGAAGAAGAAGTCATCCAAATGAAATGATAAGATTATAATAACAAACCTATACTTTTTAGTTATAATAAATAAGTTTAACTCAAGGTGGAATATAAATGGAGCGAGAGAATACACGAACAGGAAGAAAATCTAGATCAACAGTAAGAAGAAGCAGAGTTAGTGTGGGAGCAGGTACAGTTGCAAGAAGTGTTAGTAGACTGCAACAGGTACTTGGAGTGGCGGTACCAATTGAAAACATACAGCAAAACATTGTGCCACCCGTTATCGTCATGGCAAATGCTCAGAGATATCATGGTTGGGAGCGTAGACACGCAATGTTAGTGCGTGCACCATGGTATAACATCGATGAACTGATGCAGGTTATTACAAACATACGGAAGACAAATTACTCGATTGTGGAAGCACGCCAGCAGGCGTTGATGGCGGTCAATTCTTTGAGCACTAATTGTCCATTCTCGGCAACGAAGAGGTTTCCAGAAGAGTTGGAATACATTTGCGAAATAGAAGGAGATTGGGTTCGTAAGTTTCAACAGTTACGAACATCGTTGTCGATGAAAATTAATCAGAAAGGGGGTGCAAGGGAAGCGAGTGCGACTACCATGGAAGAAAATGATTCGTTATTGGCATTCCATAATTCATTAACTAGCATACAGACACAGCTAGTTCAAATGGAGTATTCTTATGATAGAGAAACATTCGAAAGAATGAAGGGCCTTAAGTGGCAATAAGCCGAACGTTGTTAGTGAGTTTAACAGAATAGGATTTTGATTTTTGCAATTTTTCAAGGTGGAATTGTGTATTGTAAAGTTCTCATCAATGATTTAATTTAATAAGCTATGGTGCCAGCCAGGCCCGGATACAAACAACGGGAGACTGGGACAAATCCTGGTGGGCCGGTGTGGTCTCTAGAGACTAGAGCACAGTATGGGCAAGGACTGAAGCAGTAAGCCAGGCCTTAGATACTAATGGGCCGGTAGAAAGCTATCTTCCCTGACCGGTTCTTAAAGTCCATGATCAGGAATAAAAATGTTTATAACGTGTTTTGAACTTTGTGTTTATTTTTTCATACAAAATACAACTTACTTATTGTACATAACTACAATAACTGCCGCTAACTACGATCGACACTATATTAATTAAATCAATTCAGAACTGCTATGTTAACAGAAATGTTATTGGGAAATGTACGGATGAAACTGATATGGTGGAATGCGTGTTGTATAAGGGCAATAATAATGTATGTGGCAGAAGTATGGGGAATAAAGGGGCATGAACGGCTAGAACTGCCGCTAACTACGATCGACACTGTATTAATTAAATTAATTCAGATCTGCTATGTTAACACACCCTTCCAATTCTACAATTTAGGTAAATTAAGATTCAGCAATATTTAATATCTTCCTAAAGTAATTAAACTTAACAGCTGGTAAGGCTTTTGTAAACATATCTGCCACTTGCTCAGAAGTAGGTATGTAACATAATTAGAGTTCTCCTTTGTTTACAACAGTGGTCTCCAAACTACGGCCCGCGGGCCAAATCCGGCCCGCGACTTGCATGAATCCGGCCCGCGATTGTTTGTAATTTTTTTTGTAAATGTCATATTTTAAAATATTGTAACAATTGTTCCTTAAATGTTTCATAATTTTATAAAATTAATCGGATCTTCGAAGACTTTATTATGTAGAATTGCATTTGTGGCCCTCGAAGAAGATAGTTTGGAGACCCAGGGTTTACAAGATCATTCAAAAAATGATGTACATCAATATGCTTTGTACGCTTAGTTTCAAAAGTACTAGCCATTTTCATACAGGATTGATTATCCTCTTAAATTTAAATAGGATTCACAACACTTTTTAAAAGTTCTTTAACCCATTATGCGCCATTGATGCATATACGCAACATTATTAATTTTTTGTTAATTATTAATTAAATTACGAAATAAGTGAATTTGATTTATTATATTATTTGACCTGACTTGAAACCTATGAAGAACAATGTAAATATTTTGTTATTTAAATATAATACTCATAAAAAAAAAACATAATGTCAAGGTATTTCTAACTTCACAATATTTCAGTGTTTTATACGCGTGGCGCATGAAGTAAAATTTCGAGTTTAGAAAAGCCTAATTTGGCTCGGTCGCTCCGCTTCGCTACGCGCCCGAGCCAAATTTTCAGGCTTTTCTAAACTCGAAATTTTACTTCATGCTTAGTCTGGGAGTGGAAACACTCGTTCTAAACTTCATCTTGCACGTTTTTATATAAAATCGACGAATGCCTGAAAATTTACAGCGTATACATAATGTATATTTAAAAGAAACATTTACAGTATGTAATACAATAAGTCATTCATAGAAATCATAAAAAGGAGTGGCAACATACCTGGAGTGGCAACATATCTGCCACTTGCTCAGAAGTAGAAATGATGTCGTACATCAATATGCTTTGTACGCTTAGTTTCAAAAGTACTAGCCATTTTCATACAGGATTGATTATCCTCATAAATTTTAATAGGATTCACAACACTTTTTAAAAGTTCTTTAACCCATTATGCGCCATTGATGCATATACGCAACATTATTAATTTTTTGTTAATTATTAATTAAATTACGAAATAAGTGAATTTGATATATTATATTATTTGACCTGACTTAAAAACGTATGAAGAACAATATAAATATTTTGTTATTTAAATATTTCGAATAATACTCATTAAAAAAAAAAAAACATATAATGTCAAGGTATTTCTAACTTCACAATATTTCAGTGTTTTATACGCGTGGCGCATGAAGTAAAATTTCGAGTTTAGAAAAGCCTAATTTGGCTCGGTCGCTCCGCTTCGCTACGCGCCCGAGCCAAATTTTCAGGCTTTTCTAAACTCGAAATTTTACTTCATGCTTAGTCTGGGAGTGGAAACATCGTTCTAAACTTCATCTTGCACGTTTTTATATAAAATCGACGAATGCCTGAAAATTTACAGCGTATACATAATGTATATTTAAAAGAAACATTTACAGTATGTAATAAAATAAGTCATTCATAGAAATCATAAAAAGGAGTGGCAACATACCTGGAGTGGCAACATATCTGCCACTTGCTCAGAAGTAGAAATGATGTCGTACATCAATATGCTTTGTACGCTTAGTTTCAAAAGTACTAGCCATTTTCATACAGGATTGATTATCCTCATAAATTTTAATAGGATTCACAACACTTTTTAAAAGTTCTTTAACCCATTATGCGCCATTGATGCATATACGCAACATTATTAATTTTTTGTTAATTATTAATTAAATTACGAAATAAGTGAATTTGATATATTATATTATTTGACCTGACTTAAAAACGTATGAAGAACAATGTAAATATTTTGTTATTTAAATATTTCGAATAATACTCATTAAAAAAAAAAACATATAATGTCAATGTATTTCTAACTTCACAATATTTCAGTGTTTTAACCGCGTGGCGCATGAAGTAAAATTTCGAGTTTAGAAAAGCCTAATTTGGCTCGGTCGCTCCGCTTCGCTACGCGCCCGAGCCAAATTTTCAGGCTTTTCTAAACTCGAAATTTTACTTCATGCTTAGTCTGGGAGTGGAAACACTCGTTCTAAACTTCATTTTGCACGTTTTTATATAAAATCGACGAATGCCTGAAAATTTACAGCGTATACATAATGTATATTTAAAAGAAAAATTTACAGTATGTAATACAATAAGTCATTCATAGAAATCATAAAAAGGAGTGCAAAATTTTACCTGAAATCAACTTTTAGAGTTTACTCTATAATTGCTCGGCCGTTAATGGGTTAAGCAATTGCGCAATAAATATGCATTCTGTTAAACATGAAGAAAGAGCTACATATTTAGATTCTGCACTTGATAATGATACAACTGATTGCTTTTTAGTTTTCCGAAATACAACATTATCATAAACTTTTATGACGTAACCAGTATTACTGTTTCTATCATTCACATCATTTGCTAAATCTGAATCAACGTATGCGGTAATCACATTTTTGTCTTGAATACATTTTATAAAATTAAGACCATAATTTTCAGTTAATTTCAAATATCTCACAATTTGTTTTAATTATTTCCGGAGATTTTCTGTATAACAATTTTGAAATTGACTGAAATACACTAGAACCTCGCTATACCGGGCCTCGAGATATCGTGATTCAGATATATCGGGGTCATTTTTCAGGTTTCTTTTTTTTTTTAAGATGTTCATTTTAACAATTGACTGCGTACCGCCCTGATTAAGTAAAACGTTCCGGCGTCATTATTGTATTATATAATATGTCTTGTTATGTAGGTGGCTACTGCACATACCTGCATTAAGCCTATTATGTTAAGGGGATTAGTAAACACTGGGTCCCTTGAATATATATATATATATATATATATATATGTATATATATGTATATACATATATATATATATCTATATATACATATATATCTATATATCTATATATATGTATATACATATATATATATATATATATATATATACATATATATATATATATATATATATATATATATATATATGTATATACATATATATATCTATATATATATATATATACATATATATATATATGTATATACATATATATATATCTATATATATGTATATACATATATATATATATCTATATATATGTATGTATATATAGATATATATATATATATATATATATATAATTAATTTTTTGTTAATTATTAATTAAATTACGAAATAAGTGAATTTGATATATTATATTATTTGACCTGACTTAAAAACGTATGAAGAACAATCTAAATATTTTGTTATTTAAATGCTTTTGAATAATACTCATTAAAAAAAAAACATATATTGTTAATGTATTTCTAACTTCACAATATTTCAGTGTTTTATACGCGTGGCGCATGAAGTAAAATTTCGAGTTTAGAAAAGCCTAATTTGGCTCGGTCGCTCCGCTTCGCTACGCGCCCGAGCCAAATTTTCAGGCTTTTCTAAACTCGAAATTTTACTTCATGCTTAGTCTGGGAGTGGAAACACTCGTCCTAAACTTCATTTTGCACGTTTTTATATAAAATCGACGAATGCTTGAAAATTTACATATACAGGGTGGAAACTTTAACTGGAATAAAATTTATAACTTCGATATAGGCGATTTTTGCAAAAAAGTATTGTTTTTTCTTGCCCTCATTTCTATGTATATGCTGCTTGTTTATCTGTTCCCGGAAGAGCGCAGCCACCTCTGACTTTTTTTTTCAAATGGAAAGGTATGTCAAGTGACACCTCGTTTGAAAGGTCTCTGCGCAAGTAATACAACACACTATTTATTTCTTGAATATTTACAAATCCCACGTGATAAAAAAAAACACTTTTATAACTTGAATACTATTTAATGCAACAAATGTTCAAAATGGGCACCGTTTCTTTCTTGGCAAAGTGCAAATCGATGATAACATGCATCTCTAATGTTTTGTAACATTTCTGGTGCGACTTGCCGTATTTCATGCCTAATACGTTGCTTAAGGTCCTCAATGTCGTTTGGTTTGGTTACATAGATCTTACTCTTGAGATATCCCCACAAAAAAAAAGTCAAGGGGACTAAGATCCGGAGATCTCGCCGGCCATTCAATGTGACCTCTTCTTCCAATCCATCTATTGGGAAAAACTTCGTCTAAATATCTACGAACGATCACAGCATAATGGGGTGGAGCTCCGTCCTGTTGATACCATATTCGTTCATCAGGTAAATCTGGATCTAATGGATTTAGAAATAAAGTGGCTAACGCTGGCATGAGGTCGTCTTGAAGAAACGTAAGATATGTTGCTCCATTAAGATTACCATCGAAGAATACTGGTCCTACAATCTGATCACCTATTATTCCAGCCCATACATTGACTTTTTGCGGGAACTGAGTATGAGTTTCTCGCATCCAATGAGGGTTATGATCAGTCCAATAACGACAATTTTGATGATTAACGTCACCATGTAAGGTAAAAGTACTTTCGTCGGAAAAATGAATTGATGCTAATGAAATCTGGTTATTGTCGATCATGTTCATCATTTGCTCGCAAAATTCGATTCAGTGGTCCGGGTCATCCTCCGTTAATTCTTGGAGTGCCTGCATCTTGTAAGGATACAGCTTGGTTGATCTAAGAATTTTCAGGACAGTAGTATGACTAATCTCGTTCTCACGGCCCAGTTGCCTGGCTGGAGTCACTGGATTTTCTTGAAGAGTTAATAATACGTTTAGCCTGGTATCTGCTTGAACAGTGGGATTTCGCTGTCTGGGCACAACCCTGACATGACCCAAATTGTTGTATTGTGTCTCAATTTTGCTTATGGTACCTTGGCTAATGGGTGATAAATCCGGATGCTCTTCTCGAAATAACTGGGCAACCTCAAGCTGACTTCGTCTTCTGTTACCATAACCGATCATCATCAGAATCTCGATTCGGAGATTTTCGGTTAAATACTGCATTTTAGAAATCACTTCGACAACTTGACGAGCGTATGTGACTGCTTTGGTGACTATTATTATCACTAGTAACTAAGCAACGCAGTTCCATAGCATCAAAACACATGTCAAAAACATACAACTTTACGCCGAAACATGTTCAATGTAAAAGTGGTTTTCTTTTTTTTATCACGTGGGCTTTGTAAATATTCAAGAAATAAATAGTGTGTTGTATTACTTGCGAAGAGACCTTTCAAACGAGGTGTCACTTGACATACCTTTCCATTTGAAAAAAAAAGTCAGAGGTGGCTGCGCTCTTCCGGGAACAGATAAACAAGCAGCATATACATAGAAATGAGGGCAAGAAAAAACAATACTTAGCGTGTTTCGGGATTTTTTGCAAAAATCGCCTATATCGAAGTTATAAATTTTATTCCAGTTAAAGTTTCCACACTGTATATATATATTTACATATATCTATATATATAATTTATATATATATATAATATATATATAGTCTTTATTCAAAAATGGATACATGCTTCATTTAAAATCACAATCACAAAAAATTACATATTAAAAGAAGTACTGCTGCCAATTGAATGCGTCAATAAACATAAGTGATGCATAGATACACATAAAGAATATACAAGTACAAATAGTATAATAATATTGATATAATAAAGACGTTTTTAAATGAATATGTTATAATGCTAAGTGCTATTTAAATAATCTAAAATTGTGTAGTGTTCTTGTTCAATTAAATATTGTTTTAATTTAGTTTTAAATGTGGTTTTAGAGTTGATATTTTTTAAATGCACGGGTAATTTATTAAACATCCCCAACGCGGCATATATAGCCGACGACTCAAATAATGAGAGTTTATGAGGGGGGAATGCATATGTTTTTAAATTCCGTGTATCATATGAGTGATTTGCATTATACATGCAAAATTTTTCTCTATATTTAAAATTGAAAACTAAAAGTTCATATAGGTATAGGTCAGAGAAAGTGAATAAACTATTACTTCTGAATCTTCCTCTACATGTTTCATTATAGCCCAAATTAATAATTATTCTTATTGCTCGTTTCTGCGTGATAAATAAAGCTTTTGCAGCACTAGAACCACCATAATGTATTATTCCATACCGTAATAAGCTTTCAAAATTTGCTCTGTATATGGGAAGTAACGTCTCTACATCTATTATCTGACGTAACATTCTTAGGGTATAACATACCATATTCAATTTTTATTACGTTTGGCTTGGAACAATACTAGATTAGTTTTTGCATTATTCATCAATAATTTATTTTGTATCATCCAGTCTTGCGCTATTTTGAAGGTATTATTTGCATTTAGTATAAGTTCTGTTTGACTAAGACCGCGGGTAAGAAGATTCGTGTCGTCGGCATATGACGTTACAAAGCTATCATTCTTTATCACATTAGGCAAGTCGTTGACATAAATAATAAAAAGAATCGGGCCTAGAACACTTCCCTGGGGAATTCCGATGTTAGTAGTCAAAGTTTCACAAGAAAGTTGATTTATTTTCGTTCTGTATCTTCTGTTTTCCAAGTATGACATTATTAAGTTTTTTCCAACTCCTCTGACACCGTAATTGTCCAGTTTTATATATATATATATATATATATATATATATATATATATATATATATATACAGAATATATGTATATATATATATATACTCAATGACATTAGAAGCGTAACACCCAGAAGGAGTTATTATTTTAACTTGATTTTTTGCCAGTATGGTAGTCTTACATCAAGTATAAAATGATTACATTTTCAAGAAATTTTATTAAGAAACAATCTAAAAAAAAATAATAATGTGTTTGGCGACCCCTTTGCTGTATACACTCCTGTAGACGTCTGGGCATCGACAAAATGAGATGGTCGATGTCTTCTTGAGGCATCTCGTTCCAAGCAATTTGAATTTCATCGATCAACTGTGCTAGAGTCTGTGGAGGATGGTGCAAAAAGAATATTCTTCTTCCCATGATATCCCACACATGTTCAATGGGATTTAAATCCGGCGAACGGGGCGGCCACGCCAAAACATTAACACCAGCTTCATTAAGAAAGTTCATAGTTCGACGAGCAATATGGGGATGTGCGTTATCTTGTTGAAAAAGTACGTCTGGGCGGCTATCTATATAAGGCAACAAAGTCGGTCGTATGACGTCTTCAACATAACGCGCAGCTGTCATACTGCCTCGAATGAATACAAGAGGTGATCGACTACCATAAGCAATAGCCCCCCAAACCATTACTCCAGCAGTCCTGTGTACATGCCTCTCAATAGCAAACCTAAGATCAGGTCGTTCTCCACGGTAGCGTCGTACCCTTCTACGGCCATCATGCGTGCCTAGACAAAATCGTGATTCATCGCTGAATACGACATCGTGCCATTCTGCCTCCCAATGCTGCCGTTCTCTGCACCAGTCCAACCTTTGGCCACAGTGTCTCGCTGTTAAAGGAAGCACTAATCTTGGACGGTACGAAAGAAGCCCAAAGGATTGAATGCGGCGATATAAGGTTCGCATACTAACGGGCCTACCTTCTTCTCCAATCCATTGATCACCGATTTGACGCGTAGTAGCGAAACGGTCTCGCAGGGCTATTTGTCTTAAGCGCCGATCTTGACGTTCTGTGGTACGCCTTGGTTGACCAATTGGTCTTCTTCTTGCTCCTCGACCTTCTTCTGTCCATACCTGATACACACGTATTACAGTTGCTGCAGTGGAATCAATACGGCGGGCAATTTTGCGATAGGACATACCGACATCTCGATAAGCAACAACTCGACCCCGGTCAAAATCGCTCAAATGGTGATATTGTGGACGTCTTCGGACTCGAGGCATTTTATTTAAGCTTAACACACTCAACGGAAACACGAAAACTAAAATCATCTGTACTAAACAGCTCATATAAATAGTTTTATCAAAAAAGAAAATGTGAAATATTTTTTTTTTCACAATAAATATAAAAGGCACAAGGTTGAAATTGTTATCAATGTATGCTTTAAATATAGTCACTCTGTTGCTAAAATATGAATTCAAAAAAATCATTCGTTCTTGGTGTTACGCTTCTAATGTCATTGAGTGTATATATATATATATATATATATATATATATATATATATATATATATATACATATATATATATATATATATATATATATATATATATATATATATATATATATATATATACATATATATATATATATATATATATACATATATATATATATATATATATATATATATATATATATACATATATATATATATATATATATATATATATATATATATATACATATATATATATATATATATATATATATATATACACATATATATATATATATATATATATATATATATATACACATATATATATATATATATATATATATATATATATATACACATATATATATATATGTATATAGCTTTTAATTAAGCTTCTAACGAGTGTTTCTACTCCTTGATTAAGCATGAAGTAAAATTTAGAGTTTAGAAAAGCCTGACCGTTACGTATTTTATAAAAGTATTTGTAAGTGTATTTCTAACTTCACAATATTTCAGTGTTTTATACGCGTGGCGCATGAAGTAAAATTTCGAGTTTAGAAAATCCTGAAAATTTGGTTTGGCCGCTCCGCTTCGCGGAGCGACCAAACCAAATTTTCAGGATTTTCTAAACTCGAAATTTTACTTCATGCTTAGTCTGGGAGTGCTTACACTCGTTCGAAGCTTCAAATTTAACGTTTTTATAAAATCAACGAATGCATAAAAATTTACAACGTATAGATAATGTATGTTTAAGAGAAAAGTTCCCAGTATATAATATAATAAGTCATTATATATATATATATATATATGTATATGTATATATATATATATATGTATATAGTATATATATATATATATATATATATAGTATATATATATATATATACATATATATATACATATATATATATATATATATGTATATATATATATATATATATATATATATATATATATATATATATATATATATATATATATATATATATGTATATATATATACATATATATATATATATATATATATATATATATATATATATATATATATATATATATATGTATATATATATATATATATATATATATATATATATATATATGTATATATATATTTATATATGCGCGTGTGTGTATGTGACTATAATACAAATTACATATATTCGGATATACCGTGTTTTCCTTATATCGTGCTAGGTATAGCCAAAAGCCATCCCGGTATAACGAGGTTCTACTGTATGTCGTTGCAAAAGATGTCAGGTCGTGTACCGAGCATTAAATACATCAAATATCCTATGAGTTCCCTATAAGGCTTAACAGTTTTAGTATCACTTTCACCTATAGATAAATTTAATTTTGATTGCATTAGAATACTAACATGTTTACAATCAGTCATGTTGAAAACATTTAGAATCTTATAAATCAACTCTTTTTGATTTACAATTAAACCATTTTTACTTTTAGTAATAATCAAACCTAAGAACTTTAAAACTGAATTATTAGACAAGTCTCTCGTTTGAAACTTTTTCATTAAGTTCTCTTTAACAATATGCAATTTGTCTTTAATTTTTGACATCAAAATTAAGTCGTCAACATAAATTAAAATATAAACATCTTCAGCCGTAATATAACGAGTGGTATGATTATTATCGATGATATTTTGGAGTTGAAACCGAGCTGCAGATTCAACGAGTGCGCAGCACGAGTTGAATGTGCTGTTTCGGTTTCAACGACAAAATATCATCGATAATTAATCATATCACGAGTTACAGTTTTGACGTTTCGAATGACAGGACAACTTATCACCCCTTCTTTTGTTTTTTATCATCGCGGTGATAGACATGAGCCGTAGGTACATGTCTATCACCGCGATGATAAAAAACAAATCTCTCTTGTATCTCATTGGTTTAAAATTCGTTCTATTAGGCTATGAGTTGTATTCTCACTTAAATATAAGCAAGGATCAGTTTTTGATCTTACAAAACCTAAAGTCTGTAGATATTGATTTAAATGTTCATTCCAGCATTTTGGTGACTGCTTCAGTCCATACAGTGCCTTCTTTAGTTTACAAACTTTACCTGTTTTGGTTTCTTTTAAACCTTCTGGTATTTACATGTAAACATGTTCCTTCAAAACACCATAAAGAAATGCAGACTTGATATCTAGTTGTAAAGTTTCCAGGTTTTCTTGAACAAGCAATGATAATAAGATTTCAATAGTCACCATTCTCGCTACGGGAGCATACTGATCTTCATCTTGGTTATGCTGAATAAATCGTCTTGCCACTAGCCGAGCTTTCTTTAAAATCTTACCATCAGCTTCCTTTTCACGAAACACCCATTTCGAGTCAATCAATTCTTCATTTGGTGGTTTATCCACTATATCACACGTATCATTTCTTCCGAGAGATGACAATTCTTCTTCGATTGCCTCTTCCCATCCATTTCCCAATGTTATTGCTTCAGAATAACTGCGGTAGTTCTGTAGATAAGTTTCCTACTAAGAGCGCCTCCATTAAGTTCATTTTGTATTCTTCATAACGCACTGGACGTACCTTTTCCCTTGAACCTCTTCTTAAGTTTTCGACTTCGTTACTTGGGTTTTCCACTTCGTTGGTTGGATTATTTCTTTTAACTACTTCTTTAAATTTAGTTTCAAAATTTTCCCTTTCTTCATCTTGAACTGTTACTTGTCCAAACATTTCTCTTCATTGAATACAACGCTTCTCGCTATGATTATCTTCTGCTGTTCCGATAACCATTATCAGCATCATGTACATTTTCTTGCTTCGAGGATCCAGTTTGCTATTCCTATCTTCTTTCGAAATGTATACATATGCAGGACAACCAAAAATTTTAATCTTTTCCAAATTTGGTTCCTCCTTAAACCACACTTCTGCAGGTGTTACTGGATTAGGAAGTACAGATGTACTTGTTCTGTTTGTCAAGTAAATTGCCATAAATAAGACACTTACATCTGTGTGCACCAAACTAAGTTCTGAACCTAGGTCAGACCTAGGTCTGCAATCTATTTTAAAGTGCTGCACCAACGTAAAATGGACATTTTAAGACACAACGGCGACCCACATTTCAGGTCACCGATTTAGTGATCCTAGGTCGGTGTTCATAACCTCGTTAAATCAAACAGACGTTAGATTTGAGTGTAAAGTGAAATCAAGTGAAAAATCTCGAAAAATGGATTTCATAGAAAACGTTGATATTGTTGACGATATTGAAATTATAAACGTTGTGGACGTACGAGTTCCGCGTCAACATTTTCAAAGAACGAACTTCTTTGAATCATTAACAGAAGAAGAGTTTTTCCGACGATTTCGATTAAGAAAAATGACAGTAATGTATATTTTAGAAAATATTGAAAACAAGTTAGAGTTTTGGCACAATCGGTAAGGTGTTTTGCAAGAACATATTTTCATTATAAAAATTAAATTACATTTTTATTTCAGTAATAATTCAATAAGCCCTGTAAACCAATTGCTGCTAACACTGCGTACAACTACACAACGTACAACTACACAACGAACCTGAACCCCCTGTGGATAATGAAATATGGAACCATAATATGCAAAATATTTTAAGACAAGGAAATATTGATGAACCAATTATTTATGATAATAATCAATATGATAACAGACGACATCTTGTCAATACTTATTTTATGCACTTATAAATCAGTATTCTTAGTAATAAATATTTCCGTATAAACAATATGTACCTACCTTTACTTGTTAGCAATATTTTACCAAAAATACAATTATGATATAAAACAACAAAACAACAAAAATAAATTCTGGTAATTAAAAAATACAACATACAAAAATTCTAAGAATAATATTTGCTTATATTTTATAAACTGACCACAAAAAAAATAATTTGGTTTAATTTTTTTTACAATTGCATTTCATTGCCGCCAATTCCAATTTGTATAGTTCTTTTTTGTGGGAAAATTCTAAGTCGTGCATTTCTTTTTTTCTTGCATTCTCGTCTATATAATATTTTTTTTGTGCTGACAAAACATCAATTTTTGCTTGTTCTAAATTACCAACTTTTGTCACATCCGGTCTACGTTTTGTTGCCCATGAAGCTCTTACAGAATCTTCCTTTGTGTTTTTCGTTTGAGCAGTTTGCAAAATATCTAAAGCAGGGTCTATAGTGACATCCTCTATATTTTCATTGTTTATTGTAACAATTTCTTCTTGTGACTCATTTTCTATTTGAATATCTTCAATAACTTCTAAATTGTATTGATTAATAAGAATATAAAATAGTTTTTTTAAAGATGACTTACCAATATTAATTGCATCACAATCATAATTGTTTTCAAGTCCTTCTACTGTTTTAGTATTTAATATAGATAAAGTAAATTCATCTACTTTATCAAGTATTTGTTCACAAGAGCCACCACCAGTTTTATACAGCTCCTGTCTTTGTTTGGCTGCCTTTTTCTTAGTGTCCATTTTTATGTGTGCCCATTGCTTACGCAATGAATTTCCATCACGATATACATTTACATTTTTCGAATTGAACATTTTTTCAACTATCTTCCATGTTTTTTCTTTTTGTTGGTTAGTGTTGGCATTTGTTTCTTTCGATTCAAGTATTCCTTTGTATTTATTCACAAGTTCAATTAACAATTTCCTTTCTTCATGGGTATAATTAATTCGTTTTGAATTTCCACTCATTTTTTCTAGAAATTTATATTCTTATATATAAATAAGTATTTAGTACAGCTGAGAAAAATCTCATTACAATTAATTATGCAGATATACTGCTTTTTACTAGTACGTAGGAATGACAAAATCAGGGAAAAATATGTAAAAACTGTTTTCAGTCATATGAACTACTTTAAGGTATTTTTTTCTTTAACTATCTTTTCAGGTTAAATAAAAATCATGTAAATTAATACAATTCCACCGCACTTGTAAGGTAAAGTATTTAAAACATAAATGATATTTTACTTACCAATAAGAAAAAGAAACAGTAAAAATTTCAGCAAAATAAACCGTAAACACCGTTTCACACTTTTTGAGCGCTTTTGACAATGTTTTTGACGTTAGCTTAGTGCTATTTTATTTTAATTTTACAACGTTGCCGGACCTTAACGGAAATTTAGTGAGGATGCAGTTCGAAAAGTTTGGTGCACCACAATTGAGATCCTAGGTCGAACCTGATGTGGGTCGAACCTACTTAAAACAGAACCTAGGACATGTTGGTGCACACGGGCATTAAACTTTGTATAACTGAGGTTAACAGTTAACAGTTTAAGTAAATTGCCGTTCGTACAGCTTCCCCCCAGAATCGCTTTTCCATTTTCGAATCAAATATCAAACATCTTGCCTTTTCAATCATAGTACGATTGTATCGTTCTGCAACTCCATTTTGTTCTGGATTACGCGGTACAGTATACTGTATATGAATTCCTTTTCTTTGACAAAATAATTTGAATTCCTTTGACGAATATTCCCCTCCATTGTCACATTTTAGACGTTTAATTTTCTTTCCAAATTTAGCTTCAAACATTTCCACATAAACATTAAAAGTGCGATTCTTTTCGCAATCTACAACAAGTTAGTCTTACAAAGACTATATCAAACACTCATTGAAACAACTACTTCCCGGGCTAATACCCCGACGGACATTGAATTATACAACAAGTGTTTACTGTTACATACAGCAACCTACTGCAAATGTAACAATTTGGGTCAAATTATTCAGACCATCCACAAACGCGTTTCGAGATTTATCTCTCATCAGTATAGCTTTGCCATTCCCTCTGAACAATTTGACACCTTAGACTGGCGGTCACGGGAATGGCAAAGCTATACTGATGAGAGATAAATCTCGCAAGTAACGAAAGGATTAAAAGGAATGATTCGAATTAAAAGTATGTGTGAGAGTGGATGAGGTATGAGTGTGATAATGGAAGTGGTAAATCAAAGGCCAGGGAGGAGTAGCTAAGGAAAGGGGTGTGGAAAATGAGGATTCATTATTATTTAGAGGCATTTAATAAAGTATTGTTAATTTTAAGTTAAATAATTATACCTGTGATTGGTAGGGGTGCATGCCAAACAAAGGTATATCTGTTAAACTGTGTATATTAGGTTGCATATGTTAAAATATGTATATCGGGTTGCATGGGTTAAAATGTGTATGTAGGGTTGCATAGGTTAAAATGTGTATATTGGATTGCATAGGTTAATATGTGTATATTGGATTGCATAGGTTAAAATATGTATATTGGATTGCATAGGTTAAAATGTGTGTACTGGGTTGCATAGGTTAAAAATGTGTATATTAAGTTGCATATGTTAAATGTGTATATTGGGTTGCATAGGTTGAAATATGTATATTAATTTGGATTGATTGAGTTACTTGAAGATAATTATACTTTGATTAAAAAACACTTAGAACCTTTCTTCAATACTTTATTTTGTAACCAAATGTACATTTCGGACACGAAGTGTCCATTATCAATGGTTTGATACTAATACAAAAAATATACATTTTACACTGATTTATATACACTAAAAAATTAGGGAATTAGAGGGTGTCGGTAGGGGGTGTGGTTATGGTGGTAATAAACTAATTTTAGCCGAAAAAAGGTTATCTGTGGGTAAGTAGGTACGTGTTTGATGGGGATTCCAAGGGATTAGGAAAACACCCGAGTTTCAGGTGGACACACTAAATCTAATAAAACATTTTCGAGCGGACTTAAATCGAAATTTAACAGTAGGTTTTCTTGTTTTTTCATTTGAATTGCCTCCAACATATTTAAATGATAAATGTACATTTGGTTACAAAATAAAGTATTGAAGAAAGGTTCTAAGTGTTTTTTAATCAAAGTATGTATATTGGGTTACATAGGTTAAAATGTGTATATTGGGTTGCATAGGTTAAAATGTGTATATTAGGTTGCATATGTTAAATGTGTATATTGGGTTGCATACGTTAAAATGTGTATATTGGATTGCATAGGTTAAAATGTGTATATTGCATAGGATAAAATGTGTATGTTAAGTTACAATTTAAACATGTCGCTGCAGTCTAACAGCAACGAACCTCGAAAACCACTCACGAGCAAATAATATTAATAAATTGTTTGGTGTTGTAGGCGTTCACTTTGTGCTACATCTTAAATACACTTGTAAATAAAACACTTTTTACTTTGTTTAACCACTGAATCTTACATTTAATTGTTTGACTAGTTTCGACTATCTAGTAGTCATTCTCAAACTAAAGTGAATGACTACTAGATAGTCGAAACTAGTCACACAATTAAATGTAAGATTCAGTGGTTAAACAAAGTAAAAAGTGTTTTATTTACAAGAATATTAATAAACGTTAAATAGTATTATTATTAAACCACACTCACACAATAAATAATGAAACAAAATTAGTAAGACAAATAAAACAAATAGATGTAAATTACAATAAATTGTTATGTAAAGCAAATTCTGTAATTTTATATTTCATGATATTTGTCACAATTTAGACCAAGATACATTTTTCGACAAAAATAATGTTTAATTCACTGATTATAGAGGCTTCTACTTCGTTATACATTGTTGAACATAAATAAAACACTGTTTATCACTTTGTTTGTATAACAATTGGTTTATTTGGTGACTATAGTTTCGATACTACACGTATCATTATCAAACCGTTAGTAACAAGAAACTACAAAGGAACATTATTTATATTTGCAAATTTTCTAATAACAGCGTTAAAGAGGGGGCTGTATTTAAGGTCAAGCTGGTCGTTAATTACGGGAATTTCCCGATTAGCGCGGGCTCTGTGAATCTCCAAAGACTCCAGGAGGTCCATCTTTCTACCCTTCTCGGCAAAGTGAATAACTGAAAGTACATCCTCGCCAAAAAAATGGTTATTTTCAATCAAATGTTTGGCGAAAGATGACTTATCAATTAATCTATGCCGAAAAGAGTAAAGATGCTCACTGAGACTGGTCTTAAAATTACGACCAGATTGACCTATATACACTCCCTTACAATCATTACAGGTTAATTTATATATTCCTGATTTGTAAATACAATTACCAATTGTTATACAAACAAAGTGATAAACAGTGTTTTAAAAATAATGTTTCCCTTTTTGTTAATAGTTCTTTCGAAAAATGTATTTTGTTTAGAATTGTTATTTTGGAATTCAAAATATAAAATTATTAGTGTTATGCAAACGAAGTTAAGACGATTTTAATTGATAAAATTATTTATAATAAAGTAAAACTATAACAAAAAATACGGAAATATATTCGAAAGTTGTTTTTCTGTGATAACAAAAATTATGGAAACATCCAGTTGATTTCTAGCTTAATTTTATTCAATTTTTCAAAATACATTTCTAATATTTATTAATGTCCAATTAAACTTAAGGAGCGTATTTTGAACTTTAACTTGTTAACTTGTTACAGTTTTACATCATTTGCACAATCATATATCGATTTGTAGCTTCCCACACTTTACTTTAAATCAGTGTTCAATATTTGTATTTTTTTTTTAAATATATTGTCTTTTAGGTGTCTTTGTTTGGGACGTCGAAGGTAATCAATTTTACGATTTCCTGAGCGCTTATGGTGCTGTAAATCAAGGGCACTGCCACCCGAAAATAATAGCTGCACTCAAAAAACAACTAGATGTCCTGACTCTAACTTCAAGAGCGTACTTTACTGATGCTCTCGGTGAGTTCGCCGAATACATGCACAATGTTTTCGGATACGACAAGGTTTTGCCGATGAACAGCGGGAACGAGGCTGGAGAAACCGCCATCAAGATCGCCAGGAAATGGGGCTACATGAAGAAGGGCATACCTGAAAACCAAGCAGTGGTCGTCTTCGCAGAAGGCAATTACTGGGGAAGGACCATGTCTGCGATTTCGATTTCTTCCGATTTGAAAATCAAGGATAAATACGGGCCCTTCATGCCTGGATTCAAATCTGTGCCATATAGTAATCTTCCAGCTTTAGAGGTATTAATTAGGGCCAGTGGCACCAAACACGGGTTTAACTCTGAACTTGAGTTCAAAGGACATTAAAACTGTGATCTTGAACTTAAGTTTAGTTTGAACTCGAGTTCAACTTATTTGGTGCAACTGAGCCTTAGATAGATATAGTTTTAGTATTCTAAACAAATCAAAATAATCTAGATTGTATCTTTCTATTATACTTATCTGAAAACACTTCGATTCCAAATGCCTCTAGAATAATGAAAACGTCACTTTTTCAAGCCACCGCACCGAAAACGTTTGTTTATGCGCCTTTCCGTGCGCTCTGAAATGTTTCCATAGCAACAATGTATTTGTCACTGAAGTTTTATTTTCCGTCAGTGAATTACGTTAGTTTGGTTGAAACGTACGCAGACTTAGAAGAAATTGATTTTGTAGATGATATTTCGCATAATATATTGACCCAAGCGGCACAAGTAAGCGTTGCTAGTAAAATCCAGATATAGACATGAACACAGGCGGAATGGGAACTATAAAAAACACCAAAATTGTGAGTGACGATGTATAACTTCTATTTTATTCTTCTGAAAAAGACAATTCTGCACAATCGTACACCTTATGGTGTTGATTCGCTACGACAAAACGATGTTTAGCTTTAAAATAAGTGCTAACTCGATCGAATTTCAAAAACTGGTATTCAATTTCATTTTCTTTCGTATTAGTTGTATTTTTTTACTACCATAAAAATTGCTAGTTTCAAATTAAAAAAAAATAATTCAAGTTTTTAGATAAGTATAATGTTTTCAGATAAGTAACAGGTGATCCATTTCGAGGTTCCTACTTTTTTAAAGAAAAACAAACACAGAAAATTTAAATTTATTGGAGAAAGTTTATTATTATTTGAAAGAACATTCTTTGGCATTTATTTTTTGAAGATTATGTCTATCAAATGTTGGCCGTTGCTACGTCGCAGATGGTCCATCCGTTGAGTCCAATTTTCGATGACTCGTTCGAGCATTTCGACTGGTAACTGGCGAATGACACGCGTGATATTTTCCTCCAAGGCCTGAATCGAAGCGGATTTGTCCGCATAAACTTTAGACTTTACATATCCCCACAGGAAAAAGTCTAACGGTGTGATATCACACGATCTTGGTGGCCAATCGACCG
This sequence comes from Philonthus cognatus, assembly GCA_932526585.2. Taxonomy (NCBI): domain Eukaryota; kingdom Metazoa; phylum Arthropoda; class Insecta; order Coleoptera; family Staphylinidae; genus Philonthus; species Philonthus cognatus. Next base: position 10,837,552 of record OW052252.1, on the reverse strand, counting down.
GCCCAAAACGTGAAATTATGTGCTCACCGAAATGTTCTCTCAATAAATCCATTGATTGATGCGATGTGTGGGAAGTGGCGCCGTCTTGCTGAAACCAAATGTCGCCGAGATTACGAGCTTCAATTTCAGGCAACAAATAGTCGGTTATCATGGCACGATAACGGTCGCCATTGACTGTTACGTTCGCACCGGCATCATTTTTAAAGAAATATGGACCGATGATTCCACCGGCCCACAAACCACACCAAACCGTTATTTTTTCTGGATGAAGTGACAGTTCTTGAATCTCTTCAGGTTGCTCTTCGTCCCAAATGCGGCAATTTTGTTTGTTTACATACCCATTGAGCCAGAAATGGGCCTCATCGCTAAACAAAATTTGCCTCGAAAACGTCAGATTTTCTTGGAACTTTTCAAGAACCCTTAAAGCGAAGCGATGTCGCTTGGGAAGGTCGAGCGGCTTCAGTTGTTGCAGAAGCTGTATTTTGTACGCTTTCAATTTAAGATCTCGACGTAAAATGCGCCAAGTCGTTCCATACGTCCGTCCGAGTTGCTGCGAACGGCGCCGAATCGACTCTCGTATATATATATGCAGACGTTGTACATTTTACCACGCTCGGTTTACTAAAAGAATACAATTAGAAGCTTTAAACGAGTGTTTTCCACTCCCAGGCTAAGCATGAAGTAAAATTTCGAGTTTAGAAAAGCCTGAAAATTTGGTTTGGTCGCGCAGCGCGAAGCGCGGAGCGGCCAAACCAAATTTTCAGGCTTTTCTAAACTCGAAATTTTACTTCATGCGCCACCGGTACGAAACACTGATTCAATGTAAAGTTCAGCTGTCTGTTTTACACTTTATAATATGTCAGTGTTTAATACGCGTGGCGCATGAAGTAAAATTTCGAGTTTAGAAAAGCCCAGAAAATTTGTCTCGGGTCGCTGCGCGACCCTCGACAAATTTCCACGGGGCTTTTCTAAACTCGAAATTTTACTTCATGCTTAGTCTGGGAATGGAAAACACTTGTTTAAAGCTTTAAATTGAACTTAAAACAAAACAGGAAATATCCGCAATTGTTGTATGAATATGTCATTATTTTTATAAAATCACATTACTTTTTCTTAATTATTTTACCTGTACATTTTCTGACACTCGTTGTTTTTTAGAAGAGTTCAATTTGAAGCTTTAAAAGAGTGTTTTCCACTCCCAGGCTAAGCATGAAGTAAAATTTCGAGTTTAGAAAAGCCTGAAAATTTGGTTTGGTCGCGCAGCGCGAAGCGCGGAGCGGCCAAACCAAATTTTCAGGCTTTTCTAAACTCGAAATTTTACTTCATGCGCCACCGGTACAAAACACTGATTCAATGTAAAGTTCAGCTGTCTGTTTTACACTTCATAATATGTCAGTGTTTAATACGCGTGGCGCATGAAGTAAAATTTCGAGTTTAGAAAAGCCTGAAAATTTGGTTTGGCCGCTCCGCGCTTCGCGCTACGCGACCAAACCAAATTTTCAGGCTTTTCTAAACTCGAAATTTTACTTCATGCTTAGCCTGGGAGTGGAAAACACTCGTTTAAAGCTTCTAATTGTATTCTTTTAATAAACCGAGCGTGGTAAAATGTACAACATCTGCATATATATACTTAAAAAAAAAAATCTCTTTATGAAAATATTTGGTGTTAAATAAAACTCTCTGTATATGTATATAAATTCTCTTGTTAAGGTGACTGTGTGAATTAATTTATTCGCTTTTGTTTTGTATTGAAAGAAAAACCAAATTACGTGCTGGACGTGGTCTATTCGGTCGAATATTATCCAATAATAAATGCTGGGTCTCAAAATGGGTGATGGTGTTGCGAATAGTACGCTCAGTAGGCCGATTATGTTGACCATAAGTTATGCGAAGCGCACGAAACACATTCCTCACAGAACGTGACTTTTCGTAATAAAGTTGAACGATTTGTAAACGTTGTTCAGGCGTAAGTCTTTCCATTATGAAATGCCAAACAATACTAAACAAAAATAACATGACAGCATGACACGACTCACACGTGATCTGTCAAAAAAAGGCTATTGAAAAAAGTATCTCTACTTGGATCACCTTTTATAATAAAAAAAAAAAAAAAAACGTTTATTACACGTCCAAAAATTATTTTTTCCGTGCTTGCATGACTTCCCGTATTCAGCTACGCCTCACACGGGAAATGTAACGCGCGCATGGAAAAATCCCTTTTTCTAGACTCCTAATGAAATATACTATTCTTGTCTATCTTGTAGAAAGCTTTTAAAGAGAATCCGAATATCTGTGCGTTTATGGTTGAGCCCATTCAGGGAGAAGCGGGTATTGTCGTTCCTCATGATGGTTATTTGAAAGGTGTCCGTGAACTTTGTACTAAATACAATGTTCTTTGGATTGATGACGAGGTGCAGGCTGGTTTGGGTCGCACAGGAAAACTTTTGGCTGTGTACCATGAGAACGTTAGGCCCGACATGGTGTGTTTGGCTAAGGCTTTATCTGGAGGAATGATGGCGGTAAGTTGCATTATAAATTATGTTGTATTTCAATAAAATACACTTATGGCATATGAAGGGTTTAGGGGATAAAACTAATAAGTCACAATTTTGAAAGTTTACAATGGGACAAAATGGAAGGTAAGAACTAGTATGTTTTACAGGTTATTTGGCCTACGAGATAATATTTGGTCAAGCCACACAATGGCGTCAAAAACAATTTTTAGTATTTTTTGGATTCATTTAGTTTTTCCCCTTAGCCCTTCATATACCCTACCAGCGACGGTTCGCAGGCTAACTTCAGGGTCGGCCGCAGCTCCAAGGCACACACATTTTGAGGTTGGGATCGCTTTATAAATACGCAGAATTGCATAACAAAGTCATCTTTCAATAACGGATACATATTACCTTGGGTCTCTGGCAGACTCTGAAGTTAGGCTGCGAGTCGTCGCTGTACCCTACCCACGATTTTTCGCCAGATCTGTCTATGATCCTGCAAGTCCTACCTCAAACTGAAACATTTTTAACTTAGTACATTGTTCTTTCCCCAGTTTTCAGCTGTTTTAGCCGACGACGACGTCATGCTCTGCATGTTACCAGGTGACCACGGCTCAACCTACGGCGGCAACCCGCTCGCCTGCAGAGTGTCCATCACTGCTTTGAAGGTAATCATCGAGGAAAAACTAATCGAAAACGCCGCGAAGCTAGGCGAAATCTTGAAAAGGGAATTGAAAAAGTTACCAAAGGAGATCGTGCAGGAAGTTAGAGGAAAGGGACTCTTTCACGCTATAGTCATTAGAGATGGTATTTTACGAAACAACAAACTGATTATTTTATGCTGATCAAATCTTTTTCAGATTTAGATTTCAGAGCTTGCGATGTTTGCATACGACTCAGGGATAATGGCCTGTTGGCAAAGTCAACGCACGATCACGTGATTCGTTTAGCGCCACCCATGGTGATGACTGAGGAACAACTTTTGGAGTGCACTGGGATTATTATTAAAACGATTAACTCTTTTATGAAATAAATTGACTTGTTTAATAATGAGATAACGGAAATAAATGTTAAAGGCAAATTTTCAACAAAAAAGGCAGAAGTTCTAGCATCCTCGTAGTTCTACTAGTGTTAACGAACTTCATGCGTAATCAAGTAAATTCCTGTGAAGATGTAGTAGTAAAGACTTCCCACTGAGCAAACACATTTAAGTAATATTTCATCAACATTAAAACAACGTTTAATGTTGTTACAATGTTGATAAAACGTTGTTTGTTTGTTTTTTTGCTCAGTGGGTTGTTATGAACATTTTTTTTTTCACATGAGGTGGTATCGCTTAGCGTCCCTGCACTACGGTCTCCGTGGTCCTTTTGTGCTCATCTGGTTATTTTACTCCCTGTATATTCCTGTGTCTTCTAAGAAGTCCAGGAGTTTGGGCCAGGGGATGTTCTTGAGCTGTTCTTCAGGAAGCACGGGCTTCCCGAGTTGCTCCGTGCGTTGCCGTTTATAGGCTTCGCATGTGCACAGTAGGTGTTGGGGAGTTTCCTCTTCTTCCAAGCACCCACGGCATAGGGGGCTTTTCTCAAGACCCATCCTATGTTTGTGCTTATTCAGGTCACAGTGCCCAGTAATTAGTCCTGTGATTTTCCTTAGTTTCATTCTGCTCAGTCCTGACAGCGCTAATGCGCTATCAGGTACCGGGCCATCTAGGAAGAGTCTCGTGTGCCTCATTCCCATTTGGTTGTGCCATGCCTTTGTATGCTCCTCTGCTAACTTGCGTCGGATTATTTCCTTTCCGGTTTCATGTGGTATTACGAAAGCGGGTTCAGGTCCTATAAATTCACCTGTTGCCCCTTGTTTGGCCAGCAAGTCGGCCCCCAAGTGTCCAATAATTCCTTGGTCCTTGGTTATCCATACTAGCTGTGTTTTTGTTGTTGTCGCCAGTGCGTCCAGCCTGTTTATGCAGTCTATAACCAGTCTGGACTGAACTATCGGCGAGGCTAGCGCTTTTAGGGCTGCCTGGCTGTCCGACATAATGGTAATTGGTCCTTTGTTGAGTCCCGACTCCATTATGTGGTGGGCACACCAGTCAATGGCGGCCACTTCAGCCTGGAAGATGGAGGCATGTTTCCCCAGAGCAACCGTGAATTGTTTGCTCCGGTTACAGCCTCCATAGATACCAGCCCCGGTTCCTTTAGTGTTTTTGGACCCGTCTGTGTACCAGATGGTTCCTTTACTCGTTCCCGGGTATGTTCCATTTGTCCATTCACTCCGCTGTGGTATGATTATTTTGAATCTGCGGGATGGGTGTACGATTTTAGTGAAATCGGACCTCATTTTTAGGATTTCTTCTTCTTGTAGCACTTTAAATGTTTCCGGTCTAGATGACCCTACATTTAAAGTGTGTCCATTTATGTGCAGTCTGTAGGCTGCCTGTCTGGCTTCCATCATAACATATAGATGTAGTGGTGGAAGCGATAATATGTGTTCCATGGCTGCTGTGGGCGTTGTTCTCATTGCCCCAGTAATTAGCAGACACGACTGTCGTTGCACTCTTTCGAGTTTTACGGCTGCGCTCTTGGTTTGGGTTTTTTCTCCCCAAGCGAGCGCCGCGTATGTCACTATGGGTCTTATGACCACGGTGTATAGCCATTTGGTCATACTGGGTCTCAGTCCCCATGTGCGTCCTACCATTTTCCTGGTCGCAAAAAGTCCTCTCATGGCCATTTTGCTGATGTTCTCCAGGTGGAAGTTGAAGTTCAATCTGGTATCAAGTGTGACCCCTAGATATTTTACTTCATTTTTGATTGGGACTTCCATTTCATACATGCGTAGCGATGTTATGTCATCGGTTTTTCGTCTCCTGGTAAAGGGGACTATCGCCGTTTTGGCCGGGTTTACAGCTAACCCTTCGTTCTTGCACCATCTTTCCACGGTAGTTAGTGCCCTCTGCATCAGGCTTGATACAGTGGTCCCAAACTTCCCGCTAACTAGAATGGTCAGATCATCTGCGTACCCCAGGGCATAAATGCCCTGGTTTTCAAGTAGCAGCAGAAGGTCGTCCATGACGAGGCACTACAGGAGCGGCGAGAGAACCCCTCCCTGGGGGCACCCGCCAGCGACCACCGCCTCTGCTGTCTTTCCGTATAGAGTGGTTGTTACAGTCCGGCTCCTGAGCATCTTGTTCACCCAGTGTCGGACCTGCGGGTAAATCCCTCTTTTCTCCATTGCTGTTGCTATGGAGTTGAATGTTGTGTTGTCAAACGCCCCTTCAATGTCCAGAAAGGCCCCCAACGCAATGTCTTTGCATTGTATGGTCCTTTCGCATCTGCTCACTAGCTGGTGGATTGCCAGTTCGCATGACTTTCCCGCTTGGTAGGCATATTGTTGACGGTGTAGTGGTGAGTCCTTTAGGACTCCTTCCCGTATGTGCCTGTCTACTAGTTTTTCTAGTAGTTTTAAAATGAATGATGACAAGCTGATCGGTCTGTAAGATTTGGCCAGGGCATACGAAGCACGCCCTGGTTTGGGTATAAATACCACCCTTATAGTCCGCCAGCTGCTTGGAATGTATGAAAGGGCAAGGCTAGCTCTGAGGATATCACATAGTGGTCCCCTCAGCGCTGCTATCCCCTTTTGTAGCATGACAGGATATATCCCGTCAGGGCCAGGTTTGATAATTGTTTTCGCTGTGTCCCAGTCCTGTTTTGGAGCCTATGTGTTGGGCTCGCTTAGGTCCCCGGATACAGGATTTTCAAGTATTACAGAACCCGGGAAGTGCGTCTGCAGTAATACTTGCAGGGTCCCTTCTACCGAGTCTGTGTACTCTCCATCTTTGGTCAGCAGTGAGCCGATGTTCCTAGCATGATCTTTGCTGAGCGTCTTAAGTATACGGGAGCTTGTGGGTTCACTTTCTATGTCCCCACAGAATTTTTGCCAAAAGTCTCTCTTGGCTTTTTTAATGGCATTGTTATATGCCGTGAGGGCCGTTTTGTACTGCGCCCATTCACCGTTTCTCTTGGCTATGTTGAATAGCCTTCTGGTGCATGCCTTTGCCCTATCAAGATCCCTGTTCCACCAGGTGACCCTGGTGGAAGTGGGTTTGGTAGTTCTTGGGCAGCTTGCTTCAAACGCCGTATTGATGGAGTCCGTGATGCTTTGCACCATGAACTCCATGAGTTCTCGCTCCTGTTGGACAGTCCCCGATTCGGCTGGCTAGTACCTCATTGTACAGGTCCCAGTCAGTTCTCCTCGGGTTTCTGTTTTGGGTTTCCGTTGGTTTTTCTGATTCGATATCGAATCGTATATATCTATGGTCTGATAGTGATGGTTCATCAGACACATGCCAAAGTTTTATCAGTTCACTTGCCTTGCGAGAGGCAAGTGTAATGTCAATTACTTCGCTTCGCACCGCGTTTACGAACGTGGGTACATTTCCAATATTTGCTATTTCAATGTCATTCTCTAAGATAAAATCTAATAGTTTCTCACCTCTTGGATTGATGTCCGTGCTCCCCCATATGATGTGGTGTGCGTTGGCATCGCATCCAAGGATCAGCGGTATGCCATCGTGGCTCCCGCGATTTATCAGCCGCTGGACGATGTCTGGCGGCGGTGGTCCTGGTTGGTCGTAGGGAAGGTAACCGGATCCGAGTATAAACTCCCTCCGTGTTCCCCTTTCCACTACTTCCAGCCGTGCTGCCACTAGGTCTCTGCAACATAGGTCCCATAGGGGCATTAGATTCAGTTCATGTTTTACGATTATACATGTACGTGGGTTACACATAGGTTCGGCCACTATCAGTCGCCTGCCCTGTATGTTTAACCCCTTTACAATTCCCTTGTAGAGCCATGGCTCTTGTACAAGTGCAATGTCAATATTCTCATTAAGGATATATGCACTGAGGGCAGCGGATACCGCCCTACAGTGATGTATATTAATTTGAAGTAATTTGAACATTACTTACCCTTCGGTGATTTGGGCAACGGACTGCTGTCCATTGCTCCCTCTCCGGGCAATGGAATGTCTTCCATTGTTTCCTCTGTGGTCTCCTCAGGTTTGGCGCCGGTCTTTGCCGCCAGGGCCCTGAGGGTGATCGTCGAGAGGCCGAAGTGCAGCTTCTTCCTCTCGCTGACCTTCCCCCAAGAGAACTTGTCCATCAGTAAGATGTACTGAGTTCCCCTGGGGTCCGGCCTCTCTTTAACCACTCTCCAGGTATCGGTGCTCAGGTTGTTCTGCACCGATATTCTGTTAAGGAAGGTGGTCGCCTCTATGGGTGGTCCTGGAGCCCAGGTTAGCACTCTCCTGGGTTCCGGTAAGTCCTTCAGATCAATGATCTGAAGTTCCTTCCCGTTCCCCAGGAGGTTTTTCTCCTTGGAGATGCTCTCGAGCCATGCTCTGGTTTGCATGTCAGAGCATATTACTTTCAGGAATCCCCCTTTGTGGGTGCATTCCTGAAATCTCGGCGATGCTTCGCCTTTCGCCGTGGCATTAATGCATTGGATGATCGAGGTTTTAATAACCTCGGCCTCCTCTGCACTGATGCTATTCTCGGGATATCCCTTCGGTATAATAGCGAGTGCTATGCCCGTAAGGATATCGCTGAAGGTCCTCTTTGGCGGAGGCCCTTTCTCCTCCCTTGGGGTTTTCGCCGGTCTCTTGAGGAGTCCCGGAGGTGTGCAGTCGTTCGACAGGTTTCGCTTTGGCGTCCCTGACGAGCCGGGTGCTGACGTTGGTCCAGGGTATCGCGGATGCGTCCCCCCCCTAGCGTCGGCTTTCCCTGAGGTAGGTTTCGCCTAGGTGTCCCTGCCCTCAGGGCGAGCTTTTCTCTCCTCTGGCGTCGCTTGGTCGCCCCCGATGGCTGTTTAGGGCGTTCGGGTTCGGCTGCGGCGGCACCAGTGGAGGTAGGGTTCTCCGAAGAGCCCCCTATGGTTGTTGTTGGTTTTGTTTTGGTCTTAGGTTATGAACATACAGAGAGTTTTATGTAACACCGAACATTTTCAATGTTTATTTTCGTATGTTCGATTTGTCAAAGCAAAGCATTCAATACACCTTTAATTTTTAGGTTATGTGTAAACAGGGTTGCCTATATGACCATTAAAAATTATAGCCAATTGTAATCAACGCCTCAACTTATTTCAGTACAAATTGTACAAACAGGGAGTTTTTCTTTCAAGTCCTAATTATAGCGTGTGTGCCGTAAATCTTTAGATAATCCTTGTTTTTTTTTAAAGAGTTCAATTTGAAACTTAAAACGAGTGTTTTCCACTCCCAGACTAAGTATGAAGTAAAATTTCGAGTTTAGAAAAGCCTGAAAATTAGGTTTGGTCGCGTAGCGCGGAGCGGCCAAACCAAATTTTCAGGCTTTTCTAAACTCGAAATTTTACTTCATGCGCCACCGGTACAAAACACTGACATATTACGAAGTTTAAAACTCACCGCAAACTTCACATTGAATCAGTGTTTTGTAGCGGTGGCGCATGAAGTAAAATTTCGAGTTTAGAAAAGCCTAATTTGGTTTGGCCGCTCCGCGCTTCGCGCTACGCGACCAAACCAAATTTTCAGGCTTTTCTAAACTCGAAATTTTACTTCATGCTTAACCTGGGAGCGGAAAACACTCGTTTAAAGCTTCAAGTTAATTTCTTTTAATAAACCAAGTGTCGGAAAATGTAGAACGTGTGCATATGTATACTTAAAAGTAAAATTCTCTGTATGAAAATTAACATTGAAAATGTTCGGTGTTACATAAAACTTTCTGTAGATACATTTACGCAATAAAAACATTCATTTATTTTTGTTTCTTTTTATTTTCATTACCCTGCTTAGCATTGACGGCTAACAGAGCGGAATACTTACAAGTATCCTGATTCGTATTATTCGCTTGAAGAAGCCACAGTGTAACACGATTATATTTACTAAATTATTATTAACTTATACTAATACTTAATCATAGTTATTTACAATTTATTAAATTAGCATCAAAATCCCAATAACCGACTGCATTGTATCCCGTCCCTATACCAAAATACGACATTTTCACATAATTAGGATCTTTGTAGTGCATCAATACTTTTCCAGGAGATTTTCCTACTGTAATACTTCCCGCAGTATCGTTTATGGTGACCCAAAATGTTTGGTAATCGGTGGGGTCGATTACACTCTCATTGTGGTACGTCAGAAAGTTCATGCTTTGCTCCTTTCGTATTATAGACTTTGTGTTTCCAAATCCACCAATTACAATTTCGTAGTAGGGTGGATTGACTGCGTATCCGTTGGTGAGTAGAATTGCTACGTCCCATGAAGATTTTACGCTAAATTTCAGACAGTTTCTGCATAGTGGGAAATAGTTGTATACCTGCGAGTTTGCTGGACTGGACGTGTACAATTCTAAAATGGAAAGGGTAAACTGGTTACGTTACATTAAAGTTTATCAGACTGTGGGTCGTGTGTGAATTTTTTGGTGGGTCGTGAGTCAATTTTTGATGGGTTGGTTGTAAGTCAAGTGGGTCGTGATTCAATTTTTGATGGGTCGTGAGTCAATTTTTGATGGGTTGGTTATTATTATTATTTATTTATTCAACCAACGGAACAAGGTCCAATTACAGATTGAAGTTAATACAAATAAAGAAAAAACACAATAATTTTAATTAAAGAAAATTAACATTGTAAATAAACGAAATTTTCAGGTTACTAAAATAACAAGAAATAAACTAAAAGTAAAAAAAAAACTAAGAAAATAAACTAAGAAAGATCACATTGAAGAATTCTTTCGCTGATTTAAAGTTGAATATATCCACATCTGTATTTGTATTAATGAGTTTGTTGTACGTAGCGCACATAGAATACATCGGCGATCTGACCAGTGCGTTCGTTTTGGGTATTGGTAGCTGAAATAGACGTTAAGTTCTTACACTACAGGGCACCAATATATTCAGTTGCTCCAACAATTCAGGGCAATCAATTTGACTATTGAGTACCTTAAACAGCGTTGTCACTAAATTCGCCTTACGGCGACATCCTAAGGAGTGCATTTCAAATTCATCTAACAACGCAGCATAATCGTAATTAAAATCAGGATAAGCCCCGTACTTCTTAAAATCGAGATACTTAACAAACCTCTTTTGTATAGCTTCAATCATCGAGGAGTACTTAGAGTAGTGTGGATCCCAAACACTTGAAGCATACTCCAGCTTACTACGCACAAATGCAAAATAAAGGGTTTTTATTGCACCAATATTCCTAAATGACTTACAATTCCGTATTATAAAACCTAAGGAACGGTTGGCGGTTGAGACAATTTTCATAATATGATCATTGAAAGACGTCGAATATCACACCTAAATCTTTAAACAATACCACTCGGGACAACACTGTACCATTGATGCTATAATCATAAGTGATTTTTGATTTGTTTTTAGTATATGACATAACCTTGCATTTGCCTACATTCAATGAGACATTGTTATCCCTACACCAGTTAATTATTATCTCAAGACTATCCTGTAAATATTGGCAATCATTCACAGTAAATATTGGATTAAACAATTTTAGGTCATCTGCAAATATCAAGATGTTATGTGATATTTTATCAGCTATATCATTTATGAAGCAATTAAATAAGACAGGTCCTAGGTTGGATCCCTGCGGGATACCTGAGGATGCGATAAATTGATTTGACTGATATCCCTTATATTCCACAACTAAATGTCTGTTACTAAAATAACTCTGAAATAAATCACATAAACCAGTGGAAAACCCAAGCCGTTTTAATTTATTTATCAGGATCCCATGATCAATTCTATCGAAAGCTTTCGATATGTCAGTGTAAATGACGTCCACCTGAGTACGATTATCTATAAATTTTGAAATAAATTGGGTTTTCAATAAAATATTTGACACAGTTGATTTCATGGGCCTGAAGCCATGTTGATATGAGGACAATTTATTATTAACGTAAGGATTAATATATTTGCAAAGAATAAGTTCAAAACACTTTGCAACGTTAGAGATAATAGCAATAGGGCGATAGTTCGGAACGTCCCTTTTATTGCCCGATTTAAAGACGGGTACAATACGTGCACTTTTCCAACATAATGGAACTTTGCTATAGGTCAGGCATAAGTTAAAGATATGCGTTAAAGGTCTAGCAATAATATCACGACAAACTTTTATTATTAGAGCTGGAATTCCATCCGGGCCCGCACTTAACTTGTTATTTAACTTCCCGAGTGCTTCAATTACTACACAAGTACTGACTTTACATATATTTAAGTAATCAAAGTTATCGTAAGATACATCATTTATTTCGTCAACTTTTCGTAAAGATGATCCTGCATAAGATTTGGAAAAGTGCGTAGCAAAGGCATTGACTATTTCATGTGGGGATGATAATTTTATGTCGTTATATTCCATATATGAAGGAATTGAGGACTCATTACGCAAAGTATTAATAAAATTCCAGAACTTGCCCGGTTCTTTGGATACCTTATCTTCAGTGTTCATGATAAATAACTTAAAATCAGCTGCAGAGAGTAATCTTACTTGAGTCCGCAACTTATTAAATCTTTGCTTAGTAAATTGGGATAAGGGATTCTATTTTTTTAGTTTGAGGAATTTATTTTTTTCTCGAATTTTCTTTTTAAGTTTATCCGAGAACCACGAAGGGAATTTGCATTTACTTCCGGATACTAAGGGAACATGGTCGTGAAATACTTCAAATAACTTATTATAAAAAAGTGTACACGAATCTTCAATGGAATCCGTATTCAGAATATCAGACCAATCAATTAAAGCAATTGACTCATACAGATTAATAAAATTCGCTTTCTTAAAATTAAAAGAACGAGTGTGAGTATTACTTTCAAAAGTTGAAGATGAACTAGAACCCGCAGTCAATGGAATGGTAATATTCACTACAAGTGCAGGGTGGTATTTATCTTCTTGAGTAATAGGATCTTCAAAACGATTTACTTTGCAATGCATGTTACTAAAAACTAAGTCAAGAGTACGATTAAACAGATTATTAATATTATTATATTGATCTAACCCCAAAAATTGAAAGGTATTATATAACCAGGTGCAAGAGGAGTTTAACATTGGGTTTGTGACATATTCACTTAGATTAAAATCACCTACAATGACTAAATTACTATCGTAGAGGACCGCTAAGTTCTCCAATAAATCAGTAATAGTAACTAATTGATTTAAATTTACTGGTGGACATATATATACATTAATAATATATACAGTAACATTGACAAAGATTACTTTTACTATCAATAACTCAATTTTATTCAAAGCAAGCAAAGAGTGATCAAATGTTATTTCCGTAGCATTTAGGGCAGAATCAACAGCAATTAAACCCCCCCCCCCTCCGCATTTCTTATTAGATAAAATACAGTTTCGATCATTACGAAAAACATTATATTTGTCAACAAAAAGCTCACAACTATTTACACTATCACTAAGCCAAGTCTCGGTAAAAGCAAGTATCGGGAAGTCACTGACAGCACTATTCCAAAAAATTTCATTACATTTAGAGTTGAGCCCGCGAACGTTCTGATAATAAATATTAATATCTGAATTATTTATTATGAAAAGTTGATATTTTACAATTATTACGCATGTTGTAGCGACGATTGGACGTAGGTACAGGAGAATCGGCATGACCCAACATGATCTGTTGGTTTGAGGAACTGTCCAGATTTTTATTCAGTTCCAATCCATCCTGCTTCGGTTCCGGGATCGATGGGAACTCGCGATCTTCGTCCAAGTCATCGATGGAATAAATTTTGTCACCCACTTTTAGTGTGTGTGCATCACGTGCTCGCTTAAGATGTTTCCACAGCAAACTCCTGATAATACGCTCATCACTTGTGAGATCTTTATTGATAAAGATACCAGTGCCTTTAAGCTTATTGGCATTTTTAAGAGGTTCGATTCTTTTATCGGCTTTAATAAATTTAACTAATACTGGACGATGTCTAGAAGTCACGGGTCGCCCTAATCTATAGGCACTGGAGATGTCATTAGGTGATAATAACAAATCCAATTTATTAATCAGCAATTCATTAATTAAAGTACAAGTGTCCTCGTTATCCTTTTCGGGTAGTCTTTCAATTATTAGGTTATTCGCTCTTTGCTGAGAGCATTCCGAACATCCTGATGTTCTTTTTTCAGAAGATCAAGTTGAGATTTTAAATTTGTATTCTCCTTACGCAGAGGCTCAATTATATTATTAATTAACGTGGCGAAGTGGCTGGTTAATTCATTAGTTATTTCAGTTTTAAGACGTGCCATTTCGATTGACATCTGCGTCAGTAACTCTTTGTTTGTAATATCGCCCATTATAAGGATACGTTAGATAAACGAAAATGATCAAGTAGGGATAATGGATATAAGAAAACAAACAAGGGCACTCTTCACACTGTACGGTCCTTCACAGTGACTAACTTATTACAACACAATGTAGACTACGGAAAACCACATAAGAAAACAATAGGAAAAAGGAGAGTATAATGGCAATTTACTAGACTCGATAAAACCGATTTGAATGAATATTCGTGGTTCGTTGACCTATGCATTCATTGATTGATATTTAATTATTGATATCTAGTCATTGATACAAATTAATGTTTTTTGCCTAATGAGTCAATGCGATAGCCTGTCCGCATAGACCTGATAGAGGACAAACAGGGTCATCCGGTGCGATCAATAGAAATAAATTACATTAAAAATTACTGAGAATGCTGTGGTTGTATCGATAAGTAACTTTAACACTGTATAATAAACACAAGGTAGATACAGCTTACCAAAAATAATAATAAAGAAATAAGAAATAACCCATCAAAACACTGCACAAAAACGGACCACTACGAACCACGTGCACTCGCACCACGAACGGAAGTCGAGTCGTTGTAAGTCAATTTCTGATGGATCGTGAGTCAATTTTTGCTGGATCGTGAGTCAATTTTTGATTAGTCGTGAGTCAATTTTTGATGGGTTGGTTGTAAGTCAATTTCTGGTGGATCGTGAGTCAATTTTTGGTGGGTCGTTAGTCAATTTCTGATGAGTCGTGATTCTGGTGGATCGTGAGTCAATTTTTGGTGGGCCGTGAGTCAATATCTGGGGGGTCGTGAGTCGATTACTGACAAGTCGTGAGTCAATTTTTGATAGGTTGGTTGTAAGTCAATTTCTGGTGGCTCGTGAGTCAATTTTTGGTGGGTCGTTAGTCAATTTCGGGTGAGTCGTGATTCTGGTGGATCGTGAGTCTATTTTTGGTGGGACGTGAGTCAATATCTGGGGGATCGTGAGTCGATTACTGACAAGGCGTGAGTCAATTTTTGATAGGTTGGTTGTAAGTCAATTTCTGGTGGCTCGTGAGTCAATTTTTGATGGGCCGTAAGTCAATTTCGGGTGAGTCGTGATTCTGGTGGATCGTGAGTCAATTTTTGGTGGGCCGTGAGTCAATATCTGGGGGGTCGTGAGTCGATTACTGACAAGTCGTGAGTCAATTTTTGATAGGTTGGTTGTAAGTCAATTTCTGGTGGCTCGTGAGTCAATTTTTGATGGGCCGTAAGTCAATTTCGGGTGAGTCGTGATTCTGGTGGATCGTAAGTCAATTTTTGGTGGGCCGTGAGTCAATATCTGGGGGTCGTGAGTCGATTACTGATAAGTCGTGAGTCAATTTTTGATAGGTTGGTTGTAAGTCAATTTCTGGTGGCTCGTGAGTCAATTTTTGATGGGCCGTAAGTCAATTTCGGGTGAGTCGTGATTCTGGTGGATCGTGAGTCAATTTTTGGTGGGCCGTGAGTCAATATCTGGGGGGTCGTGAGTCGATTACTGATAAGTCGTGAGTCAATTTTTGATAGGTTGGTTGTAAGTCAATTTCTGGTGGCTCGTGAGTCAATTTTTGATGGGCCGTAAGTCAATTTCGGGTGAGTCGTGATTCTGGTGGATCGTGAGTCAATTTTTGGTGGGCCGTGAGTCAATATCTGGGGGGTCGTGAGTCGATTACTGATAAGTCGTGAGTCAATTTTTGATAGGTTGGTTGTAAGTCAATTTCTGGTGGCTCGTGAGTCAATTTTTGATGGGCCGTAAGTCAATTTCGGGTGAGTCGTGATTCTGGTGGATCGTGAGTCTATTTTTGGTGGGCCGTGAGTCAATATCTGGGGGGTCGTGAGTCGATTACTGACAAGTCGTGAGTCAATTTTTGATAGGTTGGTTGTAAGTCAATTTCTGGTGGCTCGTGAGTCAATTTTTGATGGGCCGTAAGTCAATTTCGGGTGAGTCGTGATTCTGGTGGATCGTGAGTCAATTTTCTGTGGGCCATGAGTCAATATCTGGGGGGTCGTGAGTCGATTACTGATAAGTCGTGAGTCAATTTTTGATAGGTTGGTTGTAAGTCAATTTCTGGTGGCTCGTGAGTCAATTTTTGATGGGCCGTAAGTCAATTTCGGGTGAGTCGTGATTCTGGTGGATCGTGAGTCAATTTTTGGTGGGCCGTGAGTCAATATCTGGGGGGTCGTGAGTCGATTACTGACAAGTCGTGAGTCAATTTTTGATAGGTTGGTTGTAAGTCAACTTCTGGTGGCTCGTGAGTCAATTTTTGGTGGGTCGTTAGTCAATTTCGGGTGAGTCGTGATTCCGGTGGATCGTGAGTCTATTTTTGGTGGGACGTGAGTCGATATCTGGGGGATCGTGAGTCGATTACTGACAAGGCGTGAGTCAATTTTTGATAGGTTGGTTGTAAGTCAATTTCTGGTGGCTCGTGAGTCAATTTTTGATGGGCCGTAAGTCAATTTCGGGTGAGTCGTGATTCTGGTGGATCGTGAGTCAATTTTTGGTGGGCCGTGAGTCAATATCTGGGGGGTCGTGAGTCGATTACTGACAAGTCGTGAGTCAATTTTTGATAGGTTGGTTGTAAGTCAACTTCTGGTGGCTCGTGAGTCAATTTTTGGTGGGTCGTTAGTCAATTTCGGGTGAGTCGTGATTCTGGTGGATCGTGAGTCAATTTTTGGTGGGCCGTGAGTCAATATCTGGGGGGTCGTGAGTCGATTACTGACAAGTCGTGAGTCAATTTTTGATAGGTTGGTTGTAAGTCAATTTCTGGTGGATCGTGAGTCAATTTTTGGTGGGTCGTTAGTCAATTTCTGATGAGTCGTGATTCTGGTGGATCGTGAGTCAATTTTTGGTGGGCCGTGAGTCAATATCTGGGGGGTCGTGAGTCGATTACTGACAAGTCGTGAGTCAATTTTTGATAGGTTGGTTGTAAGTCAATTTCTGGTGGCTCGTGAGTCAATTTTTGGTGGGTCGTTAGTCAATTTCGGGTGAGTCGTGATTCTGGTGGATCGTGAGTCTATTTTTGGTGGGACGTGAGTCAATATCTGGGGGATCGTGAGTCGATTACTGACAAGGCGTGAGTCAATTTTTGATAGGTTGGTTGTAAGTCAATTTCTGGTGGCTCGTGAGTCAATTTTTGATGGGCCGTAAGTCAATTTCGGGTGAGTCGTGATTCTGGTGGATCGTGAGTCAATTTTTGGTGGGCCGTGAGTCAATATCTGGGGGGTCGTGAGTCGATTACTGACAAGTCGTGAGTCAATTTTTGATAGGTTGGTTGTAAGTCAATTTCTGGTGGCTCGTGAGTCAATTTTTGATGGGCCGTAAGTCAATTTCGGGTGAGTCGTGATTCTGGTGGATCGTAAGTCAATTTTTGGTGGGCCGTGAGTCAATATCTGGGGGTCGTGAGTCGATTACTGATAAGTCGTGAGTCAATTTTTGATAGGTTGGTTGTAAGTCAATTTCTGGTGGCTCGTGAGTCAATTTTTGATGGGCCGTAAGTCAATTTCGGGTGAGTCGTGATTCTGGTGGATCGTGAGTCAATTTTTGGTGGGCCGTGAGTCAATATCTGGGGGGTCGTGAGTCGATTACTGATAAGTCGTGAGTCAATTTTTGATAGGTTGGTTGTAAGTCAATTTCTGGTGGCTCGTGAGTCAATTTTTGATGGGCCGTAAGTCAATTTCGGGTGAGTCGTGATTCTGGTGGATCGTGAGTCAATTTTTGGTGGGCCATGAGTCAATATCTGGGGGGTCGTGAGTCGATTACTGATAAGTCGTGAGTCAATTTTTGATAGGTTGGTTGTAAGTCAATTTCTGGTGGATCGTGAGTCAATTTTTGATGGGCCGTAAGTCAATTTCGGGTGAGTCGTGATTCTGGTGGATCGTGAGTCAATTTTTGGTGGGCCGTGAGTCAATATCTGGGGGGTCGTGAGTCGATTACTGACAAGTCGTGAGTCAATTTTTGATAGGTTGGTTGTAAGTCAATTTCTGGTGGCTCGTGAGTCAATTTTTGATGGGCCGTAAGTCAATTTCGGGTGAGTCGTGATTCTGGTGGATCGTGAGTCAATTTTCTGTGGGCCATGAGTCAATATCTGGGGGGTCGTGAGTCGATTACTGATAAGTCGTGAGTCAATTTTTGATAGGTTGGTTGTAAGTCAATTTCTGGTGGCTCGTGAGTCAATTTTTGATGGGCCGTAAGTCAATTTCGGGTGAGTCGTGATTCTGGTGGATCGTGAGTCAATTTTTGGTGGGCCGTGAGTCAATATCTGGGGGGTCGTGAGTCGATTACTGACAAGTCGTGAGTCAATTTTTGATAGGTTGGTTGTAAGTCAACTTCTGGTGGCTCGTGAGTCAATTTTTGGTGGGTCGTTAGTCAATTTCGGGTGAGTCGTGATTCCGGTGGATCGTGAGTCTATTTTTGGTGGGACGTGAGTCGATATCTGGGGGATCGTGAGTCGATTACTGACAAGGCGTGAGTCAATTTTTGATAGGTTGGTTGTAAGTCAATTTCTGGTGGCTCGTGAGTCAATTTTTGATGGGCCGTAAGTCAATTTCGGGTGAGTCGTGATTCTGGTGGATCGTGAGTCAATTTTTGGTGGGCCGTGAGTCAATATCTGGGGGGTCGTGAGTCGATTACTGACAAGTCGTGAGTCAATTTTTGATAGGTTGGTTGTAAGTCAATTTCTGGTGGCTCGTGAGTCAATTTTTGATGGGCCGTAAGTCAATTTCGGGTGAGTCGTGATTCTGGTGGATCGTGAGTCAATTTTTGGTGGGCCGTGAGTCAATATCTGGGGGTCGTGAGTCGATTACTGATAAGTCGTGAGTCAATTTTTGATAGGTTGGTTGTAAGTCAATTTCTGGTGGCTCGTGAGTCAATTTTTGATGGGCCGTAAGTCAATTTCGGGTGAGTCGTGATTCTGGTGGATCGTGAGTCAATTTTTGGTGGGCCGTGAGTCAATATCTGGGGGGTCGTGAGTCGATTACTGATAAGTCGTGAGTCAATTTTTGATAGGTTGGTTGTAAGTCAATTTCTGGTGGCTCGTGAGTCAATTTTTGATGGGCCGTAAGTCAATTTCGGGTGAGTCGTGATTCTGGTGGATCGTGAGTCAATTTTTGGTGGGCCGTGAGTCAATATCTGGGGGGTCGTGAGTCGATTACTGATAAGTCGTGAGTCAATTTTTGATAGGTTGGTTGTAAGTCAATTTCTGGTGGCTCGTGAGTCAATTTTTGATGGGCCGTAAGTCAATTTCGGGTGAGTCGTGATTCTGGTGGATCGTGAGTCAATTTTTGGTGGGCCGTGAGTCAATATCTGGGGGGTCGTGAGTCGATTACTGACAAGTCGTGAGTCAATTTTTGATAGGTTGGTTGTAAGTCAATTTCTGGTGGATCGTGAGTCAATTTTTGGTGGGTCGTTAGTCAATTTCGGGTGAGTCGTGATTCTGGTGGATCGTGTCAATTTTTGATGGGCCGTGAGTCAATATCTGAGGGGTTGTGAGTCGATTACTGACAAGTCGTGAGGCAATTTTTGATGGGTAGTGAGTTTCTGACTTTAAGATCCTTGTCAGTGTAACGATGACATTATAAAGCACTACTCCAGCCATTGAAAATTCTTAGTAGTTAAAAAGAGTAGTTAAAAAGACTTAAAACTTAGCAATTAAAAGGACTTGAAACTTACTTATTCGATCCGCGTTTACTGTAATTATTGTTAGCAACTTGAAAGTTAACACCAACTTCATTTTCAATAGCTAAGAGAATACGTAAAGTCTGCTATAATACTAGATTACTAAATTATTTATTACTAATTTATATCCTGTGCAAATTGGAAGGGATACTCTCTTGATTATCCCACGTCTTTAATACAAACTGATGATTCTTGTTTGTATTTTCCAGTTTTTTTGATTAATTTTGTACATAAAAATTTACTGGAAATGTACAGTGATTACAAAAATATTTTTTCGCAATAAGCAATAATAAAACCACTTACCGTGTTGTGCAGATTTATTGAATAATACTGTATACCGCATGTCCCGTTTCAAGTCGCATCATCAGGAAATTCCCATGTATTATTTTTTTGTTTGAGTTTTTATCTTCACATATAATTGCATTCAAGTAGCCAGAATGAAATTAAAATCATTCTCTTATTTACACGTAATAACAAGATACAGGAAATATTTTTTTATAACCAAAGTGATCGGCGGTAGGCGCATCATGAACCGATTTAAGAATCGACAATCGCTTCTCATTAGGAACGACGATTCTCCTTTCCACATAATTGATCGGTTCATTCCGTTTCTTTTCAAAAAAATGTATATAAATCATTAATACGATATGAGGGATATTTTTCAGGATTATATTTTACCTCGGCTAATAGATTCTATTTTCGCCGGATCTGAAATTAAAAGAACAGAAGGTCGTATACGCGATAGTGCATCCGGAACTACGTTTATTTTCCCCTTCCTATGCTCCAGTACCAGTGTGATAATTGTTGGGAGTTGTGTTAGGCAACCAAATATACACACAGTTGGCTACACTGTCAACAGTGAAGTAAACGCAGTCGTCGAGGTGTTTTCCACATTTTATGGCTATTAATTTCTAAGCCTTCTCTGAGATTTAAAATTGGTCCCTTATTACCTAAGCATAAAATCTTAAAATTATTGGTATCTATAAAATGATTGTTGTTAATACAGTGTTTGGCAATTCCTGTATTGTTTATTATTTAGAATTGATTTCTTATGTTCTTTTTATCGTGTATGAAATGATAATGCCGTAAAAAGCGAAACTAGTCGAGTGATTAAAGTTTCGGCTTTTGTGAAGTGTAAAGTTTTAAAAATCACTTAATTCATAAAATTCTTCAAAATGTGAAAATATTCTTATGATTTTAACAGAAAACACTTGGTTATATTTCACTTATACAGGGTGAGTTTTTTTCGATGTTCTCTATGGGGATCTCGGAAACTATAAGAGATAGAAAAACGGTTAAATGGGGAAAGAGGTGTAGTTTTATAGGACCAATAAAATGACACTTTCAAAATATTTGAAAAAGTCAAGGGTAACTAGATATTTTGAATAAAGTAAAATGTGTCAATTTTTTAAACACAATATATCTCTATTATTATCATAGATAGAAAAAAACTGTAAGGGACAAAGTTGTAGAAAATTTTACACAGATTAATAACAAAAAATCAAAAACAAAATTTCGCCCATATTTTGGGAGATATGACACAAACTTACCTTTTTTTAAATGGAAACAGTAGTTGGCTATGATTTTATTAAAATGGCTATTTTTTTCCCTTCAATTCGATATAACATATGCCATAGTTATTTTTAAAATAAAGTAAGCTACAGTCGTTTTCAATTTTACCATACACCAAAAAATACTTAGCCATGAAAAAGACAAAAGTAAAACAATTGCAGTTGCTTATTCTAAACACATATTAATTCATTTCAAATTTGGTTTGTTTCGATAAGTTTGTTTGTTTGTATTTATTTGGTGTTGAAAGTTTTTTAAGGTGATAATGAATTTTTCCAACGAAGAAAAGCGTGATATGCTTGTTTGTTACATTCAGTGTAATAAAAACGCTGCGGATGCTGCAGAACAATATTGTAATCAATATATCGATCGTCGGCAGCCATCTTTACCAACATTCAGAAGAATTAACCACAGTTTGGGTGAGTACGGATCCTTTACAAAGCCGAAACTTGAAAAAAACGAAATTAATGAAGTTTCGGAAATAAACGTATTAGCATTGGCGATGATAGATCCATACACATCGACCAGACAAATTGCAACAGAAGCAAGCATATCCCAACGGACTGTAGTACGAGTTTTGAAAAAACACAAAAAGACAAATATCACCCATATAAGGTATCAATTTCACAAAATTTACATGACGGTGATACCAATAAGAGAATGGTCTTCTGTATGTGGTACAAAAACATGTGCCAAGAGGATAATACGTTCCCTACAAAAATAATTTGGACAGATGAAACGCGATTTACTAATTGTGGGATTTTTAACCGGCACAATGAACATGTTTGGAGTCAGGAGAATCCACAAGAAGTTGCACAACGTAGACCACAAATTAAATTTGGATTTAATGTATGGTGCGGTGTGTTCGGATCGAGAATTCTCGGCCCATATATTTTTGATAACACATTGAATGGAAATGATTACCTTCGTTTTCTTCAAGAAACATTTGAAGATATGCTCGATGATATAAATTTATCAGTACGGGCAAGATTGAAGTGGTTTCAACACGACGGAGCTCCACCTCATAGCAAGTTGGCTGTGCGAAACTATTTAAATGATGCTTTTCCTAATTCATGGGTGGGAAGAAATGGACCAATCCTATGGCCACCTAGATCACCCGACCTATCCGTTTTAGACTTTTTTCTGTGGGGTTATGTGAAGAACAAAGTGTATCAACAATCATATCAATCCGTGGAGGATCTTACGGCTAGCTGTACTTGAAACATTTAATTCTATTGACAGAAGAAAAGTCAAAAAAGCCACAAATTCGATTTTAAAAAGATGTACTTTATGCCATAATAATAATGGTGGACTTTTTGAGCATCTTATGTAATATTTAAAATTTTCTTTTATTATTATTTTGATAATTTTGGAATTATTTTACTTTATGTTGCTTTTGACAAATCTAAAGAAAGATAATAAATTAAATATTGATTTCGTTGCTATAAACAACCGCAATTGTTTTACTTTTGTCTTTTTCATGGCTAACTATTTTTTGGTGCATGGAAAAATTAAAACGACTATAACTTATTTTATTTTGAAAATAACTATAGCATATGTTATATCGGATTAAAGGGAAAAAAATAACCTTTCCAATGAGGCCATAGCCAACTATTATTTCCATTTAAAAAAAGATAAGTTTGTGTCATATCTCCCAAAATATGGGCGACATTTTTTTTTTGATTTTTTGTTATTAATCTTTGTAAAATTTTCTACAACTTTGTCCTTTACAGTTTTTTTCTATCTATGATAATAATAGAGATATATTGATTTCAAAAAATTGACACATTTTACTTTATTCAAAATATCTAGTTACCCTTGACTTTTTCAAATATTTTGAAAGTGTCATTTTATTCGTCCTATAAAACTACACTTCTTTCCCCATTTAACCGTTTTTCTATCTCTTATAGTTTCCGAGATCCCCATAGAGAACATCGAAAAAAACTCACCCTGTATATTGGTTTTTTATTCAAATTAGTTTCGACTTTCAATAATTCTCAAGAAATATGGTATTCCTTCAGAAAATACAAATTCGAAACTAGTTTAAATAAAAATCAAAAATATTAGTTAAATGTAACTGTTTTTTTTAAATGATAATTATAAATCTATTTTTTAAAACTAAACGAATATTTACACATTCTGAAGACTTTTTGTGGTATTAAGACTTACTTATTCAAGAAAATATTCTTCTTTTTTTCATTGATCATTATTTCTGACTAAAATTCTTCTTATTCTACAAATATGACAACACCGCCTGGTTGGTTTAATAGTTTTATTGAAATGATGTTTATAGTCTAACAAATTTAAAAGCGGTTATTTAAGGGAGTCGCGTAATAAATTGTCTTTATTTTTATGTACTTCAATTGATTATTTTGGAATCAATTGAAATACATAAAATTTAAGATCATTTATTGCACTTTGATTTGAGTCCCATAAATAACTCACTTTTGAATTTAATTGACAGTTATTAGACCGTTTTATGATGTACGATTGCAGATAATTTTTTGGGCAGAATCCCGAAAAATCTAAACTTATTCTGAGCACCGATGAGTTTTCTCCTCAGGGACTCTTCTCTCATTAAAATGCCATTGTTTTACTTTACACAATTTATAATTTCTCTTTAGAGAAGGAACTTATCATCGGCAATCAGAATAGGCCCCTTGACCAGGGAGAAAGATAAAAAGGTAAATAAGGGAATTAGTTGTGAATAAATTGACATTTAATTGATCCAATAAAAAAAATGTTGTTTATAAAAAATGAAAAAACGTTACATTGCAAATGTTTATTTCCGAGTTTGTTTGTATGGAAAACAAAGAAATAAAATTATAATAGATAATTTCTGTTGTGTCTTGTCTACGTCTAGATCTGCAATTCTCTTGTCTACGCTAGATCCCCACGATCCGCTTGTCTACATCTCGATCGTTGCGGTCCATTTGTCTACGTCTAGATCGTTGCGATCCTTTTGTCTATGTCTAGATCACTGCTATCCTCTTCTCTACATCTAGATCGCTGCGATCTTTTTGTCCACGTCTGGATTGCTGCAATCCTCTTGTCTACGTCTAGATCGCTGCAATTCTCTTGTTTACGTCTAGATCCCTGCAATCCTCTCGTCGACATCTATTTAGCGGCAGACCTCCTCCTAAGCTCTCGAAGATTGTTCTAGCATCGTGTGTTGGCAGAGTAACCTCCATCCATCTATCTTTAGTCTAATGTTGCGACAGCTACTTAAAGTTTTAGGCGCTCGAGTAAATATCCAATTATCTAAACAAAAAAGAAAATACACTCGGCAGTAAAACAGTTTAAAATTTGTGGTGCTTTAAGGATTTTTAGTTACTAAAGAAAGTCAATCATAGTAATTATTCCTCTCATTTGCAATGAAAGATGGATTATAATCATGGCAGCAAAAAAAAAAAATAAACCTGAAGAAAAGTAAAGTGTACCCAAAGTGCTTGAGCAAAAATGTTATCAACCTTAAAAAGAAACGGTAATGAAATAGGGGGAAAATGTTTATACTTAACTTTAATTGGGAGATGGCAAGTATATGGGAGGGTGCCGAGATACATGAGTGAGGAGGGGTGGAACAGGGATGAAAGGGTGATAATGGCGAGGGCAAGGTGTGGGTCTGGGGAGAGGGGAAGGAAGAGATGGATGGGGGAAGAATATATGAGATGTAGGTTATGTGAATGGGGGAAGGATACGTGGAGGCACTTGGCGGAGGAGTGTGAGGGTGTGAGTGAGGAATGGGTGGGAGTGAAAGGGAATAGAAGGGTGACAGAATGGATGAGGGAGGACGGAGCTAGGGTAAAGACGCTGGAGAAAGTGGGACGGGAGAAAGAGGGCAAGATGTGATATAGTGTCGACATTGTAAATAACTGTAGGATATGCCAATAAAGGTCTTTTTTTTTTCTTTTAACTTAAATTAACAGCAATGCCATTCGTAAGTGTTGTACCAGCTTCGACATCCTACATGTGATGATATCCAATGTATAGAGACATCGAATGTACGGAGTGTATCGACATCCAGCATGCATCGGCGTCCAGTTTGCGTCGACATCCAGCGTCTGTCAACATCCAGCGTGTATTGACATCCGGCATGCGTCCACATCCAGGGTGACATTCATTCATTCAAAGGAACGGCCTGCGTCCCACGTTGCAACATTAGTTTGCTTCGAAAAAATCAGGTATAAAGTATGACTCTGCATTTACACTTACAATTTGGTACCAAATTTGCAATAATTAATGTTCATTTAATATGTAAAAATACATTTAATTTTATTACTTAATTAATTATGGTGAGATTCGAAATTAAGGAAGTTTATGAAACAAAAACTCCAGTTAGGGATTATAAATTAAATCGAAAAAGCGCTCACCGAACGCCTTGGCGCAGAATCACTTGCAGAACCTATCTTCTTTAACAAGGAAAAAAAGATTTGAGTAATTATTGAAATTTGCAAAGAAAAAAAAAATCACTTCCATTTATTAAAGTCGGCAGAACTCTTTGGAACTCCCCAATTACCAGTCGAATGAAAGCTCTTCTTCTGGATCACCGATGAAAGTGCTGATCTGAGGGACTTCAGCCCTCCGCGAATGATCACTGATCAATGTGTCGATCGGAGAGACATGCTCCCTGCGGAAACACTAGCACGACTATATTGTCTTTTTCACTAACATCCTTAGACTTTAGGGATATCCACTCTCACGCACAACTGTATTGTCTTTATTTGTCCGGCGTGGTTATTGGGCGTGCGATTGGAAGCGTCGATCTGAGACCATGTAAACTCCCTGCGGAAGATCGTAGATGAAAGCGTCAATCCGAGAGCATGTAAAGACCCGCGGAAGATCGTTGATGAAAGCGACAATCCGAGAGCATGTAAACTCCCCGCAGAACATCACTGATGGAACACTAGCACAACTATATTGTCTTTTACACTAACATCTTTAGAGGAAAGTGTCGATTAGGGTTATTTCACCCTCACGCACGACTGAATTGTCTTTGTCTCTAGGGTCGATCCAGGAAGCTGTAGGCGTAGGCCCCTCGTGGAAGACATCACCCGGAGCGGTTAAACGAGGCCCCTCTTTTTCTTAGTTTTTCCAGGATTACCATTGATCCAAAAGCAAGTGAATTTGTAATTAGTGACACAAAATTATTTAATGGAGCCTTTTACGTTAATAATTTCAACTTTTATTACAACAATCCCTTCTCATATATAATAAACACCTTTGTTTCTTTAATTGTTATCGTAACTTTTTTATTAAACTGAGCTCACTGTCCTTTTATTTTAACAACTTTAATATCTCTGTGACTTTGAGCACTACTCTTTTATTCCATTTGATTATTTATAGACATTTCTATGCCCTTTTATATAAATTATTTCTTTCAATTGATGTAATTGTTTTTATTTATTAACATTTCGTTGTTGGCTGTTGGCTTTATCCTGTTTAAATACTAGCCGTCAGTGTTTCGCGTATCTTTCGAAAAAGCAGGCATCCTGCGCGAAGCCATGTTGGCAGTCTATGTTTTTTGGAAGACCGTTTTTCGCTCCTCGAAGGGGGGCCCTAACTTAGGTCTATAACAAACATGTCAAGCATGTGCATCGCGACTATTGGTTCTACCCGGACACGAAAACACTGATCAACTTAACTTAAAATTATGCTAACTGAAACAAAAACAATTCTCTTATATACGTTTCGAAAATTTCAACCACCTCAACGATTTTACATTTCTACAAGAGTGATTAACTCAAAATACTTCTCAACTATTTTGAGCCTCATTTGGGCATTGCCCTTTTATCAAAAGTACTTCTCCTTCCATTAGATTATTTAAAAACATTTCTACGCTCTTCATTATCCCTCCTTAAAAAAGCCTGGGTGCAACTCTTTATACCACAATAACACTAACACTTACTTTACATCAAACACCCTAACTTTTCCTCGATTAAATTCAATCGATCCCTTTATTTAAAGCGACCGGGCACTGCCCTTTAACATCTTAATTTACAACACCTGCGCTTGAATAGTTTTAGCAATTCATGAATGCTATAAGACGATTTTTCCAATCCACGGCTATTTTCTTATCCTCAATCGTTCCTAAATCTTTAATTTAAAACCACATCTAATACACCTTTATTCTCCTGTTTTTAACAAGAATCACAATCTTTTCACAACCCTTCTTACAGGTCGACTACAGAGTCTTCCAAACTACAAACCCAGAGTTATTTCTTTGCACAATTCCTGAGGGAAAGAGCCGAACATGAGAACCTCCCCCAAAGAAACTACTAGAGATACAAATAACACTTAAAGAATTCATAAATAAATTCTCAGAGTGTTCTTTGAATCACCATTATAGTTGGTGTGGGCTATTTTTTTCATCAACGGCTCTTCTTATAGAATTGTATAAGGAAATAAAACGAGGAAAATGATAATGTGGAAAGCTCATCGTCGGACGACAAGAAAAATTGCAATAATAACAGAAGAACGGTGATATTAGGTTAGGTTACAAGGTAAAGATTTACAAACGGTTGTTGGTAAGAAAATCGATGCAAATGGAAAAATTGTATCGTTAGATTCACTAGAAATCGAAGTAAATAACCTCAAGGTAAAATAAAAGAAACATGAAAATAATAAAAAAAATTCTTTTAATTAACTTTACCTCTATTTATTTCAATCAGTCTCTTTTTTTTAAAGCGACCGGGCACTGTCCTTCTTACATTTATTCTCAACACTTCCACTTGATCAATTTTATTCTGATCCTTCTTTAAGAGAGACTATTATACCTAAGAGGGCCGATACTTTATTATTTGTATGTTACTTCTTGTAAAACTGTTTACCTTGTGTTCATCGAATCAGTCCCTTTATTTAAAGCGACCGGGCACTCCCCTTTAACATCTTAATTTACAACACTTGCGCTTGAATAATTTTTGAGATTTATGTATCCAATGAGACGATTTTTCTAATTCACAACAATTTTCTTACCCTCACTCGTTCGTGAATCTTCAATTTAAAACCACACCTAATACACCTTTATTCTCCTGTTCTTAACGAGAATCACAATCTCTTCACAACCCCTCTTACACGTCGACTACTAACCGAGTCTTCCAAACTACAAACCCAGAGTTATTTCTTTGCACAATTCCTGAGAGTAAGAACCGAACATGAGAACCTCCCCCAAAAAAACTACTAGTGATACAAATAACACTTAAAGAATTCATAAATAAATTCTCAGAGTTTTTTGAATCACCATTATAGTTGGCGTGGGCTATTTTTTTCATCAACGGCTCTTCTTATAGAATTATAAAAGGAAAGAAAACGAGGAAAATATAATGTGGAAAGCTCATCGTCGCACAACAAGAAAAATTGCAATAATAACAGAAGAACGGTGATATTAGGTTAGGTTACAAGGTAAAGATTTGCAAACGGTTGTTGGAAAGAAAATCGATGCAAATGGAAAAATTATCGCGTTGGATTCACTAGAAGTCGAAGTAAATAATCTCAAGATAAAATAAAAGAAACATGAAGATAATTAAAAATAATCTTTTAACCAACTTTGCCTATATTTATTTCAATCAGTCCCTTTTTAAAAGCGACCGGGCACTGCCCTTTTTACATTTATTCTCAACACTTCCGATGATCAATTTTAATCAGACCCTTGTTTCAGAGAGACCAGTATACCTAAGACGGCCGATAATTATTCATACGTTACTTTTTGTATAACTGTTTATCTGTTTTATTGTATTACAGATATTTCTTTTTAAGTTATTTATTAATGCTTCCGCTTAATTTATTTCCAAGACAGTACTATTTGTATGTTATGGTTTGTGAGACTGCTTGTCTGTTTTATAGATGTTTCTTTTTAAATTTATTATTAAGTGTGCGTTTCTAGTCACTATCACTCAACTTTACCTTGATTTCATTGTATCAGTCCCTTTTTTTATGAATCCAATGAGACGGTTTTTCAAATCCACAGCAATTTTCTTACCCTCACTCGCTCGTGAACCTTTAATTTAAAACCACACCTAATACACCTTTATTCTCCTGTTTTTAACAAGAATCACAATCTTTTCACAACCATTCTTACACGTCGACTACAAACAGAGTCTTCCAAGCTACAAACCCAGAGTTATTTCTTTGCACAATTCCTGAGAGAAAGAACCGAACATGAGAACCTCCCCCAAAAAAACTACTAGTGATACAAATAACACTTAAAGAATTCATAAATAAATTCTCAGAGTGTTCTTTGAATCACCATTTTAGTTGGTGTGGGCTATTTTTTTCATAAACGGCTCTTCTTATTGAATTATATAAAGAAATGAAACGAGGAAAATTATAATGTGGAAAGCTCATCGTCAGACGACAAGAAAAATTGCAATAATAACAAAAGAGCGGTGATATTAGGTTAGGTTACAAGGTAAAGATTTACAAACGGTTGTTGGAAAGAAAATCGATGCAAATGGAAAAATTGTATCATTAGATTCTCTAGAAGTCGAAGTAAATAATTTCAAGATAAAATAAAAGAAACATGAAGATAATTAAAAATAATCTTTTAAAGAACTTTACCTATATTTATTTTAGTCAGTCCCTTTTTTAAAAGCGACCGGGCACTGCCCTTTTTACATTTATTTTCAACAATTCCGCTTGATCAATTTTAATCAGACCCTTGATTTAGAGAGACCAGTATACCTAAGAGGGCCGATAATTATTTGTATGTTATTTCTGGTAAAACTGTTTATTTGTTCTATTGTTTTACAGATATTTCTTTTTAGATTATTTATTAATGCTTCCACTTGATTTATTTCAAAGACTGTACTATTTGTATGTTACGTTTTGTGAGACCGTTCGTCTGTTTTCTTGATATTTTTTCATAAGTTTATTATTAAAGTTTTATTTTTATTTATTTTCAGTCAACTTTACCTTGTGTTTATCAAATCAGTCCCTTTATTAAAGCGACCGGGCACTGCCCTTTAACATCTTAATTTACAACACTTGCGCTTGAATAATTTTAGAGATTTATTTATCCGATGAGACGATTTTCCAAATTCACAGCAATTTTCTTACCCTCAGTCGTTCGTTAACCTTTAATTTAAAACCACACCTAATACACCTTTATTCTCCTGTTTTTAACAAGAATCACAATCTTTTCACAACCTTTCTTACACGTCGACTACAAACAGAGCCTTCCAAACTACAAACCCAGAGTTATTTCTTTGCACAATTCCTGAGAGAAAGAACCGAACATGAGAACCTCCCCCAAAAAAACTACTAGTGATACAAATAACACTTAAAGAATTCATAAATAAATTCTCAGAGTGTTCTTTGAATTACCATTTTAGTTGGTGTGGGCTATTTTTTTCATCAACGGCTCTTCTTATAGAATTATATAAAGAAATAAAACGAGGAAAATAAAATGTGGAAAGCTCATCGTCGGACAACAAGAAAAATTGCAATAATAACAGAAGAACGGTGATATTAGGTTAGGTTACAAGGTAAAGATTTGCAAACGGTGGTTGGAAAGAAAATTGATGCAAATGGAAAAATTATCTCGTTGGATTCACTAGAACTCGAAGTAAATAATCTCAAGATAAAATGAAAGAAACATAAAGATAATTAAAAATAATATTTTAACCAACTTTACCTATATTTATTTTAATCAGTCCCCTTTTAAAAGCGACCGGGCACTGCCCTTTTTACATTTATTCTTAACACTTCCGCTTGATCAATATTACTCAGACCCTTGTTTCAGAGAGACCAGTATACCTAACACGACCGATAATTATTCGTACGTTACTTTTTGTATAACTGTTTATCTGTTTTATTGTATTACAGATATTTCTTTTTAAGTTATTTATTAATGATTCCGCTTAATTTACTTTAAAGACTGTACTATTTGTATGTTATGGTATGTGAGACCGTTTGTCTAGTTTATAGATGTTTCTTTTTAAATTTATTATTAAGTGTGCGTTTCAAGTCACTATCACTCAACTTTACCTTGATTTCATTGTATCAGTCCCTTTTTTTATGAATCCAATGAGACGGTTTTTCAAATCCACAGCAATTTTCTTACCCATACTCATTCGTAAACCTTTAATTTAAAACCACACCTAATACACCTTTATTCTCCTGTTTTTAACAAGAATCACAATCTTTTCATAACCCTTCTTACACGTCGACTACAAACAGAGTCTTCCAAACTACAAACCCAGAGTTATTTCTTTGCATAATTCCTGAGAGAAAGAACCGAACATGAGAACCTCCCCCAAAAAAACTACTAGTGATACAAATAACACTTAAAGAATTCATAAATAAATTCTGAGAGTGTTCTTTGAATCACCATTATAGTTGGTGTGGGCTATTTTTTTCATCAACGGCTCTTCTTATAGAATTGTATAAGGAAATAAAACGGGGAAAATGATAATGTAGAAAGCTCATCGTCGGACGACAAGAAAAATTGCAATAATAACAGAAGAACGGTGATATTAGGTTAGGTTACAAGGTTAAGATTTACAAACGGTTGTTGGTAAGAAAATCAATGCAAATGGAAAAATTGTATCGTTAGATTCACTAGAAGTCGAAGTAAATAACCTCAAGATAAAATAAAAGAAACATGAAAATAATAAAAAAAATTCTTTTAATTAACTTTACGTTTATTTATTTCAATCAGTCTCTTTTTTTAAAAGCGACCGGGCACCGCCCTTCTTACATTTATTCTTAACACTTCCGCTTGATCAATTTTATTCTGACCCTTCTATTAGAGAGACTTATATACCTAAGAGGGCCATTACTTTATTATTTGTATGTTACTTCTTATAAAACTGTTCATCTGTTTTATTGTTTTACAGATATTTCTTTTTAGGTTATTTATTAATGCTTCCACTTAATTTATTTTAAAGACTGTACTATTTGTATGTTATGTTTTGTGAGACCGTTTGTCTGTTTTCTAGATATTTCTTCATGAGTTTATTATTAAATTTTTATTTTTATTTAATTTCAGTTAACTTTACCTTGTATTCATCCAATCAGTCCATTTATTTAAAGCGACCGGGCACTGCCCTTTAACATCTCAATTTACAACACTTGCGCTTGGATAATTTTAGAAATTTATGTATCCGATGAGACGACTTTTCAAATCCACAGCAATTTTCTTACCCTCACTCGTTCGTGAATCTTCAATTTAAAACCACACCTAATACACCTTTATTCTCCTGTTTTTAACAAGAATCACAATCTTTTCACAACCATTCTTACACGCCGACTACAAACAGAGTCTTCCAAACTACAAACCCAGAGTTATTTCTTTGCACAATTCCTGAAAGAAAGAACCGAACATGAGAACCTCCCCCAAAAAAACTACTAGTGATACAAATAACACTTAAAGAATTCATAAATAAATTCTCAGAGTGTTCTTTGAATCACCATTATAGTTGGTGTGGGCTATTTTTTTCATCAACGGCTCTTCTTATAGAATTATATAAGGAAATAAAACGAGGAAAATATAATGTGGAAAGCTCATCATCAGACAACAAGAAAAATTGCAATAATAACAGAAGAATGGTGATATTAGGTTAGGTTACAAGGTAAAGATTTGCAAACGGTTGTTGGAAAGAAAATCGATGCAAATGGAAAAATTATCTCGTTGGATTAACCAGAGGTCGAAGTAAATAATCGCAAAATAAAATAAAAGAAACATGAAGATAATTAAAAATAATCTTTTAACCAACTTTACCTATATTTATTTCAATCAGTCCCTTTTTAAAAGCGACTCAACACTTCCGCTTGATCAATTTTAATCAGACCATTGTTTCAGAGAGACCAGTATACCTAAGAGGGCCGATAATTATTTGTATGTTATTTCTGGTAAAACTGTTTATGTTTTGTTATTTTACAGATATTTCTTTTTAAAATTATTATTCAACGTTCGTTTCTAGTCACTATCACTTAACTTTACCTTGATTTTATTGTATCAGTCCCTTTATTTAAAGCGACCGGGCACTGCCCTTTAACATAATAATTTGAAACACTTGCGCTTGAATAATTTGAGAGATTTATGAATCCAATGAGACGATTTTTTAAATCCACAGCAATTTTCTTACCCACACTCGTTCGTAAACCTTTAATTTAAAACCACACCTAATACACCTTTATTCTCCTGTTTTTAACAAGAATCACAATCTTTTCACAACCATTCTTACACGCCGACTACAAACAGAGTCTTCCAAACTACAAACCCAGAGTTATTTCTTTGCACAATTCCTGAGAGAAAGAACCGAACATGAGAACCTCCCCCAAAAAAACTACTAGAGATACAAATAACACTTAAAGAATTCATAAATAAATTCTCAGAGTGTTCTTTGAATCACCATTATAGTTGGTGTGGGCTATTTTTTTCATCAACGGCTCTTCTTATAGAATTATATAAAGAAATGAAACGAGGAAAATTATAATGTGGAAAGCTCATCGTCGGACGACAAGAAAAATTGCAATAATAACAAAAGAACGGTGATATTAGGTTAGGTTACAAGGTAAAGATTTACAAACGGTCGTTGGAAAGAAAATTGATGCAAAAGGAAAAATTGTATCATTATATTCACTAGAAGTGGAGATAAATAACCTCAACATAAAATAAAAGAAACATGAAGGTAATTAAAAATACTCTTTAAACCAACTTTACCTATATTTATTTCAATCAGTCCCTTTTTAAAAGCGACCGGGCACTGCCCTTTTTACATTTATTCTTAATACTTCCGCTTGATCAATTTTAATCAGACCCTTGTTTCAGAGAGACCAGTATACCTAAGAGGGCCGATAATTATTTGTATGTAACTTCTGGTAAAACTGTTTATCTGTTTTATTGTATTACAGATATTTCTTTTTAAAATTATTATTAAACGTTCGTTTCTAGCCACTATCACTCAACTTTACCTTGATTTTATTGTATAAGTCCCTTTATTTAAAGCGACCGGGCACTGCCCTTTAACATCATAATTTGAAACACTTGCGCGTGAATAATTTGAGAGATTTATGAATCCAATGAGTCGATTTTTCAAATCCACGGCAATTTACTTACCCACACTCATTCGTAAACCTTTAATTTAAAACCACACCTAATACACCTTTATTCTCCTGTTTTTAACAAGAATCACAATCTTTTCACAACCTTTCTTACACGTCGACTACAAACAGAGTCTTCCAAACTACAAACCCAGAGTTATTTCTTTGCACAATTCCTGAGAGAAAGAACCGAACATGAGAACCTCCCCCAAAAAAACTACTAGTGATACAAATAACACTTAAAGAATTCATAAATAAATTCTCAGAGTGTTCTTTGAATCACCATTATAGTTGGTGTGGGCTATTTTTTTCATCAACGGCTCTTCTTATAGAATTATATGAAGAAATAAAACGAGGAAAATTATAATGTGGAAAACTCATCGTCGGACGACAAGAAAAATTGCAATAATAACAGAAGAACGGTGATATTAGGTTAGGTTACAAGGTAAAGATTTGCAAACGGTTGTTGGAAAGGAAATCGACGCAAATGGAAAAATTATTTCGTTGAATTCATTGGAAGTCGAAGTAAATAAATTTAAGATAAAATAAAATAAACATGAAGAAAATTAGAATAAATCTTGAGATAAAAATATAAATAATATTGATTGAATACTTTGTGTATTGACTTTTTTTACTAAATTACTTCTTGCACTTGATTACTTACAAACAGTACCCTTGTGCATATGGAT
The DNA here is from genome assembly GCA_932526585.2 of Philonthus cognatus. Lineage (NCBI taxonomy): Eukaryota > Metazoa > Arthropoda > Insecta > Coleoptera > Staphylinidae > Philonthus > Philonthus cognatus. The sequence continues at coordinate 10,802,741 of OW052252.1, read as the reverse complement.
TGAACCATTGATCTCCACTTTAACTATTTTACATTTCTACAACAGTGACTTACTTAAAATACTTCTATTTGATTATTTCAAGCCACATTTAGGCATTGTTGCCCTTTTATTACTTCTTCTACCATTTGATTATTTAAAAACACGTATATGCCCTTTAATATGAATTATTTATTGCAATTAATTTATTTGTTTTATTTTTACATTCCACTGTTGGCTTTTCCCTTTAAATACTAGCTGTCAGTGTTTCGTGTATCTTCCGAAAAAGCAGGCATCCTGCGCGAAGCCATGTTGGCAGTCTATGTTTTTTGAAAGACCGTTTTTCACTCCTCGAAGGGGAGCCCTAACTTAGGTCTATAACAAACATGTCAAGCATGTGCATCGCGACTATTGGTTCTACCCGGACACGAAAACACTGATAGACTTAACTTAAAATTACGCTAACTGTAACAAAAACAACTCTCTAATATACGTTTCCAAAATTTTAACCAGCTCAACGATTTTACATTTCTACAACAGTGATTTTCTCAAAATACTTCTCAACTATTTTGAGCCTCATTTGGGCATTGCCCTTTTATCAAAAGTACTTCTCCTTCCATTAGATTATTTAAAAACATTTCTACGCTCTTCATTGTCCCTCCTTAAAAAAGCCTGGGTGCAACTCTTTATACCACAATAACACTAACACTTACTTTACATCAAACACCTCAACTTTTCCTCGATTAAATTCAATCAGTCCCCCTTTAACATCTTAATTAAAACACCTGCGCTTGAATAATTTTAGCGATTTATGAATGCTATAAGACGATTTTTCCAATCCACAGCTATTTTCTGATCCTCAATCGTACCTAAATCTTCAATTTAAAACCACATCTAATACACCTTTATTCTCCTGTTTTTAACAAGAATCACAATCTTTTCACAACCCTTCTTACACGTCGACTACAAACAGAGTCTTCCAAACTACAAACCCAGAGTTATTTCTTTGCACAATTCCTGAGAGAAAGAACCGAACATGAGAACCTCCCCCAAAAAAACTACTAGTGATACAAATAACACTTAAAGAATTCATAAATAAATTCTCAAAGTGTACTTTGAATCACCATTATAGTTGGTGTGGGCTATTTTTTTCATCAACGGCTCTTCTTATAGAATTGTATAAGGAAATAAAACGAGGAAAATGATAATGTGGAAAGCTCATCATCGGACGACAAGAAAAATTGCAATAATAACAAAAGAACGGTGATATTAGGTTAGGTTACAAGGTAAAGATTTACAAACGGTCGTTGGAAAGAAAATTGATGCAAAAGGAAAAATTGTATTATTATATTCACTAGAAGTGGACATAAATAACCTCAACATAAAATAAAAGAAACATGAAGGTAATTAAAAATACTCTTTAAACCAACTTTACCTATATTTATTTCAATCAGTCCCTTTTTAAAAGCGACCGGGCACTGCCCTTTCTACATTTATTCTTAATACTTCCGCTTGATCAATTTTAATCAGACCCTTGTTTCAGAGAGACCAGTATACCTAAGAGGGCCGATAATTATTTGTATGTAACTTCTGGTAAAACTGTCTATCTGTTTTATTGTATTACAGATATTTCTTTTTAAAATTATTATTAAACGTTCATTTCTAGTCACTATCACTCAACCTTACCTTGATTTTATTGTATAAGTCCCTTTATTTAAAGTGACCGGGCACTGCCCTTTAACATCATAATTTGAAACACGTGCGCTTGAATAATTTGAGAGATTTATGAATCCAATGAGTCGATTTTTCAAATTCACAGCAATTTTCTTACCCACACTCATTCGTAAACCTTTAATTTAAAATCACACCTAATACACCTTTATTCTCCTGTTTTTAACAAGAATCACAATCTTTTCACAACCTTTCTTACACGTCGACTACAAACAGAGTCTTCCAAACTACAAACCCAGAGTTATTTCATTGCACAATTCCTGAGAGAAAGAACCGAACATGAGAACCTCCCCCAAAAAAACTACTAGAGATACAAATAACACTTAAAGAAATCATAAATAAATTCTCAGAGTGTTCTTTGAATCACCATTATAGTTGGTGTGGGCTATTTTTTTCATCAACGGCTCTTCTTATAGAATTATATAAGGAAATAAAACGGGGAAAATATAATTTGGAAAGTTCATCGTCGGACAACAAGAAAAATTGCAATAATAACAGAAGAACGGTGATATTAGGTTAGGTTACAAGGTAAAGATTTGCACACGGTTGTTGGAAAGAAAATCGATGTAAATGGAAAAATTATCTCGTTGGATTCACTAGAAGTCGAAGTAAATAATCTCAAGATAAAATAAAAGAAACATGATGATAATTAAAAATAATCTTTTAACCAACTTTACCTATATTTATTTCAATCAGTCTCTTTTTAAAAGCGACCGGGCACTGCCCTTTTTACATTTATTCTCAACACTTCCGCTGATCAATTTTAATCAGACCCTTCTTTCAGAGAGACCATTATACCTAAGAGGGCTGATAATTATTTGTATGTAACTTCTGGTAAAACTGTTTATCTGATTTATTGTATTACAGATATTCCTTTTTAAAATTACTATTAAACGTTCGTTTCTAGTCATTATCACTCAACTTTACCTTGATTTTATTGTATCAGTCCCTTTATTTAAAGCGACCAGGTAGGCACTGCCCTTTAACATCATAATTTGAAACACTTGCGCTTGAATAATTTGAGAGATTTTTCAAATACACAGCAATTTTCTTACCCACACTCGTTCGTAAACCTTTAATTTAAAACCACACCTAATATACCTTTATTCTCCTGTTTTTAACAAGAATCACAATCTTTTCACAACCCTTCTTACACGTCGACTACAAACAGAGTCTTCCAAACTACTAACCCAGAGTTATTTCTTTGCACAATTCCTGAGAGAAAGAACCGAACATGAGAACCTCCCCCAAAAAAACTACTAGAGATACAAATAACACTTAAAGAAATCATAAATAAATTCTCAGAGTGTTCTTTGAATCACCATTATAGTTGGTGTGGGCTATTTTTTTCATCAACGGCTCTTCTTATAGAATTATATAAAGAAATGAAACGAGGAAAATTATAATGTGGAAAGCTCATCATCGGACGACAAGAAAAATTGCAATAATAACAAAAGAGCGGTGATATTAGGTTAGGTTACAAGGTAAAGATTTACAAACGGTCGTTGGAAAGAAAATCGATGCAAATGGAAAAATTGTATCATTAGATTCTCTAGAAGTCGAAGTAAATAATTTCAAGATAAAATAAAAGAAACATGAAGATAATTAAAAATAATCTTTTAAAGAACTTTACCTATATTTATTTTTGTCAGTCCCTTTTTTAAAAGCGACCGGGCACTGCCCTTTCTACATTTATTTTCAACACTTCCGCTTGATCAATTTTAATCAGACCCTTGATTTAGAGAGACCAGTATACCTAAGAGGGCCGATAATTATTTGTATGTTATTTCTGGTAAAACTGTTTATCTGTTTTATTGTTTTACAGATATTTCTTTTTAGATTATTTATTAATGCTTCCACTTGATTTATTTCAAAGACTGTACTATTTGTATGTTACGTTTTGTGAGACCGTTTGTCTGTTTTCTAGATATTTCTTCATAAGTTTATTATTAAAGTTTTATTTTTATTTATTTTCAGTCAACTTTACCTTGTGTTTATCAAATCAGTCCCTTTATTAAAGCGACCGGGCACTGCCCTTTAACATCTTAATTTACAACACTTGCGGTTGAATAATTTTAGAGATTTATTTATCCGATGAGACGATTTTCCAAATTCACAGCAATTTTCTTACCCTCAGTCGTTCGTTAACCTTTAATTTAAAACCACACCTAATACACCTTTATTCTCCTGTTTTTAACAAGAATCACAATCTTTTCACAACCTTTCTTACACGTCGACTACAAACAGAGTCTTCCAAACTACAAACCCAGAGTTATTTCTTTGCACAATTCCTGAGAGAAAGAACCGAACATGAGAACCTCCCCCAAAAAAACTACTAGTGATACAAATAACACTTAAAGAATTCATAAATAAATTCTCAGAGTGTTCTTTGAAGCACCATTATAGTTGGTGTGGGCTATTTTTTTCATCAACGGCTCTTCTTATAGAATTATATAAAGAAATGAAACGAGGAAAATTATAATGTGGAAAGCTCATCATCGGACGACAAGAAAAATTGCAATAATAACAAAAGAACGATGATATTAGGTTAGGTTACAAGGTAAAGATTTACAAACGGTCGTTGGAAAGAAAATTGATGCAAAAGGAAAAATTGTATCATTATATTCACTAGAAGTGGAGATAAATAACCTCAACATAAAATAAAAGACACATGAAGGTAATTAAAAATACCCTTTAAGCCAACTTTACCTATATTTATTTCAATCAGTCCCTTTTTAAAAGCGACCGGGCACTGCCCTTTTTACATTTATTCTTAATACTTCCGCTTGATCAATTTTAATCAGACCCTTGTTTCAGAGAGACCAGTATACCTAAAAGGGCCGATAATTATTTGTATGTAACTTCTGGTAAAACTGTTTATCTGTTTTATTGTATTACAGATATTTCTTTTCAAAATTATTATTAAACGTTCGTTTCTAGTCACTATCACTCAACTTTACCTTGATTTTATTGTATGTCCCTTTATTTAAAGCGACCGGGCACTGCCCTTTAACATCATAATTTGAAACACTTGCGCGTGAATAATTTGAGAGATTTATGAATCCAATGAGTCGATTTTTCAAATCCACAGCAATTTACTTACCCACACTCATTCGTAAACCTTTAATTTAAAACCACACCTAATACACCTTTATTCTCCTGTTTTTAACAAGAATCACAATCTTTTCACAACCTTTCTTACACGTCGACTACAAACAGAGTCTTCCAAACTACAAACCCAGAGTTATTTCTTTGCACAATTCCTGAGAGAAAGAACCGAACATGAGAACCTCCCCCAAAAAAACTACTAGTGATACAAATAACACTTAAAGAATTCATAAATAAATTCTCAGAGTGTTCTTTGAATCACCATTATAGTTGGTGTGGGCTATTTTTTTCATCAATGGCTCTTCTTATAGAATTATATAAAGAAATAAAACGAGGAAAATTATAATGTGGAAAGCTCATCGTCGGACGACAAGAAAAATTGCAATAATAACAGAAGAACGGTGATATTAGGTTAGGTTACAAGGTAAAGATTTGCAAACGGTTGTTGGAAAGGAAATCGACGCAAATGGAAAAATTATTTCGTTGAATTCATTGGAAGTCGAAGTAAATAACCTCAAGATAAAATAAAAGAAACATGAAGATAATTAAAAATAATCTTTTAACCAACTTTACCTATATTTATTTCAATCAGTCCCTTTTTTAAAAGCGACCGGGCACTGCCCTTTTTACATTTATTCTCAATACTTCCGCTTGATCATTGTAATCAGACCCTTGTTTCAGAGAGACCAGTATACCTAAGAGGGCCGATAATTATTAGTATGTAACTTCTGGTAAAAGTGTTTATCTGTTTTATTGTATTACAGATATTTCTTTTTAAAATTATTATTAAACGTTCGTTTCTAGTCATTATCACTCAACTTTACCTTGATTTTATTGTATCAGTCCCTTTATTTAAAGCGACCGGACAATGCCCTTTAACATCATAATTTGAAACACTTGCGCTTGAATAATTTGAGAGATTTATGAATCCAATGAGTCGATTTTTCAAATCCACAGCAATTTTCTTACCCACACTCGTTCGTAAACCTTTAATTTAAAACCACACCTAATACACCTTTATTCTCCTGTTTTTAACAAGAATCACAATCTTTTCACAACCTTTCTTACACGTCGACTACAAACAGAGTCTTCCAAACTACAAACCCAGAGTTATTTCTTTGCACAATTCCTGAGAGAAAGAACCGAACATGAGAACCTCCCCCAAAAAAACTACTAGTGATACAAATAACACTTAAAGAATTCATAAATAAATTCTCAGAGTGTTCTTTGAATCACCATTATAGTTGGTGTGGGCTATTTTTTTCATCAATGGCTCTTCTTATAGAATTATATAAAGAAATAAAACGAGGAAAATTATAATGTGGACAGCTCATCGTCGGACGACAAGAAAAATTACAATAATAACAGAAGAACGGTGATATTAGGTTAGGTTACAAATTAAAGATTTACAAACGATCGTTGGAAAGAAAATCGATGCAAACGGAAAAATGATCTCGATGAATTCACTGGAAGTCGAAGTAAATAAATTCAAGATAAAAAAAAGAACATGAAGATAATTACAAATAATCTTCAGATAAAAATATAAATAATATTGAAACATTAAAAGTGCGATTCTTTTCGCAATCTACAACAAGTTAGTCTTACAAAGGCTATATCAAACACTCATTGAAGCAACTACTTCCCGGGCTAATACCCCGACGGACATTGAATTATACAACAAGTGTTTGCTGTTACATACATTAACCTACTGCAAATGTAATGTTACATTTGCAGTAGGTTACTGTATGTAACAGCAAACACATGTCCGTCGGGGTATTAGCCCGGGAAGTAGTTGTTTCAATGAGTGTTTGGTATAGTCTTTGTAACAATGAAAAAACTGTTTTTATTCCTTACTTCACTTTTATTTTTATGTGTTAGATGTACATTTCGAGTGCTAAGCACGTGTACATCTAACACATAAAAATAAAAGTGAAGTAAGGAATAAAAACAGTTTTTTCATTGTGATTAAATACTCCACATAACTCAAATCAAACAATTAGTCTTTGTAAGACTAACTGGTTGTAGATTGCGAAAAGAATCGCACTTTTAATGTTTGAAGTATTCTGCAACCAAGAATTGGCAATTTCATTTATACTTAAATAATATTGATTTATATATTGAATTCCTCAACTTTTTCTAGATTAAATTCAATCAGTCTCTTTTTTTTAAAGCGACCGGGCCCAGCCCTTTGTACCTTAATTTTCAACACTTTGGCTTGATTAATTTCAGACTATTATTCGTATGTTACGTTTTGTAAGGCTGTTTGTCTGTTGCTTTTTAAGTATTTTAGTAAAGATATATTTCTGGGTACTTTTAACTAAATACGCTCTTGATGACCAACACCGATAAAGGCCCATTAAATAATTTTATTTAAATATTTTTGAAAGTCGTTTAAGAAATTTTCATTACTAATTCGAATAGTGGGAGAATTTTAATATGTAATTATCTGAAAAGAAGAAAACACTGAAATTAGGAAAGAACAGCTGAAACCTGACTAGATTTAGAACTCGGGGGCGCTTTAGCAGGATTTTATCTAAGTATAAATTTTATCTAAGTTTTCAGCGTTTGATTTGATCTAACGAGTGTTTAAAATCCCAGATTAAGCATGAAGTAAAATTTCGAGTTTAGAAAAGCCTGAAAATTTGGTTTGGTCGCGTAGCGCGAAGCGCGGAGCGGCCAAACCAAATTTTCAGGCTTTTCTAAACTCGAAATTTTACTTCATGCGCCACCGGTACAACACACTGATATATTACGAAGTTTAAAACATACCGCTAAACTTTACATTGAATCAGTGTTTTGTGCCGGTGGCGCATGAAGTAAAATTTAGAGTTTAGAAAAGCCTGAAAATTTGGTTTGGCCGCTCCGCGCTTCGCGACCAAACCAAATTTTCAGGCTTTCCTAAACTCGAAATTTTACTTCATGCTTAATCTGGGATTTTAAACACTCGTTAGATTAAATCACCGCGTTGTGACTATCACGATAGTCGATTATTAAAACTGTCAAATTACATCCGTCATTTTCATCCGGTAATAATTAATTAATCATTTAAATTAACAATAAAACACTTTGTTAATTTTATTCCATGTACGTCTTCAATTATCAAGATAGGCGAACAAGACGTTTAGCTTTTCGCCGTTGGTCGCGCGGAGATAAAAACAAAAGCAATGCAAAACTTCTAGAAACAAGCCGACCAAAAATGTCGAGCAAAATCGCTTTCTGGATGATTTTTAGCAGGGAAATCAACGATCCGCGCAATAAACGACGGGAAAACATATGTTTTAATATGAAAGAAACAATGTTTTCGTTGTTCCAATCATCAAACACAGTTTTTTTTCTAGAGGGTAGCGAAAAAGCTACTCACCGTATCCAGTTATCAGGATTTTCACCCCACAGAAATGTTTAATGCCTGTTTAAATGACCGACGAAGTTTAGTTTAGTTTAATTTGGGATGTATTCACTTAAAATAACTTGCAAAGTTTAGTTATGAAGAACGAAAAGCGAACGCGTGTACCAAGCTTGGAAGCCAACAACTGAGTGTCGATTGTTTACGCGGCGTTGCCGGTGGTTGTTGCCTACTTACGCGAAAAACAAAGCTAACCGGCTAAAAACTTCCAGACACATCGCTTTCTGGGCGATTTTGGCCGGGAAAGCCGCGAAATCGCAATAAAAGACGGAAGTTCTAGGAAAAACGGTGTTATAAAGTGAAAGAAACAATGTTTTCGTTTTTTCAATCATCAAACACCGTGTTTTCTGGAAGAAAGCGGAAAAGCTACTCACTGTATCCAGTTATCAGTATTTTCACGCCACAGAAATGTTTAATACCGGACCGGCGAAGTTTAGTTTAATTTAATTTAGGATGTATTCACTTAAAATAACTTGCAAAGTTTAGTTATGAAGAACGAAATAAAATGTGCGTCGTCTCCGAACCAAATAAAAACAACAACTGAGCGTAGGACAGCGGACAGCGCCCCACCGTAAACTCGCGGGACGCTCAAGAAAAACAAAAGCTGGCAAACTTTTAGAAAAAACGACGCCAACGGCGAAATATTTCACAAATCGCTTTCTGGATGGTTTTGAAATCGACGGCACTCGCAATAAAAGACGAAAGTTCTAGAAAAACGGTGTTATAATGTGAAAGAAACAATGTTTTGTTTTTTTCAATCATCAAACACCGTGTTTTCTGTAAGAAAGCGGAAAGCTACTCACTGTATGCAGTTATCAGGATTTTCACGCCACAGAAATGTTTAATACCGGACCGACGAAGTTTAGTTTAGTTTAATTTAGGATGTATTCACTTAAAATAACTTGCAAAGTTTAGTTATGAAGAACGAAATAAAATGTGCGTCGTCTCCGAACAAAATAAAAACAACAACTGAGCGTCGGACAGCGGACAGCGCCCACCGTAAACTTGCGGGACGCTCAGAAAAACAAAAGCTCGCAAACTTTTAGAAAGAACAACGCCAAAGGCGAAACATTTCACAAATCGCTTTCTGGATGGTTTTCGCAAAAATTGACGGGAACAAGAATGAAAAAAACTGTCTACTTGGAGCGAAGACACCAAGCTAACCGGCTAAACACTCCAGAAAAATCACTTTCCGGTCGATTCTAGCCGGGAAAGCCGTGAAATCGACGGCACTCGCAATAAAAGACGAAAGTTTTAGAAAAAAACGGTGTTATAATGTTCCATCTTTTCTGGAAGAAAGCGGAAAAGCCACTCACCGATTCCAGTTATCAGTATTTTCACGCCACAGAAATGTTTAATACCGGACCAACGAAGTTTAGTTTAGTTTAATTTAGAATGTATTCACTTAAAATAACTTGCAAAGTTTGGTTATGAAGAACGAAATGAGAAACGCGTCGTTTCCGATAGCAGGAAACAACCGAGCGTTGATTGTTTACCCCGCGCTGAATGCACAGTCGCGTATTGGGCACTATAGTAGAAGTTAATTATTTTAATCACTGAGAATTTTAATCAGGTGGATTTAAATAAAAAAACTAATTTGTTATTGTCAATTAAATTAAATAACTAATGAATACCGGATTGAAATAACAGCAGAAGTAATTTGACAGTTTTAAAAGTTCAGCTTTTCGCCGTTTGTCGCACAACGCCACCGTAAACTTGTGACGCGTTAAAAAACAAAAGCTTGCAAGCGTGTAAAAAAAACCAAGCGAACGGCGAAAGCCAAACACTTTTTCCGGCTGAAAACCGTCCAGAAAGCTAAATAGCTTTTCAGCCGGAAAAAGCGCAAAATTGACGGGAACAGGAATGCGCGCGATAGTTCACAGGATTTTAAAGAATTTCCACTTACCTTATCCGGTAATCAGGAGTTTCACCCCACAAAAAATTAAAAACCGGCTTTAAATGACTGACCGACGAAGTTTAGTTTAATTTAATTTAATTTAGGATGCACTACATTAAAATAACTTGCAAAGTTTAGTTATGAAGAATGAGACTTTTGAAAAGTGCGTGTGGTTTGCACGAGGAGAACTGATCGAATGGCGCCGGACGCCGCAGCGGTTACCTTTATAACCTCGGTTTGACAGGTCCCCCCACTACCGACGCGCTGACCAATGGGCGTCGATTTGGACAAATGACAATTAAAATGTTTGGAAAAGTTTTTTCGGGCCTAACGGGGGCGGTTGAGATAAATTGGCAGAAAAGAGGGCGATTTTCTCGCGATTCCGAGGATGCCCGCCCTTTTAAAATCTGTGCAGGAATAAGCGCGCTACGCCTCTCTGAAGTTAAGGGGGTGGTTAGGTGGGTTAACCCGCAAGGATTGGGGCGGTGGAGTTGAAAATGGGGGTGGTTACAGCTGGGAGGGATGCTAGGGGGTGAATGACAGAAGTTTGCAAACGCGGGGGGCTTTAATTCAATCGCTGTAAAGGGGGTTAGTTGGGGTGCTTGACGGGGTTGATTATGCAAAAATTAAGAGTGATTAAGACTAAAAACTTGATTTAAAAAGTGTCTCTGTATCCGGGGGTTCATATTAAACAATCTTTTGAAGTTAGTTTTGCAATTTAAGCGATTTTAAATAAAATCGATTTCATTGATTTTTCACCTATTAATCAAAATGGTGGGCACTGTCACACGGGGTAGTTAATAATTACATAATTAATTTACGGGGTTTTAACGTGATTTCACGTGTGCTTCTTTTGTGGAATTGTATTTATTTTTAGTGGTGGTTCTTTATTTTTACATGCCCTGGTTTATTAGGCGGTTTTTATGGCATTCATCTTTTTTTCTGAACTCGGCTCGACGATCAAAAAAAAAACGTGAGACTGTGAGTGACTCGTATTTCGTTTTTATAAACATGAATAAACAGAAATACATTGACATTTGTTGGATAATTTAAGTCGAAAATATATTAATTTACTAACTCTCGTAATCAGGGGCGCAGCCAGAGGGGGGGGCGTGCTGAAAACATAAGAACGCTGTGCTTTATTTGGACATTCGCGAAAAATTAAAGAAATACAAACAAATTGTAAGGAAATATTAATTTCTTTGTGTTTGATGTGAAAAACAACAACAAAATTGAGCCGATCAAACTATTAAGATTCATCGGCCTGATGAAGCCACCGTGTGGCGAAACAATTGTTGCAGTGTCAATCAATAACCAGTGAAATCTTAACTAATTGTGTTATTTACTAAAAGACTGAAAAACTTCTCTGCTGAAACATTTTTGTAAGTGTAAATATTTTTATGATGAAAATTGCTGAAAAGCCTCTCTGTTGAAAAGTGTTTGAAGTGTACTGCGGAATATTTGAAATTTTTAGTACTTGAGTTCATTACGGATGTGAAGTTAGCCATAGATTTCAGCCATAGATTTATAATTTCATAAATTCTAAAAGTATTCAAAATAAATAGAATATATTTACTTTAGGGTGTCAATAAAACATTAATTTAACAGAATGTAGTACAAGAGCCCCAATTTTGAACCCTTAATATATTTTTTCACACCCTTATAAGATAAGATAAAAAAATCTTTAAATATTTCAAAGTGCGCCATCTCCCATAAAAAAGTTAGCAACAAATATGGATTCAGCACACATTAAACTATTATTTAAACAAATAAAATTCATTCCACCCAACATTGGTCTTAGGGAAAAAAAAATATCGAAATCATCTCTCTATCTCGGATCGGCGTCGAATAAATATTCAAATATTTCAAAGTGCACGGTCTCCCATAAAAAAGTTAGCAACAAATATGGTTTCAGCACACATTAAACTATTATTTAAACAAATATTCCACCCATTCCACCCAACTTTGGTCTTAGGGAAAAAAAAATATCAAAATCATCTCTCCATCTCGGATCGGCGTCGAATAAATCTTCAAATATTTCAAAGTGCGCCGACTCCCATAAAAAAGTTAGTAACAAATATGTATTCAGCACACATTAAACTATTATTTAAACAAATAAAATTCATTCCACCCAACATTGGTCTTAGGGAAAAAAAATATCAAAATCATCTCTCTATCTCGGATCGGCGTCGAATAAATATTCAAATATTTCAAAGTGCACCGTCTCCCATAAAAAAGTTAGCAACAAATATGGCTTCAGCACACATTAAACTATTATTTAAACAAATATTCCACCCATTCCACCCAACTTTGGTCTTAGGGAAAAAAAAATATCAAAATCATCTCTCCATCTCGGATCGGCGTCGAATAAATCTTCAAATATTTCAAAGTGCGCCGACTCCCATAAAAAAGTTAGTAACAAATATGTATTCAGCACACATTAAACTATTATTTAAACAAATAAAATTCATTCCACCCAACATTGGTCTTAGGGAAAAAAAATATCAAAATCATCTCTCTATCTCGGATCGGCGTCGAATAAATATTCAAATATTTCAAAGTGCACCGTCTCCCATAAAAAAGTTAGCAACAAATATGGCTTCAGCACACATTAAACTATTATTTAAACAAATATTCCACCCATTCCACCCAACTTTGGTCTTAGGGAAAAAAAAATATCAAAATCATCTCTCCATCTCGGATCGGCGTCGAATAAATCTTCAAATATTTCAAAGTGCGCCGACTCCCATAAAAAAGTTAGTAACAAATATGTATTCAGCACACATTAAACTATTATTTAAACAAATAAAATTCATTCCACCCAACATTGGTCTTAGGGAAAAAAAATATCAAAATCATCTCTCTATCTCGGATCGGCGTCGAATAAATATTCAAATATTTCAAAGTGCACCGTCTCCCATAAAAAAGTTAGCAACAAATATGGCTTCAGCACACATTAAACTATTATTTAAACAAATATTCCACCCATTCCACCCAACTTTGGTCTTAGGGAAAAAAAAATATCAAAATCATCTCTCCATCTCGGATCGGCGTCGAATAAATCTTCAAATATTTCAAAGTGCGCCGACTCCCATAAAAAAGTTAGTAACAAATATGTATTCAGCACACATTAAACTATTATTTAAACAAATAAAATTCATTCCACCCAACATTGGTCTTAGGGAAAAAAAATATCAAAATCATCTCTCTATCTCGGATCGGCGTCGAATAAATATTCAAATATTTCAAAGTGCACCGTCTCCCATAAAAAAGTTAGCAACAAATATGGCTTCAGCACACATTAAACTATTATTTAAACAAATATTCCACCCATTCCACCCAACTTTGGTCTTAGGGAAAAAAAAATATCAAAATCATCTCTCCATCTCGGATCGGCGTCGAATAAATCTTCAAATATTTCAAAGTGCGCCGACTCCCATAAAAAAGTTAGTAACAAATATGTATTCAGCACACATTAAACTATTATTTAAACAAATAAAATTCATTCCACCCAACATTGGTCTTAGGGAAAAAAAATATCAAAATCATCTCTCTATCTCGGATCGGCGTCGAATAAATATTCAAATATTTCAAAGTGCACCGTCTCCCATAAAAAAGTTAGCAACAAATATGGCTTCAGCACACATTAAACTATTATTTAAACAAATATTCCACCCATTCCACCCAACTTTGGTCTTAGGGAAAAAAAAATATCAAAATCATCTCTCCATCTCGGATCGGCGTCGAATAAATCTTCAAATATTTCAAAGTGCGCCGACTCCCATAAAAAAGTTAGTAACAAATATGTATTCAGCACACATTAAACTATTATTTAAACAAATAAAATTCATTCCACCCAACTTTGGTCTTAGGGAAAAAAAAATCAAAATCATCTCTCTATCTCGGATCGGCGTCGAATAAATCTTCTAATATTTCAAAGTGCGCCGCCTCCCATAAAAAAGTTAGCAACAAATATGGCTTCAGGACACATTAAACTATTATTAAACAAATAAAATTCATTCCACCCAACTTTGGTCTTAGGGAAAAAAAATATCAAAATCATCTCTCCATCTCGGATCGGCGTCGAATAAATCTTCAAATATTTCAAAGTGCGCCGACTCCCATAAAAAAGTTAGCAACAAATATGTATTCAGCACACATTAAACTATTATTTAAACAAATAAAATTCATTCCACCCAACTTTGGTCCTAGGGAAAAAAAATCAAAATCATCTCTCTATCTCGGATCGGCGTGGAATATATCTTCTAATATTTCAAAGTGCGCCGCCTCCCATAAAAAAGTTAGCAACAAATATGGCTTCAGGACACATTAAACTATTATTTATACAAATAAAATTCATTCCACCCTACTTTGATTTTAGGAAAAAAAAAATATCAAAATCATCTCTCTATCTCGGATCGGCGTCTAATAAATCTTCAAATATTTCAAAGTGCGCCGTCTCCCATAAAAAAGTTAGTAACAAATATGGCTTCAGCACACATTAAACAATTATTTAAACAAATAAAATTCATTTCACCCAACTTTGGTCTTAGGGAAAAAAAATCAAAATCATCTCTCTATCTCGGATCGGCGTCGAATAAATCTTCAAATATTTCAAAGTGCGCCGTCTCCCATAAAAAAGTTAGCAACAAATATGGCTTCAGCACACATTAAACTATTATTTAAACAAATAAAATTCATTCCACCCAACTTTGGTCTTAGGGGAAAAAAATATCAAAATCATCTCTCCATCTCGGATCGGCGTCGAATAAATCTTTAAATATTTAAAAGTGCGCCGTCTCCCATAAAAAAGTTAGCAACAAATATGGATTCAGCACACATTAAACTATTATTTAAACAAATAAAATTCGCGAAGTTACGAATATGCTTAACAATAGATTCCAGGTTAAAAGCACAGTCTACAAAGAACACATTTTTCTATTGCCCATTTTGAAAGGTTGCCATTGGACATTGTTACATGTAGATGTTAGAAGTAACAAAGTCTTGTTTTTCGATCCACTTTCGAGGGACAGCCGTACAGCTAAATCAATGTTTAGAAAACTTGCTCCCTACTTATATAAATTGGGATTATCCACGTCGGTTAAACAATTGAATGAAAATGCGCACATATATCCTATTCAAAGAGATAATTTCAACTGTGGACCGTACATATTATATTATAGCCAAATATTAATAAATAATTTTAACTGGGATGATCATTTCGACCCAATGGCCTACCGAACGACATTAAAAAAATTAATAATTGATCAATCTGACGATATTTCACTTATGTGTCTGTATTGCGGAGAAATGAATCCAGAAATCGAATGTCAACAATGCCACCGATTTTGCTGCCAACTGTGTGTAACAAATGATACTTTTATTCATAAATGTGAACTATGCACAAGCCAGGTAAAATCACATCGAGTAAATTAGGGATATTGTTCTAAGACCAAAGTTTGGTTCCGAATTAATTTTGATTAAATAGTAGTAGTGAATCTATATTTGTTGCTAACTTTTTTTATGGGAGACGGCGCACTTTGAAATATTTGAAGATTTATTCGACGCCGATCCGAGATAGAGAGATGATTTTGTTTTTTTTTCCCTAAGACAAAAAATGGGTGGAATGAATTTTATTTGTTTAAATAATAGTTTAATGTGTGCAGATGCCATATTTGTTGCTAACTTTTTTATGGGAGACGGCGCACAGTGGGCTGAATTGGAAAATTTTTGGACATTCACTAAAATAGAGCCATTTTAAAGAAATTTCAGCATTAAATTCATGAAATTATATTTTTTACGTAATAAGTAAATATTTAAAACTGTAATAATGAAGGGTGTCACTAATTATTTCTGTTAATTAGTTAAATATTATTTTTTCTTATTAAATTAATTTTTTATTTGAAATTGTTTGTCGAATTTAACGCCTTATCTGTTCAGAATTATATTAATAGTTAAACAAATATAATAATGAGTATGTACAACTGATGTATTTTTAAATAATTTGTAACAATGCATTTCTTAAATAATAAAACATAACTTTCATTAACTGTAAGAAAAATATGGTAATAATATAAACATTTAAATTGAACCTAATATTTACAAAAAGAACAGGTATATATTTTGATGGAGACAGAAAAGAAAATAATTTTAAAACTAATTTTTTTAACATAGAAGAAATAAAATAAAATGGTATTAAAAAAGTATAAAAGTCGCATAGAAATTAGGTTTCTGCTTCTTCCTCTTCTCTTATGCCGAATTCATTATCACCACTATCATCTGCGATATCAGATGAATCTTTAACAAATGTTACATCCGAGTGGTCATCTTTTAACAAAAATTTTGCTTCATGTAATAAACTAAAACTTCTCTTCTTTTTTGATCTATAACTTGATATTAATGGATCAGAGGCAATTAATAGAGCATGAATTAAATCGGTATTATTGTCAATTCGTGAATTTTTTCTGCTATTGAATTCCCGATATCGCCGAAATAACTTGTGGTTAGTTTCTTGTGCATCCTCCGATAATTGACCAATTGGTACAATATGGTTTTTAATAACTTCTGCTCCGTGTAATAATAATTTATGTAACGTGACAGGCATATAAAACCAGCCGTACAAATTGGTATACAATTTCGCTGTTTCAAAGGTATAAATTTTAAAATTGTCTTCATTTATTGCCAATCCTGATGCAATTACCTGTAATATTACATATAATCTTTTAATTAGATCAATATCTAATTCAGTGATTTCAGCAGACAATTTAAAATTTTTAAAGAAAATTCTGGCTGTATTTCCATCATGTGTTTTTCCTGATCCCTGTTTCACAATATCAATTAACAAACCCATTTTGCTTCTAAAAGTATCCTGAATCATTTGTTTCCTTTTATTGCGCAACATTTTTATTCGTTCATCACGAATTGACCATGTTTTAAAAGGTAAGTTATATGATATATGAATAAGGCACTCAAAACACCGAATCCATGCATGAAGCGGCGATAAACCAAACTGGTAATTTTCTTCTATGCATTTTCGATTTTGAACAAATGATAAATTGTTCATCATTTTTGGTGTCGCTTTGCATATAAAGCAACACATAGATGATTTATTGTCCGTCAAAACATTGCATATTTTTGTGTCAACCATGGTAAAAATCATTTTATGTATTATAGAACAGTAATTTTGAATTTTAGTCGGCTTGAGTTGTGCAATTTCTTGATTAATTTCATTTACTAACCGTAATGTAGATTCACAAGTTTCTTTCATAAAATGAAATTGTATGGGTCTGCAATAACGTGTGGAAGACGGAGTTTCATTTTGCCACACAGATAATTTTGTTTTTTCATCAAACAATTTTATTGGTACCATACTACAAATAAAAACGGAGGAATCATCACTGCCATTGTTTGCAAATTTAATTTTATATTGTGACTGATTAGAAGACCCATCACAACCCCATTTTGTTATCATTGTTAATTTTGTATATTTTTTTATCTGTGGGTTTACAATTACCAGTCGTTCTGCTGTTTTATTTAATAGGTCTTGAAGATTAATTTTGACATACAATTCATTAATATTTATGGATTCTCGAATAGGATAACATTCATTTTTTAATTTTTGTAGACTATAATAGCTAGGTAAACAGTTACTATACTCATTTAGAGAGCTTCGTATTAGATTGTACTGAAATTTTGATAATTTTGCGTCAACATATAAACTTAAAACTTTTTCTTTTGGCATTGTTTTTTCGCATAAAGTGTTTTTTAGTAATTGCTTACAATATAACTTTATCTTCTTTAGATGCTCTGGGTGATTATTTAGGAAATCATAAATAAATTTCCCTTCGCTGGACATGTTCTTCTTAACCATATATGTTAAATATTCTATCGGAATGTCTTTTAATGATCCTGTTCTTCTTTTCTTCTGTTTTTCACTTAAATTTTGAAACTTTTTCCTTATATTGGGTTCTCCTTTAGAATTCCTTTGAACAAAAACTTCTTTTGGCCAAATAATTTTCATCTCCAACCATTTCATGTTTTTTGATATAAATCTCTTCTCCTGATGTGCACATTCCCTCCTTTTCTTGTTAATTTTATAGCAAAATAGTCGAATTTTCTCCTTCAGCATAACGTTAATATGTTCGTTCATACCTCCGCTTGAAGCACATATTAATGCATCCAACGCAGCAGTTGCATCTTTAAAACCAACGTTCTTTAAAAAATTATACAAATCTCTGTTTGTTTTTATATTTTCCATAACTTTTTAGACTTATTAATTAAATACTGAGATAATTAAATTTCACTGTCAAGGTACTGTCAGATTGTGTTGGGTAAGTTAAGGTGACTTGATAATATAAATATAATTTTACTCAAACTGTAATTCCTTTCATATTTTATTGATTTAAATTGATAAATGGACAAGAATGGAAGAGTTTTTTATAGCACGTAAAAGCTAAAAGTTTGGTTATTACTAAACTATTAACAGAATGTTGGACAAAGTTGGACATTTTTTTAAAACTTAATATAACTTCATACATTACAATTTTTTTATTCTCTTTAAAAATGAGTGTGTTCTCCGGGGGTACACCTCATTGTGTTAAAAGTAATATCCTATTTTGAAGCTAATACAATTGCTTTCCTATGTAAAAGATAAAAAAGCTTTTTTTTTTCTATTAAATGGCAATGCGCATTGATTATTTAAATCGCTTTTTAGAGGGTTTGTAGATTCAAACATATTGTTTAACTTTGAGTTTATATTACGGCACTATATTTTTTCGTAAAAATAAATTACCCGCAATTTATAAAACTCTATACTATCTATTCCAACTTCTATGTAAAAAAATAATTATATTCCAAAATATGTTTTTTCGTGAATGTCCATATTTTTATATAGAGTCGATCCACTGTGCGGCGCACTTTGAAATATTTGAAGATTTATTCGACGTCGATCCGAGATAGAGAGATGATTTTGATTTTTTTTTTCCTAAGACCAAAGTTGGGTGGAATTAATTTTATTTGTTTAAATAATAGTTCAATGTGTGCTGAAGCCATATTTGTTGCTAACTTTTTTATGGGAGACGGCGCACTTTGAAATATTTGAAGATTTATTCGACGCCGATCCGAGATAGAGAGATGATTTTTTTTTCCCTAAGACTAAAAATGGGTGGAATGAATTTTATTTGTTTAAATAATAGTTTAATGTGTGCAGATGCCATATTTGTTGCTAACTTTTTTATGGGAGACGGCGCACTTTGAAATATTTGAAGATTTATTCGACGTCGATCCGAGATAGAGAGATGATTTTGATTTTTTTTTTCCTAAGACCAAAGTTGGGTGGAATTAATTTTATTTGTTTAAATAATAGTTCAATGTGTGCTGAAGCCATATTTGTTGCTAACTTTTTTATGGGAGACGGCGCACTTTGAAATATTTGAAGATTTATTCGACGCCGATCCGAGATAGAGAGATGATTTTTTTTTCCCTAAGACTAAAAATGGGTGGAATGAATTTTATTTGTTTAAATAATAGTTTAATGTGTGCAGATGCCATATTTGTTGCTAACTTTTTTATGGGAGACGGCGCACTTTGAAATATTTGAAGATTTATTCGACGTCGATCCGAGATAGAGAGATGATTTTGATTTTTTTTTCCTAAGACCAAAGTTGGGTGGAATTAATTTTATTTGTTTAAATAATAGTTCAATATGTGCTGAAGCCATATTTGTTGCTAACTTTTTTATGGGAGACGGCGCCCTTTGAAATATTTGAAGATTTATTCGACGCCGATCCGAGATAGAGAGATGATTTTGATTTTTTTTCCCTAAGACTAAAAATGGGTGGAATGAATTTTATTTGTTTAAATAATAGTTTAATGTGTGCAGATGCCATATTTGTTGCTAACTTTTTTATGGGAGACGGCGCACTTTGAAATATTTGAAGATTTATTCAACGTCGATCCGAGATAAAGAGATGATTTTGATTTTTTTTTTCCTAAGACCAAAGTTGGGTGGAATTAATTTTATTTTTTTAAATAATAGTTCAATGTGTGCTGAAGCCATATTTGTTGCTAACTTTTTTATGGGAGACGGCGCACTTTGAAATATTTGAAGATTTATTCGACGCCGATCCGAGATAGAGAGATTATTTTGATTTCTTTTTCCCTAAGACCAAAAATGGGTGGAATGAATTTTATTTGTTTAAATAATAGTTCAAAGTGTGCTGAAGCCATATTTGTTGCTAACTTTTTTATGGAAGACGGCGCACTTTGAAATATTTGAAGATTTATTCGACGCCGATCCGAGATAGAGAGATGATTTTGATATTTTTTTCCCCTAAGATCAAAGTTGGGTGGAATGAATTTTATTTATTTAAATAATAGTTTAATGTGTGCTGAAGCCATATTTGTTGCTAACTTTTAAATGGGAGACGGCGCACTTTGAAATATTTGAAGATTTATTCGACGCCGATCCGTGATAAAGAGAAGATTTTGATTTTTTTTCCCTAAGACCAACGTTGAGTGGAATGAATTTTATTTGTTTAAATAATAGTTTAATGGTTGCTGAAGCCATATTAGTTGCTAACTTTTTTATGGGAGTCGGCGCACTTTGAAATATTTGAAGATTTATTCGACGCTGATCCGAGATGGAGAAATGATTTTGATATTGTTTTTCCCTAAGACCAAAGTTGGGTGGAATGAATTTTATTTGTTTAAATAATAGTTTAATGTGTGCTGAAGACATATTTGTTTCCAACTTTTTAATGGGAGACGGCGCACTTTGAAATATTTGAAGATTTATTCGACGCCGATCCGAGATAGAGAGATGATTTTGATTTTTTTTTTCCCTAAGACCAAAGTTGGGTGGAATGAATTTTATTTGTTTAAATAATAGTTTAATGTGTGCTGAAGCCATATTTGTTGCTAACTTTTTTATAGGAGGCGGCGCACTTTGAAATATTTGAAGATTTATTCGACGCCGATCCGAGATAGAGAGATGATATTGATATTTTTTTTCCCTAAGACCAAAGTTGGGTGGAATGAATTTTATTTGTTTAAATAATAGTTTAATGTGTGCTGAAGCCATATTTGTTGCTAACTTTTTTATGGGAGTCGGCGCACTTTGAAATATTTGAAGATTTATTCGACGCCGATCCGAGATAGAGAGATGATTTTGATATTTTTTTCCCTAAGACCAAAGTTGGGTGGAATGCATTTTATTTGTTTAAATAATAGTTTAATGTGTGCAGATGCTATATTTGTTGCTAACTTTTTTATGGGAGTCGGCGCACTTTGAAATATTTGAAGATTTATTCGACGCCGATCCGAGATAGAGAGATGATTTTGATATTTTTTTCCCTAAGACCAAAGTTGGGTGGAATGCATTTTATTTGTTTAAATAATAGTTTAATGTGTGCAGATGCTATATTTGTTGCTAACTTTTTTATGGGAGACAACGCACTTTGAAATATTTGAAGATTTATTCGACACCGATCCGAGATTGAGAGATGATTTTGATATTTTTTTTCCCTAAGACCAAAGTTGGGTGGAATAATTTTAATTGTTTAAATAATAGTTTAATGTGTGCTGAAGCCATATTTGTTGCTAACTTTTTTATGGGAGTCGGCGCACTTTGAAATATTTGAAGATTTATTCGACGCCGATCCGAGATAGAGAGATGATTTTGATTTTTTTTTCCCTAAGACGAAAGTAGGGTGGAATGAATTTTATTTGTTTAAATAATAGTTTAATGTGTGCTGAAGCCATATTTGTTGCTAACTTTTTTATGGGATATGGCGCACTTTGAAATATTTAAAGATTTTTTTATCTTATCATTTAAGGGTGTGAAAAAATATATTAAGGGTTCAAAATTGGGGCTCTTGTACCACATTCTGTTAAATTAATGTTTTGTTGACACCCTAAAGTAAATATATTCTATTTATTTTGAATACTTTTAGAAATTATGAAATAATAAATCTATGGCTGAAATCTATGGCTAACTTCACATCCGTGAGTTCATTTTATATAAAATAATACAGTGAAATGGCATGGATGAATAAATCTATCAATTAATAACAGTGTTTTAGTTAAAAATGTATGCATTTCTGATTAATTTACTAAAGTGGAAGTTATTCTGTAAGTTTGGTTATTATAACTGAGTATTTTTATGATGAATATTGCTGAAAAGCCTCTCTGCTGAGAAATGTTTGTACGTGTAAATATTTTCATGATGAAAATTGCTGAAAAGCCTCTCTGTTGAAAAATGTTTGAAGTGTACTGCGGAATATTTGAAATTTTAAGTAATTGAATTCATTTTTATTTAAAATAATGCAGTGAAATGACATAGATAAATAAATCTATCGATTAATAATAATAATAATATTTATTTCCAGTGTTAAGTACATAATACATTCAGATAATATATACAGAACATGTAAACAAGTCAACAAAAAAATCCTTATTTATACACAAACAGAAGTGATAAAATCATCCGTATGGTAAGGTTCTAGATCGCACAGGTATTCAAACAACCCATGCCTCATTTTCTCAAATGTCTCTGCGATTTATAGATGATTGGGTAGGTGGTTGTATAATTTTATACAGCTATATAGCGGCCCTCTCTCAAACATACTCATCTTATGTGTTGGGTAGGTATAAGTTATGCCGTGTCTTGTATTGTGGGTGCTATTAAGCAGATATGGTGAGAATAAATGTTTATGTTTGTACAAAAACTTTGCACATTCAAAGATATAGATTGCTGGCACCGTCAACATTCGTAGCCTTTTGACGATTCCCTTGCAACTTTTCATTTGTGTCATTTTACACATAATGCGAATGGCTCGTTTTTGAATGCCAAATAATTTTGATATTTGCGTGCTGTTTCCCCAGATGATGATGCCATATTTTATTCTCGAGTAGATGTTAGTATAGTAAAAGGTTTTGGCAATATCCTTGTTAGTGTTTTTTGTGAGAATCTTAAGGCCATAGCAGGATTTACTGAGCTTGGAAGATATATTACTGATGTGATCAGTGTAATTCAACGATTCATCGAGTATCACCCCAAGAAACTTTGCACTACTAGAGATTTTAAACGAAGTATTGTTTAATATTATATGTTCCGGTGTTGATGACGACTTAGTAGATTTAAAGAAAATCGTATTTGTTTTTTCTGTATTTAAAATTAATTTATTTGTACCAAACCAATCAGTGATATTCTTCATTAGGTAATCTCCATTTTGTATGACATTATCAAATGTCCTACCAAATATTAATAAATACGTATCATCTGCATAACAAGTGATATTGTTGTTCTCACTTCCATTAACGGATATATCATTTAAAAAAATTATAAAAAGGAGGGGGCCTAGTATACTCCCCTGCGGTATGACCTTATCAGTATGTAAACCATCCGATATAACTTCTTGCTTGCCATTATTTATTTTAACCGATTGTTTGCGGTTATTTAAATATGATTTGATCAGATCATTTGCTAAGCCTCGTACACCGTAGTGGGAGAGTTTCGTTAGGAGTATAGTGTCGAATGCCTTAGACAGGTCCAATAGCACACCACAAACAGTGTTTTTATTGTCAATAGATGACAGGATGATTTGGACAAATTGGAATAGGGCGGTGTCAATACTTTTTCCTTTGGTAAATCCATGCTGACAATCACAGTATAAATTATTCTTGTTGAAAAAATTTAAAATTCTATTTGAAATAACTATTTCAAATATCTTTGAAAATGAACTCAATATACAAATAGGTCTATAGTTGTTAAGATCCTCAGTCTTACCTTTTTTTATATATTGGCGTAATTATAGAGTATTTTAACTGATCTGGATAAATACCAGACTGAAATAACAGTGTTTTAGTTAAAAAAAAATATTTGTGATAAATGTACTGAAGTGGAAGTTATTCTGTAAGTTTTGTTATTATAACCGAATATTTTCATCATGAAAATTACTGAACAGCCTCTCTGTAGAAAAATGTTTGTAAGTGTAGTTATTTTCATGATGAAAATTGCCGAAAAGCCTCCCTGTCGAAAAATGTTTGAAGTGTAATTCGGAATATTTGAAATTTCAAGTAATTGAATTCATTTTATATAAAATAATACAGTGAAATGGCATAGATGACAGAGCTGGGCAGGATTCGAATCATTCAGGATTTGAATCCTGGATTCGAATCGTTTTAGAGGCATAACAATACTTTAGTCAAACTGGATTCGTGATCCGGATTCGCTACATTTTTGTAAGAGGATTCGCATTCGAATCCAAATGCAGGTGATTCGAATCCTCATAAAAGGATTCGAATACTTACAAAGGATTCGAATACTTACAAAAGGATTCGAATAGTTACAAAAGGATTTGAATCGACAAAAAAAAATTCGAATTAATAGTAAGGATTAACATACCCGAACGCCCTAAACAGCCATCGGGGGCGACCAAGCGACGCCAGAGGAGAGAAAAGCTCGCCCTGAGGGCAGGGACGCCTAGGCGAAACCTACCTCAGGGAAAGCCGACGCTAGGGGGGGGGGGACGCATCCGCGATACCCTGGGCCAACGTCAGCACCCGGCTCGTCAGGGACGGCAAAGCGAAACCTGTCGAGCGACTGCACACCTCCGGGACTCCTCAAGAGACCGGCGAAAACCCCAAGGGAGGAGAAAGGGCCTCCGCCAAAGAGGACCTTCAGCGATATCCTTACGGGCATAGCACTCGCTATTATACCGAAGGGATATCCCGAGAATAGCATCAGTGCAGAGGAGGCCGAGGTTATTAAAACCTCGATCATCCAATGCATTGATGCCACGGCGAAAGGCGAAGCATCGCCGAGATTTCAGGAATGCACCCACAAAGGGGGATTCCTGAAAGTAATATGCTCCGACATGCAAACCAGATCATGGCTCGAGAGCATCTCCAAGGAGAAAAACCTCCTGGGGAACGGGAAGGAACTTCAGATCATTGATCTGAAGGACTTACCGGAACCCAGGAGAGTGCTAACCTGGGCTCCAGGACCACCCATAGAGGCGACCACCTTCCTCAACAGAATATCGGTGCAGAACAACCTGAGCACCGATACCTGGAGAGTGGTTAACGAGAGGCCGGACCCCAGGGGAACTCAGTACATCTTACTGATGGACAAGTTCTCTTGGGGGAAGGTCAGCGAGAGGAAGAAGCTGCACTTCGGCCTCTCGACGATCACCCTCAGGGCCCTGGCGGCTAAGACCGGCGCCAAACCTGAGGAGACCACAGAGGAAACAATGGAAGACATTCCATTGCCCGGAGAGGGAGCAATGGACAGCAGTCCGTTGCCCAAATCACCGAAGGGTAAGTAATGTTCAAATTACTTCAAATTAATATACACCACTGTAGGGCGGCATCCGCTGCCCTCAGTGCATATATCCTTAATGAGAATATTGACATTGCACTTGTACAAGAGCCATGGCTCAACAAGGGAATTGTAAAGGGGTTAAACATACAGGGCAGGCGACTGATAGTGGCCGAACCTATGTGTAACCCACGTACATGTATAATTGTAAAACATGAACTGAATCTAATGCCCCTATGGGACCTATGTTGCAGAGACCTAGTGGCAGCACGGCTGGAAGTAGTGGAAAGGGGAACACGGAGGGAGTTTATACTCGGATCCGGTTACCTTCCCTACGACCAACCAGGACCACCGCCGCCAGACATCGTCCAGCGGCTGATAAATCGCGGGAGCCACGATGGCATACCGCTGACATCAATCCAAGACATCAATCCAAGAGGTGAGAAACTATTAGATTTTATCTTAGAGAATGACATTGAAATAGCAAATATTGGAAATGTACCCACGTTCGTAAACGCGGTGCGAAGCGAAGTAATTGACATTACACTTGCCTCTCGCAAGGCAAGTGAACTGATAACACTTTGGCATGTGTCTGATGAACCATCATTATCAGACCATAGATATATACGATTCGATATCGAATCAGAAAAACCAACGGAAACCCAAAACAGAAACCCGAGGAGAACTGACTGGGACCTGTACAATGAGGTACTAGCCAGCCGAATCGGGGACTGTCCAATAGGAGCGAGAACAACGCATGAGCTGGAGTTCATGGTGCAAAGCATCACGGACTCCATCAATACGGCGTTTGAAGCAAGCTGCCCAAGAACTACCAAACCCACTTCCACCAGGGTCACCTGGTGGAACAGGGATCTTGATAGGGCAAAGGCATGCACTAGAAGGCTATTCAACATAGCCAAGAGAAACGGTGAATGGGCGCAGTACAAAACGGCCCTCACGGCATATAACAATGCCATCAAAAAAGCCAAGAGAGACTCTTGGCAAAAATTCTGTGGGGACATAGAAAGTGAACCCACAAGCTCCCGTCTACTTAAGACGCTCAGCAAAGATCATGCTGGGAACATCGGCTCACTGCTGACCAAAGATGGAGAGTACACAGACTCGGTAGAAGGGACCCTGCAAGTATTACTGCAGACGCACTTCCCGGGCTCTGTAATACTTGAAAATCCTGTATCCGGGGACCTAAGCGAGCCCAATACCTGGGCTCCAAAACAGGACTGGGACACAGCGAAAACAATTATCAAACCTGGTGACATTGAGTGGGGAATTAACACGTTCAAACCATTCAAATCACCAGGTCCTGACGGGATATATCCTGTCATGCTACAAAAGGGGATAGCAGCGCTGAGGGGACCACTATGTGATATCCTCAGAGCTAGCCTTGCCCTTTCATACATTCCAAGCAGCTGGCGGACTGTAAGAGTGGTATTTATACCCAAACCAGGGCGTGCTTCGTATGCCCTGGCCAAATCTTACAGACCGATCAGCTTGTCATCATTCATTTTAAAACTACTAGAAAAACTAGTAGACAGGCACATACGGGAAGGAGTCCTAAAGGACTCACCACTACACCGTCAACAATATGCCTACCAAGCGGGAAAGTCATGCGAACTGGCAATCCACCAGCTAGTGAGCAGATGCGAAAGGACCATACAATGCAAAGACATTGCGTTGGGGGCCTTTCTGGACATTGAAGGGGCGTTTGACAACACAACCTTCAACTCCATAGCAACAGCAATGGAGAAAAGAGGGATTTACCCGCAGGTCCGACACTGGGTGAACAAGATGCTCAGGAGCCGGACTGTAACAACTACCCTATACGGAAAGACAGCAGAAGCGGTGGTCGCTGGCGGGTGCCCCCAGGGAGGGGTTCTCTCGCCGCTCCTGTGGTGCCTCATCATGGACGACCTTCTGCTGCTACTTGAAAACCAGGGCATTTATGCCCTGGGGTACGCAGATGATCTGACCATTCTAGTTAGCGGGAAGTTTGGGACCACTGTATCAAGCCTGATGCAGAGGGTACTAACTACCGTGGAAAGATGGTGCAAGAACGAAGGGTTAGCTGTAAACCCGGCCAAAACGGCGATAGTCCCCTTTACCAGGAGACGAAAAACCGATGACATAACATCGCTACGCATGTATGAAATGGAAGTCCCAATCAAAAATGAAGTAAAATATCTAGGGGTCATACTTGATACCAGATTGAACTTCAACTTCCACCTGGAGAACATCAGCAAAAGGGCAATGAGAGGACTTTTTGCGACCAGGAAAATGGTAGGACGCACATGGGGACTGAGACCCAGTATGACCAAATGGCTATACACCGTGGTCATAAGACCCATAGTGACATACGCGGCGCTCGCTTGGGGAGAAAAAACCCAAACCAAGAGCGTAGCCGTAAAACTCGAAAGAGTGCAACGACAGGCGTGTCTGCTGATTACTGGGGCAATGAGAACAACGCCCACAGCAGCCATGGAACACATATTATCGCTTCCACCACTACATCTATATGTTATGATGGAAGCCAGATGGAAGCCAGACAGGCAGCCTACAGACTGCACATAAATGGACACACTTTAAATGTAGGGTCATCTAGACCGGAAACATTTAAAGTGATTTCACTAAAATCGTACACTCATCCCGCAGATTCAAAATAATCATACCACAGCGGAGTGAATGGACAAATAGAACATACCCGGGAACGAGTAAAGGAACCATCTGGTACACAGACGGGTCCAAAAACACTAAAGGAACCGGGGCTGGTATCTATGGAGGATGTAACCGGAGCAAACAATTCCCGGTTGCTCTGTGGAAACATGCCTCCATCTTCCAGGCTGAAGTGGCCGCCATTGACTGGTGTGCCCACCACATAATGGAGTCGGGACTCAACAAAGGACCAATTACCATTATGTCGGACAGCCAGGCAGCCCTAAAAGCGCTAGCCTCGCCGATAGTTCAGTCCAGACTGGTTATAGACTGCATAAACAGGCTGGACGCACTGGCGACAACAACAAAAACACAGCTAGTATGGATACCCAAGGACCAAGGAATTATTGGACACTTGGGGGCCGACTTGCTGGCCAAACAAGGGGCAACAGGTGAATTTATAGGACCTGAACCCGCTTTCGGAATACCACATGAAACCGGAAAGGAAATAATCCGACGCAAGTTAGCAGAGGAGCATACAATAGCATGGCACAGCCAAATGGGAATGAGGCACACGAGACTCTTCCTAGATGGCCCGGTACCTGATAGCGCATTAGCGCTGTCAGGACTGAGCAGAATGAAACTAAGGAAAATCACAGGACTAGTTACTGGGCACTGTGACCTGAATAAGCACAAACATAGGATGGGTCTTGAGAAAAGCCCCGTATGCCGTGGGTGCTTGGAAGAAGAGGAAACTTCCCAACACCTACTGTGCACATGCGAAGCCTATAAACGGCAACGCACGGAGCAACTCGGGAAGCCCGTGCTTCCTGAAGAACAGCTCAAGAACATCCCCTGGCCCAAACTCCTGGACTTCTTAGAAGACACAGGAATATACAGGGAGTAAAATAACCAGAGGAGCACAAAAGGACCACGGAGACCGTAGTGCAGGGACGCTAAGCGATACCACCTCATGTGGAAAAAAAAAACACCTTGGTTTTAAATTTGTTTCACTGTAGACTTATTTAAATTAATACACAATAGGTCAAATTTAAAAATATTATACATACTTACGGTTGTAATTATTTATATTTGTTAAGGTTCATCCCGAAACGATTTCGTCTTATCGGCATTTTTGTGCCTTCAGATCCGACGGATTTGACAGCTGTTGATTGAAAACGAGTTCACGTTACAAATTGCGGGAAATTTGAAATTCCGACATATGCGCCCTCCCATCGAGTGGGTCGGTCAACTATATATGTGAACTTACAGAATCATATGGAGTGGTGTTTCGTATCTAGCTATCCAGTGTGTGACGAACAACTCTGCTACCGTGCTAGCTTCGATGTTTGCCATTTGTATGGCTTCTGGCCATCTGGTGAACTGGTCGATGCAAGTTAGGATGTCTTTTTGTCCGTTTACTTCTTTCAGTGGTCCTACGATGTCGATATGTACGTGGTCAAATTTTGCGGATGATAGCCCAAATGTTCCTGCTCCTGGTGTGTTGTGCCGTGAAATCTTGGCACGTTGACAAGTCAGGCATTGACTACTCCAAGTTTTGCAATCTGCTCGTATTCTGGGCCACACGAATTTCTCTGTAATGAGTTTAGTTGTGGCTTTTCCTCCAGGGTGAGAGAATTGATGTATGATGCTGTTGAAAGCTTGTTTTATAAATTGTTTTGTAATAAATGGTCGAACTACGTTGGTCGAGATGTCAAAATATATGTCTGCATTGTACTCTGGAAAATAGATTTTCTTCAGCTGGAGACTGGTGCTTCTCTCGTTTAGGATGTGTTTGAGTTTCGCGTCTGTTTCCTGATCTGCTCCTTATGCTGTGAAGTTTACTCCGGCTGTAAGTTGGTCGATCCTGCTGAGCGTGTCGGCGACTACATTTTCTTTCCCTTTTATATGATGCACACCCGCAGAGAATTGTGCGATGTAATCGAGATATCGAAATTGTCTCGGTGAACATTTGTCTAGCCTCTGCGCGAATGCGTATATTATTGGCTTATGGTCGGTGAAAGTTCGTCCTTCCAGCAGGTGCTGATACTACTGTTTGATTGTCGCGTATATTGCCAAGAGTTCTCTGTCGTATGCTGCGTACTTCTGTTCTGCTAGTGACAGTTTGCGTGACATGAAGGCTAGCGGCTTCCATGATTCCTCATGCCAATGTTGAATTACACCTCTGATTGCAGTGTCTGATGCGTCTGTTGTTACTGCCAGCTTGGCGTTGGGTTGTGGATGTGCCAGCAATGTTGCTCTGGCAATTTGCTGCTTGCATTTGTTAAACGCTTCTCGTGCTTCTTCGTTCCATACGATCGGTTGGTTGCCTTTCTTTTTCCCTTTTAACAAATCGTTTAGTGGTGCTTGTACGCTTGCTGCTCCTGGGATGAAAAGGCGATAATAATTTTACATCCCGAGGAGTTGTAATTTTTTTTGCTGTCTGCGGCAACGGGAATTCCTGGATAACTTTTACATTGTCGTTTAGGGGTTTTGTTCCTTGTTCTGATACTATGTATCCCAAAAAGGAAACTTGCTGTGCTCCGAATTTACACTTTGTCGGGTTTATTACGATTTCGTTTTCGTCTAATCGTTGGAAAAGTTGCTTAAGGTGCTCGGTGTGTTCTTCTTCCGATTTTGATGCTACCAAGATATCATCTATGTATACGTAGCAGAAATCTAAATCTCGCAGTATTCCGTCCATGAATCTCTGGAAAGCCTGCGCGGCGTTGCGTAATCCAATATGGGAATTCGAACAGTCCAAATGGCGTGGTTATTGCTGTTTTCGGAATGTCTTCTTCGATTATCGGGATCTGATGATATGCTCTGACCAGATCGATTGTTGAGAATATCTTTTTCCCGTGTAATTGTTGAGAAAAATCTTCGATGTGCGGGACTGGGTATTTATCAGGTACTGTTTTCGTGTTGAGAGCTCGGTAATCTCCGCATAGTCTCCACTCTGCATTCTTCTTAAGTACCAGGTGTTAAGGTGAAGACCAGGCGCTCTTGGATGGTCTTGCTATTCCCATTTTACACATAGTTCTGAATTCATTTTTTGCGATTGCTAGTTTATCGGGCGCGAGTCGTCTCGGCCTGCTGGATACTGGTGGTCCAGTGGTAGTTTGGATGTAGGGCTTTGTTTCATGTCGTGGAAATATTGGTAAGCCGGCTGGCTTGCAAATCCTTGGAAACTGTCGCAACATTTCGTGGTGCTTCTCGCTGTTGTTGAGGGTGCTTACTCCAGTTCCGCTAGCTGTTTTCACTTGGTCTGCCGTCATGTGTTTTGTAGTGGCGTCGTGTAATTTTTTGTTCCTGATATCCGGTAATAATTCATAATATAACAGGAAATCAGCGCCTATATTCGCTTTGTGTACGTCGGCTACTACAAATTGCCATACGAAATTTCTTCGTAGCTTCAGGTCCAAGTTTAAATTTATCGTACCATATGTGTTTTGCGTGCCTGCCTTAATAGATGCCGTGGGAAAACACAAACGTCGGCTCCCGTATGGATTAGGAATTGTACTTTCGTCTGATGATCTATGACGTATATCCGGCGCGATGTGTTTGGCATGACGTCAGTTGCCGCTTCTACTGACTGCCTCATTCGTTTCCCGTTTGTTCGATTTTGCAGGGGGGTTGACATTTTTGTGCTTTGTTGCCGAATTCACAATGGTACCAACATGTATCGAAAATGCGACTTTTTGATTGGCTTCTTTCTCGTCGTCCTCTCCTATCCTGCGATCGGGTTCTCTGTCGGAGCCGTTGTGAAGTCTGGCCGTCCTTATGTTCCGTAATTGCTCTCTAAGGTGTCCGATTTCGGTCACTAGATTTCTCAGCGTGTCGCTGCTGGAGGCTTTGTGGACTGCAGGTGTTGTGGTGTTTATGATAGCGTCGGCTAATTCGGCCACCTCGTCTAGGCTTGCTTTTGCTTGGGTCGCTAGTATGGCTTGTATGTTGCCTGGGAGTCTGCCCAACCAAAGTGATCGCAACAATGTGTCTGGAACAACTGCTCCTGCCAGGCGCCGTAGGTATCGCAGGAATTGGGATGGTTTTCTGTTCCCTAGCTCCTCGTGTTCCAATAGCTGTTTCGTCCGGTGTTCTTGACTTACGCTGAGGCGTAGGATTATCGTATTTCCCGTTCGGTGGTGGATTGGTCAGGAAATCTCTTATTTCCTGTGCGTATCGCGCTTCCAGGTTTCCAGCTACGTAGCTGTATTTGGTGTCATCTGTGGTGATTTTTGCTAGCTTTTACTGGTTCTCTACATGGGCGAACCATACTTCTGGGTCATCTGCCCAGAACGGTGGGATGCTGTTTGGAGGTGTGCGCCCTATTTAAGCCTTGCGGTCAGGCTCTTTGATCCCCGCTCGTACCGCGTGACGTAGGTGGGGACGCGTGCATTCGCTCGCCGCAGGGTGGGGTGAGTCACCCTACTGGCGGGCGGTTTTCGCGCGCCCGGGCGTGCACTGACGTGTCTTCACACTCCTAATGTATCCGTTCACCACCTTTTCTAGTGTCTTCAAGATGAACGACATAAGGTTAATCAGTTTTTTTGTAGGGGGGGGGGTCTGTTTTATTCACCTTAGGTAGGTAAACTACCTTTACCGCCGACCAGCTAGTTAAGATATAGTTCCACGCTAGGCTCGCCCTGAACAACCTGATAAGATGGAGGATTATACTCTCCAAGCCTTTTTGAAGTAGAACAGGAAACACCCCATCTACTCCGGGTGCTCTATACGGTTGGTAGGATTTAACTGCTCAACTTACGGATATGTAGGTAACGATTTTGTTTACCACCACAAAGGGGCATAGAAATATATCAATTATTCAATGATTGTTATTCCTTCACTAATAAACATTCGATATATCAAGTCACGTGAAGTGTGTAAGTGTGCTGATGTTTAGATACAATCACATTAATTTCATGAACTGTGATTTAAAAGGCTCAGCACACAAAAAAACTGCATGTAATAAAATGGGATGATAGATAACGCTTCGATATTTGTTTAATAATTATATTGTCGATAAGGAATGATAGCGATTGGATCCAAGATTTATTAGTTATATTGGCGTTTACACTCGACCTGTGCGCACACGTATCTATCACATTCATTCGATATCATCTCATAAATATTTTTTATGAATATTATTCTAAAAACAACCATGCAATTATATCGAACATTTTTAACAAATTAAGATTCGTTAATTAGGTAAATCAATATTTACTGCATCTCTTATTAAAATAAAATCTACCTGTTCTGAAAAAATACCTCTTTAGCATAGTGTTTTAGTAGCAGGTGCGGCCCTAGCAATATTTTTAGGTGGTTTCACCACAGTGGCTTCATTACACAATGAACTACCACTGTGTGGTGAAACTAGTTGCGGTATTCGACAATAAAAGTGAGGCCCTCCTAACTGTGTTTTATTTATAAAATATATATACAGAGAGTGTTATGTAACACCGAACATTTTCATTTTTCATTTTTTCATTTTCAAATGTAATACTAATCGTACTGCTCGGACGTCAATTTTTAAAATTTTCATTTTGTATATAACTTAACTCTACTTTAACATATCGCAAACTTTTGTTATTATTATGTAAAAAGGTGTTATACCGTTTAATAAATAACGAGAATTTTTTTTAAGTATCCATATGCATACGTTGCAAATTTTTCGATGCTCGGTTTATTAAAAGAATTTGTGGGGCGGGTTGTTTCCAAATGTTTTAGTTCTTAGTAAAACTGATTTATTTCAATATATACAGTGGGTACGTTAAGAAATATATATACAGAATGTCAAAATCGTCGGTGTAGGTGTCGAGTGTCCAGAGGGTGGAGGTGCCGGGTGTCCAACGGGTGGAGGTGCCGGGTGTCCAACAGGTAGAGGTGTCGGGTGTCCAACAAGTGGGTGGTCCTCGGTCTGGAGCTGTAGGCGATATAGGACGGCACTTCGTCGCAGATATCTCGAGCGTACTATTCTCAGACTTGGCAAACTTCGAGACCGTACATAGATGCAGGAAGAGTCCAAGATGAGAGTTCGTGTTGCTCTGCCGATTCTGGGGTGTTGCGGCTGCTTTTATGTCGTTTGTGTTGTGCCCTTCCCTTAATCGGTGGTGGTGTTTGGTGGGAGTTGCGGTGGTCGGTACGTCGGGTATGTTGGTGGCGCTATCGGAGAGTGTAGTTGCGGAGCGCTCTTGAACTAAATAGGGCGCGATGCGTATACCCTTACAAATTTAATTTGAAGCTGTAAGCGAGTGTTTTCCACTCCCAGGCTGAGCATGAAGTAAAATTTCGAGTTTAGAAAAGCCTGAAAATTTGGTTTGGTCGCGTAGCGCGAAGCGCGGAGCGGCCAAACCAAATTTTCAGGCTTTTCTAAACTCGAAATTTTACTTCATGCGCCACCGGTACAAAACACCAACATATTACGAAGTTTCAAACACACCGCTAAACTTTACATTGAATCAGTGGTTTGTACCGGTGGCGCAAGAAGTAAAATTTCGAGTTTAGAGAAGCCTGAAAATTTGGTTTGGCCGCTCCGCGCTTCGCGCTACGCGACCAAACCAAATTTTCAGGCTTTTCTAAACTCGAAATTTTACTTCATGCTTCGTCTGGGAGTGGAAAACACTCGCTTAAAGCTTCAAATTGAATTCTTTTAATAAACCGAGCATCAGAAAATGTGCAAGGTATGCATATGGATACTTCAAAGAAAAATTCTCGTTATGAGAATGTTCGGTGTTACATAAAACTCTCTGTATATTAAACAAATACTTATGTTCTTCCACCTTTTTGGACTTTAGCACACCTTTCCACTGTCATCTTGCCCGCTTTACACAGCGCGGTTTTCAGAGAAGTCCTATAAAGATAAACTTAAATATATAGTAAATATATAACATGCAACAAAAAGCTAAAAAAAGAATACCTCTTTCAAGCCTTATTAAATTAATCACTACACTACATCAATAATTAAAGATAAAAAATAAAATGAAGTCATTTATTAAAAAACATCTGGATATAAAAAAAATAAATACATCTTTACATAAAATTAATTAAGTGATAATGGTGCATACTAATAACAAGCAATAAAAAACATTATGAAGCAACGTGATTGCTTATCGTGGTTTTCGGAATATACTCAACCTCCGGCCCTTCGGACTCACCGGCATATTCTGAAAGCAACATTCCTCCAATTAAAAACAAATGAAATCAGATAAATACACATTTATTAATCAGTAGTGAACAAAACAAGAGTGTAGAGGTGTTAAAAACAAAATATATACATATAATAAAGTTAGTGTAAAATAGTCGATACGTAAACCCCTGCGGCAACGATAGAAAAGACACATAAAGCGTTTTTAGTGAGGAACCACACCCGGGTTATTATGAATCGCTTGTAGCAACAGAAACCCTCAAGCGGGACGGCACTTTTGCATAAACAACAGGAGATTTGTGTATGAACGCAAACAACGGTTGTCTGCGGGCGACCGCAGTTACAGAAAACGGCCATAGGTGTCGAAGCGCAAAACTTCCAAGGTGATCGTGCAGTGCGGGGCTTGCCTACCTCAGAGGAGTCCTTGCTGCGGCTGAACAGGGCTTTCAAGCGGTTCGGTGTCGTCCGTTTCGGGCTCTTCTGCTCGTTGTGATCGCGGAGGACGTCGCGCGGTTGCGGCTCGCCGCCTTGGAGCGACAGACGCCCCCCGTTCTTGCTCGGGGTCGGCGGGCCGGGTTTTTTGTACGCCGTCTGTCCAATGTCTTTCTTCTTGTGCTTATCGGTGGGGAGAAGGCGGGTCGTCATGCTGTCATCGAGATCTACGTTTCCAGCCTGTAAAACAAGACACAAGACACTGATGTGGGGTAAATCTCGAAACGCGTCTATAGATGGCTTAGGCCGGTCGTCCACTAGCAGCGACCACACGCTCACGCGATACGAGCGGTGACAGGCGGCTGCAAGACTAGCGGCTACACGCGATAGGGGTCGTACACTGCACTTGACTTCGCGCTGCTCAGTTTGTCGGCAGCGTCAAAAGAATTGTACATTTTTAATGGATTTTTTTGGAAAATCCCTACTTAATTAGGGGTATGATTCCAAAATATATTTTTTATAAAAAAAACTCAAATTATAATATTCTAATTTATTTTATAGTATATACTGTTAAATACACCTACCTACTAAGAAATTAAGAATGATAAAAGTATTTAGAACTATTGTTATCAGAAAAAAAAGTAAGGTTAGACTTAGAGAAGACAAAGTAGAAAGAAAAGACACAGGACTAGACGCGGCTACGAGCGACGGATCCCATTTTCTTGGGATCTGACGCAGCTTCACGCTCGTCGCGAGAATCCGCATGTCCGCGCACGCTTGCACTGGACGAGATTCATTGGATTTACACACATCGGGATCTGTCGCGCATATACGCCCATTGTCGCTTGTATCGCGTGAGCGCGTACCCGCGTGTTGTCGCTTCCAGTGGACGACCAGCCTTAAGACAATTAAAATTTCCCTATAATTTTTTCAATTTATTTCTTCTTCTTCTGCTATCCCTTGCTGCCCCCTTAGGGCGTCGGGTCAATTTATTTTAAATTCCTTTTGTTTCATTTAGTTTAGTTAGAGAATAGTTTGACCTGATGTTGCATTTTGCATATAAATTATGCATAGAACAGCAGTGCTGTCGCGTAACGCAAATATTCATTGTATAATTCAATATCTATCGGGGTATTAGCTCGAGAAGTAGTTGTTTCAATGAATGTTTGGAGACAAACTTCTTGCAGATAGTCGATATTAATTTTAATTTATTTTGTAAATATTCTGCAAACTATTGACAAACTCAATTTTTCTTTATGATAAATTGTCTAAAAAACATAAACTTAGACCAAAGACCAAACTTACCTTTAAATCATCATCTTTAAACTTCCTGGAATTCACAAACTGCGTTTCCAACGGGTATGACGATTTCAAGTGCGGTGGACATAGGGAATTTCTATAAGCTAACTCCGATAACCGGACTTTTGAATCCTGCTCGTTCCGCAGGTTGCATCTACCTTCCTTCAAATCAGTTAAATATTTGTTGTTGAACATTTCTGCTTCGTCTTCCATTTCTAAATTCGCTAAAAGCATTTCATTGTTTCATACAAAGAAATACGTAACCAAACACAAAATCAAAAATGGTCTACTTTTTTTCCATTAGCCAAGTAGTATCATCGTTGGTTGAGAGCCATACACGTTATGATAACGGATGGCCGGGCAACGGATAATCAGAAACAAACGTATCTGTGTTTTGATCGCATACAGGCCAGAGCTGGGCAGGATTCGAATTATTCAGGATTCGAATCCTTTTAGAGGATTCAAAAGAGGCATTCGAATACTTTAGTTCAGCTGGATTCGTTACATTTTTTTAAAAGGATTCGTATTCGAATCCAAAGGTGGGTGATTCGAATCCATATAAAAGGATTCGAATCTTTATGAAAGGATTCGAATCTTTATAAAAGGATTCGAATATTTATAAAAGGATTCGAATATTTATAATAAAAATAATTCGAATTAATTGTGAGGATTAACATAAAAAATATCTTCTGTGTGTTTTCAAATTTCTCGTTAAATCACTGTGTAACGTCCCAAGACGGCCGTTGCAAAGACCGCCCCGGTAGAGAGAGACAGAAGCCAACGCGCGCTCGAATGCTTTCTCGCTTGCACCGCGTCCACCATCCGGTCATACGTACGCACCTACCCTCTCCCGGAATTCAAGACGCTCGTGACCGAACCACCACGAAGATGGAATCGGCACCCTACTTAAACCCCAGATACAGGCATTAACATCAGAGTCTTGCACTGAATACAGTCTCGACTTCTTCACTAGCACTGAATACAGTCTAAACCAACCCTTCGCTTACAAGCACTGAATACAGTCTTGTCAAACAGTTCTCAACCGCCTGGCACGTTCTACAATACTTGTGTACATATCTGTGTATTAATTGTATATATCTGTGTGTGTAAATAAAAGCTAAACTTGTTAACCAACATTCCGGAGTTCTACTACCCCAACACCGAACACTTCCTACAATCTGGCAGCCCAACGTTCGGCTCGAATCACAAGAAGCACTACAGCAGCGATAATGGCGCAACAGATAGTTCTGTCGGAAGAACAATTCAATCAATTAATCCACCGCCAAGATGAGAGAAGGACACAGAGAAGCGGAAATATCGCAAATTGTACAACAAGATATCGCGGGGATCGCGAGAAAGCCAAGGTCGAGAGTTTTGTAAATACAGTAACGATTTACAAGAAAATCGAGAACATCTCAGACGAAGATGCTCTCACAGGGATCGCTCTACTCCTCGAAGAAGATGCCGCAGTATGATGGAACGGCGTGAAAAACAATATCACCACGTGGAACGACGCACTGACAAATCTAACGGAGCACTTCGCACCGCACGACCGAACCACGTAATTTTCCGGGAAATCTTCGCCCAGGAGCAAGAAAAACCGGAGGGTTCGGACATGTTCATTGCAAGCAAGAGGTTATTGCTTTCCGAAATTAGAAACCACAACCTCCCCGAAGAAATCCAGTTAGACTTAGTATTCAGCTTGATCCACCGTGATATCCGCAACAAAATTCCCGAGGCAGCATCACCGAGTTTAAACACCTCGTGCGGACGATGCGCGAGATAGAAGGCACCCTCAACGAAACCCGAGCAGAGAAGCCCGGTAAAATCAACCTCGGAAAACCTCAGTGCACGTTCTGTCGGAACTACGGACACACACTGAGCAACTGCCGAAAGCGCGAGAAACTCGCGAAAAATGAGAAACAGCACGAGGAGAAAACCACAAAGGAAAACTCTCCGAAATTCGCGTGTTATGGGCGTGGAAAGCCTGGTGTAGTAAGAAGCAAATGCCCGACCTGCAGTCCTCCACCGACGACAAATAACACGGCTACCTTTCGTTCCGTGAGTGTAACGGAAAAGCAGTGCCCGGTACTCGACGTCACGATATCTAACAATAACGGAACCGCATGTTTGGACTCCGGGGCCGAAGCAAACATCGCCTCCACGTCCCTATTCCGGAAACTGAAAGAATCAGGACACCAATTCCGGCGTACAAATCTACAAGTAACCCTTGCTGATGGGAAAATCTGCACAGAATCGGTGTTGGAAACCACCACGATTGTGCAGGTGAAACACAAACAAATACTGACAACATTTTTTGTGTTACCTGGGGAAAAAGACAACAACACCCTGTTAGGCGTTGACTTTATGGAGTACGCCAGGATCATCCTCAACATCCCGCAGAGAACCTGGTATTTCGTGGAAGAACCTGAAAATCAATTCAACTACTCACCTCCGGCTGGCAAGAAAAAAGAATTTCGCGCCCTCACCACGTTCAGGGAGAATATAAAGTTGGACCACTTCGCCGTACCACGGATGCTGTCACCGATCCCAATGAAAACTGACCCTCCGATGGAAACAGAAGTACCCGAAGGATATTACCGAATACCTCCGGTAATATCGCCGATCAGTGGCGAATTCGAAACGGCTCTCGAGGCTAATTACTCACCCCAGTTCATCGACGACCTCTTCGCCGAGTATACAGTAAACAGGAACCTGGATACCGACAAGGCACGCTCCCAGGAACTGTTTGAATGTCCCCCAAGAAAAACCAGGTGCCACATAAACAGCGTTCACCTCAGTTCGATCGAAGAAAACCACGACGGAGACCCTGCACCGAAGCCTGAATTAGAAAAACTCCTCAACGACTTCGAGGATTTATTCAGACCGTTGACAGAAGCAACACCGATGGCTGAGCACGCCATAAACACCGGAAGCAGCCGTCCCATCGCTTCACCTCCGTATCGGCTAACCGAACCACGCAAACAACTACTGAAGTTGGAAAAACTCCTAGACGATGTCATAATCCAGGAAACCAGCTCGTCCTGGGCCGCACCAATCGTCTTGGTCCCCAAAAAGGATGGCGGAGTACGACTATGTATCGACTTCAGGAAGTTAAATGCAATCACGATCGCCGACACATATCCTTTGCCACGGATCGACGACCTCCTCCACGCCATCACCATACCCTCTTGGATCTCCACGATCGACCTAAGGAGTGGGTACTGGCAGATCCCTGTAGTCCCAGAGGACCAGCCAAAGACCGGATTCGTGACACCATTTGAACAACGATATCATGATTTCCCGGTGAAATATCGGTAAACCGGTTTAAATTTATTAATTTATTGAATACCGGGTAAAAAACCCGTATAATTACCCTGTATGAAAATGTACGAATCAAGTTAGGTTAGGTTAGGTTAATATGGCAACAGCCGAGGCTGTTCACTTAGGCCCATAGGGCCCGTTGTGATACCATGAGGGATCCTTCCCCTATACAACCCAATTTGAGCACCTAATGAATCTGATCAGATCTCCCACCTTAATAGGTGAGAGCTCCGCCAGTTCACTTGCGTGGTGCAAACCGAGGTACTTCATTCGTTTCCCCTCAAGAGCAGGACATTGACCTAGATAGTGGAGTACTGTTTCTTCCTCCTCCTCATCTAGGCATTCTCTGCAGAAGTCGTTGTATTTGAGACCCATCTTTTGTGCGTGTCCACCCAGAAAACAGTGACCCGTGATGATCCCTACTGCCTTCCTTATGTCGATTCTGCTAAGTGCAATTAATCTTTTACTGTTTATAGTGTCACACATAGGCCATAGCTGCCTTGTTATGTGACACGTGTCTTCTTCCTTCCACCTAAGGTTAACCCATGATGTCATTTGGTCCCTTAATAGTCTCTTGCATTCCCTAAGAGGAATGTCGGCGGAAAGTTCAGTAGATAGGTCTCTCATTCTTGCCCCCTTCCTTGCGAGGCCGTCGGCAATTGAGTTTCCCTTGATATTACTGTGACCTGGTACCCAGATGAGCCCCACTTCACAGCTGTTAGCGAGCTTGTTAAGTACTTTTCTGCAGTCTCTGACCACCTTGGAGGTGCAGCAGGGACTATTTAATGTCCTAATGGCGGCCTGGCTGTCGGTGACGAACCTGATATGGTTTACCTGAAGGTCGGTTTTACCTATCCAGTCCACTGCCACTCGGATAGCCATGACTTCCGCCTGTAGGACGCTGCAGTGGTTTGGGAGTCGAAAAGATTTTTTGAGGTTAAACTCATGTGAGAAAATTCCACCCCCTACTCTATTTTCGAACTTGGAGCCATCCGTGAAGAGCCAGACTTCATTTCCCTGAACAATCTTGCCCTCTACCCATTCGGTTTTGTCCGGGATGGAAATGGAGAACTTGTTCCCAAAGGTACGTTCTGGAAGACAGCTATCAGTCCTCAGTGGGATATCGACAAGCTCATTCAGGATCCTTCCATGGCCCTGTTTGCTACTATTCCATATCCCGACCGAGTTGATCCTGATTGCTGTGCTAGCTGCAGCATACCTGCAGTAAAGGTCAACAGGAGCTAGATTTAGTATTACATCTAGCGCTTTGGAGGGGGTAGATCTAACCGCGCCTGTTATGAGCAGTTCGGCTGATCTCTGTACCTTACCCAGTGCGGTCCGGTGAATTTTCTTATCAAGAGCAGTCCACCAGACCGCAACTCCGTAGAACAGAATGGGTCTCACCACAGTCGTGTACATCCAGTGGACAACGCTCGGTTTCAGTCCCCAGTTCTTCCCCACAGCTCTTTTGCATGAGTACAGCGCGACCTGCGCTTTCCGTACTCTCTCCTGAATATTGGGCTTCCAACTTAACTTTCTATCGACTAAGGTGCCCAAATATTTGGCTTGCTCCT
Source organism: Philonthus cognatus (assembly GCA_932526585.2). Classification (NCBI taxonomy): domain Eukaryota; kingdom Metazoa; phylum Arthropoda; class Insecta; order Coleoptera; family Staphylinidae; genus Philonthus; species Philonthus cognatus. The sequence continues at coordinate 10,760,867 of OW052252.1, read as the reverse complement.
TTACCACCAGTCCCGTGCCGTTTAGGACGGGAGCTTTGAAGTTTGGTATCCTATGCATTTTGGTGAAGAGTACAAGCTCAGTTTTGAGGGGATTTACCCCCAGTCCACATTCCTCACACCAGCGGGTTACCTTGCGGAGTGCCCTCTCCATGAGTTCAGATAGGATGCCTACGTGTTTACCAGAGACCGCGAGGGTCACGTCATCAGCATAGGCAATTGTTTTACACCCCGTAGACTCTAGTCCTTTCAGTAGTTCGTTCATAACTATATTCCATAGTAGTGGAGAGAGGACACCCCCTATAAATTAATAACTAAATACGCTTTAACTTACGAATCAAGTTAAAGCGTATTTAGTTATTAATTTATTTTAATACAATTTCGCATTGTGGTGACATCTTTTACGATTCTCTAAAAATGTTACTCTGCAACTTGGAGCCAACTGTGAATTAATTATTCTTACTAAAAAATTGTTTTTATATTCACAGGACACGCCTTCAACATTTAATAAGTAATTTTATTGTTACAGAATTTATTCTAATTTAATTTATTATTATATTTTTATATGTACCACGCTTATGTTTTGTTATTGTCTTGTAATTGGGAAATGTTTCCTGTTGGACAATAAATGGATTATTAAATTATAGGTTTGTTGTTACAAGTAAATGTATGACGGACTGTTCCCCAAGTGGCATCGGACCTCCCTTTAAATGGATTATTATTATTATTCAATTAAAAAAAAATAATAAGCGTTTATTTTGAAGCTTAAACGAGTGTTTTCCACTCCCAGACAAAGTATGAAGTAAAATTTCGAGTTTAGAAAAGCCTGAACGTCCAAATTCAAACTCAGGCTTTTCTAAACCACGCGTACAAAACGCTGAATCAGTGGAAAGTTTTAAATTTAGATGCTTGCGATTTATGGCGCCCAACTAGGGGCCACAGCGTTAGCCTGGCCCCAGGTTTGGCGCCAAAAAAACTCAAATGCAAGCGTTTTAAGTATTTTTAAACGAGTGTTCTCCACTCTTAGCTTAAGCATAAAGTAAAATTTTGAGTTTAGAAAAGCCTGAGTGTTTTAATTTAGACCCGTAGCGTCCAAACTCAATCTTTTCTAAACTTGAAATTTTACTTAATGTGCCACGCGTACCGAAACATCAGTGTGAAGTTTTTAACTTTTACTTTCACAATTTATGGCGCCCAAGGGCCTAGCGTTAGCTTGGCCCCCAAAAAACCTCAAATCTATGCAAGTATTGGACAATTTCTAGATAATTAAGAACACACTTACACCGCTTTACCGTTTCATATGGCATAATCTGAGATATGTAATTTGTTTTCAAAGCAACCGAGATGCCGACGACAGTTTATAGATACTCGTTATAATTTAATTGCTATTATTTCCAACTACTTCTAGCCAACGTTTTGATAAAGTTTTTATTTCTCTATTATAAATTCTTCAAGTTTTGATTAAAAAGCAGTCAGCAAGTCCATTTTTAATGTCTCTTCATTATGATTATTTGTTCAGTTTACACTGCCATGACTGGATACACTGCAATGGTTGCTTTCATAATCTAATGAAATTTTTTAAACCAACTTTGACATTTTCAATTGTCATAGCACCTTCTTCATCGAGAGGACTGCAACTATTTTTTTTCCCAATTGGAACTTATACGGCGTGCAGTGATTAATGTGTTTATTTTCATTTCGAACATTTTTAATTGTTTCAACTGAAAAATTGTCATCATTTATCTGCGTGTGTGGCAAAACAAGTATTGCAGTGTCAACTAATAAACAGTGAAATCTTAACCAAGTGTGTTATTTACTAAAAGTGTTGAAAAATTGCTGTGTTGTTACGCAAAATTCGTGGTCACTAAACTTTAAACTCTCTGTACATATAAAATGTTTTTATGTTATAATGCTTAGATTATTAACAAACTTTATCATCTCTATCAACGCGCACAATAAAAACGACATTAAATATTACTAATTACTAATGATATATTTTTTCAGTAATGCGCAAAATCAAGTTATTCCGTGATTTTTAAAAATTATAAGTTTTTAAGAATCTTGCAACGAACTGTTATTGTTCTCTAAGAAAGAAGATAGTTACGAAAAAACTTAAAGATAGAAAAATTGTCCAACATTTTCTTATCTAAAACTTTTGTTTGAACGATTTTTTTGTATTCCCATTAGTTATTGAGTTATTCACAACTTTTGCGAAATACAAAAAAGCGTAAATTCTCGACTTTCCTCAATTTTGACAAAAAACGTTATAACTCAAAAACTATTCGAGCTACAGAAAAGTATAATACATGCATTTAGGCTGTTGCGGCGAGATCTCCAAGATGGGCGTATTTGTTTTTATACAAGGTGGTCCATAAAGTATCTAAAAGAAAAAGTCGATAGTTTTTTTTTCTAAATCAATAAGGCGAGTGTTTATTAACAGTTATCAATATTATATACAAGACTGTTTTCCACTCCCAGGCTAAGCATGAAGTAAAATTTCGAGTTTAGAAAAGCCTGAAAATTTTCAGGCTTTTCTAAACTCGAAATTTAACTTCATGCGCCACGCGCGTAAAACGCTAACTTATCCCGAAGTTTAAAAACACACACAAATTCCAATAAATAGTTCTAAGAAGTTATTCCATGATTTTGTGAAAATTATAAGGTTTTTACGCAGGTTTCAACAAACTGTCGATTTTTCTCCAAGAAATAAGATAGCTACGAAAAAACTTGAGGATAGAAAAATTATCCTAAATTTCATTATCTAAAACTTTCATTCTAACAACTTTTCTGTATTCCCATTAGTTATTGAGTTATTCGCAACTTTTGCGAAATACAAAAAAAGCGAGCGCGCTCGCGTAAATTCCCGACATTTTTCAACTTTGACAAAAAACGTCATAACTCAAAAACTATGAGAGCTACAGAAAAGTATAATACATGCATTTAGGCTATTGCGAGGAGATCTACAAGATGGGCGTATTTGTTTTTATACAGGGTGATCCATAAAGTATCTAAAAGAAAAAGTCAATTGTTTTTTTTTAAATCAAGAAGGCGAGTGTTTATCAAAAGTTATCAATATTATATAGAAAACTGTTTTCCACTCCCAGACTAAGCATAGAGTAAAATTTCGAGTTTATAAAAGCCCCGTGAAAATGTTCGGGCTTTTCTAAACTCGAAATTTTACTTCATGCGCCACGCGTGATTTATGGCGCCCAACTAGGGGCTGATTTGAAGTGAAGTTCTTAAACACACAAATACATCTTTAATCAGAGTAACAGGGAATCAGATGTTTAGTCTATCAACGATGTTCAGTGTTAATTAAAATAATTAGGTTTTAAATATTTTTCTTAAAACAACTGGTAACGATATTTATATATAAATGGTTGAAAAAAAATAATAAAAACAAATTTATTCTTAAAGGATTTGTATTCGTGATTCGAATCATATTTATCTCTTACGAATCCGTTATTCGAGTATTCGTGATTCGAATCATATTAGGTAATTCGGATTCGTGATTCGAATCCTTTTTACGAGGATTCGTCCCAGCTCTGATCCAGGCTAATCGAATGCACGAACAAAATTTCGTTTAATCGCCGGTCACAGTATACCATTCAAACCGATTCCCGTTCGGTTAAAACCGACCATCCATCCTCGGTCGGACATCCGTTGATGACCGTGTCAACGGGAGGGAAGGTACCCCACGCTGATTACCAACTAGCTCTTGTTGGTTGAGTTTAGAGAGATGAGCAACTGACTGTTGAAACACATATGCTGTTTTAAATTATTTATTTTAAACAAAATAAAACAAAGAAAAACATTAAAACAACAAAAAAATAGGAGCAAGAGAAACACAGTGCAGGAAGGTACAGGGTAGACTTGGTGTGGCGCGATCGGGATTTCTGGTCCAGCGGTGGCGTCTGGCTAGTGGTGGCATCCGGATGCAGGCGGCGTCCAAGTAGCTAGACGGCGTCCTGTGCTTGTCGACGTAATGTGGCGTCGACGTCGGTGGGGTGTTGCGTCTGGCTGGATCCGGAGGCAGCAACAAACACTACGCTCGTAGTGCGGGACGTCGAGGCGGCTGCTCTGGCAACCTTGATGCTCGCCGTCGGCGTGACTTCAGGAACGACGGCGGAACGGCTAGCGTCGGCGTCGGGCAAAGTTTCCTGGAGTCGGTGGGTTGCTGGCCAGGCCTGGATTCGGCGGAAGCAATGAACGCTACACTGGAGCGTCGTTGTGGCGTCGAGACGACTGCGCTGGCAATCGGATTCTCGGCGTCGGTGTCCAAAAACATGAACGGCGGCTGGGACGGCTGAAGTCGGTTTGTTTCCTGTTGTTGGCTTTTTCTTCTGGCGGCAGGAACGACAGCTGGGACGTCTGGCGTCAGTCAGAGCTTCCTGGCTCAGATAGAAGAGTCGAGGAACGATAATTCCTCCTGAATCCACATGTTGTCCCTTGTACAGCACAAGAGTGGACTCAGGAGGAACTACCGTTCCTCGACTCTCCTACCTGAGCCAGAAAGCTCTGACCGACGCCAGACGTCCCAGCTGTCGTTCCTGTCGCCAGAAAAAGAAGCTCTTGCGACTTTAGCTGGTTCGCCGCAACCCCGACCCTTCACATTTGCATTTTATTATTTTGACCAAGGTCCGTTCTGAGTAACGGCCCTTATTGTATATTTTACTGCGTGTATATCGTTTTGAAAGGACGGCTTAGTTTTATGGTGTTTACGCGAAAGTGCGCGAGCGGACAATGCGTCATAAAACGGCTTAAGAAGGATTCCGACGTAGCGGGAAGTCTAAACAGCTGCGATGCAGCCCCGGACACGCCGAGATGCGGTTGCAGAAGTTTGGCAACAGTGTTGGGGTGGTGGTAATCACGGTTTATCGATAACCAATCAGAAGAGATCACATTATCACCACCCAACCTTAGACACCACCCTCAATCCCGGGGAGGAATTGCTCGAGGAGAAGAAACGGATAGATGAACTGAAGACTTCATCAAGTAAACTTCGACTACGCGACGCGAATTAATAACATATGTAAATTGTATATATTTATATATTTTTGTGTTTGCAATATACGAACATTTCTGAGTATTTAACGTATTCATTATTTGTAATTCTACCTTACAAATTGGTTCTTCGAAACTTAAGTCAAATAAGTAGTAACAGAAGCCAACAACAGGAAACAAACCGACGCCGACGTTAGCCGTCCTAGCCGTCGTTCCTGTTCTTGGACACCGACGCCGAAAATCCGGCTGCCAGAGCAGCCGCCTCGACGTCCCGCACTACGAGCGTAGTGTTTGTTGCTGCCTCTGGATCCAGCCAGACGCAACACCAAACCGACGTCGATGAGCACAGGACGCCGTCTCATACCGAGACGCCGTCTAGCTACTTGGACACCGCCTACATCCGGATGCCACCACCAGCCAGACGCCGCCGCTGGACTGGTAGAAATCACGATCGCGACGCCGACGCTACACCAAGTTTGCCCTGTCACTCGTGCACTGTGTTTCTCTTAATTCTATTTTATTCTTTGTTGTTTTAATATTTTTTTTGTTTTATTTTATTTAAAATAAATTATTTAAAACATTTGTGTTTCAAAAGTTAGTTGCTCATCTCTCATAAACTCAGAAAACCTGAGCTAGTTGGTAATCAGCGTAGGGTACCTTCCCTCCCGTTGACAAGTCACCGTAACGTGTATGAGGCCAACAAGGCTCCCCATTCTGTCTGTATTCCACTCAGCTGGTCATCGTAACGTGTATGGGCTGTTCAAAACCAAATTTAGGTTCCAGTTCAACTAATCACTTACTTGATGGTGTTTGAGTGATACTTAATCTCCTCCTCACGTGTACCTCCTCGATAACATCCATGCCGGTAACACTTCTTGGTAACGTAGAAAATCGCTTTTCATCCATGATTCTTTCTTGATTTCCTGTGCACAAACTCTGGGTGCTGCCCCGTCTTGACATCATTCTACTATCCATCGAGTCTCGGCGATTGTTGAACACCTCCATGGCTGAATCGAATTGCGGTTGCTGGATGAGGGCAGATCTCTCCGATTGCAGGCTGCTTATCTTGATATTCGCTTGGTGTAAGTCTTCTTGAAGTTGATTTATTGTTCGTAATAGATGAAACTATGTAAAAAAAAAGGGTCAAAAATTTACAGCATTTACCTTGGAGAAAAAATGCTCAACCCAACGATAGGGTTTTGGAATGTAGCGGGAATAAAGTCTAAAGGGCAGGAGTGCAAGTGGAAGAAAGACTTTGAGGAGTGGGTAATCGGGAAGGACATAGTGGGGATAGTAGAAACTTGGATGGTGAAGAAGGAATGGGGAGAAGTGAAAGAATGGTTACCGAGGGGGTTTAGATGGGAGATGATAGAGGCAGTAAAATTTGCGAGAAGAGGGAGGGCCAAGGGGGGAATGATTGTTGGATGGAGAGAGGATAGGGAAGGAGGCAAGGGGGAGATGATGGAGGGATGCGAAGGGCTAGTGTGGGTAAATTATCAGCAGGGAGGATATCGGGTTGATGTGGGGGTGGTGTACGTCAACAAGAATTGGACGGACATAAGAAAGAAAATAGATGAGAGAGCGAGCGAAGGAGGAAAATGGATGGTGGGGGGGGGGGGATTTCAATGCCAGAATAGGGGAAGCGGGGGGAGGGATTGGAAAGGACGGTTTGGTGGTGAAGAGGAAATGTATAAATGGGGAGGGCAGAAGGATGAAGGAGTGGGTGATGGAGAAGGGATGGGAGATTTTGAACGGATGCACGGAGGGCGATTGGGAGGGGAGAAAAACGTACATTGGACCAAAAGGAGCATCAGTAACTGATAATGTGGTGGTCAAGGGAATAGAAAGAGGAGATATAAGAGGCATGGAGGTGGAAAAGGTGCTAGAATCTGACTACGTACCGTTAACTGTAGAGATGTGGATGGAGAAGGGAAGAGAAGAGGAAAGGGGACAAGAAAACGAATACCTCAAGTGTGGGGTAAAGGCGATGGAGGATATGAGGAAGAGGCTGGCGAGGATTTAATGGGAAGAGATCTATACAATGGAGGAGATGATAGTGGGATGTGGAAGGAAAAAGAATGAAGAGAGGAGAGGGGGGAGTACGTGGTTCGATGAGGAGTGTAGGCAGGCAAAGAGGAAGTTGAGGAAGGCAGTGGGAGAATGCGTAAGAAATGGAAGAGAAAAAGTGATGGTATCTGTGAGAAAAAGAAGCTGCAGGCGGTGGAAAGAGTGAGCGAGGAATTGAGAGAATGCAGAAACGAGGCGGAAATGTGGAAGGTGCTGAGGAGAGGGGAAAGGAAGAGGCAGTTAGGGATATCGTTGAAAGAATGGACAAGAAAGTGCAGAGAAGGTAGTGGAGTGCCAGTGGGGATGGGAGAGGACAGGCGAGGGGATGAAGAGGAAGAGTTTACGGAGGAGGAGTTCGAAAGAGCGTAGAAGGAGGTGAAGGGAGGGAAGGCAGCAGGAAGGGATGGGCTGAAGGCAGAGATGTGGAAGGAGATTAAGGAAGGGGGAAGAAGAAATTCAGGGAGCTACTGAACCAGATGTGGAGGGGAAGAGTGAACATACCGGCAGCATGGAGGGTGGGGAGGATGTGCCCGATACATAAAGGAGGGGATCAGAAAGATGCGAAGTGCTATAGGGGGATAACAGTGATGAGCACGTGATACAAGATAGCTATGATGGTGGTCAAAAATAGGCTAGAGGAGGAGGTGGAAGAGAAGGAGCTGCTGTTGGAGACGCAGGGGGGCTTTAGGAGGGGTAGGGGGACGAGGGAGCAGGTCTTTACCCTGGCAAGAATGGTAGAGGAGGTGATGAAAGAGAAAGGGAGCGTGTATGCGGTGTTTGTGGACCTGAAGGCGGCTTACGACGCGGTACCAATGAAGGTCATTTTTCTTTTTACTTACATTTTTATCTTTCTCGGCAGCAACATTAACCATCTGCTTATCGACTTCCTCCTTATACAATTTAACCTAAACATGAAAAAAAAAAAAAATAAGGCTAACAAGAATACCTTACTCTTAAAAAACAATAGCCTATATGAAATATATCAAAAACTAACCATTTTATCCTTCATCTTCTCCAGCTTGATTTCGTACTCGGCTCGCACCTCCTGAATCCGCCTGTTCACCTCCCGCTCCTCCTTTTCCTTCTTCAACAACCTAACATACTCCTCCCTATCTCTAGTCCTCTTATACTTCAACGTGTCGATCTCGGCCAACAGCTTGTTATTCTCCTCGAAGAGCTTCTCGTAAGCCTCCTTGATCGACTGCAAATTACTCAGCTGCGAGTTCCGCTCGTCGAGCAATTTTTGCAGCATCGATTTCTCGACGTCGAGCTTCGAATTAACACCCAGGACATTGTTGTAAGCCTCGCGGATTTTTTCAACTTCATGTTTCATGTGGTTGACGCTTTCGAGTTGGAGGTTCCCATTGGAGATTTTGTACTGTTCGAATTCCCGCAGGAGCTTATTGTACTTAGCGTCGTATTCAGCGATCGTTCTCTCGTACTCCTCTTTCATTTGTATGTGCTGCTGGAGGAGGTTCTTGTAGTGAGAGTCGGGATCGGTTATAACGTTGGCCGAGTTGATTTTCTTGTTTTCCTCGCGCAGTTGCTTCAGCTTTTTCTCGTAGTTATTCTTAGTGTTTTCCGCTAAGGTCAATCTCTGCTTGGTGGTCAAGTATTTCTTCTTCCAATCCTCATCTTTATTTGCCGTTAGTTTGTTTTCTTTTAAAACCCGCTGTTCCGGCAAGGCTTTCGCCTTTAGGGAATCCACGGATTTTTCAAATGATTTCATTTGCTGGAGAGTGTTGTTCGCGTTGTCTTTTAGATCCTCGAATTTGTCGAGCACCTCGTTGATGTCGAGATTTTTAAACGCATCCCTCCAATCGGTTTTCTTACCGGCTAATAACAAAGAGACTGTTTTTTCGAAAATTTGCGTTGTGTTCATATTGATGTTGTAAGCCATTTTCGAAAAACGATTGAACTGCTTTTGTATGTCTTCAATTATCACGTCCAACGCCTGCTTTTGCTCGTAGTGCAATTTATGCTGGGTTTCCGTTATGAAAGCAGAGCGAATTTGCAAGTCGACGTGCGTTTCTTTCAGGGTGAACAGAAGTGTTTCGAGCGAATTCCTTTCGTAGATCATTTTGTTTAAATCGGCTTTGACAACTTGGGTGGTTTTCAAAAATTCTTCGTATTTCGCTGAAATTCTGCCGTTGGTCATTGTTTCGGTTTCGATTTTCTTCATTAAATCATCATATTTCACCCTCAGAGTTTCATTGTTTTTAATTTTTTCCTCATAATCGGATTTAATTTTCTCATCGTTTTCGGTTTTCTTTGTTAAGTCCTCGAATTTCCCTTTGAGAACTTCGTGTTGTGTCTTCAAGTTTTCCAAACACTTAATATCTTTATCGTTTTCTTGGCGGAGAAGTGTTTTTTCTTCGTGTAGCTGATTGTAATCACTAAGAAGTTTGCCCTTTTCCCCAATTAATAAATTATTCGAACTCTCAAGCTCGGATAATTTTTTAACCAATTCTTCTTTATTACTTTCTAAAACCTTAGCAACCTCTGATAACTCCCTAGATTTAGTAAATACTTCAATCAGCCGGTCTTCGGTTTCCTTTATCAAAGCGTCCAATGCTTCTTCATCTTCATTTATCTCAATCGGCGCTTGCTTGATTAACGAGGATAAGTTTTCAATCACTGATTTTAATTTCCTGTTTGTCGAGGTTAAAACCTCCTTCTCGTTTTTCAAATCGAGTAATTGCAACTCGAAGAAGTCTCGTGATTTTTTTTCCTCCTCGAGCGCCCTTCTCAATTCCTCTTTTAACGTTTTCTCTTTATCGAGCATTTTTTTAACCTCCTCATGTTTTTGCATCGAATTTTCCAAATCCAACTTGCTCTTGCGTCTATCGTTTAACAAATCAGTAATCTCCGAACGCGATTGTTTTTCCTTTTCGATGAAACACTGAAGCTGCGCTTTTAACTTGCTCACGCCTTCAAACCTCTGGCGTAAAACTTTGACAACACCCTCTCGCCTAATCTCCGATAAAACATCCCTAACCTCGCTGATCTCCCCGTGTTGTTCCAGCAACACCGCCCCAATTTCCTCCAGCAAACCTTCCCGTTCGTTCCGCAACTCATCGCGCGCTTTTTTAACCTCAGCTAACTCGCCGCTTATTTTTTCAATCTCTTCCTGCAACTCGATCTTATGCTCGCAAATCCTCTCCAGTTTATCCACCTTGTCCGCAACCTCCTCCTGTAACGAATCGATTAATCCGTCTTTACTCAACAAACTTTCGCTCAACGAATTGTACTTCGCGTTGATTGAACCTAGCTCCGCCTCCTTTTCCGCCAATTTAGATTCAGCGCGCTGTTTCTCCTCATCGACATCATCCAACTCCCGCTTGAGCACATCCATCTCCTCCCTAACATACCCTATCTCCTCCTTTAATTGCTCGTATTTCTCGACAACAGCACCGAACTTCTCCACATGCTCCCGGATCTTCCTGTCGTTATCCTCTTCGATCATTTCCAACCTCAACTGCAATTCGTTTTTAGCGTCGGTAACACTATTGAAATCTACCCTCAAGCCGTCTGTGATTTTATTGATCGTTACAATTTTCTTTTCGTATTCTTGGATTTCAGCGTTGGATACCTCGAGATCGCTGGTCGTTTTCTTGATCTGGTTGTTTGATTTTTCGATGGTGGTTTGTAGTTTCCATATTTCTTCCTCGTGTTCCGCTTTCAGTGAGGATTTTTCCTCTTCAAGCCCGTTGAGTTTTTCGTGGAGTTCTTCGAGGGATTGCTCCAAGTGGGTTTTGCCCGTTTCGAGGATGTCACTCGCGCAGGTTAGTTTCGTTATCGTCAGTTCTAACTCTTTGATCTATTTAAAAAAATATAAACACAATCAATATGGTAAAAAAAAAACGAATACGGTTAGTTAAATCGACCAATCTTGTGGCTGTAGAGGGCTATCAAGCGCGACCCAGGTGGCGGATAGGGAAATACCACTTCCTTAGATGAAGTGGTTAGTGATGGCCATAAGTGCCGCTCCAGAAGCAAAACCCTGCGTAGTGGCACAAAACCCGTCACCCGCGGACCAACTCCCCCCAAACTCAGGTTGTCGTGTCGTGACCATGGGATTGAACTGGGGGTTTACGGCGCCTAGGACCAATACTGTTTTACAGCACGTCCTAGTCACACCAAGGGCCTCCTCGGCAGAAGGTGGTCATGTCTCGCATCTGCGGAAGTAGGCTCAGGGGGTCTGAGCTTAACCACTTGAACCAAGAGGAGAGCGGTACAACCTCAATAAAAATCCTAAATCCCAAGGTGGGTACAGGCCAAAGGGATGCGTGGTTAGATAGATGACTAGTTCCTATTGTACCAACATCCGGGGGGTCCCGTCATAGCACCTAAAACCTAAGAAGGCGGCGGGGGCAGACCAAAGTCTTCGGACCGCGGATGTCTGAAAGGGACGATTGTCCAAGTCGGAGTTGTAGACCTTCTTGAGGTAACCTCCGTGTCCCTATCTTGGATAGGGCTAACCTACACACGGCGGGGTTGACTCAGCCCTGGTGCTTGTCGCCATTAAATGAGGAGTCGGGGGTGGGCCTTGAAAAGCCCAGGGGTGCCTACTCGCCCCTCTGGTCCACTCGTGGGTTGGTCTCCGGCGGGCAGTGGTTAGCAGATATGGCGGTGATTAACCTGTCCTTAGACGGACGCTCGTAAGGCACACACCGACCGGTATAAGCCTGAGCACACCTAGTCTGTCCCTATCTACTATCTAGCGAAACCACTGTACCAACATCCGGGAAATGGCGACCCCCGGATGCAGTTAGCCTTACCAGAGCAAGCGGGGCTTTGCGCTGGCGGACCTATTAGTTCCCTAGCTTTTCGTGGGAATCAAAATGGCAAACAAACATCCCAAAAAAACAAATAAAAACAACACGAGGGTTGCTGGTGAGGTCTCCCTTCCAAAAGAGCAGCAAAAGAAGATGGAACCGAAGTAGGGTGGGTGACCGGACCTCCCACTACCCAGTACATCCGGAAGAAGGGAAGAGCCCCCAGGTTCCCCACTTCCGTACACAACAATACAAACCCAGAAGGGCGGGTGTCCGCATCCCCCACTGAAACACAAATCTCCGCTCTTGAGGGAGGAAAACACCAGCAAGCCTGTTACCCGCCGGGTAACTGGTAAAGTGGCTCTGAAGCCAGACGCCGCCAAATAACCAAGAAGAGGGGTCGTGAAAACGAATCTCAATGCCCCAAGGTCCCTAAAAGACCCCGGGAAGGGCACTCTTCCAAAACCAACCGACCTCCTAGTAACTCAACACCTATGAGCTACAAGGAGGCAGCTGAACAAAGCCTGAGGGTTGTCATCATTAATGAGGACAACCTATACCGGAGGTTTCTCAAGGTCGCAGTATGGTTTCCGGAGAGGTCGGTCAACCACGGACGCGATTCTGGCGGTGAAGAAGCTGGCGCAGGAAGCGAATGAAGGGCCGCTGCGGAAAAGAGAGCATTGCCTAATGGTGGCACTGGACGTCAGAAACGCCTTCAGCACGCTTCCCTGGGAAACGATCGTAACCGCAGCAAGAAGACGGCTGGCACCGGGGCAGGCGGGAATGGTGGTGGCTTACCTGAGCGACAGATCGCTGGTGTACAGGGTGGGGAAGACATCGTGGAAAGGGCAGTAGATCAAGGGGTACCACAAGGCTCAGTGTTGGGCCCAACACTGTGGAATCTAGCCTACGACGAGGTGCTTGGGCTTCCACTCCCAAAAGGCACAGCCGCAATCGCATTCGTAATGACTGGGCAATCGTGGTCAGACACAGAGACGTGGAGGGAGTACGACTCGCAAATCAAGCCTTAATAAAATGGATGCAAGACCATGGTCTACACGTTGCAATCGAGAAGACAGGAGCGGTGTGGCTGTCCACTAGAAGAGCTGGGAGACAGTAGGGCGAAACTATTCAGGTAGGAGGCGCGGACATTACGATAGGCTAACAACTAAAGTACCTTGGAGTTATACTGGAAGCCAACCCAAGGTGCAGCTCCCAGGTGGCAGCGGTGATGGAGGCAGCCATAAGAACCGAGGCGGCAGTTGCCCGCCTACTGCCAAATAAAGGAGGGCCAGGGGAGGGCAGGAGACGGCTCCTTGCGACGGTGGCGAGAGCTAAGCTGCTATATGAAGCACCAACGTGGGGAACGGCGATGGACGCGGCAAGAAACGCCGAAAGGGCGAGAAGAGCCCTAAGAACGGGTGCACTGAGGATAATAAGGGCATACCGGACGGTCTCGACCGCGGCGGCGGAGGTCTTGTCATCCTGATTTGCAGGTCAGGGAGAGCTGCGAGGCATACGAGCTAGCCAAAACACTTGGAAAGGCAGAAGCCAAAAGGCTATCAAGGAAGGCAGCAATGGAGAGATGGCAGAAAAGGTGGACCAGGACAAGTGGGTGGGCCAAAACATTGATCCCATTGGCAACCAATGGACCCAGAGGCAACACGTACAAATAGGTTACCACGTGACTCAACTTCTCACAGGGCACGGGTGTTTCGGGACTTATCTTCACCGAATAGGGAAACGCAATAGCAGCGAATGCGGATACTGCCCAGGCAAAGAGGACACCCCGCGACACACCCTGTCAGAATGCGGGAGATGGGAAGTGTATAGGGACAGGCTACGGGAGGAAATAGGCGAGTTGAGCGATACCACGCTGGTATCGCACATGCTCGAAACGGCGGAGAAGTGGGAGGCAGTGTACCAGTTTGCCGGAGCAGTCCTGGAAAAGAAGGACAGAGAAGACAGGGAACGAGTAGCCACCATCTAGCGCAGCGCAACATCTAAGAGCAGCGCTTCCGCCCTTATTGAAGAAATGCCCTAGAGGCGATACCAATAAGGAAGATCGCAAAGGAAAGGGGAGTTTTTTAGTGGGTAGGACCCCGATAGATAGGGGAGGAGTCCCACACTCTCTAGTGCGTAAATGCATTTTTCTCCTAATAGAAAAAAAAAACCTATACGGCAAGGTCAACGAGGAAGAGACAAAATCCATCTAGATAAGCCTCCGAACCGCACACCTCAACGTGGTAAAAACCACGACAGTAGGCGACTGGGCACCCCGATTCACGGGGCTCTCACACCTGGGAGAAATCTTGAGGGTAAACTGCGCTGATCAAGAGACGCTGAAGTGGCTCTCAAAAACAGTACCCTCCCTAAAACCTTGGGAAGGCGCCAAAATTAAGGTAGATGGCCAAGACCAACTACCTTAATTTACTAAAGCAGCACTATGGGTGCCAGTAATGCCATCCATAGAGTACGAAAACAAGGACGCTATAATACTGGAACTAGCGTTCCTAAACGCCAACCTTAATATTGGAAAATGGACAACCTTCCACCACGAGAAGAAGGAGGAAGGCCACCTACTAGTCTTCGACATACCCGACGAGGACACCAAAAAACTAAGGGAATCCGAACGAGAAGGCAAAAACCGCCTATTCATCGGGTTCTCCACAGTAACCCTGAGGGTTACTGTGGAGACCTGTGGAGACTGTGGTTGAGGGTTTTGTAGGGTCATCGTCCTGGCTAGACCCTGTCGGTGTGGACTGAGCAATTGGGGGAGTGATGGTGGCCTCTTTGACCTCTGCCTCCTCCTCCTCTCCTTGTTCAGTGTGAGGACTGAACAAGGAGGGAGGAGAGGAGGAGGAGGCAGAGGTCAAAGAGGCTACCATCACTCCCCCAATTGCTCAGTCCACACCGACAGGGTCCAGCCTGGAGGATGACCCCACAGAACCCTCAACCAAGGACATAAAAGAGGAGACGGTGATCCACCACCCTCAAACCTTAGCGGCAGATGTAGAGATGAAGGGGTCGGGTACACCGCCCCCCTCACCAAAGATCTAACCGCCACAACCAAGTGTTCCTCCAACAAACAACCAACCAAGGGAACGCAAAATCAGGTGAGCAAAGCTTCAATAATGCTTACTAACCCCAACACATCGTCTTGTATCAACAACTAATAAAATGTACCCTCAACCTATCACAATAATTTAGGCAAACTTGCAACACTGCAGATTGGCGGTAACCACAATCTGCTGCCATCTACTCAAAACAAAGAACACGATTGCACTAATTCAGGAGCCCTGGATAGTCAATAAGAAAATAACAGGTTTTGGAAACTTACCTGGGGAAACACTATATGGAAACACTCCGGATAGACCCTGAACCTGTATATACCTTCCTCCAAACGTCACAGGTTACCTCGTCCCAAGCATGACTACTGGAGATCTAACGGTAATCAGGCTAGAGGGAAGCGATGTCTATCTGGCTTCTGCTTATCAACCCTATGACTCACAACACCATCCCCCACCACCAGAACTGGTGAGGATGGTAAACCACTGTGAGGCAGAAGGCAAAAAGATGATCATTGGCTGCGACGCCAATGCATATCACACTGTATGGGGAAGCACCAATATAAATCAAAGAGGTGAAGCACTGTCAGAATACCTGATAGGCACATCTCTAAACATACTAAACAAACTCAACGAACCAACGTTCATAAACGCAGTGAGACAAGAAGTGATTGATATCATACTTGCATCACAAAACATAACACACACCATAATGGACTGGAGGGTGCACAATGAGGCAACCATGTCAGACAATCGGTGGATAACATTCACTATACAAACGAAAGAATGTAAAGGAACGTTTGCATACAGGGACCCTCGCAGAACAGATAGGCTTACGTACACTAACCGGCTACATCACCGGACACTACAGCTTCCAAAAGCACCTCGTAAAAATGGGGATCACCAACGATACCACATGCCGCGGATGCAACGAAGACGATGAGACAGCAAGGCACATACTTCACGAGTGTCCGGCCATGTCAAAACTAAGGGATATGTTAAGGGAAACCCAGCCCAAACGTGAAGCACGCGGATGGAACTGGGCCGTCGCACAAACATTGGCAATTGCCAGTAGTGAGGAGTGGGTCTGACCATCAGGAGGGAGGCACTACAATGGGCCTAAGACTTGGCCACCTACTAGTCCGACGAGGACACCAAAAAACTAAGGGAATCCGAACAAGAAGGCAGAAACCGCCTATTCCTCGGGTTCTCCACAGTAATCCTCAGACTGAACAAGGAGGGAGGAGAGTAGGAGGCAGAGGTTAAAGAGGCCACCATCACCCCCCCAATTGCTCAGTCCACACAGACAGGGTCTAGCCAGGAGGATGACCCCACAGATCCCTCAACCGGGGACATAAAAGAGGAGACGGTGATACACCACCCTCAAACCATAGCGGCAGATGTAGAGATGAAGGGGTCGGGTATACCCCCCCCCCCCACCAAAGATCTAACCACCAAGTGTTCCCCCTGCTGCGGCTGCCCTTCCGACAACCAATCCTTAATTCTTAAATCGACCAATAGTTAATCATCGATTAAAATCTTGTAATAGTTTATACATGTCAGAAAAAGCCGTCAATTCACATGATATTAACGTTTATGACATGGAAAATGTCTATTCCAATCGACAAATAAATTTAATCTACAAATAAGATTAACTAAAGTTGGTGAAACCGGACATAAATTAGCAAAATATATAATAAGAACCTTACCTTATCACTATTTCCAGATGATATCTTCTCGTACAACTTCTTATCTTCCTCAATTTTCTGCTTCAGCTCCCGTTGTTCGACCAGCAATCTCTCCACATTCCCCTCAAACTCCCTAATCTTACAACATAACTCCTCAATCTCCGCATCCTTTCTCCTCATTGCTTCTGTATACTCCACTTCCTTCCCTTCCATCTCCCCCCGCAAATCCTGAACCTCCTTCCTCAAAACCCTAACCTCTTCCTCAAACACCTCCTTCTGCTCCATCATACTCCTCACCGTCTCCTCCAAGCTCGTCTCCAATTTACTCAAACTCAACGCACTCTCCTTCATGTAATTCTCATGCTCGATCTTCAAATCCCCGTAATCCTCGTTAAACTTCTGATTGGTGGAAATCAACGATTCGACTTTGCCGAGCAGTTCGGTGCGTTCTTCCAAAGCGGATTCCAAATCGGATTTCGATTTATCGAGCTCGGTTTCGATGCGAACTCTGCTTCCCCGCTCCGTTCTCACTTCCGTCGCCAGTCGTTCGATTTCAGCTTCGAATTTTTGTTGTTGGATTGTGAGGTTCTCGAGTTCAAGCTTGTACTGTTCAGCGGCTAAAACGAACTCACTTTCGTATGATTCTTTCTGCTTCACGAGTTCTATTTCTAATTGTTGTTTTAGTGCGGTTAGGTCTTCTAAGGTTTTTTTGCACTCGGCGTATTCCTCCGTTACTTCCTTGTGGCGGGAGTCTAAGTTGTTGAGTTTTTGGACAACACCTGAGGAAATAATAGAATGAAAAATCAAGAAAATGTAAAAACCTCATTAATTTATGTTGTAGTTAAATAAGAGAAAGCCTAGAAACGCCACTTATGTAATAGTTAAAGGCGCTATTTGTCACATAAATTGCTCAACCACGTAGGTTAGGTTTAACGAATATACAGAGAGTTTTATGTAACACCGAACATTTTTATAACGAGAATTTTCCGTATATATAAGCATACGTTGTACATTTGCCGATGCAAAGTCATTATCAAACTGAGTTTGATAATGACTAGCTTGCAGTCGAAACTATAGTCACCGTAAAAAGTTAATTAAAGTGGTAAAACGAAGTTAAGTGTTTTAATATTATTTTATAAAGATGTACCACAAAGTGAACGCCAACCAAATCAAAGATTTCATACACAAGACTTTAAATTTATTCTATAGTTAATTTTACGTTGTCGTTAGTTAAAGATTACTTTAATGAAAACGGGCATGAGTTAATAACATTTCCCCCCTCACCATGAATGCTTTCGGTCAAACTCGTAATCTGCGAATCGCTCTCCATCCTCAGATCCTTCTCGGCCTGCAGCGAGTCTGTGTACTTGTTCACCACAACTCCCATCTCCTCCCTGAGCGCGTCCACTTCCTGCAGCGCCGCAACCTCCCTCCGCCTCAAATCCTGCAACTCCGTCGACGCCGCGCTCATTTCCTCCATCAGCTCCTTGATCTGCTCGTCGTGATCGGTCGCCGACCTGTACCGTTCGTCGTACGCCTTCTCCAAACTTATCTTCGCGTCTTCCAAGGAAATTCTCAACTCTTCGATCTCTCTGCTCGCGGAAATCTGGAAGTCGGAGAGATCGGCGATGGTGGTGATCAGGTTTTCCCTCGAGACGCCCAGCTGATTTTCCAGGGAGCTAGTTTGCTCGTCGAGAGAGTTGTATTTGTGTTCGAGGTCCTTTTTTAATTGGTCCAGTATGTTGATTTCTGTGTTAGCCGTGTTTATTTTCTGTGTGAGAGTTTGATTGCTCGTTTTCAGGTCGTCTATAATCGTTTTGGTTTCTTCTTTTTCGGCGTGAAGTAGTTCCGCTTTTTCTTTGAAGCCTAATGGCAATAAATATAATAATAATTGTCCACGTTTAGTTCGAATTCAGATTGAACATTTTATTAAAAGAGAATAAAATTAGTGGTCATAATTAAAACTGGAATATTACAATAATAATGATGACTATTAATGGATTTCGATAGCTAACGCCATCTAATGCTTCATAGTGGCATCGTCAGTGGCGGAATACTGAATACAAATTCAATTTTAATAATAATGATGATCACATAATAATTAACTAGTATTTTGTTTCCTGTTGTGGTTCTTGAAGTGTATGTTGGGGCTGGAAAGGTCCACACCCGGATACATAGTGCTGCAGGAAACGAATAGAGAGAAACTGGAGTGTGAGGAAATGGTGAGAATGGCTAGGCGGTGCGGGTGGCGTGCGTGAATGGGAGAGAGGGTAGATGGAGGAGCGAGAGAAGAGAATGTATGAGAGGGTGGATTTGTCGGAGACGAAGGTGATAGAATGAACATACCGGCAGCATGGAGGGTGGGGAGGATGTGCCCGATACATAAAGGAGGGGATCAGAAGGATGCGGATTGCTATAGGGGGATAACAGTGATGAGCATGGAATACAACATAGCTATGATGGTAGTAAAAAATAGGCTAGAGGAGGAGGTGGAAGAGAAGGGGCTGCTGCCGGAGACGCAGGGGGGCTTTAGGAGGGGTAGGGGGACGAGGGAGCAGGTCTTTACCCTGGCAAGAATGGTAGAGGTGATGGAAGAGAAAGGGAGCGTGTATGCGGTTTGTGGACCTGAAGGCGGCGTACGACGCGGTACCAAGGGTAGGACTGTTAGAGTGTCTGAGGAATGGGGTAAAGGTGGATGCATGGGTGAAAGAGAAGGAGAAGGAGGTGGAAGCATAGGAAAGACAGGGGTGTATAGAGAGGAGTGAATACAACGATAGGTACGGGAGGTGGCAGGTGCATAGGAGAATGCCGGGGTATTTGGTGGAGGGGGGATGGAGTAGGGATAGGGTTGCCATCCGTCCCGATAAATCGGGACTGTCACCGTTATGGACCGTCTTGTGCCGACATCCCGACAATACCCAATTTTGTCCTGATTTTGCAAAATACTGTTACGAGTTTAGCTCAAGTACTTAACGCTTTATAAATACGTACGAGGGAAAAAAAGACTTGCTGACAAAGGGTAAATCTTCAAAAAAATATGGTGTACCAACTACTTCTGTCGCAACAAGTTCCATGTAATTGTGTTCTTAATAAAAAGTAATTATATTAAAAATATTTTTTACTTTATTTCTACACCCCGATTTCAGTGTCCCGACGAGGTTCCAGCTAGATATGGCAACCCTAAGTAGGGAGGAAAGGGTGGTGCTGGCGAGGGTAAGGTGTGGGTCAGGGGAAAGAGGAAGGAAGGTGGGGATGGGGGAAGAGTATGGGAAGTGTGTAATGTGTGAGCGAGGGAGGGATACGTGAAGTCATTTGGCGGAGGAGTGCGAGGGAGGTGAAGGAGGAATGGGTGAGAATAAGAGGGAATAGAAGAGTGACGGAATGGATGAGAGAGGATGGGGCAGGGGTAAGGACGCTGGAGAAGTTGGAGGAAGAGAGGGAAAGCAGGAGGAAGAGAGGGGGCAACGATTAGTGTAGATGTAATGTAGTATTATGCCAATAAAGGTCTTTTTTTTGTTTCCTGTAAAATTTGACATCTTCTACTTACGAGGTTTCGGAAATAGTTGACCGATAATGTAATTGCTTCTAAGTTTCGTAATATTTCAGTGTTAAATACGCCTATAATACAATATTAAAATTTAAAGATAAGATCAGAATTAATTTTCACAACCTTAGAAAGAAATAAAACAATAAGTATAAACCTACATTTAATTTCATCATGTTTATTCTCCAATTCCAGCTTCAAACACAAAAGTTCTTGTGCATCTTTAGAAATAACATCGTCCTTATACGCACACTCCTCCTCCTTCTCACGCAACCTCCCCGCTAACTCAACAATCTCCATCTTCATCGTCTCACATTCCAAAATATACCCTTCCTTCTCCTCCCTCAGACTCTCATAATAACCCTTCTGCACGACAAACTCCTCCTCCAACAACTCCTTATCCTTCGCATAACCTTCAATGTCATTATTGAGCTTCTCGATGGTCAACGTTAACAGCTCGACTTTCTTCTCCGTTTCATCGCAGTGTCTCGAGTGTTCGGCCTCCATTTGGGCTTTGAGCGTGTGCAACCGGTCGAGCTGGGCTTGTTTCGTGTGACAGCTGTCTTGGGATATTTTCAAGTCGGTTTCGAGGGATTCTAAGCGTTTTTTGTGGGTGGCTATCGTTGATGTGAGAGAGGAAATCGTTTCGATTTGTTTACGGTTCTGGGTGATGTATTCATCACGGAGTTTGTTTAGTTCGGATTTGTAATTTTCAATTTCGGAATCTGTAAAGAGGTTCATGTTAAAAAATGTTACAATGTTATTTAAAACCAGAAATATTTTCATTTTATATTTAATTTCACACTTATAAATTCTAGAAGCTAAAGGTGTAAACGCCTAGAAGCAAAGACAAAGTCTCATGCTATTGTATGCCTTTCAACACACGGAACTCATAAAAATATCGTCGCAATCTTCGACTAAAGTGGATACGGCCTTAGAGGCGTTCAGGCATAATCCGACGGGTGGTAGCGTCGCACCACCGCCCGTTCGAGCAAGTGCGAGAACCAAATGTCCGAACCTGCGGTTCCTCTCGTACTAAGCAGGATTACTATCGCAACGACCGGTCATCAGTAGGGTAAAACTAACATGTCTCACGACGGTCTAATCCCATCTCACGTTCCCTATAGGCGAGTGTACAATCCGACGATTGGCGAACTCTGCTTCGCAATGATAGGAAGAGCCGACATCGAAGGATCAATAAGCGACGTCGCTATGAACGCCAGGCCGCCACAAGCTGGTTATCCCTGTGGTAACTTTTCTGACACCTCTTGCTGAAAAGTCTTCAAGCCAAAAGGATCGATAGGCCGTGCTTTCGCAGTCCCTATGCGTACTGAACATCTGGATCAAGCCAGCTTTTGCCCTTTTGCTCTACGCGAGGTTTCTGTCCTCGCTGAGCTGGCCTTAGGACACCTGCGTTAGTCTTTGACAGATGTATCGCAACAGTCAAACTTCCCGCCTGGCTGTGTCCTTGAATCGGATCACGCGGGAGTATACGTCGGCGATCGAACGCGCGCACGCCCGGAGGCGACGCGGACGCGGGACCGGCGCGCTTCACGCCACTCTGCACGCTTGGCTCGAGAACACCGTGCGTCTCGCAGCGGTAAGCTGGCGGCGCACGCGTTCCTCCCAACCGAGTAAGTAAAGAAAGAAGTAAATGCTACACGACCAATGACAGCAATCCCACTTGTGCAGTGGGAAGGACTGTTTTAGTGGACTGTATGCAAAACTTTAATTTGACCGCGAAGAAGCAATGTCGGGACTTACTCTTTTGTGGGTGGCGAACTCGGACACGCGTGTCTCCCTTTTTCTTCATACGTAACGATGCTAAACTATGGATTTACAATACTTTGACGAAAAACGATGCAACACACACGAGGGTCGATCGACTTCTCTCTATAAGAGGGTTCGCAAAAGTCGCGCATGGGCAGAGCCCCTAAATCGGCTGCACCAGCGCGAAACAAAATACAAAACCTCTTTCTTCACACGTAACGATGTTAAACTATGAATTTACAACACTTTGACGAAAAACGATGCAATACACACGAGAGTCGGTTGACTTCTCTCCATACGAGGGTTCGCAAAAGTCGCTCAAGGGCATAGCCCCTAAATCGGCTGCACCAGCGCGATACAAAATACAAAACGCAGTAAAGTCAAGTGATCCAATTACCGAACATACCGCCTACGTTAGAAAGTGTCCAGGTGTTAGCGCCTATAAGTCGTTCGAATCCGTGCTCATGGCACTCAACGGCCTAGAGTTTAAGACAGATTCTATCTGTGCGAGCACAGTTGTGAATTCTTCATAGGTCAGGCTTTGCTCTCCCAAAAATAAACGAATTTTCCAACTTTGACAACAATTACAAATAGACACGACACAACACGATACGCCACAACGAAAAACTTGAGGCAAGATTAATCCTGCTTCCGAACTCGAGGAACCGGGCGACACCTCGTTTATAGCTCTCCATGTCAGTGGGGCTTCTGGCATGGTGACCAGCATTTCCCCAATACTCGTGGGAACAACTATGGGACACGACTAGAAACAAAATCAAAATGTAAGGAGTGTCGGAAGGCACAGACTCCACTAAAGAGCACGCGGAGGCGACCCCAGGGACGTCAGACGCATGCTCAACTGAGGCGGGGGATTCAAAGGACCTGCCCAGTACCACCAGACTCTCTGGCGCTCAGAAGAAGAAACTGAGAAGAGAGGAAAAAATTTAAGCCGGAACGTTTACGAAAGAAAACCCGGTTAGAAAACAAAAAACAGAGGCAAAAGTAGAGAAGGGGGGTGGAACCAAAAGGCTCCGCTCAGACTCCTCTACTCCTGCCTCTCAAAAGATCGCACCTAAAAGGGCCAGGAGACCGTCCGGTCAGACTGGGTCTTACAGCGGTGCGGTTAAAGGGATCCATATGGCTATCATCCATAAACGCCATCCCGACATCCTAATGGATCAGGCTTAATCAGACCTGATTCAAGAAAAACTAACGGCAGCAGTGTACGACACGCCTTCGGGAAGTGCGAACCCGCCGCAGTTCAATGGTGCCTGGTTCTCCGCAGGAATCCTCAGGATAAACTGCGAGAACGAGCACACCAAGAAGTGGTTAGCTGCGGTGGTGGCGAGCTTTGGGGACATCTGGGAAGGGGCGGACTTGACAACTGTTGAGTCAAAGGACCTCCCCAGAAGGCCCAAACTGACGGTCTGGATACCAGACCACCCAGAGGCGGAGGTAGTCAAGACCCGGATCGGAGCCCAGAATCCTGGACTTCGAGTGGGAAATTGGCACGTCCTCAGCGAAAAGAAAGAGAAGGAAGGAGTAATCCAGGCCTTCTCTGTCAGTGAGGGTGATCACCAATACCTGGTAGAAAGGCAGATGAAGGCTCATTACGGACTTCGGACTGTAACCTTCAGGAAGATCGCTTCAGGTAAGAATAGTGAAGGTAATCCAGGCGAACTTGCAACACAGTAGGGCAGGCTCGGCTGCACTCTGCAAGGCAATGGAGGACTGTGACATTGCCCTCATTCAAGAACCCTGGGTATGCAGGGGGGAAATTATGGGACTGGGTGGAATTGGGGGGGAACTAATATATAGTAGAACCACCGAGAGACCCAGGTCTTGTATTTATGTGAAAAGACACATAAAGGTACTGCCTCTAACCTCTTTCTGTTCACAGGACGTAGTGGCAGTTAAGCTCACCAATAGTGTTGGTGAACTGAAGGAGATTGTTCTCGGATCAGTCTACCTCCCTATTGGAGACCCATGCCCCAACGAGGCGTTGGAGGGACTGGTTGCAGGCTGCGGGGAACAAGGGACCCAGCTTGTCGTCGGTTGTGACTCCAATGCCCACCATTCTGTCTGCGGAAGTTCAGACATCAACCGCAGAGGTTAGTCACTTATACAATTTCTTATGGCAACCAAGTTAGACACTTTGAATATTGGAAATAAACCGACCTTTGTTACAAGTGTTAGCAAAGCGGTGATAGATACAACAATAGGTACGTCATATGTCAGTAATTTTGTTAAGAATTGGCGAGTGTCAGATGAGGTGAGTTGCTGGGATCAGACACATAACATTCGATATTACGGGGTTACACTGGGTCACTGAAGTATACCGCAATCCCCGCAGAACAGACTGGGAAGCCTTCAAATCAAAGCTAGACCACAATCTGACGGGTATACTAGGAGCGGTAAGCAATAACTTAGAGCTCGAGATTATGGCAGAGCGGAAGCTATGGTCTCGGCATACAACGACAACTGCCCTCTGATTGAGAGACGCATCACCAGGAGAGTTCCGTGGTGGAACAGTGCGCTGGACAAAAAGAGGAAGCAGGTAAGAAAACTCTTCAACGAAGCAAAGCGAACGGGCTCATGGGAGGCTTACAAGAACTCCCTAACCGAATACAACAAAGCACTAAGGAAAGCTCGAAGATCAACCTGGAGGAGACACTGTGAGGACATTGAAACTGTCCCAGACGGTGTCAGACTCTACAAGATTCTCTCGAGGAATCCCCAATGTGCGCTTCAAACTCTCGAACTCGATGACGGAGTGTATACAAAAAACGAGAAGGAAACCCTGGGTGAACTCCTACGGGTACACTTCCCCGGAGGGGAAATCTATGATGGACCACTTAATGACTGGGTCAGCCAGGGACCTGATGCAACTGGCAACAGAACATCTAAGGAAGACTGGCAGGCTGCCAGGAGAGTGGTCACCTATGACAGAGTCAAATGGGCAATAAACTCATTTGAACCTTTTAAATCGCCAGGGCCTGATGGAATCCTACCCATCATGCTACAGAAGGGATCGGAACTACTGTGGCGAAGGCTTTGCGAGATCCTAAGGGCCAGCATGGCCCTACGATATTTGCCAAGAATATGGAGGCTTATCAGGGTGGTTTTCTTACCAAAGACCGGTAGAACAGACTATTCTCGGGTAAAATCGTACAGGCCCATCAGTCTCATGTCATTTGTACTGAAGACAATGAAAAAAATTATGGACAGGCATATTAGAGAGGGGGTACTGGTGACCTACCCACTATCCCAAGATCAATATGCCTACCTTCCAGGTAGATCAACAGAGACAGCTCTCAGCCGACTAACAAGGAGTGCCGAAGCTGCCCTGGAACACAAAGAAATTTTACTTGCTGCCTTCTTGGATATAGAAGGAGCATTTGACAATACAGCCTTTAACTCTATAACTGCTGCCCTGAGAAAGCGGGGGTTGGAGGAAATTAGCTGCAGGTGGATAGACTGCATGCTAAGACAAAGGATGGTCTACACAACGTTCGCTGACCAGACACTAGCATCCAGGGTGGCCGGTGGTTGTCCGCAGGGAGGAGTTCTCTCACCCCTGCTGTGGAACCTGGTCATGGATGGCCTGCTAGTGGATCTCAGCAACGAGGGATACTCTTCCCTAGGATACGCGGATGACCTAGTCATACTCGTTGAGGGAAAATTTAACAACACGATCAGAGAGCGTATGCAACGTGCACTGAACGTGGTGAGCAAATGGTGTGCTAGAGAAGGACTTAAAGTCCCACCCTCGGAGACCACCCTGGTACCATTTACACGCAGGAGGAAACTGGCGGCCCTTGGACCGCTCTTTTTAAATGGTGGCAACCTGAAAATGTCGGGTGAGGTGAAGTACCTAGGAGTAATCTTTGACTCCAAACTGACCTGGACCCCTCAAATCTCAAAAATCAGACGCAAATCGGAAATTACCCTTGCGGTAATTAGACGAATGTACGACCGACAATGGGGGCTCAGACCAGGAATGGTATACTAGCTGTACACCAGAGTGGTCAGACCCGCAATCATGTATGCTGCTTTGGTATGGAGGCCTAAAGCCACACAGCATACAACCATACAAATACTCAGCAAGGTTCAAAGACTTGCTTGTATTAGCATAACGGGGGATATGAGAACCGCGCCCACTGCAGCCATGGAGACGGTTCTAGACCTCACATCACTTCATATTCTGATAGTGGGGGAGGCAAGACTGACACTCTATAGGCTGCAATTATCATCGGGCAACGTAAGAGTTGATACCCCACACAGAAGACTCTTGACAGACATACGGGGACCTCTCCTGCAAATGAGGTCGGATCATATGGTAGTCAGATATCTTGAAAATTCACTCTTTAAAGTCACTATTCCAGACCGCAACGAAAGGAACGGCTTTAGGGAAGATATACACAAACAAAGTGTGATCTGGTACACGGACGGTTCTAAATCAACCACAGGTACTGGATCAGGAATCTATAATGAAAACATGAGGACAGGCTATGCTCAACCATTGGGTAGCCTGGCATCAGTCTTTCAAGCAGAAATATTCGCAATCATAGAATGTGCGAGAACCAACATAGAGAAGGACTGTCGAAACAGGCAAATCTATATCATGTCCGACAGCCAGGCGGCACTGAAGGCTCTCCAGAGTCAAAAGACTTCATCCAAACTGGTATTGGAATGCTTCAATACCCTGAATGACCTAGCGAGACAGAACAAGGTTACGCTTGTCTGGACGCCGGGTCACTCTGGTATTGCGGGTCATGAAAAAGCTGACGAGCTAGCAAGGCAGGGAGCCACCATTTCATTTATGGGACCCGAACCTGCCTTGGGCATAACAAAAAAGTCGAGTCGCCTTGAAGTCAGGAAGTGGATTCGCAACAAACACAAGGAATACTGGGAAAACAGACCAGGCCTTAACCATAGTAAGGCCCTTATAAAAGGGCCTAACTCAAGCCAAGCTGCAGGACTACTAACATTGAGTAGGGCACAGCTGAAAACAACCATAGGACTGCTCACAGGCCACATGACTGTTAAAGAGCATCTAAGGAAAATCGGGCTATACAACGGCGACACCAACTGTCGCCTCTGTAATACGGCACCGGAAACAACTATGCACGTTCTGTGCAGGTGCAATGCGCTGGAGAGCAAAAGACGGCTCATATTTGGGAACAGACAAATTGAACCAAATGATTTCCACGCGCAACCTCTGAAGGACCTGCACAAGCTAGTGCAGGGCATCGAGTTCGGAATAGTTGCGTGAGTGTAATAATATTGGGGCAGTACAATAAGCCACCTAGGCTGCAGTGCATCCGGATCCGAAAGGAAGACGGCCCCACAGGAAAAAACAAAAAAATCCTGCTTCATGTGTGGTAGTGGACATAATTTAACAATTAGTCGCTGGAGCACTACTCCAGGGTACGCACTTTAGTCACGCGCGAGGTACCATCAGGACCGCGAATTAATGATATTATTCTACCCACATGTCACTGTAGAGGTGGGGCTGAATGTCACTGTAGAGGTGGGGCTGAATGTATTATAAAATAAAACAAAACATTTACCTTTGCTCTGGCGTACCGCAGGTTTATTAAAAGAATTTAATGTGAAGCTTTAAACGAGTGTTTTCCACTCCCAGGCTAAGCATGAAGTAAAATTTCGAGTTTAGAAAAGCCTGAAAATTTGGTTTGGTCGCGTAGCGCGAAGCGCGGAGCGGCCAAACCAAATTTTCAGGCTTTTCTAAACTCGAAATTTTACTTCATGCGCCACCGGTACAAAACACTTAATCAATGTAAAGTTTAGCGGTGTGTCTTAATCTTCCTAATATGTCAGTATTTTGTACCGGTGGCGCATGAAGTAAAATTTCGAGTTTAGAATAGCCTGAAAATTTGGTTTGGCCGCTCCGCTCACACCTCCAGGGTATGCACTTTAGTCACGCGCGAGGTACCATCAGGACCGCGAATTAATGATATTATTCTACCCACATGTCACTGTAGAGGTGGGGCTGAATGTATTATAAAATAAAACAAAACATTTACCTTTGCTCTGGCGTACCGCAGGTTTATTAAAAGAATTTAATGTGAAGCTTTAAACGAGTGTTTTCCACTCCCAGGCTAAGCATGAAGTAAAATTTCGAGTTTAGAAAAGCCTGAAAATTTGGTTTGGCCGCGTAGCGCGAAGCGCGGAGCGGCCAAACCAAATTTTCAGGCTTTTCTAAACTCGAAATTTTACTTCATGCGCCACCGGTACAAAACACTTAATCAATGTAAAGTTTAGCGGTGTGTCTTAATCTTCGTAATATGTCAGTGTTTTGTACCGGTGGCGCATGAAGTAAAATTTCGAGTTTAGAAAAGCCTGAAAATTTGGTTTGGCCGCTCCGCTCACACCTCCGGGGTACGCACTTTAGTCACGCGCGAGGTACCATCAGGACCGCGAATTAATGATATTATTCTACCCACATGTCACTGTAGAGGTGGGGCTGAATGTATTATAAAATAAAACAAAACATTTACCTTTGCTCTGGCGTACCGCAGCCAGCTCCTTATTTCCCGCCTCGTTCTCATCACACATTCTCTGCAGCTGCTCATACTGGACGTCCAGCTTCTTCTCCAGATTCGACTTGACATCGTCCAATTCTTTAATCATCACCCGCATCTTCTCGTCGTGCGAGAGCCGCTTCAGAATCTCCTGATCTCGAATCTTAACCTCGTTATTTAAAACAACCGTCTCCTCATTCAACCTCTCCACATCGGCAGACTTATCACTAACGACTTTTTTCAAATCATCTATCGTCGCGTTCAAATCCTCCACCAATAACATGACCTCGACGATCTTCCGCTCTTTTTTCTCGATATCCCCTTGCAAATTCAAGTTAAACTGTTTCGCTTCGCTCAAATCGCGATTGATTGTTTCGATCATCTTAGCATCTGCGGACTTTTCCGCGTTCAAAATCGACATTTCTAATTCCAATTTTTCAATCGTGATTCTACAATCATCCAAAGCCGACCTTTCCCGATCGCTCTTCTCATTCCTGGCCTCCAGCTCGCTCAACAGGACACTAAAAGCGTTAAACCTGTCGTCCATACAAACCCCATTCCCGCCCGTTACCAAAACCTCCAACTTTTTCAAATTTCCCTCGACGCCCTTATCTAAATCGTTGAAGAGCTTTTGCAAAGCCCGCTTCTCGAATTCCTGCTCGTTGTACTGCCTCAGGGCTTCGGTGAGTTGGTTCTGCACGGCCTCCGATTCGGTTTTTAATTTCTGATAGGAGCTTTCGCGTTCGCGTAAATCGTTCTCCAATTCGGAGTGGTCGGTTCGTAAGGTGCTGAAGTCGGATTCTAGGCTGGTGAAGAGTTCGTCGCGTTTCATCAGAGTGCTTTTCGTCTCCGAAAGGCTGGTCTTTAATAATTCCAGTTCGCTTTTTTGGATTACATTTTCATCCGTTAGTAATTTAACGTTTTGCAAAAGGTCATTGTTTGATTTTTCGAGTATTTGTTGTGTTTCTTTCAGTGTTAAAATCTGTAATTAATTATAATATTACAAAAACTATAGTCAAAAATAACCTACATTGGGCCACGAGGGGCACCCGTGATAGACTATGTAGTGGTGAAGGGAATAACAAAAGGAGAAATAAAGAGTATGGAGATAGAGGAGGTTTTGGGATCAGATCAGATCTGAAAAGTTTGGAGACCGATGATAAATTTTATAAATCACTCGCCTTCAATTCCATCTCCTGGTTCTGCTCTCTCGCTTTATCGAAACTCTCTGTTAAACTGTCAAACTCCGATTTGATCGCTTGTAGGTTAGTCGTGAGCAGCTCGTTCTCCCGTTGGGCCTCCTGCAGCTGGACGTCGACTACGGACCTCGCCAGGTCCTCGTAGGAGACGAACGAGTTCCCGTTGAAGCTCCGGTAGGGTGGCGGGAGAGGTTCGGTGTCGGAACCTTCGTCGTCTTTGTTGGAGCGCATTTCGTTCAGCAGGGCGGACAGTTCGTTGCAGTTGTTCCGCAGGCTGCTCAGCTCGAGTTTCTGTTGCGTGGTTTCGTCGTTGAGGGTCTCGCACATCGTTTCGAGGTCCACCGTCTTCATCTGCCAGAGACACGCTTCCTCCTCTGATTTTCTTAGCTGTAAGATTGATCCGGATTTAATAATTTTGTTACGAATAAAAAATATTTTTGGGGACCCCTGTGGGGTAGTGGGTAGAGGCCCTGCCTCCTAACCCAGGGGTCGCGGGTGCGAGTCCCGCCGGGTGGCGTCATTTTAAAGTACAAAATGATTCCACCTAGGTCCTGGGAATGAATGTGTTTATGGCGTCTAAATATAGTTAAATACAAAAATATAAAGGTGAAATGGTCTGAGACCAATATCCAGTACATGTTGTAGCGGCTAACTTCTTAAAATGGGTGGCTGGGCCGTGGTTTAAAGAAATGTTTAATCTAAGATAAACAAAAAAAAATAAGTGATAATCACAATTGAGAATTTAATTAATAAAATAACAGTTTTCGCTCATACAAGATGTAATTAAATGTAAATTATAGTAATGCCTCGCTTATGAAACTAATTAAAAATACAACTCAAAATAAATTCCGCAAAAATCGGTAACACAAAAAAATAAATTGGGCGCCACCTAGGAGCACCGTCCTAGGACAATAATCAATGCTACAACAGTAGCTTTAATATCTTTTGGCTTAGTAAATTAACTTTCAAGGATCTCTGTTTTGTGACTTATCTTATTCCCTTCCGCGACTGGGGTTAACTCCACCCAGCTAGAACGGCGACGCTTCAGTCGTCAAATCCTTGTCCCTTCCAAAAAATTGAGGAGAGCGGGGGCACGGGATATTTAATTGGCTTCCAACTTAAATGTAATTGATTGATTTTTGTGGCGACCAGAAGGCCCAACCGTAACCTCCAAGGTAATGTCGAACATCAGTAGCGATAATTTTAGCGGCACTGATCAGCAAATTCGATAGCGATAAACAAACAGTAATAACGAAATTTGTATAAGATGTCTGCAGCGATAAATTACAATTCTACGACGATATGCTCCGTCATGCACCCTTCCTCGCTGGCCGCATCCAATAAAAACCCCTTTGACCGTGGAGATGGAAGCGCTCGCAAATTTAAAAAAAAAAACTTTGGTGCAAAATAGTATTGCTACGTATGCAACTGAAGTTGAGCGTGTACTTTAAATTTTCGCAAATGTTACATTTTTATTCTCAAAATAAAAATGTTATATATATATATATATATATATATATATATATATATATATATATATATATATATATATATATAACTGGCTGGACGTTTTTGGGCTGCTTTCTCGCGTTAATTGATTTATTTGTGCTCTACGTTTCGGCAGCATCACTTCTGCCATCCTTAGGAGCTTTTTTATATAATAAATAAATTTTATATATATATAAAGCTATATATATATATATATATATATATATACTTCTGCCATCCTCAGGAGCTTTTTTATATAATAAATAAATTTTATATATATATATATATGTATCACTGTTTCTTCGGGTTTGGTCCCGCGTATTTTCTTGGCTCTGGTCCATTTTATTTTTAATTCGACGTTTCGAATTAAAAATAAAATGGACCAGAGCCAAGAAAATACGCGGGACCAAACCCGAAGAAACAGTGATACATGTTACGCCCGCGAAAATCTACGTTTTAACATATATATATATATACATATATATATATTTAGAAATGAAATAAAAATAAGTTAACGAAAACATGACTTTTTTTTAAATTTCATTTCTAAACAAATCGTAGTCAGAGTGGGCAACCTAGCCTACGTATTCACGCAGTGCCGCTAATGATTAAACTTGGACCGTGTAACACGTAGAATGTTTCCGTTAATATATATCTATATATATATATATATATATATATATATATATATATATATATATATATATATATATATATATATATATATATATATATATATATATACATATATATATATATATTTTTTTGTAATTTCATTTCTAAACAAATCGTAGTCAGAGTGGGCAACCTAGCCTACGTATTCACGCAGTGCCGCTAATGATTAAACTTGGACCGTGTAACACGTAGAATGTTTCCGTTAATATATATATATATATATATATATATATATATATATATATATATATATTAACGGAAACATTCTACGTGTTACACGGTCCAAGTTTAATCATTAGCGGCACTGCGTGAATACGTAGGCTAGGTTGCCCACTTTGACTACGATTTGTTTAGAAATGAAATTAAAAAAAAAGTCATGTTTTGGTTAACTTATTTTTATTTCATTTCTAAACAAATCGTAGTCAGAGTGGACAACCTAGCTTACGTACTCACGCAGTGCCGCTAATGATTTAACTTAGACCATGTAACACGTAGAATGTTCCGTTATAATAACTAAAAATTTGCAATTTAAATAATTAAATCAATGATATATTGCTAAGGTCTGAAAATTGCAAATTTGTAAATTAAACCATTTATAAATTGATGAAATTATCAAGTTTATCGAAATGACTTACCTTTTTCTTAGTGTCGTCATTGCTCTGTTGCAGCTGATCCAACTCTTCCTGCAGCTGGCTGATGTAAGTCTGGGAATTGTGCAGCTCGGAACGTAGCAGCTGTTCGATTTCTTTCACCTCTCTGGGTTTGTGTGGCGGAGTCCGATTTTCCAGCGCAACCAATTCCCCGTGCAGCTTTGTAATCGCCATAGTTTTTTCATTAATTTGATGATCTGGAACAATCGAAATGTTCACTTACACCCAGTTTCGGGGGAAAAAACATATTTCATCTTAGCTCATAAACTATTAATGGGATTTCGATAGCTAACGCCATCTAATGCTCCATAGTGGTATCGTCAATGAAACGAATGCACAAAGTCCACATTCAGGTCACTGTTTCGTCGACTTTTAACTCATAAAATTGTAATATACAGGGTGTCCCATTTTAATCTTAACAGGGGAATATATCAAATTATTTATTATTATTATTATTAAAAAAATGAGTGCGTCCAATCGAGAAAGTTGCCGAATGAAAAGTTTTGTGGTTCGGAGGGGGACGTCCGATTCTTCCAAAACTTTCACCCCCCCGACCCCCCAAGGAGTGGATAATAGGGGGTGACTTTAAAATCTTAAACAAGAACCCCTAATTTTTATTGGAGATTCAGAAAGACGTCCGATTCTTCCAAAAATGTCACCCCCCGACCCCCCAAGGAGTAGGTAATAGGGGTGACTTTAAAATCTTAAACAAGAACCCCCAATTTTTATTGGAGATTCAGAAAGAGCATTTTACTTGAGAACTTGTTTCTTATTTGTAACAGGTGGCGCTGTAATCGACAAAATTTGATAAATTTGATTTTCTTCAATAAAACATAAAACCAGTGTTTGGCGGACAATTCTTAAAAAATTCTCAAGTTACTTAAAATTAACGCCCATGTAGGTGGGGGAGGGTGCAGTGTTTGTTGACTCCAAAGAAACCCCTAATTTTTCATTGAAAATCAAAGTAACAAAGTAAAATTAGGGCAAGGGATATGTTTGAAAAATACTTCTTTCGGTAAATAATCCGACATTGCGAAAAAATAGGGTACGGTATTTCGAAAACGCTCAAAAACGACTGACTGACAAAGCTTTAATTGTTTTTAACCAGCCACCTAGATCACCGGATTTGAAGTCGCCAGATGTTTTTTTTTTTGTGAGACTACATGAAAGATGTATTTATTTTAAATGGCTCGTGATTCTTTTAATCATAGATTGTGAGCCAAACACTAATTTTATAACTGTATTGTTTCGAGTTTACGTGAAGTGATTAATCACAAATAGAAAGACTGTTATTCCTTACTTCACTTTTTATTTTTATGTTAGATGTACATTTCGCAGTTATTGATAATGAGCACCTTGTGTCTCGAAATGTACATCTAACATAAAAATAAAAAGTAAAGTAAGGAATAATAGTCTTTCTATTTGTGACTAATTTTATGTTTTATCGGAAACAATCAAATTTTCAAATTTTGTCGATTACAGTGCCACCTGTTGCAAATAACAAAAAAGTTTTAAGATAAAACCTACCTAGTTTTTTTTGCTCTTTCCGAATCCGCAATAATAATTGGGGGTTCTCGTTTAAGACGTCAATGTTACCCCTATTATCCACCCTCTTGAGGGTCGAGGGGTGAAATTCATGGAAGAATTGGATGTGCCCCTTCGAACCACAAAACTTTTAATTCGGCAATATTTTCGATTGGACGCACTTATTTCGAGATATTCCCCTGTTAAGATTAAAATGGGACACCCTGTATAATTACGTATGTTAATTGCTAATTACTTAGGTTGTGTTCATCGCCAGATAATCAAGCAATCAACAACCAGCTATAATGAAGGGTGAGAAAAACTCAAGTAATTTATATAGTAATGTACGCCTGTGAAACATGGACAATGACTAAAAAGGAACAAACAAGGTTGGAAGTGTGGGAGAGGAAAGTTCTAAGAAAGATATTTGGAGGAAAAAAGGTCGGAGAACTATGGCTAAGACGAACAAACAACGAAATTAAAGAAATGTTCAAAGAAACAAACAGGGGTAATACAAGTGCAAAGGCTGCGTTGGTTAGGCCATGTACAGAGGATGGAAGAAACCAGACTACCAAAAATAGTACTCACCAGTACAATAGAAGAAAGGAGGAAAAAAGGAAGACCAAGAACGAGATGGAAAGGAGAAATAAAAAAAGGACATGAAGAAATTAGGAATTACCAGATGGAAACAAAAAGCAAAGAACAAAAAGACATGGAAGAGCATTATCAATCAAGCCATGGGCCAACTAGGCTCGCAGTGCTAATATATATATATTTATTTCCATACTTTGTAGCGACCCTGTATATATATATATATATATATATATATATATATATATATATATATGTATATATATATGTATATATATATATGTATATGTATATATATATATATATATATATATATATATATATATGTATATATATATATACATATATATATATATGTATATATATATATATATACAGGGTGTCCGTAATTCGAGAGAATGTATGGGGATCTCGCTTATTTGAAGAGATACAGAGTCGGTTAAATTGGGGCAAAGTTGCGTAATTTGATGCTTATTAATAATCTGAAAACAGATTTAAGATATCTTTAATTACTTTTGAGATTTTCGCAAAAAACCGTTTTTTCGAAATTCTGTTTTTATTTTTTTATTCAAAATCTATTTATTTTAGAAATATGGTACTTTGACATTATTAAGGTACTTTTTGATGGGGAATCGAATGGTATTTTTTATTTTGAGATAACTCTTCAAATTACATGAGAACTGGAACTAACTTTTGTTTTTCTTATGGGCGCCATTTTGAATTTTGATTGCATATGAAAGGATGTTTTTTTCTGAATTCAATAATGTATAACACTTATACTTTATTTTGTTTGTAACATGTATAATTCTATTATCAAAACTATTACTTGTTTATTGTAAACAAGCCCTTAGAAACAATTGCAGCTTGTTTGTTTACAATCAAATTATTCATTGTTTGCAACTACATTGCATTGTTTAGAAGTATTTCTTACGGATATAAGAAAAAATGTCATACAGTAATGAAGAATTACGTGATATGATAAATATTTATTATTTATCAAATAAAAATGTACACCGTACTTCAGAAGAGTACCTCTTGCGGTATCCAGAAAGGCGACAACCATCCCAGAGTCACTTCGTAACCCTACATCAAAATTTATTGAAATACGGTTCATTCAAAAAACCTAGAACAAAATATGGAGACCGTTTTATAAATAATTACGAGGATGAAATTTTACAGCAGGTAAATAATAATATTTATTTTAAAAATATGATAACGTGGTTTATGCAGGTGCAGGATGAACCAACGACGTCAACTAGACAAATTGCGAGAACCATTAATAAGTCTCATCAATCAGTATGGCGAGTTTTAAAAAAGCATAAATATCGCCCGTACAAAATTAAAATAACCCAAACTCTGCATCCTGGCGACAACGAGAGACGTACAGAATTTTGCCATTTTCTATTAAATAAGTTGGAACAAAATCGGCAGTTTTTGGAAAATATTATCTGGACAGACGAATGTAAATTTACCAACTGCGGTTTATTTAATCGCCACAACCAACATTTCTGGAGTTTAAATAATCCCAGACAATTTGAACAACGACGGCCGCAAATTCGGTTTAGTCTAAATGTATGGGTAGGTTTGTTAAATGACGAAATGATAGGCCCATACATTTACGAAGAAAATTTAAATTCTGCTCGTTATTTAAATATTTTAAGAACTGTTTTAACAGATTATTTAGACGAACATATTACGTTGGATCGATTAAGTGAACTTTGGTTCCAACAAGACGGCGCACCTCCGCATAATAGTGCCGTTGTCAGTAGTTGCTTAGAAGAAATGTTCGAAAATAATGTTATTTCAAATAGAAGTGTAGTCCGCTGGCCAGCGCGCTCACCAGATCTGTCGCCTCTTGACTATTTCTTGTGGGGCTCAATTAAAGATAATGTTTACAAAACCATTCCACAAGATGTTGAAGATCTCCGAAGAAACATTCTAGCAGCATTAAATAATATTCGAAGAAGAGACATAGCACGATCAATTAAACATTTAAGAAGGAGGGCAGAATTGTGCATTGAAATAAATGGCGGATTATTTGAGCATTTGTTATAATTCTTTATTTATTGTTATTTGTAAAAGACTTATTTAATAGGATGAACAATATTTATTTTATGTTAATTAATGTTTAATTCATAATAAAATGTAATGTACACATTTAAATTAGAGTTACCTGTAACAATTTAAAATTACATCTCTAAGGAACATTGTTAAACAACCGAACATACTTATAATCGATTGTAAACAAACAAGCTGCAATTGTTTCTAAGGGCTTGTTTACAATAAACAAGTAATAGTTTTGATAATAGAATTATACATGTTACAAACAAAATAAAGTATAAGTGTTATACATTATTGAATTCAGAAAAAAACATCCTTTCATATGCAATCAAAATTCAAAATGGCGCCCATAAGAAAAACAAAAGTTAGTTCCAGTTCTCATGTAATTTGAAGAGTTATCTCAAAATAAAAAATACCATTCGATTCCCCATCAAAAAGTACCTTAATAATGTCAAAGTACCATATTTCTAAAATAAATAGATTTTGAATAAAAAAATAAAAACAGAATTTCGAAAAAACGGTTTTTTGCGAAAATCTCAAAAGTAATTAAAGATATCTTAAATCTGTTTTCAGATTATTAATAAGCATCAAATTACGCAACTTTGCCCCAATTTAACCGACTCTGTATCTCTTCAAATAAGCGAGATCCCCATACATTCTCTCGAATTACGGACACCCTGTATATGTATATATATATATATATATGTATATATATATATATATGTATATATATATATATATATGTATATATATATGTATATATATATGTAAAAGGACGGGGTCGCTACAAAGTATGGAAATATATATATATATTTCCATACTTTGTAGCGACCCCGTACATATATATATATATATATATATATATATATATATATATATATATATATATATATATATATATATATATATATATATATATATATATTAGTGTTAACCCTGAGGAAGGGACAAAATGAGTCCCGAAAGCTTGGTATTACAATAAAGTAGATTATACACATCTCTCCTGCCGTATTATTGGTCGAATGGCCTGTTAGGAAATTTTACGAACTCTGCCTCTAACGTAGTACGACCGTTACTTCTTGTGCTGGTATATATATATATATATATCAAATGTCAAGCTAGACGCCAGCCTAGTTAGGATTAGATTAGTCTGTCACATAACCTAACAATATCCAGATTTGTAAAATTATGTTGCAACTGTTTTTAGATTAAATTGATTCATGATTTGTTAAGTTGAGCTATTTGAAACTAAAACGAGTGTTTCCACTCCCAGACTAAGCATGAAGTAAAATTTCGAGTTTAGAAAAGCCTGAAAATTTGGATTTGCCGGGCGGAGCGAAGCGAGCCCGGCAAATCCAAATTTTCAGGCTTTTCTAAACTCGAAATTTTACTTCATGCGCCACGGTTATAACCCCTGATTCGATGTGAAATTCAAAATATACACCTTAGGTTATGTAATAAATAATTTCGTTTGTTAATTGCTAGTTACTTAAGTTGTGTTTATCGTCAGATTTTCAAGCAATTAACAACCAGCTTAATGAAGAGTGAGAAAAACTCAAGTAATTTAAATAGTGGGCATTTGTGGAAGGGTTGTGTTCATTGCCAGATATTCAAGCAACAACAACCAATTTAATGAAGAGTAAGAAAAACTCAAGTAATTTAAACAGTGGGCATTTGTGAAAGGGTTAGGTTAAACGACAGATTGTGAAGTAGGGTTAGATTATGCGTAACTACTTTCAGGTTAGGTTAAGTTACTAATTTCTTAGGTCAAGCTAGATGCTAGCCTAGTTAGGATTAGTTTAGTCTGTCACATAACTTAACAATATCCAGATTTGTAAAATTATGTTGTAACTGTTTTTAGATTAAATTGATTCATGATTTTTTAAGTTGAGCAATTTGGAACTAAAACGAGTGTTTCCACTCCCAGAGTAAGCATGAAGTAAAATTTCGAGTTTAGAAAAGCCTGAAAATTTGGATTTGCCGGGCGGAGCGAAGCGAGCCCGGCAAATCCAAATCTTCAGGCTTTTCTAAACTCGAAATTTTAC
Organism: Philonthus cognatus; assembly: GCA_932526585.2. NCBI lineage: Eukaryota > Metazoa > Arthropoda > Insecta > Coleoptera > Staphylinidae > Philonthus > Philonthus cognatus. The sequence continues at coordinate 10,722,173 of OW052252.1, read as the reverse complement.
TTCATGCGCCACGGTTATAAACCCTGATTCCATGTGAAATTCAAAATATACACCTTAGGTTATGTAATAAATAATTTCGTTTGTTAATTGCTAGTTACTTAGGTTGTGTTCATCGCCAGATATTCAAGCAATCAACAACCAGCTTAATGAAGAGTGAGGTAAACTCAAGTAATTTAAATAGTGGGCATTTGTGAAAGGGTTAGGTTAGATGACAGATTGTGAAGTTGGGTTAGATTATGCGTAACTACTTTCAGGTTAGGTTAAGTTACTAATTTCTTAGGTCAGTTTAAATTTCTCCGAGCAGTAAATCCGGGCATGCGCATTATTAGAAAGCGCTCCCAAGAATAGTGCATCCGAGTGGACGCCTTCCGACCAGAAGACGCAATATAGACTAATACATATATAAGCTAGACGCTAGCCTAGTTAGGATTAGATTAGTCTGTCACATAACCTAACAATATCCAGATTTGTAAAATTATGTTGTAACTGTTTTTAGATTAAATTGATTCACGATTTGTTAAGTTGAGCAATTTGAAACTAAAACGAGTGTTTCCACTCCCAGACTAAGCATGAAGTAAAATTTCGAGTTTAGAAAAGCCTGAAAATTTGGATTTGCCGGGCGGAGCGAAGCGAGCCCGGCAAATCCAAATTTTCAGGCTTTTCTAAACTCGAAATTTTACTTCATGCGCCACGGTTATAAACCCTGATTTGATGTGAAATCCAAAATAAACACCTTAAGTTATGCAAGATTGATCAAAAGAGCCGAGTACTCAATTTTTATAAATTACTTTAATCGCTGAATTATTGCTTACTCGATCTTACCGATCACCACTGAATATACGTGCAGGATCTTGTGTCGCGACCCACCAGTGGGTCATGACCGGCAGTTTGAGAAACACTGTGCTACACTATTCAATGATGATATAAAAACTGACAACTTTTTTTTTTCTTTATACAGGGTGTCCCATTAGTGCGGTCTCGGAAGATATCTCAGCTCTCGTTAAAGATAGAAAACAAATGTTTTCACCAAATTTGCTTGATTTTAAGAGCTGCATAACCTAAAATTATTTTCAAATATACAGGGTGTCCCATTATTCCATACTTAATACCAACTTTGTTATTTTAAATGGAACACCCTATATATTATTTTTTTATTTGATCCGCCTTTAAATAACCTACACAAAGATATATCATTATTGGCACTTTAGGTTATTTGTTACTTCAGAAAAAAATATTTTTTGAAAATTTTGGCAGTTTTAGTACTTTACTTAAAAATTCACTGTGTCCTTATTTTTTAAGATATCAGTCTGTAATTTTACACACATATGCAGTAAAGAATGCTCTATCCATTGACTATAACACATTATAATATTACTTATAAAACCTAATAAAAAACTACCTTCTAATATTTAAAATGTACATAACTTCATTTTCTTAAATGGGACACCCTATATTTCTTTACTTTATCAGATCCGAAATGAAAAATGCTTTATTTTTTGTATACCCTATATTTGACAGAAAAATGTTAATATCTCCAAAACTAATGAAAATATATAAAGGGTATGATATACAAGAAATAAAGCATTTTTTATTGCGGATTTGATAAAATAAAAAAATATAGGATGTCCCATTTAAAAAAATGAAGTAATGTACATTTTAAATATTAAATATTCGAGGGTAGTTTTTTACTAAGTTTTATAAGTAATATTAAAATGTGTTATAGTCAATGGATAGATCATTCTTTACTGCATATGTGTGTAAAATTTCAGACTGGTATCTTAAAAAATACGAACACAGTGAATTTTTAAGTAAAGTACTAAAACTGCCAAAATTTTCAAAAAATATTTTTTTTTAAGTAACGAATTACCTAAAGTGCCGATAATGATATATCTTTGTGTAGGTTATTTAAAGGCGGATCAAATAAAAAAATAATATATAGGGTGTTCCATTTAAAATAACAAAATTGGTATTAAGTATGGAATAATGGGACACCCTGTATATTTGAAAATAATTTTAGGTTATGCAGCTCTTAAAATCAAGCAAATTTTGTGAAAACATTTTTTTTCTATCTTTAACGAGAGCTGAAATATCTTCCGAGACCGCACTAATGGGACACCCTGTATATGTTACGCTCAAACATCGAAAACGCTCATTGAGCAAAATAAACGGCCACAACGCGTTGCGGACTTTGCTGAACGACCAAATACCGAAATAACATTATTTTTCACGACGTGGCCGGTTATCACAGTCCGCAACGCGTTGCGGACAACGTTCAACCGGCTACGACACGTTCTGGATGATATACGAAGCTCATAAACCGATCGTACTTTTAATATTTAACGAATAACAGACAAAATAAATGAAAATTTGAAAACCTTTATTGCATGCTTAATTCTACATGAAACTTTATTTAGAATAATAGCCAACTGAAACACAGGAAATTTTTATTTATTTTTTTTATTTTGGGGTTTTATGTCATCTATTTCCGCTGCTAAGGCCAATCATGACGCCGGAGATTAGGTCTACAGCTATCCGGGAATTTTGCCGAACCCGGTGGGAGTTCCAACCCACCGGTAGGGATCTTTAACGTGCACGCAACATCCAGGCAGTACACGGGTCCTACATGCATTTAACGTCATATCCGAGAAGACGGAGTGTTTGGCATTTTTATCCTAACCTATATAAATGCAGACAACTTGTTAGGCCGGTATTTGAACCCCGGTCCGTGGCGTGGCAGTACAACACTCTAACCACTACACCACCAAGCTGCCCAAACACAGGTAATTGACATGACTATTCACTTATTCCTAACCTAACCTAACCTGAGGTTAGGTTAGGTTAGGTTCTAGGGCCAACCCTGTGGAACATATTCTACGACTCTGTTCTGGAATTGACCCTGCCGCAAGGCACCGTACCCCTAGCCTTTGCTGACGATCTTGGCATAATAGTCACGGGAAAAAATAGAGAGGTGATTGAGGATAAAGCCAACAGATCCCTGAGGACCGTATCCAGATGGATGAGAGAACAAACTACGTCTTGCCAAGGAAAAAACGGAAATAGTTATACTCCAAGGCAGGAACACTCTCAGGGAGGTACATTTGGAAGTAGAGGGTGAGATCATCCAGGCTTCTAAGGCCGTTAAATACCTCGGCGTGTGGCTAGGGAGAAATTTAAGCGTGAGGGACCACATCATGGAGACAACAGCCAAGGCAGATAGGGCTGTTAACGCCCTGGGTCGGTTAATGCCTAACATTGGTGGCCCTCGGACAGCGACATGAGGCTTATCTGCTCCACGGCGCAATCGATCCTGCTATATGCAGCGCCTATATGGTCACATTGGCTACAAACGGCCAAGTACAGGAAAGAACTGGAGAGAGTCCAGAGAAGAGCAGCCCTTAGAATTGCAAGGGCTTACAGGACTGTCTCAACCAAGGCCATACAAGTCGTTGCCGGCACTACACCCGTCGACCTGCTAGCCGAGCAATGCACATACATGAAAGGCCAGAACACCGTTCTCTCTAAAATCGAAGCCAAAGATAAATACCTCCAAAAATGGCAGGAGAGATGGAGTGTTAACGACGGGAAAGGTGAGTACACAAAAAGACTAATCCCAGATGTACGAACCTGGATCGAGAGAGGACACGGTGAGCTCACGTATGCGCTCACTCAATTATTGACTGGACACGGCTGCTTTAACCACTACTTGAAGCGGTTTAAGAAAAGGGACAGTGAAGTATGCACCTACTGCGCAGAAGTTGACGACACTGAGCACACCTTCGTGAAATGTCCGAAATGGAGAGTGGAGAGGGAAGCAGCCGAGAAGGAACTGGGAACGCTGGATAGCTGCCAAAGAATAGTGGAACTGATGCTGGAAAGTGATGAGAAATGGACAACTGTTCGTAACATGGTGGATAGAATCATACACCAGAAGGAGAATGAAGAAAGAGAACGGGAAAGGCAGCCATAAGACTGTGCTTGCTCATTGGAGGGCCAGAAAACAACAGCGGCACTCACTACCTAAATGCCGCAGCCTACTACTCCGAAGTAATACCAAAAGGTGGTTCCAGAGTAGGATACGACAAGGCAGAAGGGGGTTTTTAGTGGGTCAGACTAACAGACCATCCCCACACTACCACGCCAACCTGGCGGCGTGGTGTCTGATGCTGCGATAGCAAAACAGATTTTCCCCCTTCACACAAAAAAAAAAGGTTAAGTTAGGTTAGGAATAAGTGAATAGTCATGTCAATTACCATCATCTTATCATCTAGAACGCGTCGTGGCCGTCTGAACATTGTCCGCAACGCGTTTCGGACTGTGCTGAACGGCCACAACGCGAATAAATATGTTATTTCGGTATATGGTCGTTCAGCACCATTCACAACGCGTTACGATCGTTTATTTTGCTCAGTGAGCGTTTTCGATTTTTGAGCGTAACATATACATTATCTGGATATTGGTCTCAGACCGTTCCACCATTTTACCTTTATGTATTAACTATATTTTAGACGTCACACCCACATTCACACACATCCATGGACCCGGAGACGAGTATTTTTCGTTAGAAAAATTACTCGCATCCGCTGGGAATCAAACCCAGATCACCTCCGGATTGGCGAAACCAGCGACTCAACCGCTCGGCCACGGAGGGCCAAAACTGACTACTTTATTTGAAACATAATTTTCGTAAAACCAATCATTTTAATTAACACTTTAAATAAATTCAACCTACTTAGTTTCTTAATCCTATCCTTAAACTCTTTAATCTCCAAAACCATATCCTCCTTCTCGTACCTCTCCATCTGCAACTCATGCCGCAACTTCTTAATCTCCTTATCCTTCTCCTGAAACCGGCTCCCGGCTTTCCCCGAGGGCGTCTTCAAATACTCCTGCAGGGGACTGGTCCGCCTGCTGCTGTCCCCACCGCCCGCCTGCCACTGGAACAACGACCTCGGGGTGCACTGCAGCACGTTAACCACATCGGCGCCCATCGCCATCGCAATAATATTCCTCAGCTCGTTCCGCTCGGTGTTCAGGGAGAAGTTCTCCAGGAACGAGCGGATCTTCAGCTGGACCTCTCCGCTCAACCTCGCGCAGAGGGGCGAGGTCAGGTTCTCGCGTCTGTCGTACACGCAGGTGTAGTGCATCAGCAGCGAGGAGATTTCGATTAGTTCGTGGGTGTGGAGTGAGTGGACCGTCGTCAATTTCGACGGGGCGTTTAAGTTCGGGTAGTGCAAACGCGTGAAATCGCATAGTTTCGGCAAGAGTTGATCGGGTGTTATCACAGATTCAGTTCTAAATAAATTTATTATAAATAAATAATAATATATAAATAATATCATATGTTCATTTGACGAATAAAGCACTAATAACCTTTCTTCACACTTTTATTTGAATTACCAAACGTACATTTCGGACACAAAGTGACCATTATCAATGGATTAACACTGATAATGGTCACTTTGTGTCCGAAATGTACATTTGGTAATTCAAATAAAAGTGTGAAGAAAGGTTATTAGTGCTTTATTCGTCAAATTAATTTGATCTTCACGTAACTCACAATCAATTTATCATATGTTCAATTAAAAAAAACCTCTAGCGTGCCATGATTTAATCTTTTTTCAAATTTAAGTTGGCTACACACTTCAGGAATTGACATATAAAATGTCAGACACAATAATTTCCAGAGTTGCCAACTTAGAATATTTTCCATGGCACACTAGAGATTTTTTTTTATCGAACATACGTTATATGAATTGTTCATATTCAAATCCCAGCCTTAAAAATAATTGCATATTGTTCAATACTTACAATAATTGAAGAATATTTGCTAAAAAATCACTTTTCTTAAGATCGGATATGCTGCTTATTTCTTTTGAAATGGATAAACAATTTACCTGCAAATGAACAAAAAGTTTGATATTAAAACATTGCCACAAATTCACAAAAATGCTTACACTCAAACAAATGTACGAGCCTGCTAAGTTAACGTGTTATTCAAAAGAAAGGAACAGATTTCAAACATTCATTTCTTTCAAACTACAAAAGGTAGAACCATAATTCCAACGTTCCTGGACAGACATAACTTTAAAATTTGAACAGTCCAGGCAGAAGTTCCAACCACGACTGCATCAGCGCTGTTATTTGTCATGTTGATTGTCTGTAGTGAAATGGCGACACAACAAGAAAAACATTTTGTGTGCTGCAATTAGCAAAACTAGAGTCCATTATTGAAGTTCAACGTGCTTTTCGCCGTCAGTTTAATAAACAACCGCCTCGTCATGAGCAGATTTACCAGTGGCATCGAAAATTCGTAGACGATGGTTGCGCTGCAAACAGAAGTCCACGCACATTGAATTAAAATGTCGAGCGTATTCGTACAGTTTACGTAAAGGAGCATAAAAACCTCTTTGGAAAATATCTTGAACAAGTTTCTCATCTTTCACGTGGTACAACATATTTAACTATGATTTAAGAAAGAAAACACTTGGTTAAATTTCACTAATATTTTGGCTTTTTATTCCAACTAGTTTCGACTTTCGAGTCATTCTCAAGAAGTCTCTCTCACTCTCTGGAAAATATGCGACATCGAATTGTTGAAGCTGTAAATTCAATAACTAGAGACCAGCTGATTCGTGTGTGGCAAGAAATGAGCCACCGTTTTGATATTTGTCGTGTAATACATAAGGTTTGTTTGTTTGTACTGCACTAAGTTAAACTAAGTTCAAGTGTGTAACGTCACCTGTTCAGGTCGGTTTAGTCAGTGTACATGAACTGAACTGAAAACAAACGAACGCTTTTAGTGTAAAATATGACTGAAAAGATATCTTCAATTTGGTTCTCATTAATCAGTTGATGAAACATGTTTACAATATTGATAATTAAATAAAAGTCACTTGGTTTGTTTCACTACTATTTTTTTATTCTCTCCGATTAGTTTCGACTTATCGTTATTACTCCTTGAGAATGACGATAAGTCGAAACTAGTCAGAGAGAATAAAAAAATAGTAGTGAAAAGATAATGTCTGCAATACACTACAAAACAATTTAAGAAAACACTAATAATAAACTGTTGGTACTGTATTTTATAAACAAATAAAACTAGGAAAACTCGAAGAAATCCATGTTTCATAAATTAATTAAAAAAAATTAGGGTTGTTGGGTGACGATTTCAGAGTGTTTGCTCGTTAATTCAAGCATTGCACAACCATAGACATGTCCCGTATCCATCTGAACATTGTATATCTCCCACTCTTTCCTTTTTCTAGCCTGCATTAGTTACACCTACTCTGGACCAGGGGCAAAAAGTGCAGGTTCGGTACAAGTGAACTGACGCAAACGAACAGTTCAGTTCCACTTAGTGCATGTAACGAACGGTTTCGGTGCAAAAAGTGCTGCACCAGTTTATGTAACGAACAAACCTATAGTTCATATGACAATTCACAAAAATTGAACTTTTCTCTTTCAAGTAACGTTGGAATTGTGTTTCTATCTTTTGTCGTTTAGAAGAAATAGATGTTTGAAATCCGTTAATTCATTTTGAATAGCCCTGAATTTATAATACAAATTCGTACATGAGGAATTTTTTTCGTTGAGTAAAATCGAGTAAGCCGTTTGCGAAAAAACACCAGTGGAAACATAACAGTCAAAAACCTACATTTGGCTGGAAATGTAAAGAAAAACACTTACCCATTCAAAAGTGGTCATATGAATTTATAAAAATTGAACTTATCTCTTTCAAGGAACGTTGGAATTGTGTTTCTACCTTTTGTCCTTTAGAAGAAACAGATGTTTGAAATCTGGGCTAATGTGAAGTTTACGGGATGTTCTCGAAAATTGATTTTTTATATTGATACTTGTAGAATCGCGGATGGAATGGCCGAAAATGACGAAAAAAGTGCGGAAACAACGTTTAGCCCCATTTTGGGGCCCCGAAAGGTTGGAAATCCGTTTACTTAAAATGTGTTTTTTAGCCGGAAAAAAATAAAATGTGGTGATAATATGTATTCGTTTCACAAAACTCAATTGTTTAAATGTGTTTTTATAAAGATAGGACTTACGGATTGCTTAAAACGTCTACTTAAAGATTACGATTTTTGGCAGGTTAAGTTGTTGACAATTACTTCTTTTGTTGATTTTTGTTGACACACATAACCTGTCAAAAATCGTAATATTTAAGTGAAAGTTTTAAGCAAACTGTAAGTCCTATCCTTATAAAAACACATTTAAACCATTTAGTTTTGTGAAACGAATACATATAATCACCACATTTTATTTTGTACACACCAAAAAACACTGTTGAAATACACCAATTTTCACCCTTTCGGAGCCCCCAAATGGGGCTAAACGTGGTTTCCGCACTTTATTTTCGTCATTTTCGGCCATTCCATACACGATTCTACAAGTATCAATATAAAAAATCAATTTTCGAGAACATCCCGTAAACTTCACATCGGCCGAAATCTGTTCCTTCATTTTGAATAGCCCTGCATTTATAATACTAATTCGTAAACGAGCAATTTTTTTCGTTGAGTAAAATCGAGTAAGCCGTTTGCGAAAAAAACACCGGTGGAAACATAACCGTCAAAAATGAACGTTTGGCTGGAAATGTAAAGAAAAACACTTACCCATTCCACGAGAACACTTTCCCATTGATTCAAACACGATTTTATGTGGTCGTCACACATTTTCCCCAACAGTTAAAAGCGACCAGCACGAAATCCGACTTCAACGGACGACCGTTGCGTTTTGAATGGGTTTGAAAAAAAATACAACGGACAGATGCTAGCCCGCGCACGCGGCGTTGCCAAATGAAAATTTACAATTTTTGTGAATAAAATGTTTTCTAGCAAAAAAAAAGGAATTATGGATATACGTTTATTGCAATTTAATTGTAGTAAATAATTAAACCATGCATACAATGTAATATTAATCGAATTAATTCGGTCATTATAATATTCAAGAAGGTAGGCAACTCAATATACCGAAAGTGTGTTCGCATAACTGCGTTGTACGTATAATTCTTTTATGAAAAATACGTTTTTCTTGAAGAATAGTTACAATTTCACATCATTTATATACAACCATTTATCGATTAGTAGCATTCATTAGCTTGCCTGGACCACACCGGACTTTAAACAGATTTTTTTTTTAAAGTCAGTCATGGAAGAATTCCGTGCAGTAACCTTTCCTGTGACCACAACTGTGGCTTTCTTTTGAATATTCATGTCGCAACTACAGCGTATATGTTGTAAATCTTTAGGTTTTTAAACGAGTTCAATTTAAAGCTTCAAACGAGTGTTTTTTTTTTCACTCCCAGATTAAGCATGAAGTAAAATTTCGAGTTTAAAACAGCCTGAAAATTTGGTTGGGTAGCTAAAAAGAGTATAATAGATATATGTTTATTGCAGTTTAATTGTGGTAAATAATAAAACCAAGCATACAATGTAATATTAATCGAATTAATTCGGTCATTATAATATTCAAGTAGGTAGGCAACTCAATATACCCGAAGTAAGCTCGCATAACTGCGCAATTACGTATAATGTTTTATGAAAAATACGTTGTTCTTGACGAATAGTTACAGTTTTACATCATTTACACACAACCATTTATCGATTGGTAGCAATGATTAGCATGCCTGGACCACACCGGACTTTAAACAAAAAAAATTAAAAAAAGTCAGTCATGGAGGAATTCCGTGCAATAATCCTTCCTGTGACCACAACTGTGGCTTTCTTTTAAACATTCATGTCGTAACTACAGCGTATATGTTGTAAATCTTTAGATTTTTAAACGAGTTCAATTTAAAGCTTCAAACGAGTGTTTTTCCCACTCCCAGATTAAGCATGAAGTAAAATTTCAAATTTAGAAAAGCCTGAAAATTTGACCAAACTAAATGTTCAGGCTTTTCTAAACTCAAAATTTTATTTCATGCGCCACGTGTCTAAAACACTGTATTATTGCAAAGTTCATAGTATACTATTAAAACAGTATACTAAAGAAGTATATTTTGAACTTCACATAAAACGAGCGTTTTATACGCGTGGCGCATGAAGTAAAATTTCGAGTTTAGAAAAGCCTGAAAATTTGGTTTGGTCGCTCCGCGCTTCGCGCTCCGCAATCAAACCAAATTTTCAGGCTTTTCTAAACTCGAAATTTTACTTCATGCTTAATCTGGGAGTGGAAAACACTCGTTTAAAGCTTTAAATTGAACTCTTTAAAGTATACAAGTCTAATTAGCCTTAGACTCCTTAGACTCCGCGCTTCGCGCTCCGCAACCAAACCAAATTTTCAGGCTTTTCTAAACTCGAAATTTTACTTCATGCTTAATCTGGGAGTGGAAAACACTCGTTTAAAGCTTTAAATTGAACTCTTTTAAAAAACAACGAATCCCACTAAGCAAATCCATTCAGTAATGTTTCATCAACATTACTACAACGTTTAATGTTGCTACAATGTTAATATAACGTTATTTGCTTGTTTTTTGCTCAGTGGGAATGTCTAAAAATGTATTTTGTATGCATATGTATTCTTAAAAGAAAAATTCCCTGCATATGTATTACACATATATAATGATTTATTTTATTTTGAATTGAATTGAATTGAATTGAATTTATACGGGCTAATAAAACTACTCTTATTAGCCCATATAAATAAAATAAATCATTATATATGTGCACCTTTATGAAATTTCTAACGTTTTAGGTGGTTGAGTTTTGATTGGGTTTAAAAAAAAATCCAACGGACAGATGATCTTTGCTAGCGCGCGCGGCGTTGCCAAGCGTGAATTTGTAAATTTCAAATTGTGAATAAAATGTGTTCAAGCAAATAAAAGGGATTCGGGATTAGAAATATATTTAACATGATGTGGTTGTAGCAAATAACAAAACAATGCACAAAACGTTACTAAAATATGTAATTATGTTATAAAGTTCATGAAGTTAGGCAACTTAACATACACTTAAGTGAAGTTCAAATAACTGCGAACTTCCGCATAATACATTTATAAAAACGTATTTTTTTAAAAGCTAATACAGTTATAAAACAATAATATTCAGGGGTTTTCCATACACGAAATGTTAAATTCAGCGTACATGTTATTTCCTAAAATCACAGTCCAAGCGCGTTTAGTATTTGATTTGTAAACTTAGATTGTGAGGGTAAACGTATACATTAAATTTAATAACATTTCGCGTACGGAATCGGAGGGAATATCAAGTTGTTTATATTTAATCAGTGTATTATATTTGTTTCACTTATAAAGGCTAATTAGACTTATATACTTTAGGGAATGTTTTTAAGTGAAGTTCAAATAATGTAAATTTGCAAATTTTGTAAATAAAATGTTTGAAAGTGATTATAGATACGTTTAATACAATGCGATTGTAGTTAGTAACAGAAGAACGCATAAAACGTAATATTACTCGAATTAATTATTCAATTTTAAAATTTATAAAGGTAGGCAACTTAACATACCCTAAGGTGAAGTTCACATAACTGCGCACTTACGCATAATACATTTATAAAAAACTAGTTTTATTTTAGAAGCTAATACAGTTATAAAACAATAATATACAAGGCTATTCCATACACGAAATGTTAAATTTAACGTACATGTTATTTCTTAAAATCAGTCTAAGCGCGTTTAGTATTTAATTTGTAAACTTTGATTGTGAGGGTAAACGTACGCATTAAATTTAACATTTTGCGTACGGAATCAAAGAGAATATCAAATTGATTATATTTAATCAGTGTATAATATTTGTTTCACTTATAGAGGCTAATTAGACTTGTATACTTTAAGAAATTTTTCAAAGTGAAGTTCACATAATAAAATTTGCAAACTTTGTGAATAAAATGTTTAAAAGTGATTATAGATACGTTTAAAACGATGCGGTTGTAGTAATTAGCAGAAAAACGCATAAAACGTAATATTACTCGAATTAATTATTCCATTTTAAAATTCATAAAGATAGGCAACTTAACATACCCCAAAATGAAGATCACATAGCTGCGCTCTTACGCATAATACATTTATAAAAAACTTTTTTTTTAAAGCTAATACAGTTATAAAACAATAATATTCAGGGTTATTCCATACAGTTAATGCTAAATTTAACGTACATGTTATTTCTCGAAATCAGTCAAAGCGCGTTTAGTATTTGATTTGTAAACTTCGATTGTAAGGATGAACGTATACATTAAATTTAATAACATTTTGCCTACGGAATCGGAGGGAATATCAAATTGTTTATATTTAATCAGTGTATAATACTTATTTCACTTATAGAGGCTAATTAGACTTGTATACTTTAAGGATTTTTTTAAAGTGAAGTTCAGATATAGTATATTTACATATTTTGTGAATAAAATGTTTTGAAGCAAATAGAAGTGATTATAGACACGTTTAATACGATGCAATTAGAGTAAGTAACAAAAGAACGCATAAAACTTAATGTTTCTCGAATTAATTATTTAATTTTAAAATTTATAAAGGTAGGCAACTTAACATATCTTAAAGTAAAGTTCACATAACTGCGCTATTACGTATAATACATTTAATAAAAAAATGTTTTTCTTAGAAGATAATACTGTTATACAACAATAATATTATTAAACTGTTTATATTTATTCAGTGTATAGTGATTGTTGCCGTCATATAGACTAATTGGAGTTAATTACTTTTATGAAATGTCTGACATTTCTCAACCACCAAATATTGCGAATAAAATGTTTTGAAGCAAATAGAAGTGATTATTGATACGTTTAATACGATGCGAGTGTAGTAAGTAATAGAGAAACGCATAAAACGTAATATTACTCGAATTAATTATTCAATTTTAAAAATCATAAAGGTAGGCAACTTAACATCCTCTAAAGTGAAGTTCACATAACTAAGCTTTTACGTATAATACATTTAATAAAATAATGTTTTTCTTAAAAGATTATACAGTTATACAACTATAATATTATTAAATTGTTTATATTTAATCAGTGTATTACGATTTTTTCCATTATATAGGGTAATTATAGTTGTTTACCTCGATGAAATGTCTGACATTTCTCAACCACTAGATTTTGTGAATTAAATGTTTTGAGGTAAATAAAAGTAATTATAAATACGTTTTATACGATGCGATTGTAGTAAGTAATAGAGGAACGCATAGAACGTAATATTACTCAAATTATTGCTTCAATTTTAAAATTAATAAAGGTAGGCAATTTAACATACTCTAAAGTACAGTTTACATAACTGCTCGTTTACGTATAATACATTTATTAAAAAATGTTTTTCTTACAAGATAATAGAGGTATACAACAATAATCTTATTAAATTATTTATATTTAATCAGTGTATAATGATTTTTTGCTTTATATAGGATAATTAGAGTTGTTTACCTTGATGAAATGTCTGACATTTCTTAACCACTATATTTTGTGAATAAAATGTTTTGAAGCAAATAGAAGTGATTATAAATACGTTTAATACGATGGGATTAAAGTAAGTAACAGAGTAATATTACTTGAATTAATTATTCAATTTTAAAATTCATATAGGTGGGCAACTTAACATACTCTAAAGTGAAGTTCACATAATTGCGCTTGTACGTATAACATGTAATAAAAAAATGTTTTTCTCTAAAGATAATACAGTTATACAACCATAATATTATTAAATTGATTATATTTAATCAATGTATTATGATTTTTTTCCTATATATAGGCTAATTAGAGTTTGGATTGATTGAGTTACTTGAAGATAATTATACTTTGATTAAAAAACACTTAGAACCTTTCTTCAATACTTTATTTTGTAACCAAATGTACATTTCGGACACGAAGTGTCCATTATCAATGGTTTGATACTAATACCAAAATAATACCAAAGTATTAGTATCAAACCATTGATAATGGACACTTCGTGTCCGAAATGTACATTTGGTTACAAAATAAAGTATTGAAGAAAGGTTCAAAGTGTTTTTTAATCTAATTAGAGTTGTTTACCTTGATGAAATGTCTGACATTTCTCAATCACCAGAGATGTAATTTATTGCATAATCGTTTAATACCAAATGTATTTATTTATATCACAAAGCAATGTGTTTCAAAAATAAACAAATCGGTCGTAAATTACAAACCATACATTTTTATCACTAAAATTAATAGTCTATAGAAATGTACAACAGCGCCCTCTAATGACGAATGTGTGGAACGGAACAAAATGGTTCAGGCCGAAACTAGACGGTTCATAGCCGCAGTAATTGCGGGAAATTTGAAAGTAGTTTTAAAATACAGGGAATTTCTTTTCTACATATCTCGATTTATACGCCCACTGAGCAAAAAAATAAGCAAATAATGTTATATCAACATTGTAGCAACATAAAACGTTGTATTATTGTTGATGAAACATTACTTCAATGTGTTTGCTCATTGGGTTTGCTTTTGCAAGTAGGGTTCTGCTTATCATAATCTCAGTGGGCGCTGTAATTATTTGGGCATGTTTTGTTTTTAAAAGTGTTCAATTTGAAGTATTTAACGAGTGATCCCACTCCTTTTAGTTTTGCATTGCATTTATTTTTATATTGCGACTAGTTTCGACAATTAATGCTTGTTATGACTAAACTAACAAAGTTAAAATAATAGTGATACAAAACTTAGTTATTGTTTATTTTTTGTGTTTTACTGGTACAGGTACTATTCTACAGGCTGAGTCACTAAGCAGAAATCGGTTTATAGTGGGCGTATCGTTGAAAATAGCAAAAAAAGGTTCAAATAAAAGTTGTTCAGAATCATGTTTTTCATAACCTAAAATTATTGCTAAATATGGCGGCCTAGCGGCTATACCGGAAGTAAACACCAACTTCCTTATTTTAAATAGAACACCCTATATATTTTTACATTTTTGGATTGCTCGTTAAAAATAAACATGAGTTTATGCACAACATTGGGTCTCAGTTGAACCGTTTTCGAGTTATTTCATTTTTTTTGATAAATTTGACGATTTTAGAGCTCGACGCCATTAACAATATCTTCAAAACGAAATAAGTCAGAGTTGTGCGGCTTACGGTTTTGGATTTGAGAAGAAATGCAGTATTTGTTTAGGTTTTTGCCATTAGTCAGATTTTCTAAATTGAACCGAGTCCGTCGACGGTATTCTTCAGTACTTCAAACATGCATAACTTCATTTTTACTTTCCCCCGTATGTAATACAAAGGGAAAGTATTGTTTTCGTGAAAATTTTCGAATCAAAAATTTTAGCGGAAATATCCGTTTTGAGGTCCCCTGAGTCGAATAAGACCATTTTTGAAAAATGTCTGTCTGTCTGGCTGTGTGTGTGTCTGTGTGCGCTGTACCGCAAAAACCGCTAAAGATATCGAGATGAAACTTGAAACTTAAGCTTTTTGGTACAATCGGAAGAACTGAAAAGCTTTTGGTGAAAATCTGAAAACCAGAAGTGGTACTTTACTCTTAGCGTTTTTCAGTTTTTTCAGATTTTTTCAATAAATGTTTATCAAACAAAAAATTCTTTCAAATAAAATTTGTAGATAATAACAAAATGAAGATGTATTGTTCATTTACTTTTTGTCATAGCACTCTTAGTTTTTGAGATATTTCAAAAGTTGTGTGTTTTATCTAGTTATTGGTGTGTGACAGTGTATGTGTCGATACAATTTAAAAATGTTTCAAATAAAAGTTCTAGGAAATGAAAAACTAAAGATTTTTTGTTGACTCACTTTTTGTCATAGTACTCTTAGTTTTTTAGATATTTAATAAATAGTGTTGTTTTATCTAGTCATTGATTTGTGTCAGTGTGTGTGTTGATACAATTGGAAAATGTTTCAAATAAAAGTTGTAGGTAATAAAATATTAAAGATTTTTTGTATCTTCACTTTTTGTCATAGCACTCTTAGTTTTTAAGATATTCAATAAATAGTGTTTTTTATCTAGTCATTGGCTTGTGTCAGTATGTGTTGATCCAATTGAAAAATGTTTCAAATAAAAGTTGTAGTTATCAAAAAGTTGAAGACATTTTGAAAATAATAATGCTACAAATATTTTAAAAGTGATTTAATACGCAATTTACGGGGGAAAGTACTATGATGGACACATCACCATTTTTATTTATATTGTGACTAGTTTCGACAATTTATGCTTGTTATTACTAAACTAACAAAGTTATAGCCAATAATGGTGATGTAAAACTTAGTTATTGTTTTCTTTGTGTATTACTGGTACTGGTACTATTCTATATCTTATCTTTCGGACAATTTACAGTATATACAGTAAATTGCATTGATTACCTTCTTTAACAATTACCGCTAAAATCATTATTCTTTACTTATGCTACCCACTGAGCAAATCCATTTAAGTAATGTTTCATCAGCATTAAAACGCGTTTAATGTTGCTACAATGTTTAGCAAGTTTGTTAGTTTGTTTTTTGCTTAGTGGGTGGGATCTGAAGTGGGTATGTTTTTATTATTTTCAATGGATCTCTCTGCAAATTGGTATGGTAAATATAATTTTCAGATCAGTAACAAAATTTGGATTTGAATCCTGTATATTGGGATTTAAAAAAAAATAAAGAAAATGAGTCTCCCCACTGAGCAAAAACATACAAATAATGTTATATCAACATTGTAGCAACATTAAACGTTGTTAGAATATTGATAAAACATTATTTAAATGTATTTTGCTCAGTGGGTCATTCCCACTGAGCAAAAAACAAACAAATAACGTTATATCAACATTATAACAACATTAAACGTTGTATTATAGTATTTAACATTATTAGCATTGTTAAAACGGTTTTTACTGGCGGACAGAAGGATATGACTCGTTAGACTAGCCAGTCACCTTCTGGAGCCAGTAAAACCCGTTAACTTGCGTATATTGTTATATATTTTATTTGTCAATCATTTGTAATTAATTAAAATACAATTATTTGGTAAATTTAATCAAATTGGAATTACAAAAAAATATGTAGTAAGTTATGAAATATTTCCGTGGATACTTATGTTGTTTATTTGATTAAATCAAATTAAATTATTTCGCAATTCGTTTAACATGAGCGTGCCTCCGAAAGTGCCTGCAGCAATTATTGAGGCAGCCGCAAGAGTTGTTTCAAGTTTGCTGCCAGTAAAGTCAACGACGAGATATGAGCGGGAGTATACGGACTTTAAAATATGGCAGAAAGAAAGTGACGTGATTGGCGTGACAGAAGATGTGATATTGGCATATGTAAGTCACCTTGCTGAAAAACTTAGCCCTGATTCGCTATGGACGAAATGGTCAATGTTAAAAAGCTGTTTAAATATGAAGGAAAATGTTCCAGTTCACAGGTATTCAATGTTAAAATATTAAAAAAGTGGTGTTCATTAATATTTGTAGGTTTCAGAAAGTAATTGCATTCCTCAAAAGAAAGAAAGAGCGGTATACTCAAAAAAAAAGCCAAAGTTATACCTTCATCAATTTGTGCGCCAGGTGGTTCAATTTCCATTACTGGAAGTACAAACTGTATATTTAATATATATAATACAAATAAAAGAGATTAATAGTGAATAAATTGTGTTTTATCGTTGCAGTGCATTATTAAAATAATAATTAAGAAAATATATATTTTCTTAATTATTATTTTAAGAATAATAGTATTTATTGTATTTTTCTTTAATAAATTCAATTCACAAAAAACTATAAATTACTATTACAGTACTAACTTGTTAAATTTTAACAAGTTAGTATACTGACTTGTTAAAATTTTACAAGTCAGTAGCTTGAAAACATAACCTTACTTGTTTAATACTGTTTATTGATAAATTGACGTTTACAAATGAGAGACAAATAAACCCATTAACGGCCGAGCAATTATAGAGTTAACTTTAATAGTTGATTTCAGGTAAAATTCTGCACTAATGTTTTATTCTATGAATGACTTATTGTATTACATACTGTGCATTTTTCTTTTTATTAAATTTTGTTAATTTAAATCGACATTATTAACTCCATAACAACCATAATAAACAAGGTTTTATTCACTAGTGAACTAAAATTTTTTTAGGTCACTAGTGAGTTAAAAAATTTATTTAAAAATAAATGTAAAGTACATTTTCTTTACAATTTCGTCAAAATTGAATAAAAACATATATACGCCACGTGAATTAAACACCTTTATTCACTCAAAGAAATGATTTCACTCGCGCCGAGGCGCTCGTGAAATCAAAAATCTTTTCGTGAATAAAATCGTGTTTAATTCACTTGATGTATAATATTTATTAAATACCCATGATGTATACTCTGTAAATTTTCAGACATTCGTCGATTTTATGTAAAAACGTGCAATAGACACGTAGACATGTTGGTTGTATTCATTGTAAGTCAACTTTTCATTCTGCTTGTGCGACTCGTCTAAATTATGTGTTGACTGTAAATGAAGGCGTTGTTGACTGTTGTACTCGTAAACCTAACCGTTCTAAAAGTGTAAATTCTGTAGATAAGAATATTTTTTCCAATGATGATGATAAATTGTTAGGCCTTATGTCCGCTTTCAACTCGTTTAAAACGGAGGTAATGGATAAATTGGAATCTTTATCAAAGGAATTTACTGAATTAAAAGAAAATATATCTGCGAGCAAATGTGCTGATTTGATAAATAGTGTATCAAACACACAATTTACTGAGCTTGAAACCGTTTCTTTAGAAATTCCGCGACCTTCTATTAATATAGAATCCTTAAATAGCAACAGTAGTAATGATTTGCGTGCGGATACTGATGCAAATTCTTCAATTGCTAATGATAGATTATCCAAACCTAAAACTAACGCTGTAGAGAATAATAAGAAAAGGCGTAATAAAAATGCGATTATAATTGGTTCAAGTGTTATAGCTAACGAATCAGCGAATGTTCCAGACTATGGTTTTCAATCAAGTATTGTAAAGAAAAAATGGTTACACGTCTACAGAGTCGAACCTAACGTTGAACCTAAAACGATTGTTAATCATGCTAAAACAATATTAAATGTAAATGCGGATATTAAATGTTTTCGTCTTATGAATTCTGATCAATCTTCATCTTTAAAACTTGGAGTTGATGAACCTCACTTTGATTCTCTTATGGACTCTTCGAAGTGGCCTCCAGGTGTGGCTCTAAAAGAGTTTATACCTCGCCAAAACCGCCATTTTCAAACTGCCGGGATACAACAAACAGAAATATAAGAAAATTATCGATCTTCTATCAAAATGTGCGTGGTCTTAGAACAAAACTTCGAATTTTATAATAATACCCTAGCCAATGATTATGACATTATATGTGTAACTGAATCATGGTTACATCACAATATTTCAGATAATGAAATTATTGATGATCGTTATATATTACATCGTTGTGATCGTGATTATGCTGCGAATGATACTAGCAGAGGTGGAGGGGTTTTTATCGCTGTGAAGAGGAATCTACATTCGTCAATAATATCAATCAATACTCGAAATCGGGAGGAGATTTGGATTTTAATTAATAATTCTTATATTATTGGCTGTGTTTATCTGCCTCCACGATCTCATGAGGACACTTATACTGAACACGTAATTACATTATCAGATATCATCAATAAATATGAAGATCTTACGTTATTTGAGGTTGGAGATTTCAACTTGTCTAGTGTTGGCTGGATTCCAGAAGAAGACTGCGCGGGATTCTTACCAACTAGTGTTGAAAGTGCTTGTGCCCGGGTTTTGTGTGATAGTGTTATGAGCAATGGGCTATATCAATTTAATAACAACATAAATAGTTCTTGTAATGTTTTAGATCTAATATTTTCTAATAATCCTCATATAAGTTGCGCCATAGGTGACCCTTTATGTAAGCCTGATGGTTATCACCCGCCTTTGCATATAGACTTTGATGCTGCAATTGCTAATGATGATTCAAATGAGGAATTTTATTTGGACTTTACGAACTGTAATATTAATGCTATTTGTAATGAAATAAGCAGTGTAAATTGGATTTACTATTTAGAATCTCATGGTATTGACAATGCTGTTGATATTTTTTATGAAATATTATACAATATTTTGCATAAACATGTTCCAGCTAGGAGAAAATTAAAGTCCCATTTTCCTAAATGGTTTTCGCCGACGTTAATTGACTTAATTAAAGATAAACGTCTTGCGCATATAAAATTCAAGAATACTGGGTGTATTCAAGACTATAACACCTTCTCTAAATTAAGAGCAGATTGCAAAAGACTAATTCAAAATGACCACATTATCTACATTCGTGATATTGAAAATAACATACCAAATAATGTTAATGCCTTTTGGAAATACTGCAAATCCAAAAGGGATAGTGTTGGTACTTTTCCTTCATGCATGCACAAAGGAACAGTGATAGCTACTTGTAATAAAGATATAGCCAATTTATTCGCCCATTTTTTTCAAGAGTCCCACTCAGATATTTCTTGTGTGGGTCCTATTTTTACCGTAGAATCAAATATAATTTTTAATTATCTTCAGCTTACTGAATCTGACATCGTAGAATTAAGTTCTGATATCAAGATAAACAGTTCTCCTGGTCCGGATGGAATTCCTCCATCAATAATTAAATCATGTGCTAATGTGTTATGCCTTCCTCTAACCTGGCTGTTTCACAAATCTCTTCAAGATGGTAAGTTCCCTGATGTCTGGAAACGTTGCTATGTCGTTCCTGTTTTTAAGTCGGGTGTCAAAAAAGATGTACACAATTATCGTCCTATAGCCATTCAATCTTGTATTCCGAAACTGTTTGACAAGATTGTATATAAACATATGATGCTGCACTTTTCATCCACAATAATTGATCAACAACATGGATTCTTTCCATCAAGATCTACAGAATCGAATCTCTTTATTTATTCAAACTTTATATCGGATACTTTGGAAGAAGGCTCAGTTGTAGATTCTGTCTACACCGACTTCTCAAAAGCCTTCGACAGGGTTAATCATACGAGGCTTCTGTATAAACTTTGCTCATATGGTGTTTCGGGACGCATGCTTGAATGGCTACGGTCCTTTATCTGTAAAAGGAAAATGTTGGTCAAAGTAAATAACATCACATCTGATATCATAATTGATGCAACCTCAGGGGTGCCACAAGGCTCTCACTTAGGGCCGTTACTTTTTCTTATATTTGTGAATGATATTGGCAAACATCTTACTTCTAATATTCTTCTATATGCAGACGATATGAAAGTATTTCGCAATATAAAGTCCATATATGACTGTAATACTCTTCAAAATGATTTAAATCAGATTATGGTTTGGTGTAATGATAATAATCTCTATTTAAATATAAAAAAATGCAAGTCCATGCGGTTTTCACGTAAAAAAGATTCAATATTAGCTTTTGATTATTCATTAAATAATAGTTTCCTCGAGAGAGTTGATTCAATTAATGATTTGGGGGTTTTGTTTGATGCTAAACTACAGTTTAATGATCACATCAACAAAATCTCTGCTAAAGCATTGCAGATGTTTGGATTTATACGAAGATTTAGCTCAAATTTTAATTCTATTCGAACATTTATATCTCTCTATATATCTATTGTAAGGCCTATTATAGATTATTGCGCAATTATATGGTCACCTCATTATAAATGTCATGTGGATCGTCTAGAAAATGTGCAACGAAAAATGATAAAATTGATTTGTTTTCGATGTCATCTATTTTATCATGATTATAATATGATACTTAAATATCTTGGACTTCTTCCATTAATTAAACGAAGAGTGTACTTTTCCTTGTGTTTTGCGTACCGCATATTAAATAGCAGAATAAATTGCTCTGTAATACTTGCATCAATTTCACTATATGTACCTACACGCTTAACTAGGCATCAACAACTACTTGCTAGCAAGTATCACGCAACAAATTATGCATCCAACAGCCCTAGGAATGCATTAATTGATAATATTAATACATATTGTAGATTGATAGATGTTTTTGGTGTAAGCTTACATTGTTTCAAGCGTAATTGTAAAAATGTGCTTGAATGTAGTACGTAGTGTTATTGTATGTATGATTCCATGTATGCATACTTGTATTTGTATATAAATTTAGTTTTAGTCGTTATTCACATTGTTTGTGTGATTTTGTGCGATTATTTCGATTTGTTAAAAGACTATTGTTATTTTATTATGTAATGGCCCACCGTTAAAATAAATAAATAAATAAATTAAAATATGAAGTTTAGAACGAGTGTTTCCACTCCCAGACTAAGCATGAAGTAAAATTTCGAGTTTAGAAAAGCCTGAAAATTTGGTTTGGTCGCTCCGCGAAGCGGAGCGGCCAAACCAAATTTTCAGGCTTTTCTAAACTCGAAATTTTACTTCATGCGCCACGCGTGTAAAACACTGAAATATTATAAAGTTAGAAATACACCGACATTATTATTTTTTTAAATGAGTAATAATCAAATATTTAAATAACAAAATATTCACATTTTTCCTTATAGATTTTCAAGTTAGGTCAAATAATATAATTTATCAAATTAACTTATTAAGTAATTTAAATAACAAAAAATAAAGATAGTTGCGTGTACGCATCAATGGCGCTTAATGGGTTAATGTTGATGAAACATTACTTCAATGTGTTTGCTCAGTGGGTTTGCTTTTGTAAAATCAGACAGTGGGGCCTTGTGCGTTAGCACCGTTTGCACCTCCATTGAGCCTCTTCTGCTTATCATAATCTATAAAAAAAATCCTGAAAGAACACAAACTGCCAAAAATAAAATGACTTTTCAAATAATAATCCTCCAGATTTAAAATTTTATCAATTCCATGAAATTCCCCACACATTTTTCCATTGCACAATATGACAATCACAATAAATTATCAAACAATACTCCACTACAAATCCGATAAATCCGACATTTGGACTTTGACCAGAATACCACGATGAGACGTTTCTAGATAGAATGAGTCACAAACAATATGATAACGTGTGAAATGGACTGTATGGTATGGAAACCCCACTTAGAGACGGGTTATAATTACACATCGCGTACATCCAGTCTAACCAGTTGTCTGCCTTTTACTAAGCCCTACACATAAAGCCAACCCGTGGTTATATTTGTTTAATATTGTGACAATTTAGTGCAATAAATAAAGGTATGTACAACAACAATAATACATCTTTATTCAGATAGCTTTAGTTTATATTTAAGTGTACTTAATAGTGTAATAATCACTTCACGTAAACTTAAAAACATACAGTTTAAGTATACTTATTTGTTGATAATCCATATTCGCTAAAATCAGATTTTTTACAATTTATCAAACAAAATAAATTTTAGAAATTTAGGTTAATATTCAAAAAAATTTAATATATAAAATTACGAAAAAACTATTCATGAAAATGCAAACAATGTCTTAATTAATAAGACAACTTAAGACGATAAATATCCATTGAAACAACTACTTCCCGTGCAAATACACCTCCGGATATTGAATTATACAATCAAATATTTAAAATCTTATTTAATATAATTTGTTACAACGCTCTATTAAAGTATATGTAACGTTTAGGTCAAATTCTCTTCAAACCAACTAACAATACAATTTGAAATGAAAGGAGAGATAGCAACAAATTAGAAGTGAAAGGACTTGGATTAAAACTAATGTCTTAGGCCGTCTATAGACGCGTTTCGAGATTTATATCTCTTCAGTATAGCTTTACTCATGACGGATAAAAAAATTAGGAATAAAATTGTTAATACTTTTCGCAAACTACCAAGATCTCTATTAATTTAAATAAAAAACTTGAATGTTTTCGTAAATTTCAAAGATTTTCATTAATTTTCCAAAATCCCGAGTTTTTTTTATACAAAAAACTCGACACTTTTTACAATCGTTAATTTTCAACATTTTGACGCCTGTCAGGAATCCAAGATTCGATTAATAAATTTAAATTTCCGTTAATGAATTGAATACTTTTGATACAAAATAATTACTGGCCGTTTAAATCTCATCTTAAATTAATTTATCGAATATACGTGAAATTTTACAACTGAAACTTAAATTTTTTATATCAGAAAAATTGTATTACGTTTTAAAATCAGGAGTTCATTAGATTTAATTGTTTTTAAAAGCGATAAGGATATAATTGTATTAACTAAACAACAATAAGTAGGTACATTATCGATTAACGATAAGTTTCTTTATCATAATTACAACGTGAGTCATGCCTTATTTATCAAGGATAATGCAAATATAATGATTATAATATTTAAATTTACAATAATGTTCGTATAAACTGGAAACAATTAAGTCTTAATTAATAAGACTACCAAGGCATCTGACTTATTTTTTGCAGTTTATGCGAACATTATCGTAATTTTATTTATTATCAAGAATAATTCCAATTCAAAAATATTTGAATTCGAGAAAATTTACGAAAATAATAAATTTCTAAAATTTGGTTTGTTTGATAAATTGTAAAAAATCTGAATTTACTTAGAATCAATTGCACTTACATCTTATTAAAAGAAAATTAAATAAACTAAACGCATTTTCTTAAAATATAAAGCCTAAGTTGAAATAATGTAATAAAAGCAAAGATTACTTCATGCACCACGCGTATAAAACACTGATCAGTGAAATCAATTTCAAGTAAAATGGTGTTTAACCAATTTACAAGTAAAATAAATTTAGTATATTAACTATCAATTGTTTAAATGACGGGGAAAGTGTTATGATGGACACATCACTATTTTTACTTTCCCCCGTATGTAATACAAAGGGAAAGTATTGTTTTCGTGAAAATTTTCGAATCAAAAATTTTAGCGGAAATATCCGTTTTGAAGTCCCCTGAGTAGAATAAGACCATTTTTAAAAAATGTCTGTCTGTCTGTCTGTCTGTCTGTGTGCGCTGTACCGCAAAAACCGCTAAAGATATCAAAATGAAACTTGAAACTTAAGCTTTTTGTTACAATCGGAAGAACTGAAAAGCTTTTGGTGAAAATCGGAAAACCGGAAGTGGTACTTTACTCTTAGCGTTTTTCAGTTTTTTCAGATTTTTTCAATAAATGTTCATCAAACAAAAAATTCTTTCAAATAAAAATTGTAGATAATAACAAAATGAAGATGTATTGTTCACTTACTTTTTGTCATAGCACTCTTAGTTTTTGAGATATTCAATAAATAGTGTTTTTTATCTAGTCATTGGTTTGTGTCAGTATGTGTTGATCCAATTGAAAAATGTTTCAAATAAAAGGTGTAGTTATCAAAAAGTTGAAGACATTTTGAAAATAATAATGCTACAAATATTTTAAAAGTGATTTAATACGCAATTTACGGGGGAAAGTACTATGATGGACACATCACCATTTTTTTACATGAGTTCGGATATGAAAGCATTTTATTTGTAAAACACAATCAATTAAAATAAACAATATTAATATCAATCAATTAAAATAAAATTATTACAATAAATATATAATTAATTGCATGCTCAATTTAATTATTGCTACAATCGATCACAGTACGAACATTCAATCGTGATTTGTGTATAAAGGTCAATTCAAATAGGATGATGATTCAATTAAGAAGCTTTCAATTAACCAAGATAACGTCTCGCGAGTTATGACGTTCATTCTCAAAAGTGATCGATTTTACTCACTTAAGTGTGGACTTCCTCATTAACATTAATTTGATAAGCGTGTACAATTTTCTCGTTGCATACAAATAAAATAAACTGAAATATTTTTATAAATTACAACGAAATTATGCCCCACTGAGCAAATTCATTTTAGTAATGTTTCATCAACATTAAAACAACATTTAATGTTACTACAATGTTGATATAACGTTATTTGTTTGTTTTTTGCTGAGTGGGGCAAGAACCAAAACTATCCTTTTTTTATTTAAATTGAAACATAGAAAACATGTCGATGAATTTTGTCAGAGTAGAATGGTTAAATTGTGATAAAATACTGACGCACGGTATTTGATAAGAAAATGTTCAATTTTCAACGTGTAAAAATTCAAATAATTATTGTAGTAATCTCTTTCTTCACTTTCTTCACAATTTGTTCATTCTGTTCGTTTTGACATATATAAACTTTGGGATATTATGTTTCTCGATGCACTGTTTTAAGAAATAAATATCTGCACTTATATATTTAATCTTTGTTTTCATTATAGAGCTATTCATTTACAAATTTCCGAAGAAAACAGAAAAATTAAATTTGATTTTATTTTAAAAATAGCAAAATCATTAAATTATAATGAAAGCACAATTAAAAAACTGATAAATAACCATTTAAATAAATACAAAATTCACTATTTTGTATTTATTTAAATGGTTATTTATCAGTTTTTTAATTGTGCTTTCATTATAATTTAATGATTTTGCAATTTTTAAAATAAAATCAAATTTAATTTTTCTGTTTTCTTCGGAAATATATAAATGAATAGCTCTATAATGAAAACAAAGATTAAATATATAAGTGCAGAAATTATTGAAATCTCAAAAAGTAAAAAGTTTTTTAGATTAATTTACGAACCAAATTTATGTTTATTAAACAGTTTTTCTAAGAAATTTAACATTACTTCTGCGTATTATTCACAAATTAAAATAAAATCAATTTTAGGGAGTACTTTCAAAAAGGTAAATGATTTGGAAAAATCCGGTATCTACTCAATAAATTGTAACAATTGTGATAAAATCTATGTAGGACAAACAAGACGAAATTTGTTAATTAGATATAAAGAACCTATGCAGAGGCGTATTAAGAGTCAGAAAGGCCCCAGGCAGAATTGCATTTTAGGGCCCCTCCTGTGCAGTAAAATAAAATAAAAATGCAGAAATGTTTATTTTGTGAAACATGGTATAAAAAGTATAGGTACATGGTAAATGATGAATAATTTCTAATAACAAACAAACAAAAAATATATTAAAACACTTTTTTCCGTGATTTACCATTGGCAAATTTGTCGATTATTTGGTGTGTATCAATTTCATTTAAAACGTCACTTTAAATATTAAAAAGTACTATTAAGACGTTCTTCTGCCATAGTGCACTAAAACTTTCAGCAGCAAAGTTTCCAACCAAATTCAAAATACAAGGCCGTTAAATCGCGTTAAGATCGATTTTTTTAGAATAAAGTTGACCTTGTACTGTTTAATTCCCTTGATTTTTGACGTCAATTGTAGATTTTACCCATGTGACGTCAATAAACAAGATGGTTAAGTCGCGTTGAGATTGACTTTGTTAAAACCAAGCTGACCGTATAGGAATTAATCAAATTCTTTGATTTTTGACGTCCTATGAGGAGTTCTACTTATAACTCGAAAGCAATAAAAGACAGACAAGGCAAACGTAAATTACAAATATCATTGAAATACGTAAAAGTTAACAAGGCTTGTTAAAACTGACAGATTTTAATTTTGACAGACATCACTAAAAATTAGTGTTTTATACGCGTGGCGCATGAAGTAAAATTTCGAGTTTAGAAAAGCCCCGTGAAAATTTGTCTCGGGTCGCTGCGCGACCCTCGACAAATTTTCTACGCGGGGCTTTTCTAAACTCGAAATTTTACTTCATGCTTAGTCTGGGAGTGGAAAACACTCGTTTAAAGCTTCAAATTAAACTCCAAAAAAAAAACATAATTATCTAAAGATTTACAGCAGGTAGTTGGGATACATTTTCTTAAAAAAAAACTCGGCATCAAAATTTATTGCCGGAAAAAATCTCAATCCAAACTCAGGCTTTTCTAAGCTCGAAATTTTACTTCATGCGCCACGCGTATAAAACACTGACTAATTGTAAAGTTCCGGCAAACGCTCATCATATTCGTCACAGATTTGAAAATATAGACATTATTTTTATTGTCTAATGAACTAGATAATTTAAGCTTGCACACCAGCGTATTTTCCTGACATATTGGCAGCGTTATCATATGTTTGTCCACGACATAACTTTATATCACGCCTTAGTTTTTTTCAATATAAATAATATTTGATCTTTCAGATGAATTGCGCGATGGGCTAAAATTGGAATAAATTGTAAAAACCTTTCTTTTCTCGCCATTAGATGCAATATATCTTACTACAAAAGTTAGTTGACCAACGTGAGAGAAATCAGATGTAGAAGCAACAATAATGCTGTAGTAATTCGCACTTATTATTTTTTAAATGATCTTTTCTGACACATAATTGCTAAGAATCTGAATAAATTCGTTACAAATAGTAATGAATAAATAACTAACATTCACTTAGATATTCTAGACAAGTCATGTAATTGCCCTTTCTAATAGAGTGAACGCCGTCATTGTGTCCTAACCTAACCTAACTCACCGCAATTGTCAACTCCTACAATCCCACGCGCGATTCCAGTTTTTTAAAGCCCTAGAGCAAAAAATGAATTTATTACATATTTACTAATCTATAATTGTTTATCCAACGATGTCTCGATTGTTGTACAAAATAACAAAAACTGTTTAAAACATAAGACGCGCGGTATTAAATTCTCGGCATTTTTGCAGAAACAATTTTTTTTATAGGACGCTCCGTTTACGAGATAATCGACTTAAATCACGGAAACGTCAACCTAACCTAACCTAACCTCACTCACCGCAACAATCAATTAACACAATCCCACGCGCGATTCCAGATTTTTAAATCCCTAAAGCGAAAAATAAATGTATTACATATTTTTACTAATATATAATTGTTTATCCAACGATATCTCGATTGTTGTACAAAATAACAAAAACTGTTTAAAACATAAGACGCGCGGTATTAAATTCTCGGCATTTTTGCAGAAACAATTTTTTTATAGCACGCTCCGTTCACAAGATAATCGACTTAAATCACGGAAACGTCAACCTAACCTCACTCACCGCAACAGTCAACTCCCACAATCCCACGCGCGATTCCAGATTTTTAAAGCCCTAAAGCGAAAAATGAATTTATTACATATTTACTAATCTATAATTGTTTATCCAACAATATCTCGATTGTTGTACAAAATAACAAAAACTGGCTCGACATTTTTGCAGATATATTTTTTTTATAGCACGCTCCGTTCACGAGATAAACGTCTTAAATCACGGAAACGTCAACCTAACCTAACCTCACTTACCGCAACAGTCAACTCCCACAATCCCACACGCGATTCTCGATTTTTAAAGCCCTAAAGCGAAAAATAAATTTATTACATATTTACTAATATATAATTGTTTATCCAACGATATCTCGATTGTTGTACAAAGTAACAAAAACTGTTTGAAACAAAATATGCGTGGTATCAAAATCTCGACATTTATGCCAACTTTTTTTCACGAATCACGAAAGCGTCAATCCAACCTCGAAATTCCAAAATTTTAAAGCCATATTGCGAAAAATAAATTTATTACAAATTTTCAAAGTATAAACTAACCTTTGATTGATTATTTAAATAAAACTTTTGTAATTTAAATTTAATTGTGAAAACAAATTATATTTTTTATAAATTAAGCAAACATTTATTAGAATTAATTTACATCATGCTTTGTCTGGGAGTGGAAACACTTGTTAGAATATTATTTAAACGTAAATCAATATGAAGATTTAAAAGTAATAAATCATTGTTAGTACCATAAAAAAGATAAAAAAAAAACGTATCTCAACTACCTGCTGTAAATCATTATTTGTATTTGTATATTTCTTTTTTTACAGTTTAATTCAAAGCTTTAAACGAGTGTTTTCCACTCTCAGACTAAGCATGAAGTCAAATTTCGAGTTTAGAAAAGCCTAAGCGTTTGGATTTGGACGCGCACATACAGAGAGTTTTATGTAACACCGAACATGAGACATTTTCGTTTAAGTATACATTAGCATACGTTGTACATTTCCCGACGCTCGGTGTATTAAAAGAATGTAATGTGAAGCTTTAAACCAGTGTTTTCCATTCCCAGGCTAAGCATGAAGTAAAATTTCGAGTTTAGAAAAGCCTGACAATTTTGTTTGGTCGCGCAGCGCGAAGCGCGGAGCGGCCAAACCAAATTTTCAGGCTTTTCTAAACTCGAAATTTTACTTCATGCGCCACCGCTACAAAACACTGATGCAATGTAAAGTTTAGCGGTGTGTTTTAAACTTCGTAATGTCAGTGTTTTGTACCGGTGGCGCATGAAGTAAAATTTCGAGTTTAGAAAAGCCTGAAAATTTGGTTTGGCCGCTCCGCGCTTCGCGCTACGCGCCCAAACCAAATTTTCAGGCTTTTCTAAACTCGAAATTTTACTTCATGCTTAGTCTGGGAGTGGAACACACTCATTTTAAGTTTAAAATTGAGCACTTTTAAGAAAGAAACGAGTATCTAAAGATTTACGGCATATGCGCTGTAATTGGGACATGTATACTTGAAAGGAGAACTCCCTGTATGTACAAGTTGAGGCATTAATTGCGATTAATTGGCTACAACATGTAATGGTCATATAGGCAACCCAATTTACACATTATTTTAAAATTAAAGGTGTCAAATTGTATTGGATGAAAATGTTCGGTGTTACATGAAACTCTCTGTATATGTTCATATGTGTTACGGCCATCGACGTACCTTGAGTCAGAGGTACGTTTTGTGGGGCCCCGAAGGGCCGCGGCCCCAGGCGGCCGCCTGTTACGCCTTATGGTTAACGCGCCTCTGAACACATGTACTATATAAAATCATTTAACCCCGATAAATCTTCAGTAGCACATCATACCTTAAATACCGGACATACATTTAATATAAATAATGTTAAATTGTTAAAAGAATCAAATTTTTACAAACTAGACATGTTAGAAGCAATTTATATGTTTAAATATAAAGATAAGCTACTAAATTTCGATTTAAACCCCCTAAATAATCCCCTCCTTGAAATTTTTGTTTGAGTGACACTGTCAATTAATAAAATAAACATATTTGTCAATTGTAATACTATTGAGAATGAACACATAGTGTTCGAAATGTACATTTAGTGAATAAAATTAATTTGTGAAGAAAGAGATTACTACAATAATTATTAGAAAACACTTCACGTAACTAAAAGAAGAATATTGTAAAAGTTCAATTGATTTTCGCCCACAGATTTATTTCTATTTTATATTACATTTCAAACACAGGAGTCAACATTTTTTAAATGAATATTTAAAATATTGGTAAATGAAATTTGTTTTGAATTGTGAAGGCTTCTACTTCGTTATACATGTTAATTTAACACAATAAAACACTTTTAACTTTGTTTGTATAACACAATTTATTTTTATGTGACTGCAGTTTCGGCAAATTCAGCTTGCCATCATCAAACATGTTTGATAATGGCAAGCTGAATTTGCCGAAACTGCAGTCACATAAAAATAAATTGTGTTATACAAACAAAGTTAAAAGTGTTTTATTGTGTTAAATGAAACTTGTGTTTCAAAAAAATTGACTAACATTCTAATTTCCCGCCGTGATTTCGTATTCTCCCTCCTAAAAATCACTCGAATCCTTATCAAAACCGTTCGAGCAATTTATCTATCAAGAGCACAATACAATACAGACATTCTGTGCTTATTTTTTAACGTGTGCGTTTCATTCGACTCGGCCTGTCCACGTTTTTACCAAGTTTTCAATGTGAGTAGAATTTTTTCAAATTATTTATTTATTTAACAATGAAACATAGAAAATAATATAATTATAATAAGATAGTGCCGTATTACTGCACAATTTATTCGCATCCTTCGCAATCCCTAAATCTGAGAACTAATCTCTTTAAGTGAATTTTTTCAAATTATTTATTTATTTAACAATGCAACATAGAAAATAACATAATAATGAGATAGTGCCGTATTACTGCACAATTCATTCGCATCCTTCGCAATCCCTGATAACTAATCTCTTTTAGTGAATTTTTACAAATTATTTATTAATTTTACACTGAAACAAAGAAAATAACATAATAATAATAATATTGAAGGATAAATTAAAAACACTTGGTTTGTTTCACTATTTGTTTCTATTTACTCGACTAGTTAGTTTTGCTTTTTACGGCATTATCAAGAGTCTCTTGATAATGCCGTAAAAAGCGAAACGAATCGAGTAAATAGAAACAAATAGTGAAACAAACAAATTTATCCTTCAATATTATTTCAAAAGGTTTCACCAAGTGATGATAAATGAGAAAGTTATTCAAGAAATAATAATAATAATAAGATAGTGCCGTTTTTCTGCACAATTCATTCGAATCCAATGCGATAGCCATTTTTTGCAATCCCTAAATCTGAGAACTAATCGCTTTTAGTAAAACACTAAATATGTAATATATTAAATGTGATTTTATAAATATTTATGCGTAAAAATATTTAAAACACTTTTTTAGAAGTTGTTCCACTGAGCAAAAAACAAACAAATAACATTATATCAACATTTTACGTTGTATTAATGTTGATGAAACATTACTTGAATGTGTTTGTTCGGTGGGGTCAAAACTAAAATTAATTAATAAAAAAAAAGTAAATTGTGGTTGATACCCACTGACCAAATCCATTTAAGTAATGTTTCAACAACATTAAAACAACGTTTATTGTTGCTAAAATGTTAATATAACGTTATTTGTTTGTTGTTTGCTTAGTGGGTATATTGCTTGACTTTATTGTAAGTTTAAGCTGTAAGTGTTTCATATCTAATAATTAACTAAATACTTCCTTAAATTAATTTCAATTTAAAATACAGCATCCTTTATTAAATTGGGATTCCTAAACTATAATTTTATTTGAAAAAATTTGTTGGTTTTTACATACATTAGCACGTGTTGAACATTCGATTCCACGAATTTGACCTCTTGTTATCATTCACACACACACACACACACACATACACATTAATTTTACAATCACATCAATTGATGCTCGATTTTATTGCGTATCAGTTTAAGCGTATAATAGATGGGATTATCAGTTAATTTATTACAGTTATAAATACATCAGATACGACACATGAAAATTGTATTCATGTTTTATCGTTGTGGGAAAAAAAATAAGTTGTGTTTAGAGATTGTAAATGTACCAACTTTTCCAATTACTAGTAATTTTATGTTTTTGAGTTTACGTGAAGTAATTATTACACTAAAAAAGACTGTTATTCCTTACTTCACTTTTTATTTTTATCGTTAGATGTACAGGGTGTTTTTTTTTTTTTCGTTGATAAAGGGTATAGGCTAAACGGTACGAGATACAAAAAAAACTAAGATATGTGTCTCGTTTTCTTTTTTAGTGTTTAGTTTAATGGCGGAATCAAATCTACTTAACTAAATTGGTTTAGAAGATACAGGGTGATTTTCAAAATCTGCCGGTTTTTATTATCTCTTATGACTCGGTTATTTATGAAGATAAAAACAAAATTTAAATACGAAAGTTGTATGACTTTTTATGTAGAATCCAGTGGCGTACTTAGAAAAAATATAGATGTTTTAGTTTTTGAGATATTATCAAAACTACTTTTATCTTAAACAGGACACCCTGTATCTGAGAATCTCATTGCATTTTTTCTTGTGATTGCAACAATATGTAACACTCAATATTTTGTTTTGTGCTAAATAGCTAAACTACCAAAAAAAAAAAAATATATATTTTCTAGATGGCCATGAATTGAATTCTTTTTTTCTTGTGATTGCAACAATATGTAACACTCAATATTTTGTTTTGTGCTAAATAGCTAAAATACCAAAATATATATATATATATTTTCTAAATGGCCATGAATTGAATTCTTTAAGCGTTTCTTTTTGTTTGTTTACATGTCATAAATTAATGTAATTATTACCACCATTTATTAAATTTTAGTTATTAATGTTAATACGTTTTATCAATTTTTAAATATTATTGTTATTATTTTGTACATATTCTTTGTAAAAGGGGTTTCCCGTGAGAGAATAAATAAAATAAAAAAAAAATCAAGATTAATTACGTATTGGTTTGATATCTTCGATTAGATTTTTTTAAAAATGGAGTCTGAAATGAATATTTTTTAAAACTATGAAAAATTTATCATTTTAGGTCCTTATTTTTATTACCCCTAATATAGCCGTTATGAAAATAAAGACGCAGCTTTAGAAATATTTCAAAGATTATATCACAATTTAAGTGAGTGTGGATCATTTGGAAAACCAAGAGGTAAGATTTACAAAAAGGAAAATAAAAATCCGGCGGTATCTAGCCGTAATATTGTAAAATATATTGGCACAATTAAATTAAACGTTTTCGCCAAAATTGGCAGTTAGTAAGTGCCCTACCACATGGCTATTGTGTGCTGGAACACCGTCTTGTTGTAAATAAACATTATTCCTTATAGCCAATGGCATGTTATCCAATTCGATTATTACACATTCTTCCAAAATTTGGATGTATCCTTCAGCATTTAAATTTTCGTTAAAAATCCTGTAGTTAAGGACTCTGTTTTGATAAAGCTCCACTCATACATGGAACCCAAACCGTCCTTGTTGCACCCCGGCGACCGTCTGATTAGGATTTATGTTAAACCAATATCGATTGTTCTGTCGTTTAAAAATTCTAAACGCCGCTCTTCATCTCCAGGATGCAAGTTATGAACCTTTATTATTTTATACGGTTTATACGGTTTATACGTATGCTTGCTTAACGTTTTTAAAACGTTGAATTTACTTGTGCCAATATATTTCTCAATATTACGGCTAGATACCGTAGAATCTTTATTTTCCTTTTTCTAAATCTTACCTCTTGGTTTTTCAAATGATGTATTCTCACATAAATTGTGATATAAATATATTTGAAATATTTCTTTTTCTGGCTGTCGTCAGTCCGGATAACGCTCAAAATATAGGCCTAAAGCTGCGTCTTTATCTTCGTTACCCAAACTGTTTAATTTTTCATATAATTTTTCATAGTTTATAAAAATATTTATTTTTGACTGCTTTTTTAAAGAAATATAATCGAAAATATTTCGTTAACAACGGAATATCAACATTAAATTTTAATACTGAATTTTATGACATGTAAACAAACAAAAACAAAAGCTTACAGAATTCAATTCATGGCCATCTAGAAAATATTTTTTTTGTTTTTTGGTATTTTAGCTATCTAGGACAAAACAACATATCAAGTGTTACATATTGTTGCAATCCTAAGAAAAAATGCATTTTTTGAGGTACTCAGATACATGGTGTCCCATTTAAGAAAATACTAGTTTTAATAATATCTCAAAAATTAAAACATCTATATTTGTTTTAGGTACACCACTGGATTCTATTTGTTTTAGGTACACCACTGGATTCTACGTAAAAAGTCATAAAACTTTTGTATTTACATTTTGTTTGTATCTCCATAAATAACCGAGTCATAAGAGATAATAAAAACCGGCAGATTTTGAGAATCACCCTGTATCTTCTAAACCAATCTAGTTAGCGTAGATCTGATTGCGCCATTAAAGTAAACACTAAAAAAAAAGAAAAACGGGATACACATCTTAGTTTTTACTTTCCCCCGTATGTAATACAAAGGGAAAGTATTGTTTTCGTGAAAATGTTCGAATCAAAAATTTTAGCGGAAATATCCGTTTTGAGGTCCCCTGAGTCGAATAAGACCATTTTTGAAAAATGTCTGTCTGCCTGTGTGTCTGTGTGTTTGTCTGTGTGCGCTGTACCGCAAAAACCGCTAAAGATATCGAGATGAAACTTGAAACTTAAGCTTTTTGTTACAATCGGAAGAACTGAAAAGCTTTTGGTGAAAATCGGAAAACCGGAAGTGGTACTTTACTCTTAGCGTTTTTCAGTTTTTTCAGATTTTTTCAATAAATGTTCATCAAACAAAAAATTCTTTCAAATAAAAGTTGTAGATAATAACAAAATGAAGATGTATTGTTCACTTACTTTTTGTCATAGCACTCTTAGTTTTTGAGATATTTCAAAAGTTGTGTGTTTTATCTAGTTATTGGTGTGTGACAGTGTATGTGTCGATACAATTGGAAAATGTTTCAAATAAAAGTTGTAGGTAATAAAATATTAAAGATTTTTTGTATCTTCACTTTTTGTCATAGCACTCTTAGTTTTTGAGATATTCAATAAATAGTGTTTTTTATCTAGTCATTGGTTTGTGTCAGTATGTGTTGATCCAATTGAAAAATGTTTCTAATAAAAGTTGTAGTTATCAAAAAGTTGAAGATATTTTGAAAATAATAATGCTACAAATATTTTAAAAGTGATTTAATACGCAATTTACGGGGGAAAGTACTATGATGGACACATCACCATTTTTTTGTATCTCTTACCGTTTAGCCTATACCCTATAATATCAACGAAAAACAACCACCCTGTACATTGAAGTAAGGAATAACAGTCTTTTAGTGAACTAGTAATTTGTTAAATTTACGATTCAAAATTATAACGCTTTTATAAAAATAGCAACTGCCTAAAAAATTATTAAATTTTAAATAAATTGATTTTTTAATAGTCCATCTGTATTTGACTTATTTTAAAATTGTTCATGAAGTAAAACAAGGGTTGAAAAACTTCCTTTAATTGTTTATATTTTAGATAATATCATATGTTCAATAAAAAAAACCTCTAGAGTGCCATAGTTTCATCTTTTTTTTTTAAATTTAAGTTGGCTACACACGTTAGGAATTGACATGTAAAACGTCAGACATAATAATTATAATGTATATTTGCAAAGTTGCCAACCTAGAATATTTTCCATGGCACTCTAGAGATGTTTTAATTGAACAATATCGATGGATAAAATTAATCCCATATTTTTTCTTTGCAAGAAAAATCAATTCCAAAACGATAACTATAAAACAGGAGACACATTTTCATAATGCATGGTGATTACCAAAAAAAAAAAAAAAAAATGGGCGGGATCAATAAGATAAAATCGTTACCGTAAATTATGTTACGAATTTCCCTTTTTATACACCCTTGATGCTAAAATTCACTCGATATTCGCCCCTTGCCTTTTCTTTTTCGAAATAGATGGGCCAATTTCCATTGATAAATTTTCGTCGCGCATCAATAAGAAAATATCCAGCTTTATGGCTTTATCTTTAATGTATAATGTGAAATTGGATAATAAATAAAATGATAAGGAGATTATAATATAAATAATAAGCTTAAATGAAAAATATCAGCACATATGAACATTTTTAAATGAAAATTTCAACAAAGTCGTTATTAATCATTTTCAATAAAAATAGCAACAGAAAAATAATTTGAGAAATAAGCTCAGTCAACTTAGCCCCCGAAGCTCGACTTTTTTTGAAAATAAACTATTGCGCTAGACAGGCCTTAACTAGCGCCACAAAAATTAGAGTTAGCGCCATTTAGACAAGGAAGTTACGGGGATTTGAACTTTCGGGGGGCTAGGTTGTTGCTAGCTCCCCGAATTTGGATTTTTCAAGTTTGTTTTTACACTATTCGGATTCCTTAGAGCTAGCGCCAGCTAGCGCTACCAATTTAAAAGCAAGCGCCACCCCCCACAACCCCCAAAAAATGATAAAACATTTCTAACTGTAGCCCCCCGAAATGAGATTTTTTTATCAAATTGCATGGAAAAGATAGCTTAGAGCTATCTTTTATATTGAATATGAAAAAAATATCTCAAAAATATCAGGTAAAAAAATATTTACATCCAAATTTTGATGCGAGAGCTTTCAGATCCTGTATGCGTATTACCATTTACTTGCTGAATTTCAATACAAAATCATGTTTGGCATATAAAATACCACTTCCAAGAAATATTTTGGCGATGATGCCTAGAAGACAGTAGCGTAACTGACAATTTTTTTTTCAAAAAAGTCGAACTTCGGGGGCTAAGTTGACTGAGCCGTATAATGTAACAATAACTATCAAAACATATAAGCTAAATATTTGATATGTAACATGGATTAGATATTCAAGTTTGCTTAGAGAGTTGCTCCTTCATCAGTCGCAAGAAATGAATCTTAAACTTAATATGAGTAATTACTTAATAATTTTTGAGTTGAATACAACATAATATTGTTAATATTGAATAATATTCGTTGTTTATTCAAATAAAATTCAATTCAAGGCTTTAACCGAGTGTTTTCCACTCCCAGAGTAAGCATGAAGTAAAATTTCGAGTTTAGAAAAGCCCCGTGAAAATTTGTCGAGGGTCGCGCAGCGACCCGAGACAAATTTTCTGGGCTTTTCTAAACTCGAAATTTTACTTCATGCGCCACGCGCATAAAACACTAAAATATTGTGAAACTTATGTATATTCGAACTTCACTTGAAATCAGTGTTTTATACGCGTGGCGCATGATGTAAAATTTCGAGTTTAGAAAAGCCCAGAAAATTTGTCTCGGGTCGCTGCGCGACCCTCGACAAATTTTCACGGGGCTTTTCTAAACTCGAAATTTTACATCATGCTTAGTCTGGGAGTGGAAAACACTTGTTTATAGCTTCAAATTGAATTCCTGTAAAAACACAACGAATATCTAAAGATGTAAAGAAAAACTCCCTGTATATTGTAGAATTAGGATATTGAGATAGATTGTCTTAGAATGAACATAAGGTAAATTGAATAGCTACGAAAGATACCCATGTTACGATTAGGATGGTTAGATAACATATAGTGAGTATTACATGCAAATGTTGGTACATACATTTATTTATTTATTTATTTGTACGGAAATCTCCATTTTACATTAAATATATATAATAATAAATGTGTGTAAATTAAACATATAACAAATAATACAATGCACATGATAGTTATAAAATTCAAGTTACAATTAGCTAATAAATACAATTAATAAACAGCTACAAGATCAATGAGCGAAAGGTGGCGCTTAAACATATTGTAAGAATTACAAAATATTAAAAAGTTTGGAAATGTATTTAGTATATTACAATATTTCATTATGCGACAAACAGGATTATTAGAGGCATAATTTGTGCGATGGGTGTTTAAACGAAACAAAGGTTTGTTTCGTAGAACAGTGGATGAATAAAAATTAAAGTTTAATGCCCCAACCAATATGCTACTGTTCACAAAGCCATTAATTAGTTTGTACCCATAGCACAAATCTAGCATAACTCTTCTGTAGCGCAGAGATTTTAAATTTAATACATTTAGCATATAAGATCGGCTATAATTTATCCGGGCAATACCTAGCTTATGTGAAGTAAGTAATAAAAATCTAGTTTGGACCTTTTCAATTAAGTCACTGTGGTTGTTAAAATGTGGTGTCCATATTACAGAACAGTACTCCAAATGAGGGCGAACTAAAGTAACGTAAAGAGTTCTGAATGTATTTCTACTGAACTGTTTAACGTCGAAAGAGATCTACTTATAATACTGTTTATATGTGGGATGAAGGTTGAGTGGCAGTCAAATATAACCCCTAGATCACGCACTTTCTCAACAAATGGTAAATTGTAGTTATTTATAGAGTACTCAACTAAATTACGTCTATTTCGACCAAAAGATATAGCCATACATTTCTTTAAGTTAAGTTGTAGACAGTTGTTGGTACACCAGGTAGATAAATTGTTTAAATCATGTTGTAAAAGTCTCTGATCAGTAGCCGTTTCAATGACTCTAAAAATCTTTAAGTCATCTGCAAACATAAGGTACCTCCAGTTTTGTATGATACTACCAATATCATTAATGAAGAGCAAGAATAAGAATGGTCCACAATGAGATCCCTGAGGCACACCAGATGTCACATGAACTGCTTTAGATATAAAATTATCAATTTTAACAAACTGCTGTCGGTTATTTAAGTAACTGGAAAACCATTTTACCATATTGTCACTAAAGCCAAGACCTTCAAGTTTTTTCAAAAGAATTGAGTGATTGACACGGTCGAAGGCTTTAGAAAAGTCTGTATAAATGGAATTTACTAGAAGACCTCTTTCCAAAGCATTCATTAAATACATCTGGTATGACAACAGGTTAGATGTTGTAGATCTCCCCTCAAAAAATCCATGTTGTTCGTCGCATATTATGTTCTTGCAGCTCCATCTAAGTTGTTCCGATATAAGTTTATCAAATATCTTTGGGATAGTGGACTGGATGGAAACACCTCTATAAGTTTCAATACTATCTCTTTTACCATCTTTAAATATCGGATTAATGAATGAGTCCTTCCAATAAGTAGGAAATACTGCAGATGTTAAAGATTTATTGAATAATAACTTAATGGGATTAGTAAGAGAGAAAACACATCTTTTTAAGAAGTAAGGAGGTACACCATCCGGCCCAGCATTTAAAGAATCAGACAAACCAGTAATTGAATTAAAAATATTAGAAGTATCAATAGAGATATTTGAAAATGAAATTTTATTGTCATAATTGAAGGAAGGAGAATTAATGTTATCGTCACAATAAACACTACTGAAATAATCAGCGAATAGATCTGCACAACTAGAACTTGTAGTGCAATGTTTATTATTATAGAACATTACTTTTGGAAATCCTTTGATATTTTTATATTCATTTACAAATGACCAAAAACACCTAGAGTTATGATTTATATTATTTTCGGATTTAGTGATAAAACATTGGTAAAGTGAATTACATAAATTACGGCATAACGATCTCAACCTTTTAAACTTATCATAATCACTTTGACAACCACTTTTTTTAAAATCACAATGAGCTTGTTTTTTAGCCCTAACTAATTGAATAAGTTCACGATTAAACCATTTTACATAAAAAAAAAATTACCAAGTACACATCGGGTTACTTGGTAAATTTTCAGGCATTCATTGTTTTTGAAAAGCGTTCAGTTTGAAACTTCCAACGAGTGTTTTCCACTCCTAGATTAAGCATGAAGTATATTTCGAGTTTAGAAAAGCCTGAAAACAATTGTCAGGTACGCCACTGTCTTGCTAGCGCTAGCTATCTCGTTGCCAGTGGTAATGGACATTACTTTAGGTATTCTAACGTCGAAAAAAATATTGAAATCGTACAGTTACACCAAGATCTTTGATTTATTGAACCACTGGAAGTCTTTTGTTTTATTTACTCTGGACTTTTCCTAATATTTAGGATTGTAAGATTTTTTTTAAGGCTTTTATTTATGATTTTAGAGTATAGAATAATTTTAGAAATAAATATATTATCTGTTGGGTGCTCGGGTTTAACCACTAAACACTCACTGACCGTTGTAAGCGGCCGAGTTAAGCGTCTTCGAGGAGTGAAAAACTTCAACGGAGTGTTTGATAAAAATGTGTATATTTGGGAGATGTTCTCCCTTCAACGACTGGCTAACAAGTTATCTTACAAACTAAAAACATATTTACAATGGTCGAAAAATCCCTCAACCTAGGGTGCAAGAAATGCATTGTCCTTTTTTCCTGGAAAAGTGCGCATCTGGTCACTAAATGTTCGCATTCAAGACGAGTTTGGCTATTTTTCAAGGGTGGTCAGTGAAAGTGGCCTTATGAGTCTTAACATTATCAATTAATTCTTGTCCTATTACCATTAATTGTATAGCTATTTTCCACCGTTCGACCTCTTCCGAAGGAAATCGATGCGCACTTTTTGTAATTAAAATAAAGTTTGTTATCAGAACACCATCGATGGATATTATTTAAATCATTTTGTAAATAAGTGGCATCCGAAACAGTGTGAATTGCTCTAAATATTTTTAAGTCATCTGCGAATAATAAAAATTGGCAATTTTCTAGGTACAAGTGTAAATCGTTAATAAATAAAAGGAAAAGTATGGGTCAACAGTGCGATCCTTGAGGTACACCTGAGAGAACATTAATGGGTTTTGAGATGAAATTATTAATTTTGACAAATTGAATCCTATCGGTCAAGAAACTGTGCAGCCACTTGGTAACAGAAACTCCACAGACACAATATTAATTATCATTGATTACTAAGGCACTTCATTTTTGAAAATCCATGAATACTATTAATAAATTAATAGATAAAATATTTCTGATTTTCAACTTTTTGTATTTATTTTCACTAGAATTAAACAATTGTAGTGAAAATAAATACAATACGCTGTAGCTTCTTCAGGTGAAGAATTTTATCTATTAATTTATTAAAACAATATTACAAACATTAAAAGTGCGATTCTTTGCGCAATCTACAACAAGTCAGTCTTACAAAAACTGTATCAAACACTCATTGAAACAACTACTTCCCGGGCTAATACCCCGACGGACATTGAATTATACAACAAGTGTTTGCTGTTACATACAGTAACTTACTGCAAATGTAACAATTTGGGTCAAATTATTCAGGCCATCTATAGACGCGTTTCGAGATTTATCTCTCATCAGTATAGCTTTGCCATTATTCTCTCTAAACAATTTTACACCTTAGACTCGCGGTCACGTTACCGTTCAAACATAAGTATAAATGAAATTGCCAATTCTTGGTTGCAGAATACTTCAAACATTAAAAGTGCGATTCTTTTCGCAATCTACAACAAGTCAGTCTTACAAAGACTATATCAAACACTCATTGAAACAACTACTTCCCGGGCTAATACCCCGACGGACATTGAATTATACAACAAGTGTTTGCTGTTACATACAGTAACTTACTGCAAATGTAACAATTTGGGTCAAATTATTCAGGCCATCTATAGACGCGTTTCGAGATTTATCTCTCATCAGTATAGCTTTGCCATTATTCTCTCTAAACAATTTTACACCTTAGACTGGCGGTCACGTTACCGTTCAAACATAAGTATAAATGAAATTGCTAATTCTTGGTTGCAGAATACTTCAAATATTAAAAGTGCGATTCTTTTCGCAATCTACAACAAGTCAGTCTTACAAAAACTATATCAAACACTCATTGAAACAACTACTTCCCGGGCTAATACAAACAATATTAATTAGAATTATCTTTAAAACTCCCTCATTTTTAAATGGATGGATTTTTTTTATTGCTAAATAAGTGCAATTTTCCTAAAGTTATATCCTAACCAATCTAAGAATTTTAAATTTAACCGTTTATTGTTGGAAAACGGCTTCTTTTTATTGCCGTTTTATCCCTAATGGGAGTTGAACTCAATTGACATTACCCACTAATGTCCTAAACGTGCGAATTTCAGTCGGGGTTCGGTTATAAAACGGGAGGTGATTTGTTTTACCACATTCCAAGCAATTGCATCTTCAAATCCCCAACGATTTAATCGAGTAAATTGTTGAAAAATAAAAGAATCAATTTAATACTGAAACAAACAACAAAACTGAAATTTTACTTCATGCTCAGTCTGGGAGTGGAAAACACTCGTTTGAAGTTTCAAACTGAACGAATTTTCGAAAACAGCTAATCTAAAAAATAAACGGAGCAGATAATGTGAAATAAGATTAAAGTTAATTTGAAATATCAGAAAGTATTGTGATTTTTGTAATGTGTTATAATTTATTTTTGTTGATTTTAAATATTTGTTTATTTTAAAATGTTACCTGTCAACACAAAGAAGAATAATTTATGGTTTGATAAAAAAAATGTATTTCACACTGAAAATATTGCAAAATAAATGTTTTCATTCAACATAATAAGGAATTAATTATGGTTTCATAATTAATTCTTTTTTAACAATATTTTTCTACACTGTGAAATGCCAACAGTATCTTTATTAGAAATCAGTGTTTTGTACGCGTGGCGCATGAAGTAAAATTTCGAGTTGAGAAAAGCCCGAATTTGGATTTGGACGCTGCGCGTCCAAATCCAAATTCTCGGGGCTTTTCTCAACTCGAAATTTTACTTCATGCTTAGTCTGGGAGTGGAAAACACTCGATTAGTTTGCTGAAAGTAAAGTTTTAGTTAACCATCACCAAAATCAACAAAAACAATAAAAAATTACCAAATCAACAAAATGTGTAAACAACAAACAATTACAATTATCATTTTTCGACTTCTGTAATTTTTCGTGCAATCCAATAAACTTCGATTTATTCCAAACAAAACGTCACATCTACAAAAGAAGAATGTCGAAACAAAATGTTCAGTTTAAAGCTTCTAACGATTGTTTTTTTACGCTAAGAATAAGCATAAAGAATAATTAGTTCAGATAATCTGTACTCAAAATCGTATTCGAGAAAAAAAAAACAATGAATTGTTTGATCGGCTAACTCCAGTCGATACATTCCGAGAATGAAAAGCATATAGGGGAACTCAGGGGAACTCTCCCTTATTTTACAACCTAACTCTTAACAATATCTTCAATTTGGTTTTTATTAATCACTTGATGAAACATGTTTACAATATTGATAATTAAATAAAAGTCACTTGGTTTGTTTCACTACTATTTTTTTATTCTCTCCGACTAGAATAGAATAGAATAGAATAGAATAGTATTTATTTCTCAATACAAACTTACACAAATGTTACATTGTAACGAGAAAATTGTCAGTTTCAGTTACATATGTATATTAACACACACATGATACTTAAAATAACTATTATGTTTACAGCGATGCATAAAACTCTGCC
Source organism: Philonthus cognatus (assembly GCA_932526585.2). NCBI lineage: Eukaryota > Metazoa > Arthropoda > Insecta > Coleoptera > Staphylinidae > Philonthus > Philonthus cognatus. The sequence goes on along the minus strand of OW052252.1, from coordinate 10,677,738 downwards.
AAGGAATAGGGTTCAATAGAACATAGCTACGCATGTAGTTTACTTTTCATGATATTATATCGAGTTGTTTCTTTTATTTCTTTTGGTAACAAGTTAAATATCTTAATGCTAGAGTAAAACGGACCCCTTTCATACACTGTTAGCCTATGTTTCCGTAAGCGATAAACTTGACCATTTCTAGTATTACGACTATTTTCCATAACATTTCCAATGAACCTATGCTTATTACACCAAAGAAATTTGACACATTCGAATATGTATAAACCATATAGCGTAAGGAGGCAATTACTACGAAAAATACCTCAGTATTCAGTATTCGAACGGCTTTTTTTTGTAAAATGAATACTCTAGTAACATCTGTACTACTACCCCAGAATATAATCCCGTATCTAAGATGCGAATATATATTGGAGTAGTAGAATATTTTTGAAATGGAGAAATGACTGTATCTTAGCAGCATTCTCAAACCATAAATCGATTTAGTATAGTAGCACTACACTCCATGTGGAGTCTGGCTGCTTCTTTTCTGAAGCTTTCATGATCCGATTTCTGGGGTGGATCAATTCCCATTGAGTCTATTTCTTCTCTTCCTATTTTAATTTATAATTCTTCTACCATATGTAAACTAAAAATATTGATTTGAATAAAGTGGAAACGGAGAGGATTAAAAGACACAGTGTATTTTGGTGCCACAAAAAGTGTTTTATATCAAGTGTTAGAAAGTGAATTAAAATCTGTACTTTGGACCAGATCAGCAGTGCGTGATAATTGACTAACAGTGAAAATTTGATCAGTAGATATTGAAAGGCTCATAAGAAATTAAAAAATAAAATATAATTTGCACATATTAAAGGTGGAAACAGCCTATTCGCGGTCAAGGCCAGCCTTTTTTGTTTTTTTTTTGTTTTGTGTGGTCGATTTATTAGTTGTATGGCTAGCAAGTTTTTTTTTTTTGCGAAGATTTAAAAAAATTGAAAATTTAATTCCTTAATAAATAAATAATTGATAATAAAATCTACGGATAAAATATTAATAATAACAATATAAATAAATAAAAATAGGAAATAATAATAATAAAAATAAACGGAACGTTTTCAAAGTTTAATTAGACACATGAGTAATAGAGAGGGAAAACGCAAAGTACTTGATACGAGTTTTGAAAAAGGGCAAGGAAGTACAGTGTTTCAAAAAAGCAAAGTCACAGCAAGGTCGCCAATAAGAGCGAATAAGACAAATATTACCATGGAAGAAGTACTTAAAGCAATACAGGATTTGAGAGAAGAGATGAATAATAGGTTTGATAGAAGTGGGGAGCAAACTGAGATATTAAAAACAATCATAGAAAGCACAACAGCGGAGCTGATGCAAATGAAAAAGGAAATGAAAGAAAAAGAGGAGTTGTGGCATAAAGAGAAACAAGAACTAACTAAAAAAATTCAAAATATCGAAGAAAGAGCAGAACAGCAGGAGAAACTTAGCAGAAGAAACAACATTGTGGTGATGAATTCTCAGATAAAGGGGAGTGATTTAGCAAAACAAGTTGAAGAGTTTTTGGATAGGGGAATAAAGGTCAGAACTAGCATAATTGAAGCATACGAAGTTAAAAGTGGAATAATTGTTGCGAAAATGAAAAACTGGCAAGAGAAAAAAAAGCGGTTATGGAAAGCAAAGGCAACTTAAAAGGTTCAAAGATATATATTGAAAACGATATGACAACACAAGAAAGAAACATACAAAAAGACCTGAGACAGCGCGCAAACGAAGAAAGGGAAAAAGGTAACAGTGCTAAAGTGGGTTACCAGAAAATTTGGATAAATAACGAGCTGTACCGATGGGATCAACTGGAAAAAAAGACAAAAAACTAATTATGATGGACACGCCGGCTAATCAACACTGGACAAACCAAGCTATGAATGATGGAAACAGAGAAAGAAATATAAGAGAAATAGGATGTAGTAAACATAAAAGGAGAAGAGGTATTAAACACGAGATAAAGAGACGGAAGAAGGAGGCGGACAGCTACAGGCTTAGAGTTGCTTTTTGGAATATAGCGGGCCTTAGAAGGAAAGTCGAAGATACACAGCTACGTACGGAATTGGAAGGATGGGTGGAAAACAAAGATATTGTAGGGCTAGTCGAGACGTGGGTGGAAGAGAAGGATTGGGAGGGAATTAAAGAAAAAATGCCGACGGGTTTTAGGTGGAAATGTAGAGGAGCAACAAGGGAAAGCCAGAGGGGGAGAAGCAAAGGAGGGATTGTAACAGGAGTCAGGACAGCGGTAGAAGAAATGGAAAATGATGAAATAAATGAGGAATATGCGATGGAAAGAATATGTATAAGGGGAGAAGAGACATATAGAGTAGTGACAATATACAGTCAAAATAAAGTTAAGGATATTTTAAAGGTGGTGAAAGGAAGACAAAGAGAAAAGGGGGTGGGGGCACATTGGATATTAGGAGGCGACTGGAATGTAAGAATAGGCAACATGGGGATAAGGAGTGTAGATAAAGATGGCGAGGAAAATCGTGGGAGAAAGTCTAAAGATAGTAGCGTAAATAAGGAAGGGGTAGAGTGGTTCAATGATATAAAGGAGATGGGTTTTGAAATTTTAAATGGAAGTACAGAAGGTGATTGGAATGGCGAATTTACATATGTCGGGCCGAGAGGGAAATCAGTGATTGACTATATACTGGTTGGTGAGGAAATAAGGGAAGAGGTGATGAGTTTTCGAGTAGAAGACACGTGGGGCTCAGACCATTTTCCGGTAATGGTGCAAATAGGAGAGGAAAACAGTGGGAAACGGGATATGGAGTCAGGGTTAGAATTTTGGGACTGGTCACAAGCTGCGAAATCTAGTTATGCACGGAGAATAAAAAAGTGCAGCTTTGGAAACATCACATCACTGCAGCAACTAAGGGAAGAAGTAAAGAAGGCTATGACAAAATCTAGGAGAAAGAAAGACTGTAATGAAAAAACGTGGTTTGACGAGGAGTGCAGACAAGTTAAGAATAATTTAAGAAAGACGATTGGAAAGTGGCGAAGCGGATATGTAAGCGATGAAGACCTTAGACTAACGAAGAAACAATTTAACGACATATGCAAAAGGAAGGAAGAGGAATGGACAAAAGAAGAAATAATAAGAGTGAGAAAAATAAAAAATGAAGCACAAATGTGGAAATATATTAAAGAAACAAATATGAAAACTAAGGGAGCCTGCGGGGAATTTAAATTAGAGGAGTGGTTAATCCACTTTAACCAACCAACAGAGATGAAGCGGACGCTAGAAAGATATATGGTGAAGCGAAAGTTAACGGTAAATGTGAAGAAAACAAAGTGGATGGTGTGTAAGAATAGAGGTGGAAGGAAAAAAAAAAGAGGAAAAGCTTGAATGGGGGGGTGAAGTGCTAGAATGTGTGAGTGAATTTAAATATCTGGGTTATCTGTTCTCAAATAATGGGAGCAGAAACCAACACATCGAGTATGTTTGTAAGAAGGCAAAAATGGCGATGGGACGATTGAGAGAAGTGTGGAACGGTAACAATATACCAATGCAAATGGCATGGTGGGATGCCTGTGTGAGAAGCATAATTATGTATGGAGTAGAAGTGTGGGGAATGAAAGGCCAGAGTAGGGTGGAGAAAATACACCTGCAATACTTAAAACGCATGCTGAATTTGGATGTCACAACACCAGGATACATAGTATTGCAGGAGTTAAACAGAATGCCAGTAGAATGGATGACAGTGAGAAAGGTAGTGAGGTTTGAAAGAAGAGTAGAAGGTTTAGAGGAGGACAGATTGTTGAAAGAAATGTGGAAGGTAAATAAGAAAGACTGGGAGAGAGGTATTAGAGGTATGTGGATGATTGAGAGAGAGGGTATGTACAACAGAGTTGGGCTAGCGGGAAGTACAGTAGAGGAAAAAATAAGGCGAGGAGAAAAGGTAGAGCTGGAAGTGACGAATAGACTGGAAAATGTCGAGCTCCAAACAAGACTGACGCGTATTGAGAACAGTTCATATTGCGGGAGATATAAGTCACTTTCAGTACACGGTAGGCTTCCCGGCTACATTACACGAGGGCTGACAAAGGAGGAGGTATGCATGTTAGCAAGAATGAGATGTGGAAATGAGGAGAGAGGCAAGAAGATATGGATGGGAGAGGAGTATACGCGGTGTGTGTTTTGTGGAGAAAGTAAGGATGAATGGGAGCATTGGTTAGGTGATTGTGCAGTGAGTAAAAGTATAAAGACGGAGGGTATGATAAAATGGGAAATGTGCCTGTGTGAAAGCGGAAATGGAATCAATGTTTGCAAGAAAATAAAGGAGAAGAGGACACAACAGTGCGGCGGTCTGGTCCATTGAGGGTGGAGAGAGGATTTTTTAGTGCTTGATATAATTTGGTTGGGGGATAAATGGTTGGTATTTAAGTTTTTTTTTTTTTGGTGTTTGTTTTTTTTAAATAAGAGTGTATTGTTTTAATTAGAATGAATATTTTGTATGATTTGATGCCAAATAAAGGTTTACTTATATACTAATTTTTGAAGATATAATATTAATTTGTGTCTCGTATGTCAAGGTTTCATCGAGAGTAATTCCTAAAAATGTAGCAGTACTTGTAGTACGATAATTAATATCATTTAATTTTAAGCAATTTGGCATTGTAGTTGACTGGATTGTCCTAAAAAATAGACATTTTGTTTTATTTACATTTATTAAGAGTTTATTATCCTGGAACCAACTGAGTACATAATTCATACCAAGATTTCCGGCTTCTTCAATATAATTTATATCACTGCCTTTTAATAAGAGGTTTGTATCATCGGCATAATTTAGTATGTTCAAATGATTTGGTTTATTTAGAAATAAATTATTAATGTAGACAATAAACAAAAAAGGGCCAAGGACACTACCCTGCGGGATTCCCGCCGACATCCCCAAGACTTCCGACATAACACTGACTCCCTTAGTATTGTCGTTCAACTTTGTTGCATGACACCTCCCTTTAAGGTATGATTCTATCAGGTTATTGGCAACACCTCGAATGCCATAATTATAGAGCTTGGACAGTAGAATATTGAAGTCAATTGAGTCGAAAGCCTTGGAAACATCGAGGAAAACACCACACGCAATCTGTCGTTCCTCTAAGGCGTTTAGTATTAAGTTAACATAATCAAATAAAGCGGTCGCTATACTCTTACCGGTGAGAAATCCATGTTGATTGTCAGATATTAATTTATATCTTATAAAAAAATGTTTAAGGCGTCTATAAATTATATCTTCAAATAACTTAGATATATTGCTTAAAATGCTAATTGGCCTATAATTGGACAGTTCCTCTGAATTCCCACCTTTAAAAATAGGCACCAAAATCGAATGTTTAAGCTGTTCCGGAAAAATGCCAGTCTCGAACATTGCATTAATAATACACAAAAGAGGCTTTACAATACAGAATATACTTTTTTTGATGACACATATTGGAATTTCATCGTAACCTGTACTATTTTTATTTTGGATGTTATTCACAATATTAATTAGTTCAAGTTCTGTAATAGGCTCCAGAAATATTGAATTATTGTTGATAGGTATTTCACATACATAGGTTTCATTATTAACAAAAAATGGCTTAAGTATTCTGAAATTTCATTAAAATGTTTGTTAAATTTAGTCGATAGTAAATGGAGATTAACATTATTAGGTAGATATTGTTTCTTCTTCTTCTTTGAACCTACTACATCACTAACTATTTTCCACATTGTTTTTGAGCGATTATTTGACATTTTTATTTTATTTTTATAGAACTTTTTCTTTTTATCTGACAGTAGTTGATTATATTCCCTCTGTGCACATTTAAATACCTCGACATATTCTGGCTTATATTTTGACAAAGTTTGAAATAACAACATCCTATCTTTACTTGATTTTATAGCATCGGAATTATATATTTTTAAACATTAAAAGTGCGATTCTTTTCGCAATCTACAACAAGTTAGTCTTACAAAGACTATATCAAACACTCATTGAAACAACTACTTCCCGGGCTAATACCCCGACGGACATTGAATTATACAACAAGTGTTTGCTGTTACATACAGTAACCTACTGCAAAGGGAAACTCGCCCTTTTCTACTCTTTCTAGGGTTACTAGGGACGTCATATCTCCCGTATAATACAACCTTACTCTAAAAAATTCAACAAACTTAAATAATAAAAAGTATAAAGAGGAACCCACCCTGGTTTACTCTTTATAGGGTCACCAGGGGCGTCATATCTCCCTTATTATGCAACCTAACATTGAAAAAAGCAACAAATTCCCTCGCTTCGCTCGCCCTCCGGCAAATCCAAATTTTCAGACTTTTCTAAACTCGAAATTTTACTTCATGCTTAGTCTGGGAGTGGAAACACTTGTTAGAAGCTTCAATTTTATATTAATTAAGTTTCTGCTAATAATTGAACTCTCCGCCTGATAAGCGAGGTTTCGAACACAGTTTTGACAACTCGAAAGTCGCATTTCCGGTATTTCACTTTCGGCACGAGTTCAGCAAAGTTAAAATCATATTATTAAAATTGCGTTCATAGAGTAAGTTAACATCATTTGGAGTTTTAATTAAGATTTGTTAAAAACTTATAATAGTCAAAATTGAATTTGTGTGATCTGGGTGATCTTTGAGCCGTTGAATCATTTCAGCTCGTCGCTTCTCTGCTCTTTCAGTTGGATTCTCTGCTTTTAAGTCGGCTCGGAGGTTTTCCGTTTTTATGAACCATGCTGCTGCTAGTGCCATTCTCATTAGCCTGCTGTCGGTTTGAGCGGCTTTCTTCTTAGCTGATTTGGCTCCGGTTATGTAGATTTCCTGCCCGTAATTTGCTGTTGGTAGCAGCACCACGTTCAGGATTCGTTTCCGGTTTTTCGTTATTAGGTTGCTTCCTTCGTATACTATGCCATGTAGTTTGCGTGCCTGCGCTATAGCAAGTCCTGCTCTCCTCTTCACGTGCTTGGTGAAATTTAATCTCCGATCTATCGTTACTCCTAGGTAGGTTGCTTGGTTTTTTAGCTTGATTGAAGAATTGAAGAAGTATAAAGGGAAACTCGCCCTGTTCTACTCTTTCTAGGGCCACTAGGGACGTCAAATCTCCCTTATTATACAACCTAACTCTAAAAAATTCAACAAACTCCAAGAATAACAAGTATAAAGAGGAACCCACCCTGGTTTAGGGTCACCAGGGGCGTCATATCTCCCTTATTATACAACCTAACATTAAAAAAAGCAACAAATTCCCTCGCTTCGCTCGCGCGCCCCGGCAAATCCAAATTTTCAGGCTTTTCTAAACTCGAAATTTTACTTCATGCGCCACGCGTATTAAACACAGATTTTAAGTGAATTTCGAATATACATAAATTTGACAATATTATAGTGTTTTATACGCGGGGCGCATGAAGTAAAATTTCGAGTTTAGAAAAGCCCAGAAAATTTGTCTCGGGTCGCTACGCGACCCTCGACAAATTTTCACGGGGCTTTTCTAAACTCGAAATTTTACTTCATGCTTAGTCTGGGAGTGGAAACACTTGTTAAAAGCTTCAATTTTATATTAATTGAGTTCCTGCTAATAATTGAACTCGCCGCCTCGAAAGTGAGGTTTCGAACACTGTTTTGACAACTCGAAAGTCGCATTTCCGGTATTTAACTTTCGGCACGAGTTCAGCAAAGTTAAAATCACGTACGCAAAATTTGACAGCTGAACTGTCGTTTCAGTTGAATTATCATTTGATTATGGAATGTAGAAGGTGCATTTTAATGAATGACAAAAAATTATGTATTTGAAGAAGTTTCCGAAAAGAGTTGTTGGTGGCGCAGCGTCCAAATCTACACTCGGGCTTTTCTCAACTCGAAATTTTACTTCATGCGCCACGCGCACAAAACACTGATTGAAAGTAATGCTTTTGTTTTTACGATTTATAGTATAATTTTCAATTCGGATTGGATTTTGCGCACTTTTTTCAATTCAATTCAATTAATTTGTGCAATGGATACAACATTTACACAAGTCAGAGCTCCCACATGCATAATTATACATGAAAACATTAGAATATTCAAATTTTGTTTTGAGCTCGGGTGAGAAATCAACTGAATTTGTTGATTTAATTAGCAGAAATTGCTGTGAAATGAACATTTTTATTTTAGAGTTGGGAAAGAGACCAACCTTTTTTTAAATCAAATTTTACGATTTTCTTGATTTACTATGTGATTTATTCTCTCCTTTTTCGAAATATTAAAAAAAATCGCCAAAAATCCATTTTCAGGCCGATTTTGATGTGCATTTACAGTTTGCAGTCGCAATTTTGACGCACCTTGCACCCTTGATCCCCGAAATTTTACTTCATGTGCCACGCGTACAAAACACTGATTAAGAGTGAAGTTTTCGTTTTTACGATTCATGGTATAATTTTCAATTCGGATCGGATCTTGCGCACTTTTAGAATATCCAAGTTTTGTTTTGATCTAGAGTGAGAAATCAACTAAGCTTGTTGTTTTAATTAGCAGAAATTGCTGTGAAATTAACATTTTTATTTTAGAGTTGAAAAAAAGGCTATCGATTTTCATCAAGTTTTACAATTTTTTAAATTTCCTATGTGATTTATTCTTTCGTTTTTTCGAAAACTTCAAAAAATCGCAAAAATTCATTTTCAGGCCGATTTTGATGCGGTTTCGGGTGCAGTAGCAATTTCGAGGCACCTTCATACCCGGTTGTACTGAGGATAATTTTAGATTGAGCTACATAAGACAACAGTTATTAAAATTAAAAATTATTTTAATAACTGTTAAAAATAATTCTTAATTTTAATAACTGTTCTCTTATGTAGCTCAATCTAAAATTATTTATATAAGTGAACTTGCACATTTTCCACGACAGCATTATTGTGATGAATTTGCTCGTTTCAAAAATATTTGTACAATCCTCGTGCGTGAACAATTTTCCCGAGTTCACGCATTTGAAGGGACTCGCTCCTTTATTGCTCGTGCTTCAAAAATGCGTTCACTTGGGAAATTGTTTTTACGCACTTGTTTTGTAAATAACTATTAGCTATAGAAACACTGTAAATTGTCAAACTTTAAAATGACACTAAATTTGTCGAAACTCGAGTTGTAGAATTAAGAAAATAAAGTGGTAAAAAACATTGAAACACGTCTCAATGTTGACAGTTTCACAAATGTTTATTCCTCCTTTTATTAATTCGTATTAGTCTATGTTATGAATATAATGGTTTGTAAATTAAATTCACTTGGTTTTGTTTCACTTATATGTATTTTATTTTCTACTAGTTTCGGCTTAATGCCCTTATCAAGAATGATGTACAAATGGATTTGTTTGGGAATATATACAGTTTCGAGTTTTAGGTTTTATTGGGTAATAAGGGCATTTAATATCGGGGAATTCCAAAGGTCTTCGTTGTCGTTGACCACATTTTTACTTGCCTTTATGGCTTTTGAAATTTCTAAACCCTCCCGGTAGTTAAGCGTTAATCCATTATTGCCTGTATGCAGAATTTTTAAATCATTTGAAGAAAAATGTTATGAAATTTAGATATGTATTCCTCAATTTATTAATTCTTTTATTTCGTATTATTAAATGTAGATGTTTATTCCAAAATGTATGATCCTTTTTTTTTATCTTACGTTTTTGACTTAGGTTTTCAGCATTCAGTCACGACTGATTTCTTGTTATTTTATATAATTAAATTTAGATGTTTATTCCTCAGTTTATTAATTCTTATTATTTCATATAATAAAATTCAGATGTTTATTCCTCAATTTATAAATTCTTTTTATTTTACACTATGAAATTTAGATGTTTACTCCTCATTTTATCAACTCTTATTATTTCATATTATGAAATTTAAATATATATTCCTCTTTTTTTTTGGCTTTTGTCTGGCCTTAGTTACGAGACTATTAGCCATCATCAATTTTATTTGTATACATTTGTTTATTAACTTATTACTAAGTATAACATATAAATATATATTTGGACGCGTCAACTCATTCACACAACACCCAGGGTCACGACGAGATATTATTTTTAAATAACATCTCCCTGTGCACGGCAATCGAACCCGGTCTGTGGCTCACCGAGCATACACCATCCGGCGACGTTACCGCTTGGAAACCACCTGCCCTCCTCATTTTATGAATTCTTATTATTTTATGTTATGAAATAATAATAAGAATACCAGCTACGGCTCGCAGCCTAGCTTCAGCGCCAAGGCACACAACATTTGAGGTTGGGATCGCGCTTTATAAATACAAGGAATTGCACAACAAAGTCACCTTTCAAACATATTACCTTGGGTCTTTGGCCGACTTTGAAGTTAGGCTGCGAGCCGTCGCTGAAGAATACATAAAATGAGGAATGAACATTCTGTCAAATTGTATTTGACATTATGAAATTTATAACGTCAAGCACAATTTGACAGAATTTACGTAAAATTTTAACCATTGTCAACTATTGTCATTCAATACATTTCACTATTTTTCGGGAAATCTTCTTCAAAATTCCTAGTTGATCGTCGCAATAAGTACAATGGATAGTATTTTGGAGGATCTGACGTTAGAATTTGGCTTCAGTGCAGTTGTAAGATTTTTTCCTTTTTCTTTACAAACACAATTTTCGAGTAAACACTCAAGTAGTTTGTTTCAATTTTAACATTTCATAAAATGTCTTTGTATCATATTAGAAAAGGAGTTTGTTATTAAACGAAAGTGAAGAGGCGTTTTATGGAGATAACATGGGAGGTTTTGGCGGCGAAAATGATTCTCAGCATTGTTCTAGCTTAAATATCATTCCTTCTGTAAGTATAACTTCAAATAATTAACACCCAGTTTCATAATAATTGGCTGTAACTAAACTCGACTTTAAGTTAAAAGTTAATCAAGGAGTGGACACACTGGTTCAATTTAAATGAGCGACTACGTCAAAATTATTTACAAAATATATAAAATTACGAAAAAACTATTCGTGAAAATGCAAACAATGTCTTAATTAATAAGACAACTTAAGACGATAAATATCCATTAAAACAACTACTTCCGGTGCACGGGAACACTCGTTCTAAACTTCATACTGCACGTTTTTGTATGAAATCGACGAATGCCTGAAATTAAAAAAAAAAACTATTCGTGAAAATGCAAACAATGTCTTAATTAATAAGACAACTTAAGAGGATAAATATCCATTAAAACAACTACTTCCCGTGCACTTCCCGTGCACGGGAAGTAGTTGTTTTAATGGATATTTATCGTCTTAAGTTGTCTTATTAATTAAGACATTGCTTGCATTTTTACGAATAGTTTTTTCGTAATTTTATATATTATGTTTAAAGTGTGCAAACTATAAGAAGCGTAAGCTTATTTTCTCGAATTCAAATAGTTTTGAACTTAAATTTATCTTGTTTAAAATTATTCACTTGTAAAAATTTCTGAAATTCAATAAATCCTTACAAATTGATTTTTAGGCGCTCGTATTATACGCATTTTTTTAGTCTCAACAACTATTTATGGATGAAATTAAAGCTCTTTTAATCCTTAATCGTTTAGACTTTGATCTAAATACATTTCTTGGTTGTTTCATAAAATAGAGCGCTTTGAATGCAAATAGTCAAAAATTAGAAAACTATGCCTTTACGATTTTTTTTCTTGAATTAATTTCTCATCTGGCACTTGGTGAAACATATTAGAATATGTAAAGTTATTTAAATAAAAAACACTTGGTATTGTTTCACAAATTAAAACTTTATTCCGACTAGTTTCGGTTAGTTAGACCATTTTCAAATTTTCCTTTGAAAATGGTCTAACAAACCGAAACTAGTCGGAATAAAGTTTTAATTTGTGAAACAATACCAAGTGTTTTTTTTTATTTATATGCCTTTACGTATAAAGGGGATTATACGAGCTTTAAATTTATGTAAAATGTTTACTTCTATTATTAAAATTGCGTTCAGTCTAAGCTAACATTTGGAGTTTTAACCCATTAAGCGCCATTGATGCATAGACGCAACATTATTAATTTTTGGATTTTAAATTACTAAATTCATTAATTTGATATATTATATTATTTGACCTGACTTGAAAATGTATGAAGAAAAATGTAAATATTTTGTTATTTAAATATTTCGATTGTTACTCATTTAAAAAAAAAATAATTTGAATGTATTTCTAACTTCACGATATTTCAGCTTTTTATGCGCGTGGCGCATGAAGTAAAATTTCGAGTTTAGAAAAGCCTGAAAATTTGGTTTGGCCGCGTAGCGCTTCGCGCTACGCGACCAAACCAAATTTTCAGGCTTTTCTAAAGTCGAAATTTTATTTCATGCTTGGTCTGGGAGTGGAACCACTCGTTCTAAACTTCATACTGCACGTTTTTGTAAGAAATCGACGAATGCCTGAAATTTTACAGCATATACACTATGTGTATTTAAAAGAAAAATTCACAGTATTTAATACAATAAGTCATTTAAAAGAAGTGTAGAATTTTAACTAAAATCAACTTTTAGAGTTATCTCTATAATTGCTCGACCGTTAATGGGTTAATTAACATTTGTTAAAAACTTATAATAGTCAAAATTGAATTTGTGTTCAGTATTCCGGTACCAGATACCCACAGACGCGTTTCGGACTTCAAGGTCCTCTTCTGTGTAGTCCCGACCCAGTGCTGAGGAATACTGAAAATTTCTGACTATTTCAAGCCAATATGTGAAAACTATTAATGGATTTGAGAGCTCGGTTTCAACTCCAAAATATCATCGATAATAATAATACCTCTCGTTATATTACGGTTGACAATAATTAACGTATTATAAATGGATTCAAGAGCTAGCGCAATCTAATGCTCCATAGTGGCATCGTCATTGACGATGCCACTATGAAGCATTAGATGGCGCTTTATAGTGGCATCGTCAATGACGATGCCACTATGGAGCATTAGATTGCGTTAGCTCTCGAATCCATTTATAATACGTCAATTATTGTCAGCCGTAATGTAACGAGAGGTATGATTATTATCGATGATATTTTGGAGTTGAAACCGAGCTGCAGATTCAACGAGTGCCCAGCACGAGTTGAATGTGCTGCTTCGGTTTCAACGACAAATTATCATCGATAATTAATCATATCACGAGTTATATTTAGTGATAGAATATAACGAATAAAATAAGATAATATAACGAATAATGATAATGTGCAACATTATCGACACCTGAGATATTGTTGTTTCCCTATTGATTGAACATTTTTTAATCGCACAAAAGTTCGTAAACTGCCGCCACTGTGATTCTTTGTTCATGACGGTGTTTTTTGGCGTCGCACTTTTCACTTTTCTATTAATATTCTACCTCCGATAAATATAATTTAGTTGATTGTTGATACATTTAATTTTCTAAATCTTGAACAAATAAATAAAATTCCTAATAGTAGATTCGTTTTTCTTGATTTCTTCTTTTCTAATATTTTAGAGTGTGAAGTTGCATTATCGAATAACTTATTATCAAATACAAGTCAACATCATTATGCTTATGATATTTCGATTTCTGTGTGTGTTTATAAACCGCTACAATCTGTACAAAATAGTTATTTATGTAATAAGTGTGTAAAATTGAGCTTTATGGCATGAGTTCAGATGATGTTTCGTGACGAGCCGAAGGCGAGTCACGAAACATCTGAACGAATGCCATAAAGCTTATTTTACACACGCATTACATACATAACTTTTTGCACGTCATACCGTAAACAAGTACAATATAGTATTTAAAAATAAGGTTTATTTTGACTTTAAATTTCAATGGGAATTATTTGTTATTATTAACAGTTAAGTTTATAGTAAAATGGGAGCAACTTTGTATATTGACTCCTGAAGCTGTAAGTGCTGGTAACATAACATTTTGGAAATCGGCATTTGCTTCTGATATATTATTTGCAATATTCACATCTTCACGGTTTTGGCATTCCTTAATAGAACTACTATGTGCGATTATAGTGCTTTCTTTTGCCTTATTGGGTTCTATATATTCTATATTATCATTTGTAGTCAAATTTTCTATTCTGGGTTCTACATAATTACTTGAACTTGGACCTGCTACAGATGGATTTTTCATAATTGCGACCGCTGTTTTGATTTTATTATTAAGGGAATTATCAATGTAGCCTTCGGCTACAGCGGACGATTTCCATCCACCATGTTTCTTAATTTGTACTAAGTTAGCTCCAGTATTGGCCAATATTGTTGCGGATGAGCGTCGAAAACAATGACCCGTGAAAAGATGTGGATTTTCTAAATGTAAATATTTCGCAATAATAGAAGGAAAGCTTCCAAACGTGTTAATGCCAACTACTTGATTGGTGCATGGTCCGTTTGCATATTTTATAAAGAATTTTCTATCTGCCGTTAAAAGAGATATAATCTATATCAGATTCATTATCGTTGACAATAGTAAAGGTTCTTGGATTGTGAGTTTTCGTATCAGGAATGCTAATAATGAACATATTGTCAATTTCTTTTATATCCTCTTTCTTGATATTGTACAATTCGTGTCTGTGGCATGCCCCAAAAATCCCAAATAATAATGCCACCTGAAATGCCTATTTCAATATATTGTTAAAATGGTTTAATTAAAAATAACCAACCTTAATCATAAGAAAACTGTCATCTGGGGCTTCCTTCAAAAATGCCAATATTTCGGATTTCGAGAGAGTTTTAGATTTTTTTGCCTTAAATCCTACACCATTCTGTTTGATGAAAGCTATTAATTTGCTATATTTTCCAATTTGCACATTATGTTTTGTAGCGAGGGTGCATTTTAACATTGAAAATATAGACCAAATGCTAGAGGGCTTATATTTTCTGCAAAGATCGGCAAAATATGCTAATAAAGTATTCTCTGAATACCTTCTAATGGTTCTAGATTCACACCACTTGATAAATTCCTGGTAGCGTTTTTCATATATTACCCTTGAATTTTTCGGTAGTAGTTCTAAACTCGCTATCTCTGCTTCCTTTACTTTATCTGGTGGTGTGCAGCTTTCCGCGTCGGATGTATCATCCACTTCCATGATGAACTACTATCGATGTACTCGTGTCGCGAAAATTTGATTGATTGTTCTGACAGCAGGTATTTCGATGACAGCGTATCATGAAATTCCTTTATGCATTCGATACCACTTTTATGGTTGGATACAAATAAACAATGTAACATTTGCTAAATGCCACCTTTTGACATTGATTAAAGTTTGTAAAGTGTCAAGATGAAAGTGCAAAAAATATTTTTATATCATCTTGCCGATTTTGATGCTTTAAATCACTTTTATAATATTATGTTTAGTTGTTCTGAGTGGAAATCTTTAGTAATCGATGCTGATATTAATATGTTAGTTGACTATTTCTATAATATTATTAATAACGGTATAACTAATTTCATTCCTCAGAAATTATTTAAGGATAGCGATAGCTACTATCCTAAATGGATGACGCAAGATCTTAAGCTTCTCATAAGAAGAAAGAAATCTGCTCATATCAAATACAAACAAACAGGCAATCGTGATGACTATTTATTGTTTAATTCGTTACGAAGTCAATGTAAGAAATTAACAAATTTATTACATTCAAATTTTTTATCAGACGTCGAAGCTAAAGTCAATGCAAACTCTAATTACTTCTGGAAGTATTTCAAAGATTTAAAGAGCAACGATGGCATTCCTAATGTCATGGAATTTGATTCAAGAACGGGTTCAGACGGTAATCAGATTGCTGATATGTTTGCCGAGTACTTCGTTACTGTTTATACCAATGACGCTAGTCCTCATACTAACGCTTCGTTACAGAATAACTTCTCGGTCAATAATTATTAGTTCGTAATTTCCAAGGAGGGTGTTTTTAATGAAATAATGTCTCTAAACCCAAGTAAAAGCTCAGGCCCTGATGGCATCTCTCCCTATCTTTTAGTTAACTGTATTTATTCATTATGCGGTCCTATATCTGATATATTTTCTATGTCTTTGGCACAAGGTGAATTCCCATCAATCTGGAAACTAAGCTATATCAATCCTATCTTTAAATCTGGGGAACGGAAGCTTATATCATATTATAGGGGCGTTTGTCTTCAATCTTGCATACCGAAAATACTTGACAAAATAGTTGCGACACAAATGCATTGGGTTGTTAAAATGTTTTTGTCAGAAAATCAGCATGGTTTTGTACCGGGTCGGTCAACAAATACAAATCTTTTATGTTTTAATCAATATTTGTTGAAGGCTTTCGAAAATAATAGTCAAGTTGATTGCATATACCTAGATTTTTCGAAGGCCTTCGACAGAGTCAATCATAATATTCTATTACATAAAATAAGATCATTAGGTTTTAATGATATGGCCGTTCGTTGGCTATCTGACTTTTTAAGTAATAGGTTTCAAATGGTAAAAATACACAATTACATTTCTAAACCAATTTCTGTAACATCAGGGGTTCCGCAAGGAACTCACTATGGGCCATTATTATTATTATTATTATTATTATTATTATTCTTTATTTACGGAATTCACCTTTTTTACAATTGAAATTAACAACATTAAAGCAATAAATAACATGTAGGAATAAAATATTGAATTAAAAGATAAATATAAATAATTATGATCACTGGTCATTGTATGGAATTTGTCAACTTAATGCGCTTTAATCGGTTTTTAAACTGCGGCAGTGAAGATGTGAATAATAAAAAGTCGTTACTACGCGACAGTAGGTTTGCGTAACGCATCATACGATCCATGGGATTAAACATCCCATAGTTCGTTGAGTGAAATGCCAATCTAAACAAGGGTTTATGTCTAGACTGAGCATTTCCTGGTATATTGAAATTTAACAGTAATTATTTTTACTATTTGTAAACGACATTGAAGACATTATTACTAACAGCAAGGTTTTATTGTATGCTGACGACATCAAAATATATCGGATCGTCAAATCGTTTGAAGATTGTAACAGCCTGCAGGATGACTTAAATAAGATTAATGACTGGTGCTACTCCAATAAATTACACCTGGGGTATTACCATTCGGAAGTTTTAAAAAATTGATTTTTTTTGCATGTATTGATACTTGATAGTATCTAGTTTCATGTCCGAAAGCCCTTTTACAATAGGCGAATTCGTTAGTTAGATTTTTGCTTGTTGAAGTAAACAATGCTGAGTAGGTGGTTCAAACTCCAGAGGAAAATGTGGAGAACCGAACACTAAAAGCTCAATTCAATCCGTTTCATAGTTTGAAAAGAAAGTTTCCGGCCAGCGAAAAAAAAGTGGTTTCGAGAAAAACGCGTTTAAAGTTTTGACACAAGTTTTAACTATTTTTGGAGATGCTATGCCAGCTCCGTACACTAGGCCCTCCTCTTCCTCTAAAAACTGGGTTTGAATGATTTACCCAGTTTTTAGAGGAAGAGGAGGGCCTAGTGTACGGAGCTGGCATAGCATCTCCAAAAATAGTTAAAACTTGTGTCAAAACTTTAAACGCGTTTTTCTCGAAACCACTTTTTTTTCGCTGGCCGGAAACTTTCTTTTCAAACTATGAAACGGATTGAATTGAGCTTTTAGTGTTCGGTTCTCCACATTTTCCTCTGGAGTTTGAACCACCGTCATTCAAATATATTAACATTTGATATTTTTCATAGAGCCTTAAAATCAGAAAAATGGGGGTAAAAAGCGACCACTTTTTTCGAATGGCCTCCATTTTGTTATTTATCGAGATTTTTTATTGTCGGTGGTTCAAACTCCAGATAATTTAATACAGATTAATGACTACTACTTCATTTTACGTTTCAAATCACAGAATCGAAAAAATCTTTCCGGCCATGAGGAAAAACACGGCGGACATGGCCTTATTTGAGGCCAGATTTAGAGGTTTAGCCGGACGATTGAAAAGAATTAAAATTCATTTTTTATAGTTTATGAATCTATAAACAAGTTGCAAGAAACCGCAAGATCGCATGTATTAAATTTCCCAAAAATAAAAATTCTGAAAAACCGTAAAAAAAACGCTGTCCTAGTGGTAATACCCCCTTAAATGAGCGACTACGTCAAAATTATTCACTTTTAAAAATTACTGAAATTCAATAAATCCATACAAATTTATTAACAAAAAACGGTTTAACTTTGTTTGTATAACACAATTTAATTTTATGTGACTGCAGTTTCGGCAAATTTAGCTTGCCATTGTCAAACATGTAGTAATTCCATACAAATTGATTTTTAGGCGCTCGTATTATGCGCATTTTTTAAGTCTCAACAACTATTTATAGATGAAATTATAGCTTTTTTAATCCTTAATCGTTTAGACTTTGATCCAAATACATTTCTTGATTGTTTCATAAAATAGAGCGCTTTGAATGCAAAAAGTCAAAAATAAGAAAACTCTGCCTTTACGTTTAAAACGTTGATGTGGAGTTAAATTTAAAATACAAATGGACATTATTTTACTGGAGTGTATTAGGGGTTATACGAGCTTTAAATTGATGTAAAATTTTTACTCATATTATTAAAATTGCGTTCATAGAGTAAGCTAACATTTGGAGTTTTAATTAAGATTTGTTAAAAACTTATAATAGTCAAAATTGAACAAAATAAATTGATTGTGAGTTACGTGAAGATCAAATTAATTTAACGAATAAAGCACTAATAACCTTTCTTCGCACTTTTATTTGAATTACCAAATGTACATTTCGGACACAAAGTGACCATTATCAATGGATTAATCCATACATTTCGGACACAAAGTGACCATTATCAATGGATTAATCCATTGATAATGGTCACTTTGTGTCCGAAATGTACATTTGGTAATTCAAATAAAAGTGTGAAGAAAGGTTATTAGTGCTTTATTCGTTAAAGTCAAAATTGAATTTGTGTTCAGTATTTCGGCACCAGATACCCACAGACGCGAGGATGTACTTTCAGTTATTCACTTTGCCGAGTTGCGGGCGCGTCGATTTATCGGCGGCCTGCTGGAGGCCCTCCGGGACGAGCCGGCCGGCAGCGGAAAGTACGCGATCTGGCGGTACTTATCATCCTCATTCCGTGGGCCCCCGCTTTATGCGCACGTTCACGTCCGCCTGTCCGTAGCGATATCGGCTTATAAACTTGTTCCTCTAACCGTCCATATATATATATATATATACTAGCTATTCATATATACACACACAAAATCCTCAACTGTCAAAGTTAACGGCCCGTTATAAAAAAAGTGCACGTTAATTAGCACCGCGCTGCCGCCAGCACCGTCGCGTCCAGCTCGAATTAATCCGCTTTTCTTGTCGCCGAAATAAATTAAATCACGCTACAACTTATTACCGCGCGGATATCAATTTACGTTTCAAACATTAATTACCACTCACTAAAACTGTTGACTAGATATACAGGAAATTGTCCTTTCAAGTGTAAATCCGCTATAAAATTTCAAGTATTCATTGCTTTTTTTAAAAAGCATTCAATTTGAAGTTTCGATCGAGTGTTTCCACTCTCAGACAAAGCATGAAGTAAAATTTCGAGTTTAGAAAAGCCTGAAAATTTGGTTTGGTCGCGTAGCGCGAAGCGCGGAGCGATCAAACCAAATTTTTAGGCTTTTCTAAACTCGAAATTTTACTTCATGCGCCACGCGTATAAACCACTGATTCCAAGTGACGTGCAAAATGTACTGCCTCAGTTTAGTTTGATCGTCAGAAGCTTTAAATTGAACGTTTTTATAAAAAAGAAAATTAAATGTTACTCGAATTTGTGGTATTGGCCTGCAGTTCGCTAAACTCGTTGAAACTAATTGTTTTTATAAAAACAATAATGAAATTTAACTTGCAATTGTGGCAATTACTTTAATTGAGGTTCATTTAGAGCTTTTGAGGTAAACACTGAGAATGCAATTGAAGAACTCCTAGTGTTGGCCCAAAGCTCGAGAAACTCGTTCAAACGAGTTTAGCGAGCTGCGCGCTCAAAAAGGCTGCTAGATTAACAGCAATTTTTCTAACCCATGTGTTTTTGTATCTATCTTAATATTCTAAAATTGATATTCTGCTAAATCAGTATAAGAAATAAATTGCTAAAGCAGGATTAAAAATATACTGCTAAACAAAAATATTTTGAATTTCACATTAATCGTTATAAAATTAAACAAGGAGCACCGAGATAAGAAAATCACATTAAAAAATAAATTTTGAACACGTTGGTATATAATTTATAGGCGAGGGCCTCACACATGCTTGTAACTCTAGAGGCTAATCATCTATCGCAAAATGCGTCACTTTTCTACCAATATTACCTACCGCTGGAACCAGGGATGTTTTTATTCGCTCCAAATTTCCGTGACTTTGAGCGCAGACCTAAACACGATAGAGTAAGGTTCAAATATACACAAATTTCACAAAATTTTAGTGTTCTATACGCGTGGCGCATGAAGTAAAATTTCGAGTTTAGAAAAGCCCAGAAAATTTGTCTCGGGTCGCTGCGCGACCCTCGACAAATTTTCACGGGGCTTTTCTAAACTCGAAATTTTACTTCATGCTTAGTCTGGGAGTGGAAAACACTCGCTTAAAGCTTCAAATTGAATTCCTGTAAAAACAACATATATCTAAAGATTTAAACAAAATAAAGTGAATCTGGAATACGTCTACTTTAAAGAAAAACTCCCTGTATATCGTAGAATCAGGATATTGAGATAGATTGTGTTAGAATGAAATTTTTTTTTTTTTTTTAAAGTCTTTATTTTCCTCAATATATACATGAATCACTATAAAAAAAGAAACAATAAACAATAGATATTATTACTTACAAATATGTATAAAGGAAAAAAGGCGGAGTTCAGCATATATGTCATAGACATTGCTGCTCTTCCACTCAACCTTCAAATATTAATTTTAATACACAAACCTAACTTCTTAATTTAATTTTTATTTTAATTTTAATTCTAATTCTGACCTTCACTGTCTGGACTGGCTAAACTTACTAAACAAAAGTTTTTTAAATTGTTTTATGTTACGTTCAGAACTTTCTGGTATTGAGTTCATTGACGTAATATTATATGAAAAGCATTTCTTATAAAACTGAGTTCTATGCTTTGGGATACTAATATTATTTTTGCTTCGTATATTTACACTGTGCATTGATCGTCTGAAATGGATTCTTGTGTATAGAGATTTTGGCATTTTGTTACAAATAATTTTTTGGTAAAGTACTAGTGTTGCAAGTCTGAAACGATTACACATATTGAGCCAGTTCAAATCCTTTATTTTATGACTGACCCTATCAAATTTTCTGAGACCAAATATGTATCGTATACAGTTGTTCTGTATTCTTTGAATACTATCCATATCCGATTTCCGCAAGAATGGAGAAAATACCTCACAGGCAAAGTTAAAGTGTGATAGGACCATTGAGTTGCACAGTATTTTCCTGGTTGATGGGTCAATGAAATTACGAATATTATACAAGAGTTTCAAATTCCAGTATGCCTTTTGTTTTACCTTTGATATGTGGGCACTAAAGTTTAGCTTGTTATCAATAACAACACCAAGGTTTCTCGCTAAATCAACCTTTGCAATTTCTTTCCCATCAATATACACATTAGAAAGGCCGTCTGGTATAATAGAAGAACTTCGGTTGAAAAAAATTATCTTGCATTTATCCGGATTCAATATTAGACTATGTCTTTTAGCAGCTTCACAGAACTTCTGAAGGTCAGAATTAATAATATTACAAGCGGCAATATAGTTAGATGGATGGAATGAATAGTATAATTGACTATCGTCGGCATATTGTATTAGTTGGCATGAGTTAATATAATTTTTAAGGAATGCTGTATATAAATTAAAGAACAACGGCCCTAGAATGGAGCCTTGTGGGATACCACTAACTATAGATAAAATATTTGACACATTTCCATTAAT
This sequence comes from Philonthus cognatus, assembly GCA_932526585.2. Classification (NCBI taxonomy): domain Eukaryota; kingdom Metazoa; phylum Arthropoda; class Insecta; order Coleoptera; family Staphylinidae; genus Philonthus; species Philonthus cognatus. The sequence continues at coordinate 10,655,785 of OW052252.1, read as the reverse complement.
CTTTACCATTTTTGCCCTATCAGAAAGATAGCTTGTGAAAAACTGCAAGCTATCTTCAGACACACCTATGTAACTCAATATAGAAAGCAACAAGCGATGTGATATTGTATCGAACGCCTTGGAAAAATCAAGAAGTACTAAGCAAGTCACCAGTCCATTGTCGGTATTAGTAACGATGTCGTCTGTAAGTTCCATCACAGCTGTTGTGCAGCTATGACCTCTGCGAAATCCTGATTGATTTGTAGGGATAATATTATGATTATTTACATATTCGATTAGTTGATTGTATACTAGCTTTTCCATAACTTTCGATAATGATGGCAGAATGCTTATTGGTCGTAGATCGTTACATGAAGTAGGTGTCGATGTCTTTGGCACTGGAACTATTACAGCTGTTTTCCAAAGCCTAGGAATCTTCTTTTCTGCGATAGTACAGTTGATTAGATGGGTGATAACTGGTAGAGCTGCTGGACAAATTAATTTTATGAAATTTCCCCTAAATCTATCCGCTCCCTCAGCGTTAGATTTCATGTCAGATATTACTTGTAGTACTTGTATTTCATCCACAGTCTGTAGGTTGAATGGAGTATCATTATGTAGATGTTCAGAATTATAATAAGATATTAAAGCTTCATCGTCAGGAACAATTGGTAAGCTATTCTGAAATTGCTCGCAAATGATGTTGGGATTTGATAGATCATCAGGCAGGTCCACGTTTTGTTTAAGTTGGAAGCCACATTTTTTCAGCGCATTCCAAGGGTTTTTATCTTGCTTCAGGCAGTATTTGAAGTATGCCTTCTTCTCGTTGCGGATTGCTTGCGTTGTGAAGTTGCGTAAATCGGCATACTCTTTTTGATGAACTGGTTCTCGAGTTAATTTAAACTTTTTGTGGGATTTATTTTTTAATTTGATGAGAAGCTTTATATTATCTGTGAGCCAGGGTTCTTTTTTCTTTTTCATTACAGATTTTTTTACCGGCGCATAAATGTCGACAATGTCGAGCACATAATTATTAAATAAGTTTAGTTTATTTTCTATGTTATTGGTTTGGTAGATATTTTGCCACGGTAACTGATTAATCACAACATTGAAATTATTATAATCAAAATTTGAAAAATCCCTATATGTGTGTACCTTAGATGTCTTTAATTTCCCAGGCATACAGAAATGCCCATAAATTACTTCATGATCCGAAAGTTGTACATCTATATTCAAGGTGCCACTTTCAACGGGATTTAAGTCGGTAAAGATGACATCGATTAGAGTGGATGTATTTTTTGTTATTCTTGTAGGCACATTTATTATTTGCTTTAAATTGTACGACTCAAAGGTGTTTAAAAGAAGATCTGCATTGGCATTATCCAGATGTAATAAGTTCACATTTAGGTCTCCCAGAAAGATTACATTACCATCGCTCGGTAGCAGTAGTTCATCCAGTTGCTTTTCAATGTCAATTGCAAATTCCGTAAAGCTTGTAGAGGGAGCTCGATAACAACATATAAGATACACCACTTTCGTGTTTATATTAAGTTTGAATGACAGTAGTTCAATATTTGTATCTAAGTTCATCTGTATATGCTTTAAGGAGGTACGAATATAGCAAGCAACTCCTCCTCCTCGTTGATCAATCCTATCCCGTCTATACAATTTGTAGCCCTCTAGATGTAATAGTAAGTCATGAATGCTGGGATTTAACCAAGTTTCAGATATTGTTATTATATCATAATCCAAAATGGACATAATTCTTTTAAAATTTTAAAACTTATTTAATAGTGACCTGGTATTGATATGCAAGATTTTGAAGTTCATCTTAAATTAAGGGTATCTTTCTTGAATTGGACTATTTGGTAATTTAAAGTTACTTGGATAGAATATTCCTTCTAGGGCGTAGACTTGTTAATACACCATCAGTAATGTTTTTAACAGTATATGTCTTGTTATCAACAACTAGTGTAAGTCCCTTCAGTTTTGCCAGAATATTTTTTTGTTTCAAATCATGTTTGGTTTTTAATAATGTTTTTTTATCAGCCAAGTCTTCACGACTCAGATCATCAGCCACAGCTATCTTATCAATATCATCCTTGAGCTTGTTACAGTTTTGTAAAATGCATTTTTTTGTACCGAATGACGTGAACTCTACAATTAAAGGACGTTTATCAGATTGTTTGCCTATTCTGTATGCATCACTTATGTCATGATCATTTAAATGGACTCCTAATTTATCGTTAATTATCGATTTTACTGTATGGAGCGGAACTTCATTACTGTTTTCCTTAACATTAAATAAGACTATATTCTTATGTTTCAATTGCCTCTCAATCACCCTAACTTTAGATTTTAATATGTTGTTTTCATCTCGTAGGTCGGATATTTCCGTTTTCATTACAGCGATTTCATTGATTGACGTTTTTATGGTATCAATTTCCGCCACAATGAATTTTAACACATCAAACACATCCTGTATCGTTGCATTGTTTTTATTTAGGATTCCGTCAACAGCACCTTTCATTATTTAATTAGAGGAGAGGTGTATGTTTAATAAGGATTAACAGTGATACAATATTTTCACACTACTAGTGCCTATTAGAGTGACTAACAAATACACAAACAGAAATGGGCAGCGGAAGGTTAACAATAGAGATAACAGAGGATTTGGGGAATACGTTTCAATTAGAACAATTTATGTTGATTTTTTATAAGAAATGCCAGGCTGTGAGAGATTGATAACCTTGCTCGCCCGATATCGGATTCGCTGGTGGAATTCGTGGCGGATTTATTTCCACTTATAGTTTATAATAGACTATGTACATGCTTCCAACAATAGTTATGTCATCATTGATTAACTATGCACTTAGTGATGTACTTTATGTTGTGTAGATAAAAAAAAAAAATAAAAAAACGGTTTATTTTACCACATTAATGATGGATTTTCTTGAGGCTCACACAAACACGACCGACTCGACCGATATTTCATGTACAAAATAAAGTCAATTGAATAGCAACGAAAGGAGCTTAATCACAATTTTGTAGCATCGAAGAGATACCCATGTTTTGATTAGGTACATACATAACCCGATGTGTACTAGGTAAATTCAAGGCCCTCTTTAGTGTGGTCCCGACCCAGTGCTGAGAAATACATTTTTTTTGTTCTTCCTGTTTTTAAATAGTAGTCAAGTCCTTTAGGACTTATGGCAAGTTGCCATTCTGTCCTTGATTCAGAGGTGTGAATCAAGAATGTTACTTTATTCCTCTAGGCCAGTGGTGGGGAAACTTTTTTTAAGACGGGCGATTTGTAATAACCAGACAATCGTAGCGGGCCAAAGAATAATGCTTAATCGTAGGTAGGTAGTTTTTATGCGGGTCGTCACATTACGAAGTAAGAACGCGTTCAAACATTCTCACCACGGCACTCTTAAACGGGCCGGATTGAACCTTTCCGCGGGCCGGACTTGGCCCGCGGGCCGTAGTTTCCCCATCACTGCTCTAGGGTGTGTGCGATTTCATCGGTGATTTTTTCGCCGATGTTCCTTATTTTGTCGTCTGGGTGATCTTTGAACCATTGAATCATTTCAGCTCGTCGCTTCTCTGCTCTTTCAGTTGGATTCTCTGCTTTTAACTCGGCTCGGTGGTTTTCCGTTTTTATGAACCATCGTGCTGCTAGTGCCATTCTCATCAGCCTGCTGTCGGTTTGAGCAGCTTTCTTCTTAGCTGATTCGGCTCCGGTTATGTAGATTTCCTGCCCGTAATTTGCTGTTGGTAGCAGCACCACGTTCGGGATTCGTTTCCGGTTTTTCGTTGTTAGGTTGCGTGTAGTATGCCATGTAGTTTGCGTGCCCGAGCTATAGCAAGTCCTGCTCTCCCCTTCACGTGCTTGGTGAAATTTAATCTCCGATCTATCGTTACTCCTAGGTAGGTTGCTTGGTTTTTTAGCTTGATTCGTTTCTTTCCCATCGATATGAAATTATAACGGGGAATCTTCCTACCTAGGAGCATGGCCTCGGTTTTTGTTTCGTTGATTCTAATTTTCCATGATTTGGCGAATTTGTTTACTTCCTCCAGAGTTCGGTTCGCTCTCTTCCAAGCTCCTTCAAAGTGGCCTCCGCCCGCCACAATCGCGGTGTCGTCCGCGAACTGATAAATGTTTAACAGTTTATCGTTTGGAAACGTGGGAATGTCCGCCACGTAAATGTTGTATAAAATCGGTGAGATTGAGGAATACTGAAAATTTCTGACTATTTCAAGCCAATATATTAAAACTATTAATGGATTCGAGAGCTAACGCCATCTAATGCTTCATAGTGGCATAGTGGCGTCAACCTATATACGCTACGCCATTTAGTATGGCGTCGACTACTACAGTTCCCTGCGCAAATAATGCGAAAAATACTAAGTGTAATAAGTGCAAAAAGCAAATAGCCGCTACGATAAGTGAGTGTAAAACTTGCCTGAAGCAGTACCATCCATCATGCCTGGAAATACATCTTCCGGGATGCACTGCAGCCTATACAAAATCTAAAAGCATAAGTGAGTTTATGGACGGCTTAGCAATGGCTGAAGCATACGACGATGTAAGTACCATAAGAAGCGATAATATGTTACTTCGCAAGCTAGTTTCTGAGATGGAGGAAAAAATGAAGTTAATTCAGGAAAACTATAAACTTAAAGATCGAATCAGTTCATTGGAGAATCTGCTGGATGCATGTACAGAGTCCTGTAATTGCAAATTATCGAGCAAAGTAACGAACCTAACTTCTACTCGAGCTAATTCGGCCAACTACAACAAGATGGCAGCAGAGAAAACAAATAAATCCAAGTTACAGAAACCACCTTCTCTACATGATATAAGCAAGGATGTAGAAATCTGTAACAAAGAAGTATTTCAATCTATGGCTGCTACCAACCTAAAATCTGCGAAAACTCAAGATACTGAAAGTGAACCTTTGACAACGGATAAAACAGTAAGCCACATAGAAATAGAAGACAAGTACAAATGGAAGACAATTTTGCCCAAGATGAAGCCGATTAAGAAGAATATTGAAGGGAACTCCAATACCCAATCTTCCCTTAAGGGTGTACTGAAACGCGCACACCTTCACGTATACCGAGTTCATCCGGACGCGACTACTGATGACCTAAAAGCACATTTGACTGATAATAAAGTGGAACTGATTCAATGCGAACAACTTAATTCGCGTCGCCCTGATGAATACACATCATTTAAAATAACAATTCCATTCGATTGCCTGAGTAAAGTGGAAGATCCTGCAATGTGGCCTGTTGGAGTTATGTTGAGGCGTTTTTTATTTCGACACCAAAGACCCCAAAAAGAGCCTCCGTTGGAACAGAAGAGAATGTAAATAGCAATTATACAGAACACCCAGAGGACCAAGCAGACGAATTTAATATCTTATTCCTAAATATTAACAGATAGAATTGAAAAGCTAGAACACGAGTTTGAAAAAGAAGAGAGAAAAAATAGAAAGAAAAATATCATAATTACAGGACTGAAAAGCAACGGAATAGATATCGGGAAAGGAGTGGAACAGTTCTGAAAGGATAATTTAGAAATTAAAACCAGGATTGAGAAAGCATATATTATTAATAAGGACCCGCAAAAGATACTAGCAGAAATAGAGTCATGGGAAATAAAACAGCAAATAATGAAGGCAAAGGCTAGCTTAAAAGGAACTGACGTCTACATTGACAATGATTTAACTAAGAATGAAATGTTCATCCAAAAGGAAATAAGGAGCATAGCAAAGGAAGAGAAATCCAAAGGGAAACGGGTAAAAGTGGGGTACCAAAAGATAATCATCGATGAAGAAGATTTCAGGTGGAACAAAGAGGCAGGGGGGGTCCAAGCAGCCCCAGGCACAGAAAAGCTACAAAAAAAGGATTAAACATAAAATTTACCGAAGAGGACCAGGCGACGAAAACGGAACGGAGAATAGTTAGTAAAATAAGAGAAAAAGGGAAAATAAATAAAATTAAACCAGATAGACAACAAAAAATTGGGACATGGAACGTACGAGGCACATACGAGGATGGAGCCCTGATCAACTTGGCTGACATAATGACAAAATATGACCTAGATGTGCTGGCCCTGCAGGAGACCAAACAAGTGGGAAACGACATTGTCGAAATAGGAACGAGCACACTTTTCAAAAGTGGGGGAAGAAATAGATACTTTGGAGTTGGTTTCATGGTAAATAAAAGAGCCAAAAAGGCGGTGATAGATTTCAAGGCAGTATCCGATAGAATTTGTTATTTGAGACTACGCGGAAAATACAGGAAAATAAGCATTATCAATGGCCATGCCCCAACGGAAGAGAAAGACCTTGAAACAAAAAATGATTTCTACGAAAAAATAAGCGAAATACTGGAAAATATCCCAAAGTACGACGTAAAAATCGTAATAGGAGACTATAATGCAAAAGTGGGAAGGGAAATACCATACAAAAATATAACAGGTGGGAAGAGTCTGCATAAACAAAGCAACGAGAATGGCAGAAAACTAATAGAATTCGCAGCAGAACACCAAATGAAAATAGCAAGCACACACTTCGACCATAAAGACATTCACAAGATAACATGGATCTCCCCAGGTGCGAAAGTTAAAAACCAAATAGATCATGTACTCATACAGGGAAAACACCTCAAAGCCATTCAAAACTGCAGAAGTTACAGAGGAGCAGATGCTGATAGTGACCACAACCTAGTAATAGCCAATGTAAATCAAGAACTACCAACATGGCGAGGAACTAAACGAGAAAGACGAAGATGTGACACACAAAAACTCCTGGATGAAAACGTCGCAAGAAGACTAGAAGAAGAAATAGAAACTAGGCTATCAGGAGGGAACGGACGGGAACAGACGATAGAAGAAGAATGGGATAAAATACAATCTACAATGATGACAGCCACAAGTATCTGTTTGGGAAAAGTGGAAGCCAAAAGAAAAGAGGAATGGTTTGACACAGATTGCAAAGAAGCTATAGAGGACAGGAATAAAGCAAAAATAGAAAGAGATAAAAACAGCACAGACGAAACAAAAAGAAACTATGAAGAAAAAAGAAAAACAGCTAAGCGGATTTGCAGACAGAAAAAAAGACAGCAAGTAGAAAAGACACTGAAAAGAATAGAGGACTATTACACAAACAGAGAGATAAAGAACTTTTATCAAGAGGCAAAAAGAACAAGACAGACCAAGAATACTAAAACGTTATTTTGTAGAGATGAGGAGGGGCTCCTTCTTGGAGAGAAACAGGACAAGTTACAAAGATGGGCCCAGTATTTCGAAAAACTGCTAAATGAAGAAGACGAAAGCAACCAACAAGCAACAGCACAACTAACACCAGACCAACAAGAAAATAATAACCAAGAAGAAATAGAGGAACCAACGGAAAGAGAGGTCAATAATATAATAAAGGAACTCAGGAACAACAAAAGCGCAGGAGAAAACGGTATCCCAGCTGAAATTCTAAAACATGGAGGAGATGAGCTACGCAAAAGGATATATCACGTAATATTGAGAGTCTGGAGGGAGGAAAAAATGCCAGGAAAATGGAACAATGCTGTTATTTGCCCAATCTTCAAAAAAGGAGACATAACGCTCTGTAAAAATTACCGAGGGATAGCCTTACTGGACGTGACCTACAAAGTAATAGCCAAAATAATAAGAAACAGGTTGCAAAGGTACGAAGAGGGAAAAATTGGGGATTACCAGGGAGGTTTCAGACCAAACAGATCCACAACCGACCAAATTTTCACGGTAAAGATGCTGCAGAACAACACCTATGAGCAGAACCTGGGCTTACACATCCTCTTCATAGATTTTAAACAGGCATACGACGCTATCTCCAGAGAAAAGCTGTATGAAGCACTGGTAAGACTGGGAATGCCAAATAAACTGATCAGACTAGTAAAAATGACTCTGACAGACGCAACGAACACAATTCTAGTGGATGGAAGCTTCTCAGAGTATTTCAAAGTCAGACGAGGACTAAGACAAGGGGATCCCCTCTCTACCAATCTGTTTAACCTGCTACTAGAAGCAATAATGAGAGAAGCCAAAATCCAAACCAACGGCCTTATTTTTCAAAATAAAGCACAATGTATTGCCTACGCAGATGATGTGGCAATATTAACAAGATCGAAAAACGAACTTGAAAAGACCTTCAAAAGATTTGCAGACGAAGCAAAAAAATATGGACTACTAATAAATGAAGAAAAAACAAAGTATATGGAAATGCGAACAGATACAAGCGAGATAAATAAATTTATACACATCACAACGACGGAACGAGTGTACATTTTCGAAAGAGTAGACCACTTCGAATACCTAGGCATAACATTGACAAACAAAGGTCAAGAAGAGCAGGAAATCGATAAACGAATCGTAAAGGGGAACAGAGCGGCAGGATCCCTAAGTAACATCTTAAGAGGACAAAATGTGTCTAGAGCTGCAAAGATACGTACATATGAAACAATAATCCGACCAGTAGTTCTGTATGGCAGCGAAACCTGGACACTAACCAAACGAGATGAAAAAAAACTAGAGATATGGGAGAGAAAATTGCTGAGAAAAATATTTGGAGGAGTTAAGATGCAAGACGGTACCTGGCGAAGACGAACAAATGATGAGCTATGGGATATGTATAAGAAACCGGGAATTACACAAATAATCCGATCACAAAGAGTAAGATGGCTGGGACACATCATCCGAATGCCAGAGCATAGAGTGGTAAAGAAAGTCCTGTATGCAGGAGAAGGTGGAAAAAGGCGAAGGGGACGACCAAGGAAAAAATGGCTGGACAATGTAACAAAAGACATAGAAGAGACTGGAACCATGGATTGGAAAGAAATAGCAAAGGACCGTAAAAAGTGGAGAAATGTCGCAGGAAAAATAAAAGACAAGGGCCTCTAGGGCCTGTAGTTCTGATATATATATATATATATTCCTAAATATTCAGTCCCTTAGAAACAAAATTCATGAGTTAGAATCGTTCATTGTTGACAAATCACTCACTTTTCTGGCTTTATGCGAACATTGGCTGACGGAAGATGAGTGTGAAGTATCACATATTAATACACTGTCCTCTAAAGCTTATTTTTCGCGTAAAGCCACTCGGCATGGTGGTTCAATTATTTATGCAGATAATAATGTACATCTAACATCTTTCAATAATATCACAAGCGTAATTAGCTCTGAAAAAATTTGTGAATTATCATGTGTTTATTTGCCCTTGACGAAATGTTACATTATTTGCGTGTATCGTTCTCCTTCGTCGGATTTTAATGATTTTTTATGCATCTTAATGTCATTTTTGGATAAACTAGATTATAAATCGAGTAAAATTATTTTAGGTGGAGACTTTAATGTTAAATTCGATAGCAGTGAAAGCAATGAATTATCTCTCATTGACCAGCTGTCTACGTATGGATTACATAAATTGGTTAGTTTTGCAACCCGTAAGGCGAACTGTATTGATAACGTATTTACAAATATTAATACACACATTGTTGTTAAATGTATAGAAACAGCATTATCCGATCACAACGGTATATTTGTAAATATTAAAGATATAACGACAGCTAAGCAATGTAGTATCAAACAATACAGGCCTATAACGCGCCATGGCACTCTTTCTTTCTTTTCCATGCTTTCTGAGGCCCGCTGGAACTTTGTTAAATGCCATGAAATAGATCTAAATGTAAAGTGGCAAATGTTCACCCATATCGTAACATCATGCGTACTTAAATGCTTCCCTATAAAAACGATCAAAGGCGATTCAAAACAGATAAACAAAGTCAAGTGGTTTAATGCGGACTTGGGTAAAATGAGAGACATACTTCAATTAATTGAAGAAAATAATATCATTAATAACTCCCCCGCATCACGTGCGCTTAAATCCGAATATCGTAAAAGATATAAAAATGCAATAATCCAGTCGAAAAGGCAAGCTAATGATAACTTCATTAACTCCGCACCGAATAAACCGAGAGCTATATGGAAAGCTATTAATCCAAATAGGCAACGAACCAGTACAGTCTGTGATATTACCTGTGATCAATTCAATGTATTCTTTAGTAATGTGGCCAACATGTTAACAAAAGATATTCCTTCAATTAGCTTTACCTGTGATATTAATGTGAACTGTGATATTAACTTTAGCTTTAAAATGGTTAGTGAGGTTAAAATAAGAGATATTCTAGCTAGTATTAAAAATAGTAAATGTACAGATATATACGGTATCTCAATTGATCTAATAAAAAATGCAAAAGACATATTAATACCGGAGCTCACTCAACTAATTAATTCAATTATAAAAGTGGGCTCATTTCCAACAATTTTAAAATTAGCGAAAGTCATCCCTATACTCAAAAGTGGAAATGCAGATCAAGTAAATAACTATAGGCCTATCTCGCTTCTTCCAGTTTTTTCAAAAATAGTTGAAAAGGTAATGAAAGATCAAATTATGGAATACTTTACATCTAATGATCTATTCAACAAAAATCAATTTGGATTTAGAAACGGTCTGTCCACTAGTGATACTATTTTAGAGTTAACTGAATCCATATTGAAAACTTTCGAAGAAAAGGAAATAACCATGGCATCATTTATCGACATGAGTAAAGCCTTTGATTGCGTTATACATGATATAATGCTAACCAAGTTAAAAGCATATGGTTTCTGTAATAATAGCTTACAGTTACTAACCAGCTATCTTACTGAGAGACACCAAGTAGTTCAGTTCAAAGGAAAAATGTCTGATACTTCTTCAATCAACCGTGGTGTACCACAGGGGTCAATTTTAGGGCCTATACTCTTCCTAATATATATAAATGACATGCCGAAACAACTAAGTCTGGCCAACGTAATTTTATTTGCAGATGACTCTACAGTAATGGTAAAAGGGAAAAGTATTAAAGAAGTATCAGAAAAAGCGGAAGTAATGAAACAGAAAACTGCACAGTGGTGTATAGATAATGGGCTGGTACTGAACGACACGAAAACCAAAAAACTTATCTTTACTCTCAATAAGGTAGATGTTGGTGAAACAGATCAAACTACTTGCTTTCTTGGTCTTCATGTGGATTCGGCCCTTAAATGGGATTGCCACGGTTCCATTTTAGCAAAGAAGCTTTCTAAAATTACTTTTGCGTTACGTCAATTGGCTGGTACCGTATCTAGTGAAACGTTAAAGACGGCATATTTTGGATATTTCCAGTCAGCCCTCAAATATGGGGTCTTAATCTGGGGACACTCATCTTGTCGTCACCGGATATTCGGTATACAAAGAAGGGTTATCCGTATACTAGCTAAATTACAATATCGCGATGATTGCAGAGAGAGTTTTTTCGAGCTAGGCATTTTAACATTGCCATCATTATTTATTTTAGAATGTCTTCTATATATAAAAAAATATCCTGATAAATACGCATGTCTTGACCACAAATACGATACAAGGAACCGTGATAATCTGCAAAAACAACACCACAGACTAACAAAATCACGTTCAGGTGCTAATTGCTTTGCTATCGAATTTTACAATAAGTTGCCACCTCATTTAAAAACACGCTCTTATCCCTCGTATAAGAGGGCAGTAAAAGAATTGCTAATAAAAGGCACATTTTTCTCATGTGAAGAATTTTTAAACTGTGACATGGAGACTCTTTTAATGTGTTAATGTTTTGTTTCATTGTGTATTTACTATAATTTTATTAAACATGATCTAAATTTTAAAGTGTTAGTTATAAGTATATTTTAAAAAAAAAATTTTCTAATTCTGTTTTAATATGTGTATGTGATTTACTTAACTTTGTTATGTTCATTTTTTGCATCGCTTAATTTTATGCTTAGCAGCCTAGTTTGTTTTACTTATACATTTATTTATATACTCCTGACCTGTGCAAAACAATATTGTTATGATCACCAATAAATACTTACTTACTTACTTACTTACTTACAATGACGATGCCACTATGGAGCATTAGATTGCGTTATCTATCGAATCCATTTATAATACGTCAATTATTTTATCGTGAAAAGTCACAAATATACGATTTCTTGATATCCAGGGGGAGGCGATGGATGTAGTGGCGTGGATGTGTAGCTACGCCACTGATTCCAGATATTCTATTGTTTCTAAGTTTGTATCTATTCTAGTTATCGCTTTCCGTCTGTGACGATATCTGCGCCAGTTTTCTTATATTATCATATCTTAGTGAGTTTACATAAAATATTTCGCAGACTCGGATTAAACGATCCGAGACTAAATTCGAACCGACACGTTTTGATGGACGACATGTTTGTTAAGCTAGGAAAAAAAAAATCGATGAATTATTTAAACGGTTTCCCTTTACAAACTTCACAAACGATAAGATGGCAAATAACTTGATATTTTAATAAACTTACTAATTTTAACATGAATCAATAAGAAGGTTGGTTCCTGGAAATTAGCTGATTGTTATATATTGTTGTGGAATACGATATATAACAATCAGCTAAATGCCAGGAACCATCCCACTGAGCATACACATTAGAGTAATGTTTCATTAACATTAAAACAACGTTTAATGTTTCTACAATGTTGATATAACGTTGTTTGTTTTTTGCTCAGTGGGATGCTAATGTTTTTATTTCATTAGGATTATTTCTGATGTATTTTAATATAAAATCCTACTAAGTTGCGTTCCCTTTTATGAATATGCCATTTTTTTGTTGTATTTTTATAATTTGTTTTAATAGATATGTTTTTGTTGTTGTTGTAGATGGCTGCTGCTGAACCAAACAATCAAATCGCCGGAGGTGCTTGCATCAACCTGGAATCCGTCAATAGGATCTCCAAATTGCCCGTGGTTGAGTCCACGATTGAAACGAGCAGGCATATTTACGGAAAAGTTAAGGTAACAAGTGACAATTTTACATTTTTTTTTTTTACTAAGAAAGTCAGATTATCTGTATGTATTCAAATATCTGCAACTTCACCCTCTATTGCATTGGCCCGTGTAACTTTCAAATTAGATACTAACCCACTGAACACGGAAACATTTTAAATATTGAACATGATACTAAAATAAAACATTGTATTCAAATTATTACAATACAGTTTTACCAACGTTACAAACATTATATAAACGTTTTCCGTGCAATATTGATTTATATACATTACCGAAATGTTAAATATGATACTAAAATTCAATATTGTTTTATAACGTTTCAAAAATATTGCGGAAAAGTAACACAACGTTGTACAGGGCTTCCATTAATTCCCGAACCCCACGTGACTAAATTTAAAATTGCCGCGTAAATTATTGTATTTGTACGTTGGAGGCATTGAAAAAAGTAACCAAACGTTACTAAAGTCAAATTTGACATAAACGTTTATGCGCGGTGCATCGTTAAACCAACCTTTGAGATCTTACAAGATTCGCCCGGAATTTTCAGTTAAGCAAAAATTGTTTAATTATTCTGAAACATTGAGTTTTATTTCTATTTATTTTGCAGAGTCAATTTGCTAGGATAAGCAAATACTGCGAAAATTAATAAAAATTAGTTACATTTTTGAAGATGAGCCTATTTTTTAATCATTTTAAATATAATATTTTCAGTCGTCATAAAAATACGCCGGCGAATAAATATTTTTAAATCTAGGAAATTTTTGTGTGGGCCATACCACCTTGTACATTTGGTTGCCTATTATTTTTCGTCACGTGGGTTCGGGAATTAATGAAAGCCCGGTATAATCATTACAATTTGACTTTTATGCAACATTGTATTGTAAATATTGGATATATATATTGAAAATAGAAACATTGTATTTTTAACATTGTATAATTGTTGAAACTGTTGCTGTAAATGCTACATTAGTGGTTTACACATTTTATGGACATTCAACATACAGAGAGTTTTTAATTCAAGTAACTATGTCCCAATTATATGCTGTAAATCTTCGGATATTTGTTGTTGTTTTTTTTAATAGGGTTCAACTGTAAGCTTTAAACGAGTGTTTTCCACTCCCAGACTAAGCATGAAGTAAAATTTCGAGTTTAGAAAAGCCCCGAGAAAATTTGTCGAGGGTCGCGCAGCGACCCGAGACAAATTTTCTGGGCTTTTCTAAACTCGAAATTTTACTTCATGCGCCACGCGTATAAGCCGCTGACTTCAATTGAAGTTCATGCACTTGTTAATAACATTTTAATGTTTTCAGAGTTTAAGGGTACTGGGTACTTAGGTTCCGGGGTACTGTCTCCCCTAGACTATACATTACTTTTTGTAAGACAGTTTTTTCTTTATTGTTTTCTTGTTACCAATATATATTTGTATTTTTTGACGCATTTAAACCCAATTGCATTGAGATTACGAGAGATACCTTCCTATAACGTTCACTTAATTGCTGCACATCGGGTTGTACTACTGCCTCCCCTAGACTATACATTACTTTTTGTAAGACAGTTTTTTCTTTATTGTTTTCTTGTTACCAATATATATTTGTATTTTTTGACGCATTTAAACCCAATTGCATTGAGATTACGAGAGATACCTTCCTATAACGTTCACTTAATTGCTGCACATCGGGTTGTATACAATACGGATTCTATCCATTCATCGTATGCCACTTAACATACATACATTCGTATGTTGGGTTGCATACAAATAAGAGCAATCGCTTGTGTTGCATAGGCGTTGCTTTGTCAACGGTGCAGCAACATTTTTCTTTAAACGTGAGCTTGCAACGTTCCTGCAGGCGGATATTCGGCGTTTATTCAACGTTTTTTCAATATTCAGGCAACTTAACACGCAACGTTTCCTGTTGCGCGGTAACATTGATGCAACGTTTCTTTTCTCAGTGGGAAAGTACGTGTAATAACAGGTAGTGGATAATGTTACAGTATTAGCACTTACATATTGCGTGTCCAACAATTGTTGAGGTGAAATCAAACATGAATGTTCAGTTTTACTTCTCTGAAATAGGTTATGACTTCACAAACATCAAATTCAATCATTTTGAAGTAGGAATCGACCATTCATATTTCACTCCACAGCCACCTAGTACTTCCATAATTGTTGGACACCCGATATGTATAATATAAGAATATTTTGCAATTTGGGCCGGTTTATAAGTTACGTGTAATAGGTTTAAGGTTAGGTTAGGTTCTAATGGCAGCAGTTAAACCGCTCACTTAGGCCCAAAGGGCCCCTTGTGATACCATAAGGGTGAAAAGGAGTCAGATCTCCCCTCCCTTCCCACCTTTTTTATTTTTTTTTTATTTTTTTTTTTTTTTTTATAGAGAGGATTGGAAATCTGTTAACAGACACCCAGCCTTTGGTCTAATGTGGCTGGATAGTGTCGGGTTGGAGAGGATCTCCGACCGACTAAAACCCTTCCCTCTCTCTTTTGCCCTTTTTGTTTCTGCACTCTGGGACCATTTTATATTACTTCAGAGTGCGGCAAGTGTCGATGTTTCAGCAATTTATTGGGTTGCCCTTTCGGCTTCCCTCGATAGTTCGTCCTTATATTTTGTTCTCATCACCTTCCGTGCGAATGTGTTTACCGCGTCCCATGCCTTTTTGTTATCCAGCATTGACTTTGATACTTTCTCTACGTCCGCCGAGCCTGTCGCTTCGATTAGTGTTATTCTGTCCGCTTGCCATTGCGGGCACTCTATGAGCGTGTGGCGAGCCGTGTCGCTCGCTGTCTTGCAATAACGGCACATTCCGTCCGTCGTTTTGCCTCTTCTGTCTGTAGGATTCGAAGCTTCCATGGCCTTCCCACCTATACAAACCAATCCGAGCACCTAATGAACGCGATCAGATTTCTCACATCTAGGGGTGTAAGGTCCGTTAGTCCATTTGCATAGTGCATACCAAGGCACTTGATCCTTTTTCCTTCGAGAGCAGGGCATTGTCCCAGATAGCGGAGTACTGTCTCTTCCTCCTCCACATCCAGGCATCCTCTGCAAAAGTCGTTGTGCTCAAGACCCATCCTTTGTGCATGTCTGCCTAGGAGGCAGTGGCCTACCGCCTTCTTTATGTCGATTCTGCTAAGTACAATTAATCTGTTGCTGTTTATAGTAGCCCATATAGGCCATAGCTGCCTTGTTATGAGATACGTATCTTCTTCTCTCCACCTATAGTTAACCGATGCTATCATCTGGTCCCTAAGTAGTCTCTTGCATTCCACAAGAGAAATGTGGATGGAGAGTTCAGTAGACAGGTCCTTCATTCTTGCCCCCTTCCTTGCAAGGTCGTCGGCAATTGAATTTCCCCTGATATCACTGTGACTAGGTACCCACATGAGTTCCACGTGACAATTATTTGCAAGCCTATTTAGCGATTTTTTACAGTCTCTGGCCTCCTTCGAGGTGCAGTACGAACTATTCAGTATTTCAATGGCGGCTTGGCTATCTATCAGTAATAAACCTAATGCGGTTCCCTTGAAGGTCATTTTTGTGGTCCACTACCACTCGGATGGCCATGACCTCTGCCTGAAGAATGTTACAGTGGTTTGGGAGTCTAAAAGACTTTTTGAGGTTGAAATCTTCTGAAAAGATTCCTCCCCCTACTCTGTTTTGAAACTTGGAACCATCCGTAAAAAGCCAGACGTCCTTGCCTTGAACTATCTTGCCCTCTAACCATTTGGTTTTGTCCGGGATGGAAGTGGAGAACTTATTTTCAAAATTTACTTCTGGAGTGCAACTGTCAGTCTTCAGAGGGATATCGACAAGCTCAATCACGCGTATAAGCCGCTGACTTCAATTGAAGTTCATGCACTTGTTAATAACATTTTAATGTTTTCAGAGTTTAAGGGTACTGGGTACTTAGGTTCCGGGGTACTGTCTCCCCTAGACTATACATTACTTTTTGTAAGACAGTTTTTTCTTTGGCTTGGCTATCAGTAATGAACCTAATGCGGTTCCCTTGAAGGTCATTTTTGTGGTCCACTACCACTCGAATGGCCATGACCTCTGCCTGAAGAATGTTACAGTGGTTTGGGAGTCTAAAAGACTTTTTGAGGCTGAAATCTTGTGAAAAGATTCCTCCCACCACTCTGTTTTCAAACTTGGAACCATTCGTAAAGAGCCAGACGTCCTTGCCTTGAACTATCTTGCCCTCTAACCATTTGGTTTTGTCCGGGATGGAAGTGGAGAACTTATTTTCAAAATTTAGTTCTGGAGTGCCGCTGTCAGTCTTCAGGGGGATATCGACAAGCTCAATCAGGATCCTTCCATGGCCCTGTTTGCTAGTGATTCATATCCCAACTGAGTTGATTCTGATCGCTGTGGTAGCTGCAGCATATCTGCAGTAGAGGTCGATTGGAGCTAGATTTAGTATTATATCTAGCGCTCTGGAAGGGGTGGACCTGACCACCATCGTTATGAGCAATTCGGCGGCTCTCTGAGCCTTGCAAAATTCTTACCCTTCCCCATATTCTTACCCTGCCCTGAATTTACATAATTGAATGTATAATGCACGTAAAAAAGAATCTAGCGTCTTACAGCACTCATTCTCAGATTCATGGACATAAAACCCGACACAGGCATGACATTTGTTTAAAATCAATGCGGTTAACTAAATGTCACAATGGCGTAAACTATTATGGACCACAACTATACAATGCAATTCCTGATGCAATAAAGTCGTTGTCCGCACTTGAGTTTAAACATAAAATTAAATCATATCTACAGATGAAAGCCTTCTATAGTGTTCATGAGTGCCTAACATATGAGTTTCAGCACCTCTGTGACACATAGTCACATATTGATTTTAATGTGTTTGTACTTGTATATACTTTATATTTTTTATATTTTTTATTTTAATATTTTTATTATTATGACGATTTTAATATGTTTGTACTTGCATATATTTTATTTTTTAATGTCTTTATTATTATTTATTCAAACTGTGATCACATTTTGTTTTAATCACTAATTTATATCTCTTAATATTACTGTATGTTTAATCACTACTAATTATACTCACTGACTTATGTACACCGATGTAATACATGAATAAACTTTACTTACTTGCCGAGTGCAGTTTGGTAGATCCTTTTGTCGAGGGCTGTCCATCAGACTGCGGCAGACTGAGCTGGTCACCTTCGCCATTTCTGCCGCTTAGGGGTTGACGTGCCAGTGATCAGGTCGTCGTCTTCGGAGCAGGGAGAGAGAGTAAGATCTTCGTCTCTCTCACTCTCTCCCGTCTTCTCCGAGTGCGTGCGCAGCCGGCTCAAAGCCTTAAGAACCGGTTCGCTTTCCATGTCGGAATGGGGACCCGGTTCCATCGGCTCTTCAGGAGCCGTCTCCTTATTGGTTTTGACGGTCTCCCGGTCTTTCTTATAAATTTTTAGTGTGATCGACCCAAAGCCGTAGCTTATCACCCCCCCCCCCCCCCTACAGGTCTCTAAAATGTCGACGGACTCCTCATTGACGGTGATTATCACCGGTTTAGTGTTGCCCTTCGCCTCCCCTACGCTGACCACCATCCAGTCATCCTTCGGCAACTCTAGGTTGCTCATGCCGATGAATTGCTCTATCGTCGGCGGGTCCGCGGGATCGATCGGGATCCAGGCCCTACACCGAGGTCTGTTTGGGATCTTGTCTCTGGTGACAGCCTCGATCCTAGCACCTGGCCAGACTTCACCCACCTTCCCTATAGCCAACCTGAACAGATCAGCGGATCTCTGATCTGCACAGGCCACCAATTTGACGTGGCCCTGGTGCCAACCTGCGTATCGGCACTTAGGAGCCGTGCCTGGATTTTTAGATAGGACCTCCATATAGACCTTGAGAAAGGCCACCTCTACCAGCTGCCAGTTCGCTGGTGAGATTGAGCTCTCCCTGTGGCTTCTATCGATTACAGCCCATACAGTGTGCTCCTTGTGGATGTCACTCTGCGTGCGGCCGGGCGTGGTTTTTTGAGACGGGCCAGTCCTCGCCTTTTTACGGTGGAGTATCCCCCTGCGATCGTTGCCTCTTGGGCGCCTCGGTCGCAGCAGGTTTCTCCCCGTGTTTCCTAATTACCTTCGGAGCCCATTCCAGAGCCACCTCATCCTTTTTGGGAAGTTCGGTCTCCGGAGTGGACTCGAATTTTATGCGAATTCTGTGAGTCGCCCTTCTATCCCTGAAGGCCCTTTTAGAGGGCTTCATGTTTTATTTATTTATTTATTTATTCCCAACAGAAATAATCCAATTACAGGGAAAATTTTAAAATATAACTATTATAACATATGAAAAATTAAACTAAATTATATACATATAAAGACTAATCTAAAAATATATTTATATATATATATATATATATATATATATATATATATATATATACTCGTACATAACGATAATTATAAAAAAGTTAAAATTAAAAACAAAAAAAAAGAATTACGAACGGCTAATGGCCAGTTTACAATTATGTGAAAATTCAAAAAGACTTGACATAAATACATCGACATAATCTTCAACACTATGGTAACAATTTAACATATTATGCATAAGTGATTGAGAAAAGTGAAGAGTATTAGATTATTTGCTGTAGAACGTTAACGAATTGCGTGTGATAACTCTAGGAGCATGAACGCAAAGTATGTTGAGGAAAAACGGATTGTCCAAATGGTAGTGCACATGTTTGTATAAAGTTAGTAGCAATATATATTTGTGACGCTGTATCATTGATGGCATCGAAAATTCATTAAGTAGCATGTCATAAGTGACAGTATCAAAAGGATACGCACCATGTTTAAAATAATATAGATACTTAAGGAATTTTCTCTGAACTTTTTCCAAGGAATGAATATGACAGCGATAGTAAGGGCTCCAAACAGGCGCACAATAATTAAGTTTGCTTAGAATGAATGAGTTAAATAATAGAATAATACTTTCCACATTATTAAATTGTCTACAATTTCTTATAATAAAGCTTAACATTCTTAATGATGATTGAATCGTACTAGTGAGATGGGGCACAGAGCTCAAACGTTGGTCAAATATAACACCAAGATCAGACATCTCGGTTGTTCTGTTAATGAGATTGGCGTTAATTGTATAATTAAATTCGTTGTAGGTAGGTCGGTTCGTGTCAGCCTTAGCCGTAGCCTTCCCCGACCTTTTGGAGTCCTTTCCGGACTGACCGTGTTTACCTTTAAGGCCGTACACGGATGGACAGTTGCCCTCTCCAGATCCGATGGGACAGCCCGCTCGCGTGGGGTGGGATTTTTGCGTACCCACCTGGAGACCAGTTTCCTCGTTTTTATTGTCCATTGTTTTTTAGCTAGGTTTGAAGAGGGAAAGAAAGATAATTTGAATCCCCCTTGAGTTCCGATTAGTTCAAAGAACTGTAGGGGACTCAGAAAAGCTAGAGAGTTTGCCAAGGGTGGCAGTATAGGGGCGAAGTGATTCTACGTAGGCTGTAACAGCAAGGAGGTTGTTTTAGAACGTTGGAACGTTTAGCGGTAGGGTAAAGGTTTAAAGAACATGATAAAAATATGAAACCTGCATTCGTCAAAAGCGAACGATATTACTACACAGCAATGGATCAATAACATCCAATTTTTTTTAAATCTGCATAATATCTGTGTTTACTTTTACAAATCTTGTTAATCTATAAACATTTGTTACTTGTTAGAGATTGTAACCCTTATTTATTAATAACATTAATATTTATTATAAATTTCTTCGTTTTGACAATAAATGATTTTATATTTTAGGATTATAACAGTGTTACCAACTGGACGATTTCCACAGCAGAAAACACCGTCTACAAAGCAGTCGAAGTCGGAAAACCGTACGCCGCCCCTGTGGTCCATTCCCTTGAAGGGCCCATCAAGAAGGTCGACGGCATGATCTGCAATGGGCTCGACTACGTAGAGTCCAAAATTCCAAGCGTGAAACTACCCCCCACTGAAGTATGACTCAATTAGAATCCTTCTTCGACTTTTAATACTCTAATTCTGTCTCATTATACAGGGTATCTACGTTAAACCGTTCGTTAAAAGTTAATGGCGTTGCCGTTGCACTAAAAATTTGAAAAGAAATCCTTGTCATATGGTTGAATGAGTTCTCCTCATGTGAAATATTTTTAACTTTATATCACTTTCACGTTCCACCGGAAGTAGCACCAAATTTGTTATTTTATATAAAACACCCTGTATATTAGTATTTTCGAACATATGTACACTTATCTCTTATAGTTTTCAAGAAAATAAATATATTTTTAAAATGTTGATCTCTAAAAGGCATCTTGAAATCTGTCTGTAAATTCTCTTAAGAATAAGATAAAAATATTATTTCTATCTCTACTTGTACCTAGAGAATGCCTCTTTGAGTAAAGTAATTAGAAACTGTCAATTTGAACAATTAGTGTTCTTAAAATATCAATATCGAAGTGCCCTCCTTAAGATCTTGTAATTCAATTTTTTTAAATAGAATGAACCATTTTTTATCACATGATACGATTGGGGGGAATATTTCCTACAAAAAAGTATTTACAACTATACTCCTAAAGCAAGTAGTTTTCGAATTACTTCAAAGATTTGTTTTTCGTCACATTTATGCAGGGAATAGTGCGCGCATAAGTCCCAATTGAATTTTTGTAGGCAAGTAGTACGCTTTTGTTTTGTACTCTAGGCAGCCTAGACTATAGTCTCTAGTCTCTAATAGTTAAGTTCTGTACTCCAGGTAGCCTAGACAACAGTCTAGACTAATCATCTAGACTCTAATCAGTCTATAGACAAGACTAATTTGTATACTCATTCCTAAACTCTAATATCTAGAATAAAATCTCTAAGCGCTGTACTATAGACATCTTAAACTAGAGTTTTAACATTTGATCCAGGCTCTAAACTCTGCATTTTGAGCAGTCGACTTATGTAGACTAAACTAAAGTTTCTAGACAGTCTAGACTAGTCTGTAGGCTAGTTTGTATACTTTAATCTGTGAACTCTATCTAGTCTGTAGACTCTAATCTATGGACTCTATTTAGTCTGTAGACTGTATCTAATCTGTCAGTCTAGACTAGTCTCTAGTCTCTAGACTCTAATAGTTAAGTTCTGTACTCCAGGTAGCTTAGACAACAGTCTAGACTAATCATCTAGACTCTAATCAGTCTATAGACAAGACTAATTTGTATACTCATTCCTAAACTCTAATATCTAGAATAAAATCTCTAAGCGCTGTACTATAGACATCTTAAACTAGAGTTTTAACATTTGATCCAGGCTCTAAACTCTGCATTTTGAGCAGTCGACTTATGTAAACTAAAGTTTCTAGACAGTCTAGACTAGTCTGTAGGCTAGTTTGTATACTTTAATCTGTGGACTCTATCTAGTCTGTAGACTCTAATCTATGGACTCTATTTAGTCTGTAGACTGTATCTAATCTGTAGACTCTAGTCTGTAGACTATAGTCTGTAGACTATCTAGTCCGTAGACTCTATCTAATCTGTAGACTCTAGTTTGTGGACTATCTAGTCCGTAGACTCTATCTAATCTGTAGACTCTAGTCTGTGGGCTCTGTCTAGTCTGTGAGCGCTAGACTGTGCACTTTATCTAGACTGTAGACTCTAGTCTGTGGACACTATCTAGTCTGTATACCCCTCTGTAAACTCTACCTAGTCTGTTTGTTGACTCTAGTCTGTAAACTCTAGTCTGTGGATTCTATCTAGTCTGTAAACTAGTCATGGACTCAATTTAGTCCGTAAACTCTAGTATGTGGACTCTATCTAGTCTGTAGACTCTAGTTTGTGGATTCTATCTAGTCTGTAGACTCTATCCAGTCTGTAGACTCTAATTTGTAGTCTGTAGACTTTATCTAGTCTGTAAACTGTAAACTCTATCTAGTCTGTGGACTCTGTCTAGTCTATAGACTAGTTTGTGGTCTCCATCTAGCCCTAGACTCTAATCTGTAGACACTATCTAGTCTGTAGACTCTATTTAGTCCTTAAACTCTAGTCTGTGGACTATCTAGTTTGTAGACTCTAGTCTGGGGATTCTATTTAGTCTGTAGATTCTAGTCTATGGACTAGACTATAATATGTAGACTTATTTCTAGACTCTGATACCTAGACTCTAATCTGTAAGCTCTATATTCTAGATACCCTATACTCTAGACTTTGAACAGTCGACCCAGACTCTAAAATCGACACTTTGGACATCAAGCAGCCTAGACTAGTCTGTGGACGCTAGTCTAGAAACTAAAGTCTAGTCTGTAGACTAGGCTGTAGATTCTAGTCTGTAGTGTAGTCGACTTATGTAGACTCTAAACTATAGTCATTTGACAACCTAGACTCTAGTCTGCTTACTCTAGTCTGTAGACTCTACTCTGTAGACTAGGCTGTAGATTCTAGTTTATAGTGCAGTCGACTTATCTATACTCTAAACTGAAGTTTTTAGACAGCTAGACTCTAGTCTATTGACTCCAATCTATAGACTCAATTGTGTAGACTCTTGCCTGTAGATTTTAGTTTGGAGACTAGGCTGCAGATTCTAGTCTGTAATGCAGTCGATGTATGTAAATTTTAAACTGGAGCCTTTAGATAGCCTAACAAGAATTAGTAAAAAGTTTTACAGATATCAACAAAATAATTAGCTAGATCAACAAACTAATTACACAAATCAACAAATTATCGATAGATAATAAAGATAAGAATTGTTGTTCAAGTAACAAGAGTATTTAGAGTATTTAATGAAACTTTCCACATTTGCCGCCGAAACAACATTTAGAAGATTGGAATCAAATTTTGTTCAATTGGCAGTTGCCATGTACAAAGAAGAATACATTGATAATTTGTTGATTTGTGTAATTATTCATTTTGTTGATTTCTGTAAAACTTTGTACTAATTCTTTTTATTATTTCACATTTCGCAATACAATCGCGACAAAACAAAAGCATGCTACTTGCCTACTAAAATTCATTTGCGACTTATGCGCGCATTATACTCTGCAGCGTAGACACCCTGTATGTATAAATCAATCGTGTGTTAAAAATAAGGGCTAGTTACATAAAAGCGATCCTTGCGGTCGCAGTGGAGGGTAGCATAACTACCCACTCACTTTCAATAGAATACATAAAAGCGTTGATTCGAAGTTTATCTCTGAATTACAGATCAGTGTCAACTTGTCTTAATTTCAATTGATCTGCAGTTCAAAGATGATTTGCAGTTCAAATAATTATGCAACTTGCAACGCACTTGATAAAGTTTACCTTTAAATTAGATATTAAAAACGTGTACTTTTTCTGCTTTGTCAAAAACAAAAAATGGGTTATACCTACTATTTTTACTAATACCGTGCTATTGTTTAAATGATGATTAAGGGTAGACGGCATTTTTGTGCGGCTGCCTAGAATGCTAATTGAATGATGGAATAAATTTGAGGTTATAGTAAACTATATGTTAACAGTCAGTAGTGCCAATCTAATTTAAAATTTAAAGCCTACTCTAAATCATATTTTAAATGATCGCACGGTAGCTAGATCTACAAACTATTTTTATTTCTCTTTATTTCCTTAAGCATAATATCTTTACCTACGCCCTATCTAGTAACCGCATCATACCACACTGTCATCTTGACAAGTATGATTGACATTACGTATACATAGCTTTGACAAGTACATTAAGTGCTGACAGCTGAACAGCTGATTGCTTACCGTACAACTAAATGACATTTCTTTGATGTACAGGGAGTTTTTCTTTAAAGTATACGTATTCCAAATTCGGCTTATTTTCTTTAAATCTTAATTAATTAATTTTCTGGGCTTTTCTAAACTCGAAATTTTACTTTATGCGCCACGCGTATACAACACTAAAATATTGTGAACTCTATATATATTTGAATCTCACTTGAAATCAGTGTTTTATACGCGTGGCGCATGAAGTAAAATTTCGAGTTTAGAAAAGCCCCGTGAAAATTTGTCTCGGGTCGCTGCGCGACCCTCGACAAATTTTCACGGGGCTTTTCTAAACTCGAAATTTTACTTCATGCTTAGTCTGGGAGTGGAGAACACTCGTTTAAAGCTTCAATTTGTACTCTTAAAAAAAAACAACGAATAACTAAAGATTTAAAGAAAATAAGCTGAATTTGGAATATGTATACTTACTAATGTCATTTGGTTGTACGGTAAGCAATCAGCTGTTCAGCTGTCAGCACGTAATGTACTTATCAAAGCTATTACGTGCATGTGTACGTAATACTTGTCAAGATGACAAAAAAATGAAAAAAACAACGAATTTCGGAAAATATACAGATTTATTCCTTGTATATTGATCAAGTAGTCATTTAATTTTCATCATTGTCATGGTACTATTACAATAAATAAGTTGTTCTTTCATCCTCATTGTTTATTTTGTTAGGGCGTAGGTAAAGTATCGTACGTTTCTCGAGTGGTATGGCATTTACATACTCGCGGAATACTGCACTCGCCGCTGCGCGGCTAGTGCGCAACATGTCCGCTCATATGTAATATGCTGCATACCACTCTCGTTACGTAATATACTAATACAGCGTTTTGATAAAATTACAATTTTTATATAATACGAGTATATGAGTCTCAAATTTCACAGTCAATTACAATGTAATACAGGGTTATTCAAAAACAAGGAACAGATTTCAAACGTTTATTTCTTTCAAACTACAAAAGGTAGAATCATAATTCCAACGTTCCTGGATAGACAAAAGTTTAAAATTTCAACAATCCAGGCAGAAGTTCCAACCACGACTGTTATTTGTCATGTTGATTGTCTGTAGTAAAATAGCGACACAGCAAGAAAATTCATTTTATGTGCTGCAATTAGCAAAACTAGAGTCCATTATTGAAGTTCAACGAGATTTTCGCCGTCAGTTTAATAAACAACCGCCTCGTTATGAGCAGATTAGCCAGTGGCATCGAAAATTCGTAGACGATGGTTGCAGCTGCAAGCGCGGGATATCCACGCACATCGAATGAAAATGTCGAGCGTATTCGTACAGTTTACGAAAAGGAGCCCCAAAACCTCTCTTGAAAATATGCGATATCGAATTGTTGTAGCTGTAAGTTCGATAACTAGAGACCAGCTGATTTGCGTGTGGCAAGAAATGAGCCACCGTTTTGATATATCTCGTGTAACACATAGTGGTCATATGAATTCATAAAAATGGAACTTTTCTCTTTGAAGGAACGTTGGAATTGTGTTTCTATCTTTTGTCGTTTGCAAGAAAATGATGTTTAAAATCTGTTCCTTCATTTTGAATAGCCCTGTATTATTTTATCGAATGCGCTGTGTCTATGCCTATGACGAGTTCTACTACTTCTCTCTACTTTCTTCTGTCTACTTTCTTCTGAGATCAAGTTGAAATTGAGAAGTGGTTTTAAATTAATGACAACCATTATTTTAGATCATTTTACAGATGTACAACTCAACGAAGGATTACATTTCGAACTCGCCGACAGTGATGACGGCTTGCGCATTGGCCAAGCCGGCCATGGATACGGCCAAGACTTACGTCGAGCCAGCCATGGAAACAGCCAAGAATACCTTTGAAGGTAAGATTAATCTTACGAAAAAAAATGTAAAGGGGGGGGGGGGGGGGGGGTTGTGCCCTATGAAATATTGTAACTCGCAGCGGGAGCTGCCGTGAATTTCGTAGCGTTTTTGTGCAGCGGCCAACAACAAAGTCGGAGAAATTGCTAGGGAACGGTAGCGAGAGGAAACTGACCTTTGGTGTGTCGGCATCCGGGTCCTTACAGCTTCTCCTAAGGGTGTAGTTACGAGGTGATCGTCACTACTTAACTAATCTCGATCGACTGTCGCGTGTCGCTGTACATTTACGACTCTCCTCTCTCGATCAGCGGACCGAACAAGGATGGGGGAAGTGTTGTGCATAGCAAAAAAATTGTGAAATAGGAAAAAGCGAGCATGTTGCTAACCGATTAGAAAAACCGCTTGTTTGTAGCGAACAACATCTAATTTTGCATTTATGAATCATTTAAATTTATTATAGAGAGATAAATCTGGAAACGCGTCTATAGATGGCCTATAACATTGATTACAATTAGATTGTAATCCATGTCCCTTTCATTTTACTTTTTCTTGTATTTATCAATGTTTTCATTGTTAGTTAGTTTGTTTGAAGAAAATTTGACCTAACAGTTACATACAGGGTGTCTAACCGTACGAATTTAGCAAGTTTTATTACGAACCTCTGTTAATACTTATTATACCGGGCTTTCATTAATTCCCGAACCCCACGTGACCAAAAAATAATAGGCAGCCAAATGTACAAGGTGGTATGGCTCACACAAAAATTCCCTAGATTTAAAAATATTTATTCGCCGGCGTATTTTTATGACGACTGAAAATATTATATTTAAAATGATTAAAAAATAAAAAGAAAAGTTGACGATACTACATACCTGAAAATTCCGGGCGAATCTTGTAAGATCTCAAAGGTTGGTTTAACGATGCACCGCGCATAAACGTTTATGTCAAATTTGACTTTAGTAACGTTTGGTTACTTTTTTCAAAGCCTCCAACGTACAAATACAATAATTTACGCGGCAATTTTAAATTTAGTCACGTGGGGTTCGGGAATTAATGAAAGCCCTGTATTTTGTTTACGAATTATTATAAAATTGTAATACCTCCATATGTTTTAGGAGCCAAACAAATGGTTGAACCTGCAATCGAGGGAGCCAAACAAATGGTGGATCCAGCAATGCAGAGTGCTAAACATATGGTAGAACCATACATGCAAAAGGCTGCAGCAATCAAAGATTATGGCACGCAGAAAGTTGAGGAGTTCCTCCACACAACAAGACACGAAGGTAAAACAAAACATGTAAATGAATAATACATTTAAAGGAATGTTCTAAAGTTAAATTGTCATTACGTTTCTTTAAGTTTTTAAGGGGTTACTCCGCTGTTATAGACAGATATCATATGTTCAATTAAACAAAATCTCTAGAGTGCCATGGTAAATATTCTAGGTTGGCAACTCTGAAAATATACATTATAATTATTATGTCTGACTTTTTATATGTCAATTAAAGAAGTGTGTAGCCAACTTAAATTTGAAAAAAGATTAAATCATGGTACTCAAGTGGTTTTTTTTTTTATTGAACATATGATATTATAACTTAATGAGTTTTGCCTATAAATCCAGGATTGATTACTTGTTTTCTAAATGTACTATTATATTTCAGAAAATGAACAAGCGAATGTCGAGTGTGTGGACTGCCAAGAGGAAACCGAGAAGGATAAGCATCAATAAATTTGCGAAAATGATGGAGCTGGATTCCGTGGCTTGTTTTAAGTTATTCGTACCTACCAATGATTTTTTTGTATGTTATATATTTTTCTGTGTAATTTTAATTATGGCATAAAAGACTGCATCTTTGTACTCTAAAGTTAAATCGTGTACTATCTAGTGTATTTATTACGATATGTGAATAAAAAATGTATTATATTCATCAATAAGGATAAATTTTACAAATATAATACTTTATTAATCAAATTTATTTATAATCCTGTACCTAAAAAATAAAACCTCTAGAGTGCCATGATTTCATCCTTTTTTAAATTTATTTGGCCGCACGGTTTAGGAATTGACTTATGAAACTTTTTTTGTCTGTAAATCCAAATCATAGCATCTTTCCGTGCTTACATTTGTTCGATTAATGAAAAATACAAATAAAAATGGCATTTCATGTAATGCAGTAATAAATCAAGTTGAGATATGGACGGACTCTTGGCTGTTTTCAATTATTCATTCCTCGCGCGAGAAAATCCCGAAAGTGCTTTTGAATCGGTAATCCCAGCGAAAACGAATTAAAGTCCGCGCCCTGTAATTACGGAATCAATTTAAATCAACATATTTGATTTATTGCGAAACGTGTGCGCAACGTTCATTTCAGTTCACAGACCACAGATTTCGACAGCTTTCAAGATTTGTTTCAATTGAATATGGAAAAAGTAGAATTTTATATAATCTTTTTTGCCGTCAATTTATTAAAAACTTCTATAAACTTTTGCGGAAAAGCGGCAGAATTCAAAAATTATAGTTCTATTTTTTAGCGAGAACTTTATTTTAATTAACCAATATTTCGCTATACATTCGTCAGCTTCTTCAGGGCAAAGTTTAAAATATAACTGGGCTTTTTTTAATTTCATCAAAAAAGCCCAGTTATATTTTAAACTTTGCCCTGAAGAATGTATAGCGAAATATTGGCTAATTAAAATAAAGTTCTGGCTAAGAAATAAAACTATAATTTTCGAATTTTGCCGCTTTTATACAATCCACACGAAATTCCAAAAGAGCGATATCTTTTTAACATCCACATAAAATACCATAAAGTTTTCTTAACAAATTTCCATGTAGTGAATTTTTTAAACTTTATATTTTCATAAAATTTTACTTTTTTGACTTTCAATTGAAAATAACTCGAAAACTGTTGATGGCTTATTTTTGGTTTTTTACATATTCTAAAAACTCAGTGTTTTCTTAATATCTACATGAAGTTTCATGAAGATTTCCCAAAGAATTCTCATGTTGTGAATGTTTTAAACTTGAGTTACTCTAAATATTTCCATAAAATTCTACTTTTTGACTTTCAATTGAAAATAACTCGAAAACTGTTGATGGCATATTTTTAATTTTTGACATATTCTGAAAGAGCAATGTTTTCTTAACATCCACACGAAATTCCATGAAGATTTCTTCAAGAATTTCTATTTTGTGAATGTTTTAAACTTTAATTTCCTAATATAGTTCTATAAAATTCTACTGTTCGACTTTCATTTGAAAATAACTCGAAAACTGTTAAAGGCGTATGTTTTGCTTTTAGCATATCCTGAATCTTCTTCTTCTTCTTCTTCTTCTTCTTTACATCCACACGAAATTCCATGAAGATTTCACAAAGAATTTTCATGTTGTGAATGTTTTAAACTTTAATTTCCATATTTAGGCAAATTAAAGTTAAAAACATTCACAACATGAAAATTCTTTGTGAAATCTTCATGGAATTTCGTGTGGATGTAAAGAAGAAGAAGAAGAAGAAGATTCAGGATATGCTAAAAGCAAAACATACGCCTTTAACAGTTTTCGAGTTATTTTCAAATGAAAGTCGAACAGTAGAATTTTATAGAACTATATTAGGAAATTAAAGTTTAAAACATTCACAAAATAGAAAAAATAGAAAAATAGAAATCTTCATGGAATTTCGTGTGGATGTTAAGAAAATATTGCTCTTTCAGAATATGTCAAAAATTAAAAATATGCCATCAACAGTTTTCGAGTTATTTTCAATTGAAAGTCAAAAAGTAGAATTTTATGGAAATATTTAGAGTAACTCAAGTTTAAAACATTCACAACATGAGAATTCTTTGGGAAATCTTCATGAAACTTCATGTAGATATTAAGAAAACACTGATTTTTCAGAATATGTCAAAAACCAAAAATAAGCCATCAACAGTTTTCGAGTTATTTTCAATTGAAAGTCAAAAAAGTAATATTTTATGAAAATATAAAGTTTAAAAAATTCACTACATGGAAATTTGTTAAGAAAGCTTTATGGTATTTTATGTGGATGTTAAAAAGATATTGCTCTTTTAGAATATACAAAAAACTAAAAATACCCTGTCAACAGTTTTCGAGTTATTTTCAATTGACAGTCGAAAAAATGGAATTTTATGGAAATATTTAGGGAAATTAAAGTTTAAAATATTTACAACATGGTAATTCTTTGGGAAAAATTCATGAAATTTTATTGGGATGTTAAGAAAACATTGCTCTTTTAGAATATATCAAAAACTAAAAATACCCTGTCAACAGTGTACAAGTTATTTTCAATTGACGGTCGAAAAAATAGAATTTCATGGAAATATTTAGGGAAATCAAAGTTTATAATATTTGAAAACTATTTGTTAAGGAATAATGATTTCTTTAAAATACACTTGCGGTATTTTCATCACGATGAATCCTGGATATGCTGGAAGAACCGAACTACCAGATAATCTGAAGTCGATGTTTCGGCCGATTTCAATGATGGTACCAGACAGCGTCATTATAGCTGAAAACACTCTTTTCAGTGATGGTTTTATACAAGCGAGAAACTTGGCCAAAAAGGTTTGATATTTAACGAACGTACATTCTTCTCCAAACTTGCACAGTTATTTTTTCCTATATAAATGATTTAGTTAACGCAAATACGGATCTCTATACTTTTTCAATTTCAAACTGTTTTTTTTAATCATTGACCTTTCTACCACTGTGTGGTGTAAGGCAAACTGGTACTAATATGAAATTGAGAGTAAACAATTAATTTTAATTTAATTTAACAGGTGTTTACGTTGTATCAATTGTCTATGAGACAATTGAGTAAACAAGATCATTACGATTTCGGGCTAAGATCTATGGTCGCCTTGTTGAGGTATGCTGGCAGAAAAAGGAGACAACACAGTCATCTCAGAGAAGACGAAGTCGTCTATTTGGCTATGAAAGATATGAATATTGCTAAATTAACAGCGGATGATTTACCCCTGTTCAATGGAATTATGTCTGACATTTTCCCAGGAGTCAGTTTACCATCTGTTGATTACGACGACATGAACAACGCCATCACTGCCGATCTCCTTATGTATGGACTTCAAGTAATGAGTTTTTCTTTTAATTATAATAATTGTTAATCTTCAGATTTTTTTTGTAGACGGTTAAAATTGAAGCTTCAAACGAGTGTTTTCCACTCCCAGAATAAGCATGAAGTAAAATTTCGAGTTTAGAAAAGCCCCGTGTAGAAAATTTGTCGAGGGTCGCGCAGCGACCCGAGACAAATTTTCACGGGGCTTTTCTAAACTCGAAATTTTACTTTATGCGCCACGCGTATAAAACACTGATTTAGTCTGAAGTTAAATATACTCGTGTCGTGCACGTCTTGTGCTCGTGTCGTGGTCATCTCGTGTCGTGCACGTCTCGTGCTCGTGTCGGACGAGACTAGTACGTAATTGTCTGACAAAAGCGAAGTGAATTAGATAAGATATCATGAGTATCATGTTCAACATTTAAGCAATGTTTAAATGTTTTCGTGTTCAGTGGGTAGTTACCAGTTACTTAGATAGTTTATAAAATCGTCCAATTCGAAGCTTTAAACGAGTGTCGTCCACTCCCAGACTAAGCATGAAGTAAAATTTCGAGTTTAGAAAAGCCCCGCGTAGAAAATTTGTCGAGGGTCGCTGCGCGACCCTCGACAAATTTTCACGGGGCTTTTCTAAACTCGAAATTTTACTTCATGCGCCACGCGTATAAAACTTCGATTTCAATTGAAGTTCGAAATATACTAATAAAGCAGTATGCTATTTCGATAGCTAACGTCATCTAATGCTTCATAGTGGCATCGTCAGTGACACGAATGCACAAAGTGCATATACAGGTCACTGTTTCGTCCACGAGCGAGCAGAACTCTGTTTGTGAAACCAGAAAACAAATATCAAAATTGAATTTGTGTTCAGTATTCCGGCACCAGGAAACGCGTCTGTGGGTACCTGGTGCCGGAATACTGAACACAAATTCAATTTTTATAATATTTTCTGGTAACGCATCTCAGTGATGCAAATAAGGAGTTACACAAAAAAATTAAATTCTGCAACGTAAAACAAATTCATTGCAAGAGGTAAATATAAACCAATCTGAAATTCCCGCCAAACCATCGGAACATATGTGTAATAATGTATGCAACTTCCAGCCAGCGGTGCAAAGCAGGTTGAAACAAATAGAAATATTAATGTATGCAACTTATCAGTTAACAGTGCAATGTAGGTTGAAACTCAATGCCTCAATGTAGTTGAGACAAACGTTCAAAATAGTAATACAATTCCATCTATAAATACAGGAAATGCGAATCAACCAGTTAGCAATATCAATGAAACTAACAACTGGACAACGGTACGCACAAAACAAAGACAGCCTCGTAAGAAGATAATTGGGCAAAATATGGATTCCAAACTAAAAGGTATTGTCAAAAAGGCCCACTTACATATTTATCGAGCCCATCCGGATACAACAACTGATGACATCAACAACCACTTAAAGAATTACAACATCCCAATAAGTAGCTGTGAAAAACTTCAATCAAGAAGACCGGAAGACTACACATCCTTCAAAATCTCAGTTTGTAAGGGTATACGCATCGCGCCCTATTTAGTTCAAGAGCGCTCCGCAACTACCCTCTCCGATAGCGCCACCAACATACCCGACGTACCGACCACCGCAACTCCCACCAAACACCACCACCGATTAAGGGAAGGGCACAACACAAACGACATAAAAGCAGCCGCAACACCCCAGAATCGGCAGAGCAACACGAACTCTCATCTTGGACTCTTCCTGCATCTATGTACGGTCTCGAAGTTTGCCAAGTCTGAGAATAGTACGCTCGAGATATCTGCGACGAAGTGCCGTCCTATATCGCCTACAGCTCCAGACCGAGGACCACCCACCTGTTGGACACCCGACACCTCCACCTGTTGGACACCCGGCACCTCCACCCTCCGAACACTCAACACCTACACCGACGATTTTGACATTCTGTATACAGGGTCTGTCGGGAGGAGCGCACCAAACTCTAGGAGTGTATTATACACGTGAAAATAATGTAAAAAAACTCACTTGTTCTTATCCGATTTTCATTTGTTTTCAAGTTATGGCGTAATTAAAAATGTTCATCTAGCTTTCCACTTCTATCTGAATTTTAACATTATCAAAGTATGCCATGTTCGAGGCTTAGACACATTTGATAATTCTGACGTTTTGATGAACTGTTAGTGTACGGTGAACAGTAACTGAACGTTTAAGTTCGAATTAATGTGATTGTTAGTGTTGCAAAAAGCCACATACTTATTCAAATTTAGAATATGCAAATATGGTGTTTGTATATGGTTTCTGTAATGGAAATGCTACATCTGCTGTTGAAGAATATCGTGAACGTTTTCCACACCAAAGACATCCTGATAAAAACATATTTATTAGAGTTTTCAACAAATTGTGCGAGACTGGTAAGCTTCCCAGTGCTAACATAACATATGAGCGCGCTGCTCGACAAGGTTTTGTAGAAGTAGAAAATATTCTGCATCTAGTAGAAGAAGATGCAACTCCTGTCACCCGATTTATACACTGGAGTAAGTCTCGTTAACTTCCACCGGTTTGGAAAAATTCCCGTTGATAAAATTAAATTAAAAATGATTGTCAAAGGTCGAGACAGTTGGTTAGCACAATCTTTTATAAAAAATGCTGGTATTTGATCAGCACCTGCCGTCATTTTGGGTTTAAGAGCTTTCAAATAACAAAGGACGATATCATCAGTTATAGAATAGTTTCCTAGAATATTACACACAAGATCACAATTAATATCACACGCAGTGCTGTTACGTTTATATGCCTTTTGAAAATGGTCACCGAATCCTTGAACAATGCCTCCACCTGTTATTTTATTGTCCCCGCCAAGTGACATGAGTCCAGGCAATCTGGATTTCTTCTTCTTTTTATTGACGAAGGACCAAAATTGTTTTGGGGAACGTGAAATTTAATCTGAGCAACAATCTCTGGACAATCAATTGAATTATTTAATAATTTGTAAAGCGCAGTTATAAGATGTGCTTTACGTCGACGTTCCAAAGATTGTAATCCAAAAGCTTGAAGTAGCGATTCATAGCTTATAGTGTAGTCTGGATAGAGTCCTGACTGCTTAAAATATAAATACTTAACTAGGCGTTTTTGAATAGATTCTATTAAATTAGAATATTTAGCATAACAAGGATTCCAAACACAACAAGTATATCAGTATATCTCCCATAGCTATTCATTAGATAATGTAAACTTAGAACGCGTCGAGTCAGTAAGAGATCTCGGAGTACTATTTGATAAAGAACTATCGTTTAATCTACATTATCATGCATTGCAGTCTGAATCGATGAAAATATTAGGATTTGTCAGAAGAGTCAGTGAACCATTTCGTGATATTTGTACCATCATCAAATTATATGTGGCATATGTACGCTCTAAATTAGAATACTGTGCCCCAGTATGGTCACCACATTATAATATTCACATTCAGCTATTAGAACGAGTTCAAAAAATATTTCTAAAATTTTTGTATTATAAAAAATTCCATACTTATCCGGATTTTAACGTTTCGTATAGTACATTACTTTCTATGTTTGAACTTAATCCCCTTTATATACGACGAAATGCAAGTCTCCTAAAATGTCTATACCAAATTGTACATTGCACAATAGACGATCCGAACCTACTAAAATTAATAAATTTTAATGTGCCTAGAGTAACTTGCAGACATCCAACGACCTTTATCTGCAACAGAAGTTTTACTAATGTGTATTATCATTCACCGGTAAATACTATGAAGCATTTGTATGGAAGAATTGAGCAATCTGTTGATATTTTTAATTGTAGTCTTACAGAATTTACAAGCCAAATAGGTACGTTGTTGTAGGAGTGTACAAGTTACATCAATATTAATATTGTTATTGCGATTTATTGTTATTATTTCATTTGTGTTGTATTCTGTTTTTGTTTTTAATTCAATTTAATTATTTTTTCTTTTTATCTTATTTGTTCATAATTAATTATTATTACATCTAAGTTAAAACTGCGCACTGTTAGTAGAATGTTTTTTTTTATACCTTTTCCCTGTAATTTGATGTATTATCTGTTGGGAAATAAATAAATAAATAAATAAACAACCATATTCGAGCCGAGATCGAACGTACGCATAGTATAACGATAGTATAGTAACACAACCTTCAAATAATTTGGAATTGCGAAAAATAAATCCTAAGAAACAATTGGCCGAAGAGACTATGCTTTCTATGTGAAAATTGAATGTGAGGCTCGCATCAAAAAATATACCTAGATCTTTAAAGTGGTTTACTCTCGATAGTAGCACGCCATTTATACTATAATTATGTGTTATGGAAGATTTATTTCATGAAAAGGACATCACTTTGCACTTATTCGTATTAAGTAATAAATTATTGGAACTGCACCAATAATGGATAATATCAATATTGTGTTGCAAGGACAGGCAGTTGGGTATAGAATTAATTGGTTTAAAAATTTTCATATCATCCGCGAATAATAAGCAATCAACATCTAAGTTCTTAACAATATCGTTTATGAAGCAGTTAAAAAGCAACGGACCTAAGACTGATCCCTGAGGAACACCTGATGTTGCCAAAAATAAGTTAGATTTATAGCCCATATATTCTACAAATAGCGGTCTTTCATGCAGGTAGCTTTTTAATAAATTGCAGAGGGCTAGCGAAAACCCAAAATTATACAGTTTGGACAACAAGATGTTATGATCCAACCTGTCAAAGGCCTTGGAGATGTCAGTAAGCACGACATCAACCTGAACCTGGCGATCGATGGAGTTTGTTAACTGCTGCGTGTAGAGCATCAGATTACTAAGCGTTGATCGCTTTGGTCTAAAGCCGTGTTGATAATCAGCCAGATTCAAGTTAACAAATGCGCTTATTCGATCACGCAAAACAAAATCAAAGCACTTTGATAAGTTGGAAATGATTGCTATAGGCCTATAGTTGATAATCAAGTTTCTATCGCCCGACTTATAAATTGGAATTATGCGAGTCTTTTTCCACATATCTGGAAAAATACTTTCTTTTAAGCATAAGTTAAATATATGCTTCAATGTTTCTGATAATACGTAACGACAATCTTTTAATATGAGTGCTGGAAGGTTATCTGGCCCAGAGCATAATTTATTACCCAATTTGCTAAGTGCATCTTCAATATCAGGTTGATCAAACCCTATTATGTGAATAGAATTATTATGTATTGACTTTGTACAAGTGGAAGACGTAGCAGTAGCTGACTCAAAAGATTTAGAAAAATTTGCCGCAAAATAATAATATATAAACATACATATTCGATATAATTAATACAATATACTCCCAAGCCCTGTAGACAAAAACAATTAAACATGATTGTGTAAAGATGGATCAATCAGCTTTTCTTGTTAACAACTTTCACAAGACGATTATTGGAATAGTAAAAATGTTAATAAGAATCAAATCATCTTTTTAATATCCACACAAAATTCCATAAAGATTTCACTAGGATTTTCTGTGTTGTGAAATAACTCGGCGAAGTTTTCGTTTTTGACATATTCTGAAAGAGAAATGATTTTTTAACATCCACACGAAATTATATACAGTTTTCTTAAAAGATTTCCATGTTGTGAATGTTTTTAACTTTAATTTTCCTAATTTTTTCCATAAAATTATACTTTTTCGACTTTCACTTGAAAATAACTCAAAAACTGTTGACAGGGTATTTTAAGTTTTTGATATATTCTAACAGAGCATTGTCTTCTTAACATCCTTATAAAATTTCATAAAGTTTTCTGAATAAATTTCCATGTTGTGAATGTTTTAAACTTTAATTTTCCTAAATATTTCTATATAATTGTACTTTTTCAAAATTCAATTGAAAATAACTTGAAAACTGTTGAAAGCGTATTTTTAGTTTTTACCATATTCTGAAAAAGCAATGTCTTCTTAGCATCCACATCAAATTTCATGAAGTTTTCCTAAAGAATTTCCATGTTGTGAATGTTTTAAACCTTAATTTCCCTAAATATTTCCATAAAATTCAATTGTCAATTGAAAATAACTCGAAAACTGTTGACAGGGTGTTTTTAGTTTTTGATATATTCTGAAAAAGCAATGTCTTCTTAACACCCACATGAAATTCCATGAAGTTTTCTTAACAAATTTCCTTGTTGTGAATGTTTTAAACTTTAATTTTCCTAAATATTTCTATAAAATTCTACTTTTTCGACTTTTAATTGAAAATAACTCAAAACCTGTTGACAGGGTATTTTTCGTTTTTGACATATTCTGAAAGAGCAACGTCTTCTTAACATTTACATGAAATTCCATAAAGTTTTCTCAACAAATTTCGTTGTTGTGAATGTTTTAAACTTTAATTTTCCTAAATATTTTCATAACATTTTACTTTTTTGACTTTCAATTGAAAATAACTCGAAAACTGTTGATGGCGTATTTTTAGTTTTTGACATATTCTGAAAGAGCAATGTCTTCTTAACATCTACATAAAATTTCATGAAGTTTTCCTAAAAAATTTACATGTTGTGAAAGTTTTAAACTTTAATTTCACTAAATATTTCCATAAATTTCAAATTTTTCGATTGGCAATTGAAAATAACTTAAAAACTGTTCACTGGAAATTTTTAGTTTTTGATATGTTCTAAAAGATCAATGTCTTCTTAACATCCACATGAAATTTTATGAAGTTTTCTCAACAAATTTTGTTGTTGTGAATGATTTAAACTTTAATTTTCCTAAATATTTCTATAAAATTCACCTTTATCGACCTTCAATTGAAAATAACTCGAAAACTGTTAATGGCGTATTTTCAGTTTTTGACATATTTTGAAAGAGCAATGTCTTCTTAACATCTACGTAAAATTTCATTAAGTTTTCCTAAATAATTTACATGCTGTAAAGGTTTTAAACTTTAATTTCCCTAAATATTTCCATAAAGATCTATTTTTTCGACTGTTAATTGAAAATAACTGCAAAACTGTTCACAGGGTATTTTTAGTTTTTGATATGTTCTAAAAGAGCAATGTCTACTTAACATCCACATAAAATACCATAAAGTTTTCTTAACAAATTTCCATGATGTGAATGTTTTAAACTTTAATTTTCCTAAATATTTCTATAAAATTATACTTTTTCGACTTTCAATTGAAAATAACTCAAAAACTGTTGACAGGGTACTTTTAGTTTTTGACATATTCTGAAAGAGCAATGTCTTCTTAACATCTATGTAAAATTTAATGAAGTTTTCCTAAAGAATTTACATGCTGTAAAGGTTGTAACCTTTAATTTCCCTAAATGTTTCCATAATATTCTATTTTTTCGACTTTCAATTGAAAATAACCCGAAAACTGTTGATGGCGTATTTTTAGTTTTTGACATATTATGAAAAAGCAATGTCTTCTTAACATCTACGGGAAATTTCATGAAGTTTTCCTAAAGAATTTACATGTTGTGAAGGTTTTAAACTTTGATTTCCCTAAATGTTTCCATAAAAATCAATTTTTTCGACTGTCAATTGAAAATAACTCGAGAACTGTTGACAGGGTGTTGTTTGTTTTTGATATATTCTAAAAGATCAATGTCTTTTCAACATCCACATAAAATTCCATAAAGTTTTCCCAGCAAATTTCCTTGTTGTGAATGTTTTAAGCTATAATTTTCCTAAATATTTCTATAAAATTCTACTTTTTCGACTTTCAATTGAAAATAACTCAAAACCTGTTAACAGGGTATTTTTAGTTTTTAACATATTCTGAAAGAGCAATGTCTTCCTAACATCTACATGAAATTTCATGAAGTTTTCCTAAAAAATTTACATGTTGTGAAAGTTTTAATCTTTGATTTCCCTAAATATTTCCATAAAATTCATTTTTTTCGACTTTCAATTGAAAATATCTCTAAAACTGTTGACAGGGTGTTCTTTGTTTTTGGTGTATTCTAAACGATCAATGTCTTCTTAATATCCACATGACATTTCATGAAGTTTTCTTAACAAATTTTCTTGTTGTGAATGTTTTAAACTTAAATTTTCCTGAATATTTCTATAAAATTCTACTTTCAATTGAAAATTACTCAAAACCTATTGATAGGGTATTTTTAGTTTTTGACATATTCTGAAAGAGCAATGTCTTTTTAACATCCACATGAAATTTCATGAAGTTTTCCTAAAGGATTTCCATGTTGTGAATGTTTTAAACTTTAATTTCCCTAAATATTTCCATAAAATTCTATTTTTTCGACTGTCAATTGAAAATAACTCGAAAACTGTTTACAGGGTATTTTTAGTTTTTGATATATTCTGAAAGAGCAATGTCTTTTTAACATCCACATGAAATTCTATGAAGTTTTCTTAATAAATTTGCATGTTGTGAATGTTTTAAACTTTAATTTTCCTAAATATTGCTATAAAATTCTACTTTTTCAACTTTCAATTGAAAATAACGCAAAAACTGTTGATGCCTTTTTTTAGTTTTAGACATATTTTAAAAGAGCAGTGTTTTCTTAATATCTACACTAAATTTCATGAAGATTTCACAAATGGTTTTCATGTTATGAATGTTTTAAACTTCAGTTTCCCTCAATATTTCCATAAAATTTTACTTTTTTGACTTTCAATTGAAAATAACTCAAAAGCTGTTGAAAGCATATTTTTCGATTTTGACATATGCTGAAAGAGCAATGTCTTCTTAACATGCACATGAAATTTCATAAGTTTTCCTAAAGAATTTCTATGTTGTGAATATTTTAAAAATTGATTTCCTTAAATGTTTCCATAAAATTCTATTTTTTCTACAATCAATTGAAAATTACTCGAAAACTGTTGACAGGTTATTTTTAGTTTTTGGTATATTCTATAAGAGCAATGTCTTCTTAATATCTGCATAAAATACCATAAAGTTTTCTTAACAAACTTCCACCTTGTGAATGTTTTAAACTTTAATTTTCCTAAATATTTCCAATTAATTCTACTTTTTCAGCATTCAATTAAAAATTACTTGAAAACTGTTAATGGCGTGTTTTTAGTTTTTGACATATTCTAAAAAAACACTGTTTTCTTAATACCTACACGAAATTTCATGAAGATTTCACAAAGAATTTTCATGTTGTGAATGTTCTAAACTTCAGTTTTCCTCAATATTTCCATAAAATTTAACTTTTTCGACTTTCAATTGAAAATAACTCGAAAACTGTTGATGGTATATTTTAGACTAAGCATTATGTATTTATTTTAAATGGATATCCGAAAATAAACATTAAACATTTAGTTTTTGACATATTCGGAGAGAGCAATGTCTTCTTAACATCATAAGTTTTCCTAAAGAATTTATATGTTAATAATAATAATAATAATATTTATTGGTGTTAATACTTTCGCTTACACAGGTCAGCATACAATAAGTGTAAGTACTAACTAATAATTTCTACAGCAGCCATACTAGCAATAGACAAACGTAATATATTAAAATAAATGCATCTGCATATCATAAAACATGCGTAAATATTCATACAAAGTATCTTAAAATACAAACAAAAAAACTTACGGATATATAAAGAAATAAATACAATTAAAACTATAATATGTACATAAATAAAAGAAAAATAAGAACTATGACGCACAAACACTTTAAAAAATCTGTAAACAGAAACATAATATAATATAACATGTACTAGAACACTTTAAAACTAGAGATATTTTTTTTTTAATGCAAAATAATATATAGTAAACTCAACTAGAATAGATTATAAATTATAAATTTTGATGATCAAATAACTCTCCAAAGGAATAGAAGGCATTTTGCGTTAATAGCTGTTTACACCATATCTTCAGATCTTTGGTTTTCATGCGTTGTATATTTGGAGGAAGGATGTTAAAAAATTTTGCCCCATAATATCGTGGGCCTGTTTTCGCTTTGCAAAGTCTAAATGAGTCAACCCTTATCTCATTTCTTTTCCTTGTGTCATGATCATGATAAATATTATTGCCTTTTATATAAATAAAACAATTTAAACACTTTCAAATATATATTGTAATAACGCTACAATTGTTTCGCCACACTGTGGCTTCTTCAGGCGAAGAAATGATAAATACAATTTGTCGGGTCGGGTATATATACAATGTTTATGGGGGGTGGGTTTTTCAAAAAAATGTAAATTTTAGAGGGGCGAATTAGTTAAATATGTTTGATCGTTGAGAAGATGTCCTGAAAATGTTCATTTATTGATTTCTAAACACTCCATGATGTTGAGTTTCCGACCTTTCCTTTCTAGATGTAGGACTTGGAAATTTTCATCGAAGTGGTGGTTTTCTTCGATGAGGTGGTTGGATATTATATTATTGCACTTATATTTTTTTATACTACTTTTTACGTATAATATGCACTCCAATATACAGATACTAAGTACTGCTAAGATTTTCAGATCTTTAAAGCATTGCTTACACTCTGCTCGGTATACTCTAATAGCGCGTCGTTGCAGACGGAAGATGTCTGACATAATACTGGAATGTGCACAAAGTATTATTCCATAGACTAGGTGTGAGTGAAAATAAGTAAAATAAATATCTCGTAACATATGCGTTGTTAATGATCTGGATACATTTTTAGAACATATACTTGTTTGGAGAGTTTAGATTCAAGCAGTTTCCCATGTTGCGACCATGTTAATTTTGTGTCAATATGAATACCAAGGAAATTTATATGTCTATTTTCAGATACACAATTCGGCCTCAAGGAGAAATATATTGTTTGCGTTTTATTTTTATTTGCTTTTAGCTTATTGCTATCAAACCAGATGTTAATAGAATCTATGTCCTCTTGTAGTTCAGTTTCGATATCACTTATAGTATTACCTTTAAATGAGATCGTCATATCATCGGCGTATAGCAGTGTAGAGCCATGCTGTAGTTGGAAAGGCATGTTATTAACGTATGTTAGAAGAGGTCCTAATATAGATCCCCGAGGAACTACATGTATAATGTGTTTCTCTTCAGAATATATGCTGATGGAAAACACCCTTTGCCTTCTATTCGTTTAATAAGTCGTTATCAGCTTCCAACTCTGAGGACTAAAGTTATAAAAATTCAGTTTTTGTAAAAGTATTGTGTGACTAATCCAATCGAAAGTTTTGCTCAGATCGAGCACGCAACTTGCAGCTATCTCATTGTTTTCAAAGCAGTCGATTGTGTAGTTCACAAATTCTGTAACGGCTTTTATTGTAGACCTATTTTTCCTGAAACCAAACTGTGCATCTGTCAATAGATTGTGATGTTCCAGCTAGTTAGTCATCTGCTCACATAAAATATACTCGAAAATTTTCGAGAGCACATTTAGCAATTTTTAGAATACCAGGAAAAATTCGAAATTTTATTGATTTGTTTATTAAACTTGTAATTGGGTCTACTAGCAAATCCACAACATTTTTTATTAGTTCCAAATTTAGGCCGAATATGTCCCTACTTGATTTATGTTTGAGTTTTGAGATTGATTGATGGAAGATATCTCTTGGAAGTGAATACGCTACTATTGGGTGATAAATAATCGATGTTTAACATGTAGCTCATTGGTTCATTATCGGGTGTATTTATAGAATTTACTACCTCTTCGGCGACGCTAGCGAAAAAGTTGTTAAATTTATTAGAACTAATATCTACATGATTGTTTGCTTTTTGGCAATTGTGCATTTTTGTCTTCACAATGTTCCAGATAGCTTTCGATTTATTGGTAGAGGACTTTATATATGAATCATTTGCCATTTTTTGTTCTTCTTTTATTTTATCCTTATATATTCTATTAAGTGAGTTATATGCTGTGTTAGTAAATACGTTATGACACCTTTTACGAATACCTCAAAGCAGTAATACCCGTTCTCTTAATTTGATAAGTTCAGGTCCAAACCACTTTATGTTATTTTTATTTGAAGTTGTGGGGCGGGTTGTTTCCAAATGTTTTAGTTCTTAGTAAAAATGATTTATTTCAATATATACAGTGGGTACGTTAAGAAATATATACAGGGTGAGTCGGGAGGAGCGCACCAAACTCTAGGAGTGTATTATACACGTGAAAATAATGTAAAAAAACTCATTTGTTCTTATCCGATTTTTATTTGTTTTCAAGTTATAGCATATTAACAAATAAACAAGTTATTATACAAAAGAATTTTCTTAATCATAGCGTTCTTTCAACAAATGTTCAAAAATACCGCCATTGACTTCTAACCATTTTCTGCTTCGTCTACGAAGAGCGTTTGTTGCTCTCCCAATTGATTCATTTCTTTCTTCTTTTATATGGGCTGCAGTATTCTCAATTCGTCTAATTAGTGATTCCCGTGTGTCCACTTTTATTTTGTAGACTTTATTTTTCATCCAACCCCATAAACAAAAATCTAGAGGTGTGAGGTCTGGAGATCTTGCAGGCCAATTAATAGATCCTGCACGACCAATCCAACGCCCTGGAAAACGTTCGTCCAAATGTTGCTTGACTTGACGAGCGACATGTGCAGGAGCTCCATCGTGCTCAGACAATGGACTGAATATCAATATTTCAAAATGTTGCATCGTATCCTATTTTCGTGTTCGTAGGCCCGTTCTGTTTAATTATCAAATATGTAATGCTTCTATTAAAAGGACCACCAGCCACACGGATTTAGGAGTAATATTTGATAATACGTTATCGTTTAAGGAACATATTATAAAGGTTGTAAATGATTGTCTCAGGCTACTTGGATTCATTATTCGAAATAGTCGTGACTTTTCTGACCTATCAT
Organism: Philonthus cognatus; assembly: GCA_932526585.2. Taxonomy (NCBI): domain Eukaryota; kingdom Metazoa; phylum Arthropoda; class Insecta; order Coleoptera; family Staphylinidae; genus Philonthus; species Philonthus cognatus. The sequence goes on along the minus strand of OW052252.1, from coordinate 10,611,398 downwards.
CAATTATTCGACTGTTCGACTCTCTAATTATCAGTAAAATAAACTATTGTGCTTGCGTATGGACTCCTTATTATAAAATTCATATAAATTCACTTGAGAGAATACAAAAGAAATTTCTAAGATATTTATACTATCGCAAGTACAACATCTATCCTACCTTTGATGTAAGGTACAGCGCCCTCTTACGTGAATTTGATTTTATGTCTGTTTTTAATAGACATAAATATATTTCAATTTGTGAACTTCATAAACTCATTCACAATAATATTGATAATACATTTTTCCTATCGTTGCTTAATTTTACAATTCCGAGGATAAATTCAAGAAGCATGCACTCATTTTCATATAATACTCCTCGTACAAATCACCACTTATTTTCACCCGTCATCAATATGATTAGGAATTATCATGAGGTTCAGTACGCTGTCGATATCTTTTGTAATAACACTACTGAATTCGAAAATGTTTTAAAAACGTATTTCTTATAGATCATATTTGGCGCATGTATGTTTTAATTTATATATATTTGTTTTCTATATTGTGTATTTTTAATGTATACTTTTCTTTTTATTTTTATTTTTAATGTGTACTTTAATGTATTGTACGTTAAATATATTTTTCTCTGTAATTGGACCTGGTCTGTTGAGAAATAAATTATTATTATTATTATTATTATTAAGACACAACAGATTATTTCAACTTTCAATTCCCAAAACAAATGTTATGATCAGATCGCCTATATTTTCAATGTGTGATGTGTACTATAAATTACTATCATTAGATCCTGCTCTTGATATTTTCAATATGATAAATTCAAAAATATGTTTTAACTATACAGGGTGTCCCAAAAGTTTGGAAGCCGTTGAATATCTCGAGAACACCTCATCGGATCAAGATGGTATAAAATACGTCTTTCTTTATTTTTAAAGCTCTATTTAGGCATGCTGTGCAATAGCCACCCACACCCCTCTGGGGGGTGGTTCGAGGGGGTAGTTTAGAAAACTTGAATGGAAACTCCTATTTTTTAATTGACTCCCTTCCCAATCCCGTTCGGTGGTGGAAAGGGTAGTTTTGAATTTTTCTGCAAAAAGAAAATATTTTGCTTGCACTGTTGCATTTTGTATCAAAAACGTTTTAGGAATTTTTCAAATTGACACCCCCCCACACACAGACACCCTTTAAAAGTAGAAAAAGTGGTATTTTAAAACAAAGTACCACCATTTTTTTTAGACAAAAATGATTTTTCTTGCAGAGTTTCCTTGTCTATCAAAAACTCCTTATGGAGTTGCAAAATATCCACACCTTAACCCCTTTTTGGAGGGTGGAAAAAGGAAGTTTTCGCTCAGTTTATCGTCGAAATTTTTTTTCCATTTTGTCATGTTTACAATTTTAAATGAAACACAGAAGTGTAGTTATTGAACATTTATTTCGGACTGTCAATGTTGACGTTCTCGACGACTCCGTGAAATTCTAAGAAATGGGTAATAGCTCAGAAACTTTAAAGCTAAATTAATTAAGCTGCTATCTGCCGTTTTGAGTTGAGGTTATCGGAAAGTGAACGCATATCATTATTAATGATGCGGGGAGAATGTGAGATCTTACGAGGAGGTGGCAAGGATGTTGAATGCATCCAATCCGCATCGTGATCCAGTGTCAAAATCGACGGTTCAAAAAACAGTGAAACGATTTGAAGATACTGGAGCAGTGAAGGATCGCGAACGCAGTGGCAGGCCAAGAACGGCATCAAACGAAGATCAGAAGGGGTCTGTCAACTTGGCCCCCCCAACTCAAAATTTTCAAATAAAAAATATTGCGCCCGAAAGGTCTTAACTTGCGCTCACTTGCGCCCAAATATTAAAACTTGCGCTGTTAAGGGTAGAAAGTTATAGCGATTTGAAAATAGGGGGGGCTAAGTTGACGCCAGCCCCCCCATCTCGGAATTTTTAACATTTTCTTTCATAACTACATTCTATGGAACTTGCGCTGTCGATACCACCTAATTTTACAAGTTGCGCTGCAAAAATACACCCCCTATAAACGAAATAAAGGAGGGTGCCAGCCCCCCCACTTTACATTTTTTAAGTTTTATTGCATTGTACACAAAGCTTAGAAGTTGCGCTCACTTGCGCCATCGAAATTTCTTCTATATCAGTTCTCATGAAAAAGTTATGGCATATTTTATATATACTCGAAGCCAGTGCGCGTATTCCCATAATCTCCATGCAACTACAGAAGAGTAATACAATAAACATACTTAACTCACAACCACTGTCCATCTTCGTCGAAAAGCATACATTATACAACCAAATCAGTAATTTTCTATAATTTTTGCATATTTATTCCAGTGCCGTATCATGGTGGAAATATATATTTTTATTATTACTTAAATAATTTTATTTCCAGAACAAATAACAATAATTCGATTCAATTAATAAATATAACTTAAACAATGTATTCAAAATGCATTTCTGCTGATTAGAAAAGTTGCGCTGTTTTCCCAGTAGCGTTACAAATAATTTATTATTTAATTTAATTAAATATTTTTAAAACCAAACGTGAAAATTTTTTAAGTGATTTTACTTAAACAATGCATAAGAAATGCATCTATGCCAATGAGAAAAGTTGCGCTGTTTTCCCAGTGGCGTCACAATTAATTTATTATTATTTAATTAAATTAAATATTTTTCAAACCAAACGGAAAATTTTTAATTCTCTAAGTGATATTACTTTAACAATGCATAGGAAATGCATTTATGCTAATGAGAAAAGTTGCGCTGTTTTCCCAGTGGCGTCACAATTAATTTATTATTATTGAATTAAATTAAATGTTTTCAAAACCAAACGGAAAATTTTGAATTTTCTAAGTGATATTACTTTAACAATGCATAGAAAATGCATTTATGATAATGAGAAAAGTTGCGCTGTTTTCCCAGTGGCGTCACAATTAATTTATTATTATTGAATTAAATTAAATATTTTCAAAATTAAACAGGAAACTTTGAATTTTCTAAGTAATATTACTTTAACAATGAATAGGAAATGCATTTATGCTAATGAGAAAAGTTGCGCTGTTTTCCCGGTGGCGTCACAATTAATTTATTATTATTGAATTAAATTAAATGTTTTCAAAACCAAACAAAAAATTTTGAATTTTCTAAGTAATATTACTTTAACAGTGCATAGGAAATGCATTTATGCTAATGAGAAAAGTTGCGCTATATTCCCAGTGGCGTGACAATTAATTTATTATTATTGAATTAAATTAAATATTTTCAAAACCAAACGGAAAATTTTGAATTTTCTAAGTGATATTACTTTAACAATGCATAGAAAATGCATTTATGCTAATGAGAAAAGTTGCGCTGTTTTCCCAGTGGCGTCAGTGATCATTCCCAAAAACAGATGGTTCCCGTCGGTCACCCTACATTGTATATAGGAACATATTAACCTCTACTTCTTTTGATCTTGAACAATGATTTTTGCTTGGAAGCAAGTCATTGTATTCCTCCCATATGCCATTATGTCTTCTGCAAAATGCTATAAAATGACCCGGTATAAAACCCACAACACCACGTAGAATAAACAGTTTGTTCTGTACATTTAGTTTAAACGGAATATTTTCTAAATGAGTTACTAAATTCAATGTTTTACTGTCCGTGTTAACGGGTTCTATGAATATGAAATTGTTTAACTGTGTTTCAAATAATAATTTATTATTACACAAACTGCAATTTTGTTTTGTTTTTGTTTTTTGTTTTCGCTCCTGGGAAAACAGCACAACTTTTCTCATTAGCATAAATGCATTTCCTATGCATTGTTAAAGTAATATCACTTAGAAAATTCAAAATTTTGTGTTTGGTTATGAAAATATTTAATTTAATTCAATAATAATAAATTATTTGTGACGCCACTGGAAAAACAGCGCAACTTTTCTCATTAGCATAAATGCATTTCCTATGCATTATTAAAGTAATATCATTTAGAAAATTCAAAATTTTCTGTTTGGTTTTGAAAATATTTAATTTAATTCAATAATAATAAATTAATTGTGACGCCACTGGGAAAACAGCGCAACTTTTCTCATTGGCATAAATGCATTTCCTATGCATTGTTAAAGTAATATCACTTAGAAAATTCAAAATTTTGTGTTTGGTTTTGAAAATATTTAATATAATTCAATAATAATAAATTAATTGTGACGCCACTGGGAAAACTGCGCAACTTTTCTCATTAGCATAAATGCATTTCCTATGCATTGTTAGAGTAATATCACTTAGAAAATTCAAAATTTTCCGATTGGTTTTGAAAATATTTAATTTAATTCAATAATAATAAATTAATTGTGACGCCACTGGGAAAACAGCGCAACTTTTCTCATTAGCATAAATACATTTCCTATGCATTGTTAAAATAATATCACTTAGAAAATTCAAAATTTTTTGTTTGGTTTTGAAAATATTTAATTTAATTCAATAATAATAAATTAATTGTGACGCCACTGGGAAAACAGCGCAACTTTTCTCATTAGCATAAATGCATTTTCTGTGCATTGTTAAAGTAATATCACTTAGACAATTCAAAAATTTTCGTTTGATTTGAAAAACATTTAATTTAATTCAATAATAATTAATTAATTGTGACGCCACTGGGAAAACAGCGCAACTTTTCTCATTAGCATAAATGCATTTCCTATTCATTGTTAAAGTTATATCACTTAGAAAATTCAAAGTTTCACGTTTGGTTTTGAAAATATTTAATTTAATTCAATAATAATAAATTAATTGTGACGCCACTGGGAAAACAGCGCAACTTTTCTTCTTATCATAAATGCATTTCCTATCCATTGTTAAAGTAAAATCACTTAGAAAATTCAACATTTTTTGTTTGGCTTTGAAAATATTTAATATAATTCAATAATAATAAATTAAATGTGACGCCACTGGGAAAACAGCGCAACTTTTCTTATTAGCATAAATGCATTTTCTATGCATTGTTAAAGTAATATCACTTAGAAAATTCAAAATTTATTGTTTGGTTTTAAAACATTTAATTTAATTCAATAATAATAAATTAATTGTGACGCCGCTGGGAAAACAGCGCAACTTTTCTCATTAGCATAAATGCATTTCCTATGAATTATTAAAGTTATATCACTTAGAAAATTCAAAATTTTGTGTTTGGTTTTGAAAATATTTAATATAATTCAATAATAATAAATTAATTGTGACGCCACTGGGAAAACAGCGCAACTTTTCTCATTAGCATAAATGCATTTCTTATGCATTGTTAGAGTAATATCACTTAGAAAATTCAAAATTTTCCGATTGGTTTTGAAAATATTTAATTTGAATCAATAATAATAAATTAATTGTGACGCCACTGGGAAAACAGCGCAACTTTTCTCATTAGCATAAATGCATTTCCTATTCTTTGTTAAAGTAATATCACTTAGAAAATTCAATGTTTCCCGTTTGGTTTTGAAAATATTTAATTTAATTCAAAAATAATAAATTAATTGTGACGCCACTCGGAAAACAGCGCAACTTTTCTCATTAGCATAAATGCATTTTTTTATGCATTGTTAAAGTAATATCACTTAGAAAATTTAAAGTTTCCCGTTTGGTTTTGAAAATATTTAATTTAATTCAATAATAATAAATTAATTGTGACGCCACTGGGAAAACAGCGCAACTTTTCTCATTAGCATAATTACATTTCCTATTCATTGTTAAAGTTATATCACTTAGAAAATTCAAAGTTTCACGTTTGGTTTTGAAAATATTTAATTTAATTCAATAATAATAAATTAATTGTGACGCCACTGGGAAAACAGCGCAACTTTTCTTATTAGCATAAATGCATTTTCTATGCATTGTTAAAGTAATATCACTTAGAAAATTCAAAATTTATTGTTTGGTTTTAAAACATTAAATTTAATTCAATAATAATAAATTAATTGTGACGCCACTGGGAAAACAGCGCAACTTTTCTCATTAGCATAAATGCATTTCCTATTCATTGTTAAAGTTATATCACTTAGAAAATTCAAAGTTTCAGGTTTGGTTTTGAAAATATTTAATTTAATTCAATAATAATAAATTAATTGTGACGCCACTGGGAAAACAGCGCAACTTCTCTTATTAGCATAAATGCATTTTATATCCTTTGTTAAAGTAATATCACTTAGAAAATTCAAAATTTTCCGTTTGGTTTTGAAAATATTTAATATAATTCAATAATAATAAATTAATTGTGACGCCACTGGGAAAACAGCGCAACTTTTCTCATTAGCATAAATGCATTTCCTTTGCATTGTTGAAGTAATATCACTTAGAAAATTCAAAATTTTCTGTTTGGTTTGTAAAATATTTAATTTAAATTAATTATAATATATTAATTGTGACGCCACTGGGAAAACAGCGCAACTTTTCTCATTGGCACAGATGCATTTCCTATGCATTGTTTAAGTAAAATCACTTAAAAAATTTTAATTTTCGCGTTTGGTTTTGAAAATATTTAATTAAATTAAATAATAAATTATTTGTAACGTTACTGGGAAAACAGCGCAACTTTTCTAATCGGCAGAAATGCATTTTAAATGCATTGTTAAAGTTATATTTATTAATTGAATCGAATTATTGTTATTTGTTTTGGAAATAAAATTATTTAAGTAATAATAAAAATATATATTTCCACCATGATGCGGCACTGGAATAAATATACAAATATTATAGAAAATTACTGTTTTGGTTGTATAATGTATGCTTTTCGACGAAGATGGACAGTAGTTGTGAGTTAAGTATGTTTATTGTATTACTCTTCTGTAGTTGCATGGAGATTATGGGAATACGCGCACTGGATTCGAGTATATATAAAATATGCCATAACTTCTTCATGAGAACTGATATTGAAGAAATTTCGATGGCGCAAGTGAGCGCAACTTCTAAGCTTTGTGTACAATGCAATAAAACTTAAAAAATGTAAAGTGGGGGGGCTGGCACCCTCCTTTATTTCGTTTATAGGGGGTGTATTTTTGCAGCGCAACTTGTAAAATTAGGTGGTATCGACAGCGCAAGTTCCATAGAATGTATTTATGAAAGAAAAAGTTAAAAATTCCGAGATGGGGGGGCTGGCGTCAACTTAGCCCCCCCTATTTTCAAATCGCTATAACTTTCTACCCTTAACAGCGCAAGTTTTAATATTTGGGCGCAAGTGAGCGCAAGTTAAGACCTTTCGGGCGCAATATTTTTTATTTGAAAATTTTGAGTTGGGGGGGCCAAGTTGACAGACCCGATCAGAAGGTGGAAGTGTTGCAGCATTTCGTGGAAGACCCTCATATTTCTGTAAGGAAAGTGTCGCAAGCTCAAGGCATCAGCAAGACTTCAGTACATCGCATAATGCAGGAGGAAAAGTGGCACTCTTACAAGATTCATCTTGTGCAAGAACTTTTGGAGGATGATTTTCGAAGGAGGAACGAGTTTTGTTTTTTTATTCATAAACATTTATTTTCCCAATAACTTATACAACTATATAACAGAGTATGGTAATTAAAATAAAATAAACGCTTATTCCAAAGTATTGTAATTTAGTAGTTTCCTTGTCTCGAAGCTAATAGCTTGTAGAGACGGAGGAGACTTCATTATTATTTTTCTTATTAACTAGTAAATAAGATAACATATAAAAATCCAAGAAGAGAAAAAATAGAAAAGAAATAAGAAGAAAAATGAAAAATGAAAAAACAAAATTATTTTGCTAACACAGTAATATAATAATAAAATTAACCTAACTATTACGCTTCCCTTCCCAAATTTTTTAAGGCAACATCGGGATCAACATCTTTCAATAGTCTCTTCAACATGCATTTAAATTCGTTGTAGTTATGAATGTTTTTGATATTCAATTCTTTTGTTAAGTAATTATACACTTTGGCAGTGTAATCTAATATGTCTGATCTTCCTATCGTCTTTTTAATTCTTTTATTATATGCAAAGTTATTTTCTGCAATTCTGGTCTGGTGGTTATGTGTATGCATGTATAATATTGATAGGTTAGTTTTGTTTTTAAATATGTATTTTGCAATCGCAGTGATATATAGTTTATTTAGGTCTGGGACACCAGAATCCTCAAACACTTTAGCACTTGGGTACCTGTATGGCTTTTTTAGCATAATTTTTAATATCAATGTTTGCGCTAATTCAACTTGGTCTCGATGTTTTTTTAAGCAGCCTCCCCATACTGATATGCCGTAGGTGATAGTAGATTGCACAAACCCATAGTATACCATCTTTAGTGTGTCCCCTCTAGTCACGTTTTTTTTTATTTATTTATTTATTTATTTACGTTTCGACTTTTACAATAATACAAAAATTAAACATATCTAACAAAAATACAAAAATGGGCGCTTATGCTGGCTTAGATACTTCAAGATTATTCAAATAAACTAAAAGTTAAATTATACTTGTATAAGTAACAAAATACCTACGAACTATTAACTATAAGGACACATGTTATTTATTAATAGAGTTTAAGTAGTCTAAACATTTTTTACGAAACAGTGAGATTGATCAATTAAACAAATCAATATCATTCGGCAATGTGTTAAATAATCTCATAGTTCTGCATATAGTATTGTTAAATCCGTAATTTGACGAATGGAATTTTATTTTAAAAAGATTATTATGTCTACGTAAATGAGGCGGCAATGTACTAAAATTAAGTTGAACTAACAAATTACTGCATATCAAATCTCCGTTAATTAAGTTATATAAAATACATAAATCAGCAACAAGTCTACGTGTGTGTAACAAGGGAATATTTAAAACATTGCGAATGTACAATTTAGCATAATTATTCAGTCCACTTCGATAGGCATAAAGTCTCAAGAATTTATTTTGGATTCTCTCCACTCTGGTGACATCACAGCTGACATGAGGGGACCATACAGGTGCAGCATATTCGAGTATAGGACGTACTAACGAAATATATAAGTGGCGCAAAGTATTAGCTGAGAAATTATAAGAAAACCGATTAACAAACCCCAACGTTTTACTGGCCTTGCATGTGATTTGAGATATATGTTCCTTAAGAGTCAATTTTTGGTCAAATAAAACACCTAAATCATTTACAACTTTAACAGATGAGAGCGAACTATTGTTAATTGTATATGTATAATCAAAGATATTTCTTTTTCGGGAGTAAGTAATTTTACAACATTTCTTTACGTTAAGATCAAGTTTATTCATAAAACACCACTGTTCTAAATGCATTAAATCATCCTGAATCGCCTTACAATCACTTTCATTTAAAACTTGTTTAAATAATTTTAGGTCATCGGCATAAATAAGAAATGTACAAGCTTTAAAATTGAGCGAAATGTCATTGATGAATAATAAGAATAACAAAGGCCCGCAATGCGAGCCTTGGGGCACACCCGAGGTGACATCAATACACCTAGAAACGTAGTTATCGATTTTAACAAATTGAGTTCTATTGGTAAGGTAACTATTAATCCATTTCGTACTCATATCATCTAGACCCATGTTTGAAAGTTTAGAAACGAGTATACCATGGTGGACACGATCAAATGCCTTGGAGAAGTCGGTGTAGATGCAATCCACTTGACTTCCTTCTTCCAAGGCATCAAGAAGAAACGATTTAAACAGTAATAGGTTTGACATTGTCGAGCGTCCTTTACAGAAACCATGTTGTTCAGGTATTAATACATGTTCAAGAAACCATTTTAATTGATCTGCCACCAACTTGTCCAACATTTTTGCAATACAAGACTGTATAGATATCCCTCTGTAGTTCCTTATGTTATCCCGGTCACCGGATTTAAATAGCGGTGTAATAAAACTCGATTTCCATTGTATAGGAAATATTCCAGATTGCAATGATTTATCAAAAAGTGTCGTGATAGGCTTAGTCAATGTGAAAATGCAATTCTTTAAAAATGAAGCTGGAATTCCATCAGGACTAATACTAAGGCTGTCTTTTAAGTTTTCAATAGCACTAAACACAACATTCGTTGATACTGCTAGCATAGCAGATTTTACGGAGTTCCGATAATGCAATACAGGGACTACAGTAGAACTATCAACAGTATAAACACTTGAGAATAATTCTGCAAACAAATTAGCAGTGGATTCTGAAGTGTTTGATTTCATCTCATCAAGATACATTAGTTTGGGATACCCATCAGTCTTTCGGGAGGAATTTACGAATGTCCAAAATCTTTTAGGATTAAAAGTTAACTGACCCTCTACCTTTGTGAAATAAGCCTTACGTAATAACTTGCTGAGCACTAAACATTGTGATCTTCTACAAGAAAACATATTGTAATCATTAATCAGTGAAGTTCGCTTATATTGAGCATGAGCTTGTTTCTTCTCACGGATTAAAGATTTTAGTTCAGAATTAAACCATGGAGGATATTGACTATTCTTAATAATCATTTTAGGAACATACATGTCAATCACATTATATACAGTGTTGTAGAATAGCAGAGTTGCCTCATTAATATCGCTAAGATTTAATATGCTCGACCAATCGGTACTCGCAAAAAACTTATTTATTGAAATGTAATCTGCACATTTGAAGTTATAGGTAAAATAATCGTAACTTAAATTTTCCATTTCTGTAAAACTAATTTCAATGTCATAGGCAGTGTGATGAATAGAGGTATGGCATATGGGATCACTGCTGGAACTCGACTTTAAACTATTTATATTGGAGAAAAACAGGTCCAGTAAAACTCCGCGAAAGTTTGGTGTGTTATTTCTTTGAAATATGTCATGAAAAATGAAACATTCGCTAATTATATCAGCTAATGCACAGGTATTATTCGGTAGAGTAACTACATCCAGAGACTCCGACCAACTGGCGCTTGGCAAATTATAGTCACCGCAAATTAAAACCTTTTCATTATTAAATCTAACCAGTAAACTATCTATAGTGGAACAATGATTTTCATAACAAATACTGTTGGAAGAAGGCGGTATATAGACTGCACCTACAATTAATGAATTATTTATCCTAACATAGAGTTCTTTTACCTGCGCATTGTCCAGATTTACTTTGAATGAATGTAGACTATCTCTTACAGCAATTAGAGCACCACCTCCTTTAGATTTTTCACTAGTGAAACAATTACGGTCTTGTCTATATATCGTCTAATTTTGAAATGCAAGTTCTGCGTCATAGACAGAAGAATCCAGCCATGTCTCAATTCAAATTATGATATCATATGACGAGCAATTAACAGCAATAGCCATATCTGTAAATTTAGACTTCATACCACCTACATTTTGCATATAGATAGCTAGTTTTTTACTGGCGAGGATACATTGACGTTGATTCGTTGCGAGGCGTTACCACTGGAGACATTGTTGGTATTTCCAGACACAATAGTAGGACGGTTGTTAATAAATTTAATATGTGCATTTACTTCTCCACTATTTCTTCGAACTGAGAGCTCAGCGTTCAATATTTTCAGTTCATTTCGTTGAGCAACAGTATGATCTGACGACAAACTGATATTCGGATTGTTATCAATTACTAGTTTGCGATTTCTTAATATTGTAGCAGCTTGAAATTTGTTTTGAAGGATCACTTTTATAGGCCTTATTTTATTGGATTTTTTGCCTAATCGTATAATTTTGTTAACGTTAATATTTAAATCGGGTATACAGGATATAATTTTATTAAACTTAGACAGGTCGTTAGATTTCCTCTCATCGATATTCGTAGAGGAAGATTCAGCCACATTGTATAGTAAAATGTTGTTCTGTCTTTCTTGTCTATCAATTATTTCACCAATGAGATCTTCGTTAGGGGTAGCCTTTAATTGTTCAATTTCGATTCGTAACTCCTTATTTTCTTTTTCTAAATCTACCATGCGATTACTCAAAATGGACATATTCTCTAGAACATTAGATATGGTCGCTGAAATCTCATCCTTAAATGCAGAAAATTCATTGTGTAATAATAATTTAATTGAAGTCATAGTTACAATATCACAGTTTGAGCACGTCCATTTATCCCCATTATTTTTCTTTTCTTCTGATTTGAAATGTGCAGTGTCTTTATCCGACAAATTTAGACATTTCGTATGATACCAAAAAGAACACTTTCCCGAGCATTTTATTGCAGTCGAGACATTTTTTGGTGGGATAAATAACTTACATTGTCCGCACGTTATAGACATAATTACGGCTCAAATTATATTAATTGTAAGGAATTTTACAAGGACACTCGCTTCACACCCAGGGGTCTATCAGGGTGACTAACTCAAACACACAAAAAGACCACGGATGGGAAGATGCAATGAAACAATAAGTAAGTAATATATGCAACTTTTCGTACACAAGCAAATGTAAACAATGAATTAGGTTAAGCGAGAATAGGTAAATTAATTCAATGTAGTTAATCACTTACCAAACCCACAATCGTAAAATTATGGCAAGCATAAGTTAAGGTAAAGCACTACTTATCAACCAAGAAGGTTCAAATATAAACAGCCAAAACGACACGTGTTGACACAATTATCTAGAGCTCACAGCACAGCATATTATAAATTATTGCAACATTATTGTATTAAATAAGTAAACGAAGCTTCTTATTTTTTAGTGACATGTGCCGTTTGGGAATACCATCTTAAGTGTTGGTCAATTCGTATACCTAGATAATCAATTGTTTGTACTCTGTTAATTCGTGAGCAATTACAGTTTTTTTCACACTGCGGTTTATGAATTATGTTTTCGTTAAAACTAGGTAATGTATTCTTGTATGAGGTGAAGGAGATGCGTTTGGTTTTTTCTAAATTTAAGCTAAGTAAATTGTGATCATAGACTTTTTTTAATTTGTTTATGGTTTCCGTTGCCTTATTGTACACTTCATTCCAAGTGCTCGCTACTACATGGATCAGTGTGTCGTCTGCGTAGGATGTTATATGTATATTTCCCTTATCGTCACTTTTTATTAAGTCGTTGGTATATATAATAAAAAGGAGGGGACCCAGCACACTGCCTTGTGGGACACCCATACTTACTTCCTTAGCTTCGTATATATAATAAAAAGGAGGGGACCCAGCACACTGCCTTGTGGGACACCCATACTTACTTCCTTGGCTTCGCTGATAATATTATTGATTTTGACATATTGCATTCTCGTATGCAGATATGACTTGATTAGTTCCAGTGGCTTTCCACGTATCCCATATAGCTCTAGTTTCTCGTATAGTATGTCGTGAGACAGGGTATCGAACGCCTTCGACAAGTCTAGTGCTATGGCCATGGATGGTTTTCCTTTATCCATTGCGTCATATACTGTGGTGATAAAGTGGACCAAGGCATCCTCCGTACCGCATCCTTCACGGAACCCGAACTGATTTGAAGCGAGTATGTTGCATTTTTTTAAGAAAGCACTTAATTGTTTTTTTATCAGTTTTTCATATATCTTTGATATACATGGCGTAATAGCAATTGGTCTGTAGTGTTTGGCAAGGTCTTTACTACCGTTCTTGTGAACTGGAGTTATAACTGCGTGTTTTAACGATTTTGGGTATACGCCAAGTTCGATACATCTATTTAGTAGCGAGGATAATGGGTTTGCTATTTCATTGGCAATGTGTTTGAGTTATTCACCATTTATGTCATCTAGGCCGGTGCTCTTACTATTTTTCATAGATTTGATTGTATCAATTATGTCAGTTTCTAAAACTGGATTTAAAAACAATGATTGTGCATTTTTTGTAATATTGTGTTTGAATATTACGCGGGTTCGCGATTTGGTTTCAAAATTAAGGATACCAGTATATTGAAATAAATGGCTTTATTACAACTACTGACTAATAAATAATAACAAAAAATATAACAAAAGGACTTAGAAAAATAACAGAAAAGTAATGAAAGTATAACGCGGAAACGACCGAAGGGCACGATGTTTAGTGTTTGAAAGTTAAGACAAGACTCCCTGGGGATGGAGGTTTAAAGTGGTAGGTTTTAGCAAGAAGTGACGGGATTGGTTAGATATAGAAAAGAGGGGCTTTAGTAGAAGAAAATAGATATAACATTTCAGACAAGAAAGATAAGGATCGCTAGTTGTAGAGAAGGAGAATCAGGGGTTTTTCGGGTGTGGCGTTTTGGGCCGGGAAGGGACGTTTACGACTTAATCCCTCGCGCACGGCTTAGTCGTTATTGCCCCCAATTGCGCACGATTTTGGCTCAGTGAAAGGAAATACAGAAAAATGTACACAACGGTGTATTGCCCTTCGGTCGTTTCCCTAAATAAGCAAAAATATGTGTAGTCACGTTTGGGTGCACGTAAAGTTCGGAATTTGAAATATATACAATAACACAATAATTTAGTTGAGACGATTCAGTAAAATCCGCGTAAACATCCCGCCCCCCCATTGAATGCCAAGCATTTAATTAATTATCACGACCGATTTCACTAAGGGGGCACAACTTCACAACGGGACGCACAAATGAACCGGAACTGGTACGTACTGTCGCGCTTCTGGCGACACCATCTGATCCGGGGTGAATGGCCTCGATTCTCGCAAGGCGCCACTGAAGGGGAGGTAGGTTGTCCTCTCGGATGATGACCAAGCGTCCAACGTCTAGATTGAGGGCCCCTTTCTGCTGCCACTTGTTCCGTTTCTGCAATTCAGAAAGGTACTCCTTTTGCCACCTTCTCCATATATGCTGTCGCAATTTCTCGACGTATTGCCAGCGTGAAAGTCGATTATCTGGCAAGTCACTGTAATCATGGCATACAGGAGCAGTTATCGCATCTCCGATTAGGAAGTGTCCTGGGGTAAGGGCTGAAATGTCGTTTGGGTCCTCGGATAAGGTGCACAACGGTCGTGAATTTAACACACCTTCAATTTGAGTTATTAGAGTGTGAAATTCTGTATATGTAAGGAGGGCGTTCTCAGCAACTCGATGCAGGTGATGCTTGATGCTTTTCACGGCCGCTTCCCAAAGCCCGCCGAAATGAGGGGCACGTGGCGGTATGAAAGTCCACTTTATACCTTGTGATGCGAGTGCGGTCCTGATATTATCACCAGCGTCGACGAGTAAATGTCCCAATTCTCGTAAGTGATTACGTGCTCCAACGAAATTGGTGGCGTTGTCAGAGAAAATCTCTGTAATACATCCTCGTCGCGAGATGAGTCGGTAAAATGGAGCGAGAAAGGCTTCTGTTGTAAGATCCGCTACAAGTTCGATGTGTGTAGCCTTAGTGGCGAAGCACACAAAAACACATATATACACTTTAATTGTTTTTCTGGATCTGCGTGATCCCTCCTTTATTGTAAACGGTCCACAATAGTCCACGCCGCACTTTAAGAATGGCCTAAAAGCCTGTGTCCTGTAAGCCGGGAGAGATCCCATGATCGGTGTAGATGAATGCGGTTTGGCACGAATACACTTCACACAGTTTCGCACAATTTCACGTGTGATGCTCCTTCCTTTTAATGGCCAGTATTTCATGCGAACTTCAGCAAGTGTTGCTTGAGTTCCGGCATGAAGTTGTTTCTCGTGAGTGTCTCGTATAATTAATTTTGATAAATTATGTTTATTCAGCAGCACAATTGGGCATCTGCGAGATAAAGGCAGGTCTGATTTCATTAAACGCCCACCCACTCGAATTAATCCATTGTCGTCCAAGAACGGATTAAGTGCTACGAGGGTACTTGACTTTTGTACCTGTTTACCTTTAACGAGTAATTCACGTTCACGCACAAAGGCGGTTGCTTGCAGGTTGCGGATTATGGTGATGGTGGAGTGGTTGAGTTCTTCTACGGTAAGGGGTCCGCCCTTTCTCACAGCAGGGTTCTTGAATCGTAAGACGTAAGCTATAATCCGCACTGTCTTTCGAAAAGAAGAATATGTGGGAATAAAATTATCTTCCGGCGGAAAGGTCGCGACACAACACTTGATTTCCGGAAGATCTGTTACGGGCTTGAATGCACTATCCGGTGCCGCCTTTTTTAGAAACTCCGGGCCGTGCCACCAATGTGAAGATTCGAGGAGCTCTGCTGGTGTTAATCCTCGGCTAATTAAATCGGCGGGATTTCCATGTGTGCTGGCATGATGCCAATCCTCCGGGTCGCTCAGACGTTGAATTTCACCAACACGGTTGGCTACAAAGGTTTTAAAGTTTCGCGATTCCGATTTAATCCACGATAAGGTTATAGTCGAGTCCGAGTAAAATACGCGACGAGTTATTTTAATGTCTATGGCAGAACACACACGATCACAAAGTTCAGCGAGTAGTAACGCTGCGGAAAGTTCGAGTCGCGGTATAGTCAAAGCTTGAACCGGGGCCACGCGAGATTTCGCGCACAGTAGCTGGGATGAAATCCGAGTATTATCCTTTACACTTACTACGTAAATACACGCACCATACGCTTTTTCGCTGGCATCGGCGAACCCATGTAGTTCAACGTTCACGTCATTATCGAATAACACATATCTCGGTACAGTCATTTCGCGCACTTGGGGTAGTTTACCTGAATAGAGATTCCACCTGTCGAGGAAAGGAGCAGGTAGTGGGTCGTCCCAACCGCACTTTAACTTCCACAAGTCTTGAATAAGAATTTTTGCCGTTATGATAATAGGTCCAATAAAGCCGAGAGGGTCATACATGCGCGAAATTTCACTTAAAATTGACCTAAGATCACACGTGTCGCGATTTCACTACACTTATACGCTAACGTGTCACATTTAGTGTTCCAAATACTTCCTAACGTAGTTACACTTTCCGAAAAGTCACGAGTTAAAATTGTCACCGGGTCACGATTGTCTGTATGAAAGCACTCAAACACATTGTTATTGTTACTCGCCCACTTTTTTTCGAATTCACCCCTTTTAAGTAGAGCACTCACTTGGTCCCTTATTACAATTAACTCTTCGATAGAGTTTGCACCTGTAATAAGGTCATCCACATAAAAGTCATTTAAGCACACTTTGCTGCCAACGGGATAATTATGTGACTCAATATTCGCGAGTTCACGCACCGATCGAATAGCTAAATAAGCAGCGGTAGCTGTTCCGTATGTGACGGTTGCAAGCTCATATGAGATGAGCTTATCCTGCGGGCGATCTCTCCACCAAATCCTCTGGTACTTCCTGTCTGTTTCACGAATTTCGATCTGCCTGTACATTTTTGTGATGTCTGCGGTAATTACGAATTTTTTCACGCGCATTCTCGTCATTATAGAAAATAAATCCTCTTGTAACGAAGGGCCTATCATTAAAGTGTCATTTAACGATACTCCTGTAGAGGACGGCGCGGATGCGTCGAACACAACTCTAAGTTTTGTGGTGAGACTTTCGTTTTTTATTACACAGTGATGCGGCATGTAATATCCATCTGTAATGTTTCCCGTGGTAGGGTGCATATGTTCTAATTGTAAGTACTCACGCATAAATTCTCTGTATGCCTCGTAGACGTCGGGCTGCTTGGCAAGTCGTCGCTCTAATGCGAAAAACCTATTTCGTGAGGAAATACTTGAATTTCCTAGAGGTTTCTCATTCTCTCTGAAGGGTAAGGCCACCTCAAATCGACCCGTGGAATCTCTCGACACTGTTGATTTAAAATGTTGCTCACATTTTCGGTCTTCTCCAGTAAACGTAGGCTGTTTGTAATTTTCGACTTCCCAGAAACGTGACACAAGTTCGTTGATTCCGACAAAGCCGACCGTCGCGCTGCTGGATGCCTGTGGATTATCGGCTTGTGGTGCTTGACCGGCCACAATCCATCCAAAGTGGCTGTTAATCAGGTGTAATGGTCCCATTGATAAACGCCCGCCACTTATCACGTCAAAGAAATGACACGCCCCGATGAGCAGGTCAATTTTTGCAGGTACACAATATTTTGGGTCTGCCAGTTGAACACCCGTGGGTAGGGTTAATCCTCGAACATCAATCGGTTTATTAGGGAGATTTCCAGTGATTTTATCCATAATTAACGCATAAATTGAAATGTTGAACTTTGACAGCCGCGATTGAACGTTTAGATGCACCATTTCGCCGATATTAGTTTGTGCTCCACCAATTCCGATAATCGGCGCGGAAAGAGAGTGTCTCTTTAGGCCGAGCCGATTTACACACGAACTTGATATGATGTTGGCTTGTGAGCCGGAGTCCAATAAAGCGCGAATATGTTGCGTCTTACCCCGTGTATCCTGAATTTGCAGCACACATGTTGACAGTAGCACGTTAGATGGCGAATATGCTAGGTTTGACACGGAAGCAGCACTATTTTGTTGATTTGTTTCGCGATTGATATGTAATAAGGAGTGGTGTCGCTTATTACATTCGCGACAGTTACTTGATTTACAAGTCTTTGTAGTGTGGTTGTTTCCCAAGCAATTGTAGCACAAGTTTTTTGCTCTCACGAGTTCAACACGTTCGTCCACAGTTTTACTAAGAAACACGTTACACTTATATCTCGAATGATCGCCCGCACAAAACACACACTTTTGTTCGTTAGATTGTACTGCAAACGATTTAACACGGGGCTGCTGATTTGACGTTGTTCGAGATTTGTTCATCGCTTCTAGTTTTTGAGACTTTTTGGTGAGATATGCCTCCATCTCCGCATATGTGGGTATTTTGCTGCAAGTTTCACCCTCCCAGTCACTTTGTAAATCTGTATCGAGCTTTTCAGCCACTAACTCGACAAGAAGATCGTCCCAATCATCAGTTTTCCGATTAATTGATTTTAATGCGGCCAAGTTTAGCGCCACTAAATCAATTAATTGTCGCAGACTAGTGAGATTTTCTTTTTTCACAGCAGGAAGATGGATTAGAGCTTGCTCATGCCTCTTTAAAATAAACCGCTCGTTTTGATATCGTTTCTTCAGAAGAGTCCACGCTGTATCGTAAGAGGCATCCGACATCTGAATAGTTTTTAACATTTGAGCTGCTTCGCCTTTAAGCGAGCTCCGTAAGTAATGAAATTTTTGTACATCACCAAGCGATAAGTTTTCGTCAATGAGGGATGTAAATTCGTCGCGAAAACCCTGCCACTCGTCGTACTTTCCACTAAAAGTCGGCAACTCACTGGTAATTTCACTTGGGGTGATTCATTACTGTTTGATAGCTGCCTGCCGTTGTGTGCAGCCGCAGCTTGTATTGCAGAGACTGCACTCTTGATTTTAAGATAGTCTCCTCTGAATTGCTGCAGTTCATTCGTAATGTCCACATCGTTGTCAAACAGTTCACTAGCTATTGTTTTAAGGTCGTTGAGACTTGGTTGAAATTCAACCCAATGTTGCACGATTAAATCTTCGTCCCGATTCGTTTCCGCAATGAGCGTCTGGAGTGTGTCTTTTTCACTGATAATGTTCTGTTTTTGCCACTGTAGTTTTTTAACAATGACTGCCATGTTGATAGATTTCATGAAAGTTTCACAATGAGTTCAGGTAGAATTGTTCGTTTACGTACGGTTGTAGCTTAAATAACTCACGCCCTAACACAACACAAAAAACGGAGAGTTACTTAAGACGGTGTACTTGTAAACGACGCGAAGTTCCTCCACTGACTTTACACGTTAGCAAAGTTCACAAAGTATCACAATAGTTCACTAATTCGCGTTCGACGGACCATGAATATAACGCGGGTTCGCGATTTGGTTTCAAAATTAAGGATACCAGTATATTGAAATAAATGGCTTTATTACAACTACTGACTAATAAATAATAACAAAAAATATAACAAAAGGACTTAGAAAAATAACAGAAAAGTAATGAAAGTATAACGCGGAAACGACCGAAGGGCACGATGTTTAGTGTTTGAAAGTTAAGACAAGACTCCCTGGGGATGGAGGTTTAAAGTGGTAGGTTTTAGCAAGAAGTGACGGGATTGGTTAGATATAGAAAAGAGGGGGTTTAGTAGAAGAAAATAGATATAACATTTCAGACAAGAAAGATAAGGATCGCTAGTTGTAGAGAGGGAGAATCAGGGGTTTTTCGGGTCTGGCGTTTTGGGCCGGGAAGGGACGTTTACGACTTAATCCCTCGCGCACGGCTTAGTCGTTATTGCCCCCAATTGCGCACGATTTTGGCTCAGTGAAAGGAAATACAGAAAAATGTACACAATGGTGTATTGCCCTTCGGTCGTTTCCCTAAATAAGCAAAAATATGTGTAGTCACGTTTGGGTGCACGTAAAGTTCGGAATTTGAAATATATACAATAACACAATAATTTAATTGAGACGATTCAGTAAAATCCGCGTAAACAGTGTTCGTAATCCTTCCCATTTGTAATAATTTTTTGTGCCATAGTTTTACCAATATTTGCAAAATAGTCATTAAATTCATTTGCCATTTCCAAGGAATCATGTATTTCTTCGTTTTGTTCGTTATTTAGATGTGTTGGTGTAGTTTTTGGTACATCTAGGTTTGCGGAGTGTTTGATGAGCTTCCATAATTCTCTATTGGTATTACATTCATTTACTTTGTCTTGGTAATTGGTAATAATTGGTAATACGTTTTTTGCTTCGCGTATAGCGCTAGTTACAACATTTCTTTTAGTTTTATAACCAGAATATAGTTCTGGATCATGATCAGTTCTGCAGAGACATGGTGCGTCGCTGTGCTGCCGACCGTGCGTTCCTGGATAACGTGGTTTTCTCCGACGAAGCGACATTCCAGCTGAATGGTCAAGTAAATCGCCACAATTGTCGTTATTGGTGTGACGCGAATCCTCACTGGATGAGCGACATTCACAGCCAGTATCCGGAGAAGCTGAACGTTTGGGCAGGTTTTTCTAAACATGGAGTTGTGGGGCCGTTTTTCATCGAGGGCAACTTGACTGGCGAAAAGTATTTAGATTTGTTGCAAGATGAAGTGGTACCAGCAATTAATCATTTGTTCCATGGAAACGTGCAAAATGTGTGGTTTCAACAAGATGGCGCCCCTCCCCATTACGCCGTGAGAGTGAGGCAGTTTTTGGACCGTACATTTCCCAACCGTTGGATCGGACGACGCGGCCCTCTTGAATGGCCTGCGAGATCGCCGGATTTGACCCCACTGGATTTCTTCTTCTGGGGATTTGTGAAGAACAGCGTGTACACTAACAGACCTGCCAATTTAGCTGACTTGCGGAATCGCATCATGGACCAGGCTGCATTAGTTATACCGCAAATGAGGACCAACGTGATCAACGATTTTCACAGCCGACTGGGTCAGTGCCAAGGCCAGAATGGCGGTCAGTTTGAACATTTGCGATAAGGAAGAAGACGATTTGGCGGCGGAGATGCAACATCAAACCACCGGAAGTGCAACAATCAGCCCTTTTCAGGGCTACATGATGTGCAAAATCCGATCATGCAACCCCCCCGTGGTGCACATCGGGTCACGCTAATGCCGACGGTATTGTAAAGTTAATTTTGATTTTAGTAGAAAGTGGGGAAAAAGCCAAAATAACGAAATGATTTTTTTAATAACAATAACATAACCAATTTTAGATCAGGGATCAAAAAATGAGACAACCAAAATTACTTTGATTAAAAAAACAGCAATTACCCCTTATATGACTAAATAGAGCTTTAAAAATAAAAAAAGACGTATTTTATACCATCTTGATCCGATGAGGTGTTCTTGAGATATTCAACCGTTTCCAAACTATTGGGACACCCTGTATATTAGAATTAATGCACGGCTCATAATTATCTTGTATGTATTCATTGTTTTATGTTTTATATTTAGTTATATTAGTTTAAGTGATGTACAATCTTATATAGGAAATGTAATTTCCGTGATTGTATAAATAAATAAATAATTGTTTAAAGTGTGTAAAATTATAATTGAAATAATGTAAAAAGGTTTATTCCGTAAATAAAGTATTATTATAATTATTATAGTATATTCTGAACTTCACATTAAATCAGTGTTGTAGACGCGTTGCGCATGAAGTAAAATTTCGAGTTTAGAAAAGCCTGAAAATTTGCATTCGAGCACAACTCTCGTTTTAAATAAATCAGTGCTTGAATAAGAATTTCGCATTGAATAAAAATTTAATTAAATTGAATTTTTCATGTATGTTCATACATTAAACATAATATGATTGCGTAATTCAGTAACATGTATATTTAAACAATAACAATTCGTGCTACTATTTTTATTTTTTTGGAGAAATTACCATGACCCACTACAAACAACAACTTCTTGCGCTTATAAAGCAAATGTGTTGAAAAATTTGAAGACCAGTCGTAATGGTGACATTAAAATAGACGACAGCGAAGGCGTCATCACAATTAAAACCGATTATTCATCGCAAAAACTGGAATTTAATACTCTACTACTATAAGGTTAGTATCAGTGCGGCCGTCGTAAATATAAAATGTAACTTAAGTGAATATTGCAGAATGAATTAATTACCTGATAAAGTAAAATAATTTTAAACATTAAAAGTGCGATTCTTTTCGCAATCTACAACAAGTTAGTCTTACAAAGACTATATCAAACACGCATTAAAATAATTTTGTTATTGAAAAAAAATAAAAACTAATAATAATGAAGTGTGGGTGTTTAATTGAATTCACTTGGTTTAAAACACTAGATTTAAACTTTGTTTAAAAAATTTATAAAAACACTTGGTTATTGTTTCACTATTTGTTTTTATTTTTGAAAAACTGACTAGTTTCGGTCAGGCGACCATTTTCAAAGTTATTACAAGAAATTATTACAAAGTTTAAATCCAGTGTTTTAAAAAATGTTTCACCAAGTGATGGATGAGTCTACAATTAAAAGTTCACTTGGTTTGTTTTACTAAAAATTATTATTATTATTTTATTTATTTTATTTTTAGTAAAACAAACTAAGTGAATTTAATTAAACACCTATACTTAGTAGAAATATTTTAGTAAGTGAATAATGTGAGACAAGTTAATAAATAATGAAGTGATTTAAATTTATTAAATATTAGTTTTGTATACAAATAGTCGGTTTTAGGTGGATGAATCGCATGATTTGGTTAGGAGAAAAATCCATTTGTAAAATTAATTAACGTAAGATTAAACTTAAGCAGTATAGTTTAAACTTGACTTTAAATCCGTGTTTACACGCGTGGCGCATGAAGTAAAATTTCGAGTTTAGAAAAGCCCAGAAAATTTGTCTCGGGTCGCTGCGCGACCCTCGACAAATTTTCACAGGGCTTTTCTAAACTCGAAATTTTACTTCATGCTTAGTCTGGGAGTGGAAAACATTCGTTTAAGGATTCAAATAGAACTCATTTAAAAAACAAGGAATGTCGGAAAATGTACAGGTTAGGCGTATGTTTACCTTAAAGAAATTATTTTATTATTTCCTTCAAATCTTTAGATATTCGTTGTTTTTTTTTAATTCAATTTGAGGCTTTAAACGAGTGTTTTCCACTCCCAGACTAAGCATGAAGTAAAATTTCGAGTTTAGAAAAGCCCCGTGAACATTTGTCGAGGGTCGCGCAGCGACCCGAGACAAATTTTCTGGGCTTTTTTTCCAAATTCATTTATTTTATACATCTACAAAGATACAATTATATGATTATTATGGTAGTTTTCCCATTTTTTGAATTGCCTGGTCCTTGTATTTGTATTTTCGTGGTCTTTCCTTCGGTCCTCGCCTCGTGATGTCTGGGTTGGGCCCAATCTCGGGCTAACGATATTAAAGGAAGCTGGTTGGTTTGTCTGATTGTATTATTCTTTTATATTATTTCGTTATTTATGAGTTTATGTTTGATTTTTAGTTTGAATGGAACAAGTTTTAATGATTTTATATGTGTTGGAAGGTTATTATATTTGTTTATTATGTCCGTTGTCAAGTGTTGGGAGCGTTGAATTTGTGTTGAATTTGTGTTTTTGTGTTGAATTTGTCTGTTCTGAGGTCTGATTTTCGTCTTGTTTTGTAGTTGTGTATTTGTTTTAGTTTAAATCTGAGTTTTTATGTGGTTGTGTTGCATTTTGTAAAGCATTAATAAATTATTGTATGTTATTAGTTTTTTTTATGTCTAGTTCGTTTGTGATTTCGTATAACATTTTTGTACTAGTTTTTTGGTCCAACATATAGAGTATTTTTAGTATTTTGCTTTGTTGTCGCTGTAGCATTTGTAGATTTTTTCCAGTAGTGTTTCCCCATATTGTTCAAAGGTAGTTAGTTAATGTTGGATGTAAACAAAGCGTGATAGACCGATCTTTTTTTATTTTTTGGTATGTATTTTCGAATTTTCCATAGTGCTCCGATCGTAGTTGAGTTTTTTTTTCTTTATTTTATATATGTGTTCGTCCCACTGTAAATTCTTGTTTATTTTTAAGCCAAGATATTCGATATTGTCGGTTTGTTTAATTATTTTGCCGTTTATTTTTATTGTGAGGTTTGTTGGCTGTTTTTTTTTGGCTGAAAATCATATATGTTGTTTTATCTTGATTTATTGTTAGTAGGTTGTTAAAAAAAAACATTTTTCTAAGAGTGTTAGATCCGCTTCTATTTTTTCCTCAATTTCCATTTGATTGTTTCCCGTATATACTATACATGTCTTAAGGTTTGTAGAATACCTAAATAGTTTTATTGTATATTACGTACCTACTTGACTACAAATAAAGTTTATTATTATTATTATTATGTATCGTCGGCATATATATATATATATATATTAGGGTGGGTCGAAAATTTTAGATTTGAGACGGGTAGTGAAAAAATGATAGTTTTTATGATTCTATGTAAGGGAGCGACCGTGGTTTCGATCATGGGTTTACCCCCAGCTCGCACAAATGCCTCAAAAATGGCCATTTTGGTAGTTTTCTCATATTTCACCCAATAGATTATACTGTACATGTTATATGTGCGACTTTTTGGTCACAAATTACTCATGGGTCTTCAACCTTTAGATAAAGTCCATTGGGACCATATTTTGATGGTAAACCGGTGGAGTTATTGCTCTCTGAAAATATCGATTTTTGGGGGTAAAACTGCGAGATGCTTGTTACAATGATAAATAGGTAACAATTAGCTTTTAAACCACCTCATTTACTAATTTAGACTTTAAACTGCACCGCAAGCGCCTGAAGTTGGTTTTCGACCGAAGAAAAACTTTGTTTTTGACATTCATTTTCGATTTTTTACCTCAAATTTGCGAAAAAACACGAGACTCTTATTAAAGTGATTAACAGGTGATGATTAGCTTCTAATCCACTCATTGTTTAAATGTAGAATCTAAACTGCACCGCAAGCTTATGTAGTTCTCTTTCGACCAAAGGAAAACTTTGTTTTTGCCGTTTACTTTCGACTTTTTAGCTTAAATCGTCGAAAATGTTGAGTGGATTATTGCTGTGATAAATTGTCTAAATGTGGACTTAAAAACCACTCTCTGTCCTAATTTAACATCTTAACTTCACCGTTAGCTCATTACACTGAATTCCGATCGAAGAAAACTTTTGTTTAAGCCTATTTTTGACTTTTTATTTTCTGATGTGCCTATGTCAGGTTTGGTTAACAAAATGTTGAATATAGTGTACTAAACTAATTCTCTACACTCATTGAGCACAATAACTTGATATCAGATTCATAGGATATGGAATTAAGGAAAATGATACATTTGCAGAGGCACACAACTATGTAACTGAAAGAAGTGTAATGCAAAGTATGATGCATTATTATTTTTTCATTTATTTTTATTTATAATATTACAGTCTATAATCTCGTTTTGTCTCGAACGTTGGCATTTTCTTCTGAGAATCTAAAGTCTTTCTAATATTTGACTCTCGAGCATTTTGCCCGCACACGAGATGCGAGTACACTATATTCAACATTTTGTTAACCAAACCTGACATAGGCACATCAGAAAATAAAAAGTCCAAAATAGGCTTAAACAAAAGTTTTCCTCGATCGGAATTCAGTGTAATGAGCTAACGGTGAAGTTAAGATGTTAAATTAGGACAGAGAGTGGTTTATAAATCCACATTTAGACAATTTATCACAGCAATAATCATCTCAACATTTTCGACGATTTAAGCTAAAAAGTCGAAAGTAAACGGCAAAAACAAAGTTTTCCTTTGGTCGAAAGTGAACTACATAAGCTTGCGGTGCAGTTTAGATTCTATATTTAAACAATGAGTGGATTAGAAGCTAATCATCACCTATTAATCACTTTAATAAGAGTCTCGTGTTTTTTCGCCAATTTGAGGTTAAAAATCGAAAATGAATGTCAAAAACAAAGTTTTTCTTCGGTCGAAAACCAACTTCAGGCGCTTGCGGTGCAGTTTAGAGTCTAAATTAGTAAATGAGGTGGTTTAAAAGCTAATTGTTACCTATTTATCATTGTACCAAGCATCTCGCAGTTTTACCCCCAAAAATCGATATTTTCAGAGGGCAATAACTCCACCGGTTTACCATCAAAATATGGTCCCAATGGACTTTATCTAAAGGTTGAAGACCCATGAGTAATTTGTGACCAAAAAGTCGCACATATAACATGTACAGTATGATCTATTGGGTGAAATATGAAAAAACTACCTAAATGGCCATTTTTGAGGCATTTGTGCGAGCTGGGGGTAAACCCATGATCGAAACCACGGTCGCTCCCTTACATAGAATCATAAAAACTATCATTTTTTCACTACCCGTCTCAAATCTAAAATTTTCGACCCACCCCAATATATATATATATATATATATATATATATGGTGTTCCTGATAATTTTAGTTCCATCATGTCGTTTATATATATTATATATAGGAGTGGTGGTAAATTACCTCCTTGAGGTACGCTATAATCTGCGCATTTTGGGTTACTTTTTGTTCCATTTATTCTTGTCGTCTGAGGTCTGTTGGTGAGGTATGTTTTTATTAGTTTGAGCTCGTTGTTTTTTATTCCGATCGCATTTAATTTTTCAATTAGTTTCGTTTTTAATATTGTGCCGAATGCTTTTTTCATATCGATGAAGATGGCTACGGCTATATTCTTTTTGTCAAGATTATTTTTTATGGTATCTATTATTTCATGTGTTGCCGACAGCGTTCCTCATTTCTGTTGATAGGCATAGGCTGATGGTGTATTATTTTATTATTTTTTAGGTGGTCTTGTAGTTGTTTCGTATAACCTTTTCTAATATCTTATTCAGGGAGGACAATACGGATATTGGTCTATAATTTTCGGGGTTTTTTCTATCTCCTTTTTTGTGTATTGGTATTATTATTGTATTTTTCATATAATTCGGGTATATATATATATATATATATATATTGGTTAATACTGTATTTGTTATTTTTGTTATTATAGGTATTAGCGGTTCTTTATTTTGTTTTAGTATATCGTTTGTAATGTTGTCAAATCCTGGGGCTTTACGGTCGTGTAGGTCGGTAATTATTCGGTTTATTTCCTCGCAGGTAATTGTTTTAAGTGTCATGGTTTCGATATTTAGGAGTGTTGTTATTGTTGATGTTGGTTGTATTTTTGAGTTTTTAATTTGGTTTTCCGCTAGCACTTTCCCAATGTTTGTAAAGTAGTCGTTTATTATATTAGCAATTTCTTCATTATTCGTTGTGAGGGTGTTCTTTTCTGTTCTGATTTCTTTAATATAATTTATGCTTTTGCTGTTCTTCTTTATCTGTTTATTAATACTTTTCCATAGTCTATGGGGGCTGTTGCTATGTTTTTCGAAATTATTTTTAAAGTATTGGTTTTTAGTATTTTTTATTAGCGTACTTGTGTTTTTCTTCTGATCTGTGTATTTTTCTTTCAATAGTTGGTTTGTGGGGTTGTTTTTATGTCTTTTATATATTTTGTTTCTTTTATTTATTTCGTATATTATTTCTTTAGTTATCCAAGGGCATTCCTGTCTTCTTTTGATTTTTGTTGTATGTTTATTATTCTCAATTATTTCTTGTAGTGCTTTTGTTAGTTGTTCAAAACTTTCAATTCTTTGTATGTTTATTTTTAATATTTCTTCGGATATTTGTTTGCGGTTTGTTTTAATTTTGTGGAAGTATTCGTAATGTGTTTTTATCTGGTTTGGTGTATTTAATTCAGCAATAATAGCTCCATGATCTGATACATTTGTATGGTCTATTTTAATTAGTTTTATCAATTTGTCATTGTTTTTAATTATGTGGTCGATTATAGAGTGATTTCCGTTATAGTTTGTTCGGGTAAGTGATGATTTCCATATTTTATTCATTATTGTATAGTTGCTTTGTGTCCGTGTGTTTCTGTATAATCTGGTTGTATTGTTTTTTTCTAATAGGTTAATGTTTATGTCTCCAATGATGATGTGGTCCTTTTTTCTGTTTATCAGGTGTTGTTTTAATGTAGCTTTCAGTTGTGCATAGGTTACTTCAGGTGGTTTGTATATTAGTGATATTGAGGATTTGTCGTTTTTTATTTGGGCTGTAATTATTTGGATTTTATATTTTGTAACATTCGTCAGTACTTCATATTCCGTATCCTGTCTATTCCGCCTCCTCTCGTATCTCTAGAGTTGTATATGGTTTCGTAGTTGTTTAGGTTATATAAGTGTTCGTTGTGGGGTGATAGCCATGTTTCAGTTATTGCGATTATTTGTGGGCTGTTATAAAATGTTGGTATTAGTTCAAGTTCTTCGTGTTTGTTTTGTAGGCTTCTTATATTATGAAGGTAGATGCAGTTCATAATTGTGTTTATTTTGTATTTTATCTTTTTATATATTTTTTGAATTACATAATTTTGTCTAAATCGCAATAAGACTTTATTTTAATTTTTTCGCTGGTATCTGCTTTCCTAATGTATATAGAGCCATCTCTTGTCCAAAGATACTTATAGTTGTTTTCCTTTTTTAATGATCTTGCTTTATAGAATAATGCATTTGTAAATGTTGTCACCTGTTCATTTATATAGATGTCCGTGTCGCTGCCATTTAATTCGCATTCTTTCGTGGTTATGGAACCTATTGCTTTTCTGGCTTCTAGTATTTTTATTTTGGATTCTTTTGATAATGAAGGTTTAAATTAAATTACACTTGGTTTGTTTCACAATTTTTTACTTTACTATTTACTCGACTAGTTTCGCGTTTTACAGCATTATACTGACACAATAATCCCCAATTCTTCAAATCACACAAACCAAATTAAGTTTAGTATATTTAACTCATACATAAATCGGCTAATAAACATTCCATTGAGTAATCAAGATTTCGCCATGGAATTAGCAACCATAAAAACAATAGCTCGCAACAATAGATATAATGCTGAAATTGTTGATAACATCTTAAAAAAGAAAAAGAAAAAACAATTGATGAAACACTTCTATATCGAAGAAATTAATGAAATAAAATGGGCCAAACTTAATTATGTTAAGGATTTGTCAAATAAAATTATAAACAATATAAAGGGTAATGAATTTCGCATCATATGCACTAACCAGACAAATTTAGGAAAACTACTTATAAACAATAAACCCCCCATAGACAAATTAAAAAAGTGTGGAGTGTACGAACTAAAGTGCAGTGAATGTGATGCATTATACATAGGACAAACAGGAAGAACTTTTCAGACAAGACTAACAGAACATAAAAAATCAATTATAAATAACAAACAGTGTACAGGGATTTCAAAACATTGTATAATTAACAACCACTTTATAGATGTTAATAATTTAAAAATTCTATATTCAGGTAATAAGAGCCGTAATTTAAACCTCAGGGAAGGCCTAGAAATAAATAGGGCAATAAAAGACGGAAAACACCTCGTCAACGACAATGAGAATATTTGGAATTCCCCAATCTTAAAATCCCTTATTACCTGACCATATATAAGCTTGTTGGTATCTTTTGTAATTCACTCCAGATAATGCTGTAAAACGCGAAACTAGTCGAGTAAATAGTACAGTAAAAAATTGTGAAACAAACCAAGTGTAATTTAATTTAAACCTTCATTATCAATATTTAAAAATGTTTCACCAAGTGATAAGTGAGAAAATTATTCAAGAAATATTGGATTCTTTTGTTTTCAGTGTTATTATGATAGGACTTTTTTCGTTGTAATTATCTTTTCTTTGTGTTACTTTAAGTAAAACACTTTGTTTATAACTTTCAAAAATTGTTTATTTTGTATTCACAACAAATGTTTCGCCAAACTGTGGCTTCTTCAGGTGAAGAACAAGTGATTAACTTAACCTAATTACAACGTATATATAGGGCTAGCTGATAAGTAAGAGGGGTGGGGGTTACAGTTTTAAATTGAGCAATGGGGAGTTATTAATATCTGTCTGATCGTTTAGTAATTGATCGCTGAATTTTCTTTTGTTTATTTCGGTGCTTTCCAGGATGTTTAATTTTCTTCCTTTCTTCTCGATGTGTAGTGTTTGGAAGTCTTCGTTGAAGTTGTGGCCTTCATCTAGCAAGTGGTTGGAATAAGTCGAGTTGTTTTTCTTTTTCTCGAAGCTGGTTTTATGTTCGTTCATCCTTTCTTGAAAGGCTATCCCAGTTTGGCCGACGTATACTTTAGGGCAGTCACCGCAACTTAACAAATAGACACCGCTATGTCGAGCTCTGGATATTCTATCTTTATTATTTTTTATGTATTTTCCTAATTTGTTGTCTGTTTTATACGCAATTTTAATATTTAGTTTTTCTAACTTTTTAGTGATAACATTAGTTTCTTTGCCTGTGTATGTGAAAGATTAATAATTTGTTTGGGGGTTATTTTTTATTAAGGGGTAAATTGAATTTATTATTGTTTGTTTTAGTTTTTTATTTAATATTTTATCTATTATTGATTTTTTGAAACCATTACTAGTTGCTTTTTGATAAATTATGTTTAACTCTTTTTTGTAATTTTCTGTTGACATAGGAATTGATAAAAGTCTGTGGATCATACTGTTGTAGGCTGCAAGTTTTTGTGAAAATGGGTGTGTTGAATTAAAATGTATTGTACTATCTGTGTGTGTTGGTTTATGGAATATTGAAAAATTATGTTTATTGTTTATTTTAATATTGTTAAATCTAAGAAATTGATCGAATTATCAACTTTTCTTTGTGTGCTGGCAATATCTTCTCTTTCAATTTTAACTTTCAGATTTTTTAGTACCACTTCTCCGGTTTTGTCGTTTTTTTCTTGTCTATGTATTCCTGTTATTATTATATTTGTTACTACTTCCGATGAATATTGATTCGAAAAAGCAACTTGTTAGATGAATTTAATTTCGGTTCATAATGGTCAGTAAATAATATCCTTAAACTTTGGTGTAGTTAGAGGTGTATTAATCAATACTTAAAAATATTTACAGAAAATATACAAGTGAAAATGTCGCGTTGCCGATGTTATTGTTCGTTGTAATGTCTGATTACTTCTGTTTGTCGTCGTCTGTTGTTGAGATGCTCGAAAGGGCTGGGGGTGGTACCCAAAGAGAAAGTGGCGGTGGTGACTTCACCCTAATTGGTTGTTGGATGATAAACCTACCACCACTTTCACAGTGTTGCCAAACCGCCTTCATATTTGGTGACGAAGCGCGTGGGTCTGGCACCCACGTGGTAGAAAAACCCGCTGAGCCCTTTTCGGCCAAGGGCTGGTAATACCGCACTTTTCGCGGAACACAAACAATAGCGCACTAAACTCTTTAGAAATGTACACATTTCTTCATAAGTAATAAAAATCTATACAATTTCTAATTGCCCTGTGCACAGCCCGGGCACCCCTTATGTTAATGAGGGTTGGGTTACGGCGTATCAGGTAAAGCTGTAACAATATTGTTTTGTATTTTTTCCATTTCCATCTTTTCCATTTGGTATTCCAAGTTTCGTCCTCGTTCGTTAAGTTGTTCATTGTCTTTCATTTTTTCTTTTAGTATATTTTTTCTTTTTGTAGTTCATCGAATTTTCCGCTTAAGAATTCAACCGATTTTTTTAGTTCTTTTACTTCGGTTAGGATTTCCTTGATAGAGGAGTTTTCTTCTTCGCTCTCGCTAGTAGGCGGTTTTCCTCTAAGATTTTGACCTTTTCCCATTTTGTGTTTATTTTATATTGTAAGGTTTAAGTATAATGTATAGGTACGTGTTTTATTAGGTATAGGATATTTGGACAGAATACAGGGGCACAATTGCTTCACACCGACTCCGCCAGTGGTGACTAAGATTTTCACAATACAGCGATGGCGACGGAGGGGATATACTAGAGTACAGTTGGTAGTTAATTTGGAGAGTGTAGTAAAATGTCAGTAGTTTAGTGTGGATTTAATTTAATTTAATTAAATTTAAAAAGCGCCTTGATGGGATGCGAACTTCTGTCGGCTGGGTATGAGTTCTTGACTTTACCACTGCGCTATTAAGCTTTGTGATTAAATTGTTTTATTTTGTTAATGTTATTGGGATAACATTAATTTTTATTTAATAATAATAATAATAATAATAACAAATTTATTTCCAATGGAATTACAGTACAATACAATTATACAACAATTACACGAAAACAAGTCAACAAAAAAAAATACAATGTATATTTACATATTTAATTTGTACAATAGAATTCATCCATATTATATGGTTCTAATGCTACAAGTTGATTGTAGAGTGATTTTTTCATTGCCGTGTATGACTTTGCTTTCTTTATCTCTTTGGGGAGATGATTAAAAAGCTTGAGACAAGTGTAATGAGGTCCTTTCTCAAAAAAACTTGATTTATGAGCAGGATAACTATACTCAACTCCATGTCTCGTACTATATACATCTCTCAAACGATGCTGCTCAAATAAGTGTCTATGTTTCCACAAGAACTTGATGCATTCAAATTTGTACACTCCGTAGCAAGTCAGTATGTTCGCACGTTTGAAGTAGCCCCTGCAACTGCTGTCATATTTAAGTTTGTACATAATACGCAGTGCCCTCTTTTGCGTCACAAATAAAGGCACTACTATGACCCCAGAATATTATGCCATATTTTAGGTTTGAATAGAAATAAGAGTAATAGAATATTCTCGCTATTTCAATATTTGCATTTTTTGATAGAATTCTCAACCCATAACATGCTTTGTTGAGCTTTTTCCCTAATATATCTACACGTTCTTTATAATTTAGTGTTTCGTCCATCGTTATACCTAAAAATTTAGAATGGGATGTGAACGAATAGATTTTATTATTTAGCGAAATTGATTCTGGAGTACTTATTCTCTGACTTATTTTAAAAAATGTGCAATTGGTTTTTAATGTGTTTAGAATCAGTCCATTATTTATGAGCCATGTTTCTGTCGATTCCATAGCAACATTGCCTTGGCTTTTTATACCCGTATACTAGACAGTAATATATTAGTGTCGTCTGCGTAGTTAAGAAATCGACAAGTATCCTCCATGCCAACACTTATGTCATTCATAAAAATTATGAATAGAAGAGGGCCCAGAATACTGCCCTGCGGAATGCCCTTATTGATATCCAGGACATCTGATAATACATTCGACCCACTCGATGAATCTCTTATCTTCACAGTCTGTTTTCTGTTCAGTAGGTATGATTTTATTAACTTATTTTCAGTTTCTTTGATTCCATAGTGGAATAGTTTAGTTAAGAGTATCGTGTGTTCGATTGTATCAAATGCCCTGGATAAATCCAGGAACACACCACAAACCAGATCCCCTTTGTCTAAGCATGAATAAATAGCTTGTAGATAGTCAAACAGTGCTGTTTCAACACTTTTACCCTTCAGAAATCCATGTTGGGAGTTACTAAATATACGATTGTCATTAGAAAAAGTGTATTATTTGGGTTGCTATTAAAGATTCCAGTAGCTTTGAGAAAGTACTTAGGACACTTATTGGTCTG
Source organism: Philonthus cognatus (assembly GCA_932526585.2). Classification (NCBI taxonomy): domain Eukaryota; kingdom Metazoa; phylum Arthropoda; class Insecta; order Coleoptera; family Staphylinidae; genus Philonthus; species Philonthus cognatus. Next base: position 10,577,631 of record OW052252.1, on the reverse strand, counting down.
TAATTCTCAAAATACTGCCGATCACCTTTTTTATAAACGGGTGTGACAATCGCATATTTCATATCATCCGGGAACATTCCTGTCTGTAGGGAGTAATTGAAAATGTGTTTTAGGGGTTCTATTATTTTATGAATACATTTTTTTATTACAATGGCTGGGATTTCATCGGAACCACTGCTCATTTTATTGTCCATTTTATTGACAATGTTTAAAATATCGGTATTAGAAATGGGCTTAAATTTAAAACGATAATTATTTACAGGTATATTACATATATAATTATTAGACTGAGGAATTTGATTTATAATTATTTTTTGTGCAATTTCTTTAAAAAATGTATTAAATTCATTGGCTTGTTGTTGTGGATTTTCTGTGAAAGGCAATATAAATTCTTTTTTATTTGTATTTACAAGGTCTGATATTATATTCCAGGATGCTTTAGCTTTGTTGGTTGAATTATTTAATTTATTCTCATATTGTTTATTTTGTTCTGCTTTTAGTAAATTATTGTAATGTATTTTTGCATTTTTTAAGTGAATTTTATATTCCGGAAAGAAGACGATAAGAGTTTCGTATAAATCAATAGATGTTTTACATTGTTCAATTTCCGTATTTGTAATGCGAGATTTATGCTGTTTGCAATTTGTTTTAATATTTCGTACCGGAAAGTATTTATTTAAGTAGAGCATAAATGTATTCATAAAAACTTTATATTTTTCATTAACATTATCTCCTAAGAATGCATCCTCAAAATATTCTCCGTCCAAGTCGTTACAGAAATCATTGAGTAGGTAATCTGAAAATTGCCTACCTTTTTTATAGCTAGGCTGCTTACGTAATTCTAACTTTGTGGAGATAAGCTGTGCAGAATGATCAGAAGTGTACATATTAATCTTGCTGTAATAAACATTATTACGGCTAATATTAGTTACAATATTATCAAGACATGAAGTTGAGCCTGTATGGTGCATTCTAGTATATTCGTTAACAGTTAATATTTCATCATAAGATTCAATTAAGCTTGCAAGCATCATTGATTCAGGTGAATTTGTTAAAGTATTGATATTAAAGTCGCCTGCTATAAAGTAATATGAATTTCTTTGTGTTAGCAGAGTAAGAATCTTATCAAAAATATTAAAAAATAAACCTAAATCACTTTCTGGTGTTCTATATATACAAACAACATATATTATGATTTTATCTATTTTTAATTCTGTACCTACACATTCAACTTGTTTACAAACAGTCATATTATTAATGACATTTACAGAAAGTGCCTCAATGTTGGATTTGCAATAAATTGCTACACCGCCATGTTCATGTTTGTCTCTGCAATAATATGAAACAAGCTTAAACCCCTTAACCATGCTATATGATTCTAATTGATCATTGGTTTGCCAATGCTCCGACAGACATAATATATCAAGTTCTTGGATATCATTTTGAATAACAGTTTTTATTTCATTAATACTTGTGCTTAGTGATTGTATGTTGCAGTGTAGCAATTTAAAGTTACAGAGTTTTGACAAAATTGTTTTATTATTAGTTGTTGTTAACTTTATCAGTTTTGTGAATGGATCTTTTTGGGGTGGATGAAAAAATTATATCTTGTGACATTTATTGCCGTTTCCCATGAGATGGGATTTTCAAGAATTTCTTTGTTGGAAAATGCAACCCCAATTTTGAAACTGCTGAATGTCGGGTTTTCATATTTTGGTGTTATTTTTTCACATACAATTTCTTTAAGGTGGTGTCTCTTAGTTAGTACGTCCTTTAATTTTTCTGCTGTCATATCTAGGGGATAGCGTGATACATGGAACCACGCGTTTCTTTCAACCGCTGTAATATTGGTTTCTTTTGTTCCGACAATTACTTTTTTTGTTCTTCTGCGTTTGACTAAGGTGAATTCCTCCGCGGATGTGGTTGGCGTACTCGGAGTTTCGAGTTGAGGCCGATCCTGATAGTTTGAACTCTTCGTGCGCTTAGGCAGGGGCGCTTGCGCTATCCCGTCCGTGCTGATTAACGCCGAATTTTTGGTATTTTCGAGTTGTAGGTTTTTATTAGCGGATTGGGCAGTGTTCTTTTTCGATGATTGTTGAGCATTTGTTAACACTGATTTATAGGTGTCGTTGCTTTTGTTTTGGTTTGCCGTTGAGCTAACATTAGCTATTTCTATTTTATCATTGATTTTAATTAAATCTGTATGATTTTGCTTTATCATCTCACTATGTTCATTTAATTTAGCATTTATTTGAACTAGTAGAGTGAATATAGACTGACCTTCATGGCGTGACATCAAGCATGATGAACATAACCACACAATATTTTCTTTGTTGTTTATTAGACGAACTTCAGTGTCTTTAAGGCCTGAACATGCACCATGCACCTCACTGTTACATATTCCTATGCACTGGATCCTCACATCAGTATTATTAATTGGTGTAGCACACACTTTGCAATTGTTTTTAACACAGCCAACATCACTTGGCGCCATGTTTAATTAACATTTAGTATGTAGTGTATTGAGTTCAGCTTGTGGTATTTTAGGTTATGATCTGTTCTCTACAGCAAATCATTTGTTACGTCTTTGTATGGATAACAAGAAAGCAGTCTTCATTAACTCACGCGAAATTTTACTTCATGCGCCACGCGTATAATTCACTGATTTCAAGTGACGTTTAAATATACATAGAGTTCACAATATTTTAGTGTTTTATACGCGTGGCGCATGAAGTAAAATTTCGAGTTTACAAAAGCCCAGAAAATTTGTCTCGGGTCGCTGCGCGACCCTCGACAAATTTTCACGGGGCTTTTCTAAACTCGAAATTTTACTTCATGCTTAGCCTGGGAGTGGAAAACACTCGTTTAAAGCCTCAAATTGAACTTAAAAAAACAACGAATATCTAATTTTCACGGGGCTTTTCTAAACTCGAAATATTACTTCATGCTTATTCTGGGAGTGGAAAAACTCGTTCGAAAATTCAAATTTAACGCTTTTATGAAAAGTTCGAATGTGTGAACATTTACAGCGTATACTTTCGGGTATGTATACAGGGTGTCTACGCTAAACCGTTCGTTAAAAGTTTATGAGGTTGCCGTTGCATCAAAAATTTGAAAAAAATCCTTGACACTCGGTTGAATCAGTGTGAAATATTTTCAACTTTATATCACTTCCGGTTCCACCGAAAGAAGCACCAAATTTGTTATTTTAAACGGAACACCCTATATATTAGTAATTTTTTAAATTCCTTGTTTAAATTGCAATATATTTTATTCGAACATATGCACACTAACTCTTATAGTTTTCAAGAAAAAACATTTTTTTCTAAAATTTTAGTCTCTAAAAGGCATCTTGAAATCTGTCTGTAAGTTCTCTTAAGAATAAGATAAAAATATGATTTATATCTCTACTTGTACCTAGAGGATGCCTCTATGGGTAAAGTAATTAGAAACTGTCAATTTTGACAATAAGTGTTCTTAAAATGTCAATATCGAAGTGCCCTCTTCAATATCTCGTAATTCAATTTTTTGAAATGGAATGACCAATTTTTTTATCACATGGTACTATTATACTCCTAAAGCAAGTAGTTTTCGAATTATTACGAAGATTCGTTTTTCGTAGCATTTATGCAGGGACAAAAAACGAATTATTGTTGTTGAATTTTCGATTCAGTCGATAATAACGCCACAGTTGGTGAGTGAGAAAATAAATCTGGATTAGACTTTCTCGTTTCTTGATCAAAAACAAAATAGCTAAGGTGAAAATTATTTTTACAAAATTTGTAGGTATTTTCGTTGGCTACAACTTTTATTTGAGTTATTTTTTGAACAGATCATAGAGATGAAATTAAGAACAGTAATAGAACCAACACTATCCGATTCACAAAGTGGATTCAGAAAAGGCCGAAGTGTACAAGACCATATATTCACGGTAAAGGAAATTATTGACAGGACATTAGCGCATGGAAAGGAGATATACATGGCCTTTATTGACATGGAAAAGGCATTTGACAAGGTACCAAGGTCAAAGATATGGGAAAGTCTACGGAAAAGGAATGTAAACGACAAACTAATTGCAGTAGTAAAATCGATCTATAAGAACACGAACAACATAGTAATGATCAAAAACATGAAATCGGAGAAGTTCACTACCGAAGTAGGAGTACGACAAGGGGGTGCACTTAGCCCACTACTTTTTATTACATTCATGGATGACATCATAAGGAAGAGTAATCAGGAAACCAAATCAATAAATATAGGCTACAAAAACCTACAAACAATAGAGCTTAGCGAGTGCGCATTCGCAGACGATATAGTATTAATCGGAAAAAATGAAAGAATACTACAACACAACCTACGGACCTAGAATGAAGTAATAAAAGCGAGTGGAATGAAACTAAACAAGACAAAAACCAAAGTTATGGCTATTACAAAGGAAAACACCAATTTAAATATTGAAATCGATCAACATCAGCTTGAGCAAGTAAATGTAATGCAATACCTAGGGGTTATGATAGAGGAAAGAGGAAGAAATGATACCGAGATAAACAGAAGGATAGAGAACACAAACAAAGTATTTTATACAATGAATAAAGGATTTATCAACAAAAGGGAAATTTCAAAACAAACCAAAATCAATGTATTTAAAGCAATATACAGACCTACACTAACATACGGATGTGAAAGCTAGGTACTATCACAACAACAAAAAAGTAAACTGCAGGCAGTAGAAATGAAATATCTTAGAAGAGTAAAAGGAGTATCGAAAATGGACAGAAACAGAAACGAAGAAATAAGAAGTGAGCTAGAAATAGAGTCCCTACAGGAGTTCATAGAAAGAAGACAACTCTGCTGGTTTGGGCACCTGCAGAGGATGAACAACACGGTACAAGTAAAGCGAGTTTGGGAAGCCAAAACACAAGGAAAAAGGAAGAGTGGACGACCAAAGGATACATGGACCAAGACAATAGAGAAGAACTTAATGAAAAGAGGAACAACGATGCCCGAAGCAAAGAAGATAGCCCGAAATAAAAAAGAGTGGAATACATTTATATACAAATAGATTCCACTGCCACACACCCGAATGGGTAGAGCGGCATTTGATTATATATATATATATATATATATATATATATATATTTTTTGATTAAGTTAATGTGTTTCTATATTATTAACTTCACTTGAAATCAGTGTTTTCTACGCGTGGCGCATGAAGTAAAATTTCGAGTTTAGAAAAGCCCCGTGAAAATTTGTCTCGGGTCGCTGCGCGACCCTCGACAAATTTTCTACGCGGGGCTTTTCTAAACTCGAAATTTTACTTCATGCTTAGTCTGGGAGTGGAAGACACTCGTTCGTAAATTTTCGAATTATAATAAAGTTGTGTATTTTTTCGTAGTCTGCAATTTTTGTTTGATTGAATCGATAAAATAGCTACAGTTAATGAGTGACTAGCAAAATATTTCTCGGTTTATTGAACAAAAACAAAAGAGCTGAGGTGAAAAGTGTTAAGGTAAAAGTGGTTTATTTTCTCGTTCACTACAAGTTTTGTTTGAAACATTTTTCGATTGAGACGTCGAAAGCTATAGTCGGCGTGTTGTTGATCTAAACTAGTTTTTTTAGACAAGATAAATTCAAATTCAAAACTATTTGAATTCGAGAAAATAAGCTTACGCTTCTTATAGTTTGCACACATTAAACATAATATATAAAATTACGAAAAAACTATTCGTGAAAATGCAAACAGTGTCTTAATTAATAAGACAATTTAAGACGATAAATATTCATTGAAACAACTACTTCCCGTGCAAATACACCTCCGGATATTGAATTATACAATGAAATATTTAAAATCTTATTTAATTTGATTTGTTACAGCGCTATATTAAAGTATATGTATTTGAAGAGAATTTGACCTAAACGTTACATATACTTTAATATAGCGTTGTAACAAATCAAATTAAATTAGATTTTAAATATTTCATTGTATAATTCAATATCCGGAGGTGTATTTGCACGGGAAGTAGTTGTTTCAATGAATATTTATCGTCTTAAATTATCTTATTAATTAAGACACTGTTTGCATTTTCACGAATAGTTTTTTCGTAATTTTATATATTATAGTTTTTTTAGTTTCTAGTTCATAAACAGAAGGACTGAGGTGAAAAGTGATTATATAAAATTTTGTGTTGGGTTTTTTTATTATCTTTTGTGTGAAACTTTTTTTGATTAGGTAACTAATAAAGCAGCAATTTGTAAGTGATTATCAAATAAATACCTCCCCTAGGCTTTTTCGTATACTGATCATAAACAAAAGAGTTAAGGTGAAAAGTGTTTAGGTAAAAGTTGTGTGTTTTTTCATTACCTACAACTTTGGTTTAAAACATTTTTTTAAAAAACTATAAAGTGTATCACATTACTTTATAGTTTTTTAAAAAATGTTTTAAAGCAAAGTTGTAGGTAATGAAAAAACGAGGAATAAGTAAGCATTGAATTTATAAAATTTCAAAAAGATATTGCTTGAAAAAGTTTATAAAAAAGTTTTAAATCAGCAAATAATAATAATAATACGTCTTTATTTATTATAGAAAAAATATTTTACAAAATGTCTAGTAAAAGTAACAGGCGAAGTTCAGTTAGCCTAATGACTATTAACTGTTCTTCCACTTAACCTGAAGAATATTAACAGATTATTGCATAAATGGTTCATACAAATAATATTTAATTAAGAAAAAGTACTTTTTAGAAGTAAAAGTAAAAGTAAAAGTATGTGAGATAAAACGAATTAGGATTAACACTACGATTAACATTAACACTAACATTAACATTAACATTAACGTCACTATATATGTAAAAAAAAAATAGTATTGAAAATTCTTCAGTCTTAGAAAGTTCTTAGTTGTTTCAGAGTTTTTCGTTGTTAACATATTTGAAATTCGTTTAATAAAAAACCGAATAATGTAATGATTTATGGTGATTTTCAACAGAAAACTTTTTAGACATTTGATGGTTTAGAGTGTGTTGCTAACTCTAAACCATCAAATGTCTAAAAAGTTTTCTGTTAAAAATCACCGTTTACTGTTTTAATAATAATAATAATGGTCATTGCCCAACAGAAAACGTTCCCAATTACACGACAATTTAGTATTACCAAAAAAGTTTTAAACAAAAGTTGTAGCCAACGAAAAAATAAACCACTTTTACCTAAACACTTTTCACCTCAGCTCTTTTGTTTTTGTTCACTCATCAATTGTAGCTTTATTATCGATTCAATCAAACAAAGCTTCAAACAAAAGTTGCAGACAACGAAAAAACTCACAACTTTATGATAATTCGAAAATTTATGAACGAGTGTCTTCCACTCCCAGACTAAGCATGAAGTAAAATTTCGAGTTTAGAAAAGCCCCGCGTAGAAAATTTGTCGAGGGTCGCGCAGCGACCCGAGACAAATTTTCACGGGGCTTTTCTAAACTCGAAATTTTACTTCATGCGCCACGCATACGAACCATTGATTTTAAGTGAAGTTAAAAATATAGAAACATATGTGAGTCTTCGGGTGTACCCCAGGGCTCGCATTGTGGGCCCATTTTGTTTTTGTTGTTTATTAACGATATTGACTGCGTGATAAAATCAAGTAGGTTTCTCCTTTACGCCGATGATTTAAAAATGTTTAAAAATATAAGTAAAGCTGATGATCAGTTTGCATTGCAGCAGGATTTGCAAAATGTTGAGTTGTGGTGTGAGGCTAATGAACTGTATTTAAATATGAAGAAATGTGTTTATATTTCTTTTTGCAGGCGAAATTTTATGAATTTCGATTACAGTATTAGTGACCATCAGCTCGAGCGTGTTACTGAAATAAGAGATCTTGGCGTGCTTTTCTCATCTAACCTTAATTTCTCTAAACACATTAACCTGATTTGCAATAAAAGCTTAACAATGTTGGGGTTCATTCGAAGGTTTACTGGTGACTTTAGTCCGAATACAGTTATGAGATTGTACTTAGCACTCGTACGTCCACATCTAGAATATGGATCATCAGTATGGGCCCCATACACTGGTACAGCAATTAAAAAAATGGAAATGGTGCAGAGCAAATTTTTAAAACTTATGCAGTTTAGACTGGATGGCCCTAATTCAATCTTTAGCCATAGCCAGATGCTGATTAGATTAAATATTCAATCGTTGGCGGAGAGGAGAAAGTTTCTTGACATTGTGTTTATATTTAAATTAGTTAATGGGATTTTGAATTGCGGCGAACTGTTGGAGATGTTAAATTTCAATATACCAAGAAATGCTCAGTCTAGACATAAACCCTTGTTTAGATTGGCATTTCACTCAACGAACTATGGGATGTTTAATCCCATGGATCGTATGATGCGTTACGCAAACCTACTGTCGCGTAGTAACGACTTTTTATTATTCACATCTTCACTGCCGCAGTTTAAAAACCGATTAAAGCGCATTAAGTTGACAAATTTCATACAATGACCAGTGATCATAATTATTTATATTTATCTTTTAATTCAATATTTTATTCCTACATGTTATTTATTGCTTTAATGTTGTTAATTTCAATTGTAAAAAAGGTGAATTCCGTAAATAAAGAATAATAATAATAATAATAATAATAATAATATTAACTTAATCAAAAAATGTCTCAAATAAAAGTTGTAGAAAACGAAAAAACACACAAATTTTGTATAATGAACTTTTACCTTAGCTATTTTGTTTTTTCAAGAAACGAAAGAGTCTAGCCCAGATTTATTCCTTCAGTAATCTCACTTACCAACTGTAGCGTTATTATCGACCGAATCGAAAAATTCAACAGCTCACCGACTATGGCTTTCGAAATAATTCGAAAACTACTTGCTTTACGAGTACAGTGGAATAATACTTTTTTGTAGGAAATTTTCTCCCCAATCGTACCATGTGATAAAAAATGGGTCATTCCATTAAAAAAAATTGAATTACTAGATATTGAAGAGGGCACTTAGATAATGACATTTTAAGAACACTTATTGTCAAAATTGACAGTTTCCAATTAATTTACTCATAGAGGCATCCTCTAGGTATAAGTACAGATATAAATCATATTTTATCTATTTGAAATAAAACAACGCAGTTGGGAGGGTTTCACTTTTATTGTTGAACACTGCAACATGTTTCACCACACAGTGGCTTCATCAGGCAGATGAAATAATGGATCCATTATTTCATCTGCCTGATGAAGCCACTGTGTGGTGAAACATGTTGCAGTGTTCAACAATAAAAGTGAAACCCTCCCAACTGCGTTGTTTTATTTCAAATAGTATTATGGAGTTTCATCATGTATCCGCCTCATCAATTAAATATTTTATCTTATTCTTAAGAGAAGTTACAAATAGATTTCAAGATGCCTTTTTGAGGTCAACATTTTAGAAATATTTTTTTTTCTTGAAAACTATAAGAGATAAGTGTGTATTAGTTCGAATAAAATGTGTTGCAATTTAGACGAGGAATCCAAAAAATTACTAATATATAGGGCGTTCTATTTAAAATAACAAATTTGGTGCTTCTTTCGGTGGAGCCGGAAGTGATATAAAGTTGAAAATATTTTACATGAGAAGAACTGATTCAACCGTATGACAGGTATTTTTTTAAAAGTTTTTAGTGCAACGGTAACCCCGTAAACTTTTAACGAACGGTTTAGCGTAGACACCCTGTATATTTAAAATATATACATAGTTCACAAAACGAACAAAAACCTTAGAACTAGTTAAAATTGTAAAAAAAGTTCAGTAAGCAATTTTTGAATTATAAACATTTTATAATATTCTCATTAGGAAAATTAAAGTTTAAAACATTCATAACAGGGAAATTTATTAAGAAAACTTCATGGAATTTCATGTGGATGTTAAGAAGACATTGCTTATCGTCTTATCACATCAAATAAGTTCCTACTCATTATTATTGAATTAAAAACTAATTAGCATTGTGTCAATTTATGTATAAATTAATTCAAAGTTATGTGATAACCAAAACAATTCTGTGAAATTAAAAGACAATTTAGATATTATAAATAATCAAGTTTGATCAATAAACACAGGTTAAATAGATAAGTTAAAAGTATGGATGGTGTGTATAAATTTTCCACAAGACGAATAAAATGGTACGAAATGGATTTAAATGAAACGTTGAGTAAAATCAATGACATTTTTAAAATCTCCCGGAGTGTAATTTATCGACAGTTAATAGGTATGTTAATTTGATTACCTTCTTTATTAAATAGGGGTAGAACTTATTTATTAATGTACGAGTAGATTAGTCTGTTACTCAACCTTCCAAACAATATTTTGCAGAATGAATAGTGAAGGTTAAAATTAATTTATTTGTGGAAGTATTTCAAATGTTACACAGTTTATAATAACTTATTATTTTTTATGAAAAGTTGTAATTTTAACTGAAACTACTATTTACTATTTTAAAGATGATTGTTTCTGAAATTTGCACCAATTTATTTAAACATATTTATGTAGCGGTAATATACTGCGACCATTTAAATTATAATTTAGAGTAGGCGGCATTTTCTTCTGCAGTTGCCCACAAGGCTGTAGCCAGGGGGGGGGGGGGGGAATATGGGGGGTTCAACCCTTGCCCCCAGAAATTGTTAAATTGCTAAATGTTTGTATACCGAGTGTGGCACTTAAGACGCCTCGGACCATAGCTCCTTTACGATAAAAGCTATCGAAAAAAATCTAAGAGCAAAGTGGTGCATAATTACCGTCGCTATGTTTCAAAAATATTTCTAATCATCAGTGGCGTGCCGTACTCCAGTGGCGTACCAAACGTATGTTTTTTTTAAAATGGAATGCCCTATTTTTATTGCAGATTTGGAAAGTGCTCGAAGAGTACTTATTTTTTTATCTAACATGTTATACCCTTCACTTTAGCGGTTTCGCTGTTATAACCCCTTCTTTCGAAATTGCGCCACATTTTTGAGATTGTTTTGTAGAGAAACTAATTGACGCCGGCGCCTAAATTTTGAATTGAGATACAGGTTAAGACCTCGTATACCTTCACATAATTTTTTTTGGGTAATTTATGGAAAAAAAAAATTTTTGATTGAACTTCGCATGTTGTCATTTTTTTCGAAAATTTCAAATGGCACCCCCCTAAAAAAATTACGGCATTGTACAGCCAAAACACTAAATTTTTCATTGGTACAAAAAAAATTACACATTGCATAACAAAATTTCGGAGAAAAAAGGAATTTCATCGAAAATGTCGGGAAACGTTTTCCGTTCCCAAGAGTGCCATGAGAAAACAAAAACACAAATACGGTCAACATAATAGTATGTACCTATTTATTCAACATGATATGAAAAATGCAGATAAAGAAAATTTAACAACTTAAACTAAATGTTCGAAATGACGACCTTCCTGCTAAAGGCATAACCTCAACTTCGACTCACAGGCTCTAGACACTGCCCTAAGGACTTGTGGTGATATACCGGGGAAAGCCGCGCGGATTCTCTCCCTCATATCCTCGACAGTAGTTGGTACCGTCCTGTAAACCTTGTTTTTGATAGGGCCCCAAAGGAAGAAGTCAAGGGGAGTGAGGTCTGGTGATCTTGGCGGCCACCTCACAGGACCCCCACGACCAATCCAGGATTCCGGAAACGTTTCATCTAGAAATTCCCGAACGACACGGCTATTATGTGCAGGAGCTCCATCGTGCTGGAAAACTATCTGTCGTAGAGCGGCTAGAGGGACATTTTCCAAGAGATCTGCAATAAAAAAATAGGGCATTCCATTTAAAAAAACATAAGTTTGGTACGCCACTGGAGTACGGCACGCCACTGATGATTAGAAATATTTTTGAAACATAGCGACGGTAATTATGCACCACTTTGCTCTTAGATTTTTTTCAATAGCTTTTGTCGTAAAGGAGCTATGGTCCGAGGCGTCTTAAGTGCCACACCCGGTATATAAAAAACCTTATTTGGCATACACCCCTACCAATCAAAATTATAATTATTTAACTTAAAATTAACTTGTATATAAAAGTTTTCACGAAAGAGCAAACATAATATTTTTACTAGTAAGCCCCAGCCCCCGAAATTTTTATAACCCCCTCCGAAATTTGTTTCTGGCTACGGCCTTGGTTGCCCAGAATGCTAATTGAATGATGGAATACATTAGAGATTATGGTAAACTACGTGTTAACAGTCAGTAGTGCCAATCTAATTTAAAATTCAAAGCCTGCTCTAAATCATCTTTTTAACGATCGCACAGTATCTTACATTTTATTGTATTCACACATAGGCGTAGCCAGAATTATTCTCAGGGGGGAGCAAAAGACAAAGGTAGGGGGGTATACAAGAGTCACGATTTATGTCAAATTTAGTTAAAAACGTGAAATATTTTCACGTGAAACGTCAAAATATACGATTTCCTGCGGTCCAAGGGGGCGAAAAGTGTCCGCTTTCCCTTATCTACGCCCATGTACTTACGTGTAGTTCTGGTTCTGGTTCTTTGGGGAGTGCGCATTTCTGCACTGCACTTAGGCCCATTGTGCTACCTCCCGTCGATTACCCAGCCTCAGCTCAGCCAGCCTACCTAGTTTAGGTAGTCCAGCAAAGCCGAGGTTGGTAGATCCCTTATATAGGCCATTGTAGGCCATCTTTCACCCAGTAAGGAGCCTCTACTTGACGAGAGTGCCGGACAGTCGCTGAGAATGTGTCCGGCAGTCTCGTCTTGTTACACCCTCTGCAGGATGGAAAGTCAACTATCCCCATCCTGTATAGGTGTGCGATTAGCCCGCAGTGACCAGTCAGGGCGGCAGTTATGCGCCTACGGTTCCCCCTGGTCAGCTGCAGGGACTGTTTCGCTGATCTCTCGTTGGGATACAATAGTGTTTCCTTAGAGAGCTTGCAGCATTCGATGTCATCCCAACGCTTCCTGAATTTCTCCAGTGCGTTGCTTTGTAGCATATTACCAGGGACAGAGGCGCAAGGTGCACTAGCGGCTCCGGCGAGAGAATGTCGATCCCAGCCGCTGCTCTAGCCAGTGCGTCAGCTCTCGTGTTACCTGTGTTCAAGTCGTGCTCCTTCATCTAGCAGACTTCAATGTTGTTATACATTGCTGCTTGCCTGAGTTTTCTGTGGCACTCTAATGTTGTCTCTGAAGTTGCATGTGATTTCTTCAGAGACAGTAGCGTTTGGCTGCTGTCCGTTAGGATCAGTATGGCTTCATTTGCCACGTTGCGGTTTATGATGTTCTCAGCCGCAAGTGTTATACCCATTGTCTCTAATTGTGTGACTGTGGCATGCTTTTCCATCAGGAAGTCTGTTTAAATTTTCAGGGTCCTGGAGAAGACTCCAATCCCTGATCTAACCATCCTTTTGGATGCATCTATGTAGATCCTTATGGCCGACTCTCTCATATTTTAAGTGGGTTGAATGGTAACCGTGTAGGATGCATTCCAAGTGAGTGTCGGTCTGCAGTAGTCAGTGCCAGCCTCTAAAAGAGGTATGTCTTTGCAGACACTCCTCCAGAGGTGTCCCCTGACTTCCCAACAGCGGTTACTGTTCCAGATCCCACTGCCTTGAAGGCAAAGTATGGCCACCACGGCCTCCCTCTCCGCGTGAATATCAAGTGGCGGAAGGCATAGCATGACCTCCATCGCCATCGTTGGAGTAGTGTGCATGGCGCCTGTTATGCTTAGACAGACTACCCGCTGCACTTGCGAGAGTCGCTTCCTCGTAGTTAGCTGTTTGGTTCTGGGCCACCAAACTAAAGCTCCGTATGTTAGCATGGGCCTTATGATGGCTGTGTATAACCACATCGTCGTGCGCGGTTTCAACCCACAGGTTTTCTCCACTGCCCGACGGCATTGCCAAACGGCCCTTATGGGTTTGTCTGTTTTGATGTCGATGTGCTTCTTCCAGCTCAGTTTCCTGTCAAGAGTGATGCCCAGGTATTTAACCTCGTTGCTATACTGCAGCATCGTATTCAATCATTTTGCTGCCATCTCCGTCTTGGTAGGGTTTACCGATAGGAAGTGATCATTGCATTACCGCGAAACTGTATTTAGAGCTCCTTGCATTTGGTTGCATAGAACGTCTTCGCATTTGCCACTTACAATCATGGCTAGATTATCAGCATAGGCTGTCACACAGAAGCCTAGTTGCTGAAGTTGTTCGAGAAGGTTGTCCAGAACCATGTTCCATAGTAGGGGTGATAAGACACCTCCTTGTGGACAGCCTCTGTCAATTTTACAAGTGATCCGTTCCCCACCCTGTTCTACTGTGACTATACGGTTGGCCAGTGCATTGCCAATCCAGTTACACATTTTAGATGGTACTCCACGCTTGTTAAACGCGTTTCTAATCTTCGGTATGGTCGTTTTATCAAACGCGCCTTTAATGTCAACAAAAACACCCAGGGCGCATTCCTTGATATCCAGTGATCTCTCAATCCTGCTCACTACGCTATGTAGGGCAGAGTCGGTAGGGCGGAAGGGTGGAGTCTCCAGGTAGGTAGACCGCCGCCAGGACTACGTCTCTTGCTTTGCCCATTGCGTGTTTGGTCTGTAAATTACCGGTTAACTTGCCCATACCACAAATCCTAGATCTTACGATCCAGGGTTCCTCTATGAGAGCCAAAGTATCCTTAGTCGTATCGAGGCGACGGCACAGTGTTGCCGTAGCCGCTCTTGAATGACTCAGGTTACATTGGATAAAATGAATTACCTTGTTATTAGCTATTAGGCTGGTAGTAACTGATCGGTCCTAATCTAGTCACCTTTCGACTCAACGAGTGTAGACTCGTCCGAGACAGAAAGGGAGGCGTCGGTCGTTTCTGACGTTAGAGGTTTCTCGATCAGCACATCCTCTAGTCTCGGCGAGATTTGTAGCTGCTCCAGTATGGATACAAGAGCCACGTGCTCAGCCTGCTGAGGGGCAATCATTCTTAGAAGTGGTGAGTTGGATGCCTCAAGTGCGCTTTCAGTAGTCCTCTGAGTTACAATACCCTCCTCTTCTTCCTTTCTGTGATCCTTGCTGACCCTCAAGATCAGAGAGGTAAACCTATAACTTAGGCGATTTCCCCTGCCATTTAGAATTTTACGATCCTCCTCTCCTACTCCAAAGACGAGTACTTGCCCGGGCGAGTCGTCAGACACAGCCCAGTGAAGGATCGGCCATTCTCCGATTTTAAGTTCGGGATTTTGTCCCGCCAACCTTTTTATCACTTTATCCTTCCCTTCAGGAATCTCAAAATTCTCCCTAGGAACTCAGAGGGTGGACTTCGCGATTTCGGGGAGACGTTCTTCAGCTATGGCTAAAAGTCCAGCCTCAGGCCACGGTTTGATCATCGCCACCATCTTCACAAGCCAATTCACAGTGTTCTGGTCCACACAGTGAATTTTGACAAACTCGCCTGCATAGGACCAGGCGGAGGACTTGTAGTAGCGGTTGGTGGACCCAACACCACTGAGTCAAGCTTCCTGAAAAGTATCTGCCTTATTAAGGTGGCTCTAGGGAAAGTCTTCCAAACGGGTTAGACCCATCCGTGATCACCAGTCTGAGGTGACTCTCTGCCGCGTCCTTGTAGAATGCCTGGAGGTGCTTTCGTCCTCTTCCTGGTGCAGCCCTCACCCGTTGGCCTAGATGGCGTTTAGGGGTTGGTTCAGAGGAAGTGGCGGAGTGCAACCTCTTGGTACCCTTAGCTGTAACCACATCCTTCTGATTTGCGGCTTTCGATTTGTTTTGGGTCGGTCGACTCGGCCCAGGCTCAACCCTTCGGGGTCTTTTCCCCTCTTTTTGAGGCGTTTCGTTGCCTTAGTCTCAACGACTAGGTTCGCGCGAGCCTCCGCTTTCCTCTTAATTTTTCTGCGTTTAGCCTTAGCCCCGCAGATCTGACTTCTCCTCCTACGAGCATTGGTGAATCCTGCCAGGTCATTCTGTGGTGATCCAAGGGGACCAGCCGCAAGTTGACCACTTGCAGGTTCACCTGAGGATTTGTCCGCTTGAGGTTGCGGCGTGCCCGCGGGCCCAGCCACACCTTTAATCGGGGTGCTATGTGCCATTGCTGGCATCAGTTGTGGCGTACCATTCTCGTCCATTCTCAACAAGGTCTTGTTGGCTTCCATAGAGTGAAATCTTAAGTTCATCTTTCCGGTTCCCACCCACCACGGAGTCCACAAATGGGAATGTCCACTTGACACCCAGGATTGCCGTTCTGATATAGTCCCCAGAAAGCGGTCTGCAGCATTAGAGGGGTCCCCGAAGCAGACTCCCGGCTACCAACCGAGGGCCTACAGCACGGTCCTCAAAGCGCCTATCACAACCCAGGGTCTACCCTGTCGGCCCTCTGACGGGACGACGCAGCCGATTGATTGGAGTTGGGTAGCTCCAACGCCTCCGCAGGTGACGCTTCCTCTCAGCCACCAGGACCACTTCATCCATCGACACGGGTCGCCACGCACGGCACAAACACGTGGGGTTGGTATTTAGCCTCGCCTCAAGGAAGAGCGATATGGTACGCTGCCCCTGGAGGCGAGGAGCCCCCTCACCACGTCAAGGCCCCAACCACATTCAAGGAGGACTTACGTATAGTAAAATAATGTTATTCTATATATTGGCCAGTTGCATAAAGTTTTGTCAACTTTGACGATATGCTGACATTACATTAACGTAAGGTTCCTTGTGTTGAATGTTTTATAAAAATATGTCATCAAGATTTGATGTATTGGTAGTTGACGTTCCGTTAACATTGCGCCATATTTCTGTTATATAAAGCCATTATTAGTGTTAACATCGCGTCAACATTTGATTAAGTCCCTTGTCAGTTAATCAATACTCAGCCAGCGATTAATAAATAAAGTGAAATTAAGTTACATTTCATTGATTTTATAATTTAAACGAAAATGTTATATTAACCCACCAAGAAAAAAACAAACAAATAACGTTATATCAACATTGTAGCAACATTAAACGTTGTTTTAATGTTGTTGAAACATTACTTAAATAGAGTTGCTCAGTGGAAATCAAAATCAAAATTTCATTTATTTCTAGTTTCTAAATAAGTTATGAATACTTTAGAATTTTAATTATTATTATTTATCAATATTACAGATCAGATGGATGAGATAAAGGAGCAAATTCTATCAAATTTCGAAGGGACTGCTCTACTAAATGTATACCTTCTATCAATCACAACTTTGATAATAGCCTTTTTAATTTATTGGTACATGTCCAAATGGCGAATGATGAGACTTTCAAAAGCAATTCCGGGACCACCAGGTTTACCTATTCTTGGAAACGCTTTGGATTTCATCGGATCTTCATCAGGTTAGTGAATGAAAACATAATTAACAATTATCATTAGAAACGAGAAAAACCACATAAAGTACATACCTCTAGAACACCATAATTTAATCAGTTTTTTAAATTTAAGTTGGCTACACGCTCTAGGAATTGACATATATAACGTCAGACATAACCTCAACTTTTTGCTTGCGTTATCACCATAGCGCGGATCTTTGGCAGGGATCGTTCATGAACCGGGGCCGCTTTGTTATGTTGGGCATATAACACGCGCGACTGTGCGTCGAATGCACAAGTGAACGATTGCGGCTGTGTCTGGTGATGCAGTCGTCCGTTGGTGTATTTGATGCCCAGTCGCGTGCGTTATATACTTAACTCGACTGGGCGACAACGGTTCATGAGCGATCCCTGCAAAAATCTGCGCTATCGTTATCACTCTCAACGTAATTGGATAACATAAAGCGGCGGCTCGCAGCCTAACTTCAGGGTAGGCCAGAGACCTAATTTATTCGTTATTGAAAGGTGACTTTGTTCTGCAATTCCTAGTATTTATAAAGTGCGATCCCAAACTCAAATTTTGTGTGCCTTGGCGCTGTGGCCCACCTTGAAGTTAGGCTGCGATCTGTCGCTGATAACGTACATACATTATGTATATACGAGATACAATTGTATCAGACCTTACATACATGATATGTATGTCATCCAATGATGTCGATCACTGTAATTTCTAAAACTTGCGGAATGACAATAAAGCAAGAAGGCGGTTAAAGTTTAATTGTCATTGTTTGGTGTTTAGTTTGAGAATGACTACTAGATAGTCGAAACTAGTCACACAATTAAATGTAAAATTCAGTGGTTAAACAAAGTAAAAAAGTGTTTTATTTACAAGTTTAATTGTCATGTTTTACACAATATTTTCCATGACACTGTAGAGGTTTTTTTTTTATTATTGAACATATAATACAATACTTAATCAAAAACATGTATGCAACACATCCTTCCTGTACGAAGGTAATATGAAGTTAAGGTAATTTTTAATTTTCAGATATATTCAATAAAATATACAACGCATCCTTCATTTACGAAAAAGTGGCAAAATACTGGATAGGCTCACGTCTGCTGATCTTTCTGATGGAACCATCTGATATCGAGTTAGTTTTAAGCAGCAACGTTTACATCGACAAATCAAGGGAATACAAATTCTTCAAACCGTGGCTGGGAAACGGCCTATTGATTTCCACTGGCTCGAAATGGAGAAACCATCGCAAATTAATCGCACCCACTTTTCACTTGAACGTCCTAAAGACTTTCATAGACATTTTCAACAACAATAGCAAATTAGTTGTTCAACGATTAAAAAAAGAAAAAGGGAAAAGTTTCGATTGTCATAATTATATGTCGGAGGCAACGGTTGAAATATTGTTAGGTAAGAAATCTGCGTATAAGTGTATAACTCAATGTCCGTCGTAGTAGGAACTAGGTTAGGTTTTAATGGCAGCAGTTAGACCGCTCATTTAGCGCCCCTTGTGATACCATAAGAGTAAAAAGGAGTCAGATCTCCCCTCCTTCGCCACTTATACAAACCAATCCGAGCACCTAATGATCACCAATCAGCTTTCTCACATCTAGAGGTGTGAGGTCCGCTAGTCCATTCGCGTAGTGCATACCAAGGTACTTGATTCTTTTCCCTTTAAGAGCAGGGCATTGTCCCAGATAGTGGAGTACCGTCTCTTCTTCCTCCATATCCAGGCATCCTCTGCAAAAGTCGTTGTGCTCAAGACCTATCTTTTGTACATATCTGCCTCGGAGGCAGTGGCCCGTGACGATGCTTACCGCCTTCTTTATGTCGATTCTGCTAAGTGCAATTAATCTGTTGCTGTTTATAGTATCCCATATAGGCCATAGCTGCCTTGTTATGAGACACGTATCTTTTACGGTTTACCGATGCTATCATTTGGTCCCTAAGTAGTCTGTTGCATTCCAGAAGAGGAATGTGGGTGGAGAGTTCAGTAGACAGGACCTTCATTCTTGCCCCATTCCTTGCAAGGTATTGCAATGATAAATAAATCTCCCATAATCCCCAAAATAAATGTTCTTCCGCTGCGCCGTATTAGCTACTCCTCCCTGGCCTTTGTTTCACAATTGCTTTTAGTCCCTCAATTCCCTTTCCACTCGCACACATACTCTCCTTTCGCCCTTTACCATTAATCTCCAGTTTTCCCCGCAATCCCATACATTCCCTCATCCAATGCTCCCATACATCCTTCCCACTCCCACAGAACACACATTTCATGTACTCTTCCCTCATCCATACCTTTCTTCCTCTTTCCACGTTCCCACACTTGAACCGTGCAAGTAGTCGCGTTTCGTCCTAGGGCAATCTTGCAAAATAGCGCGGGGGGCCATCAATATCTTTATACTTGGGGCTAGAGCTGCTCTTGTCTATACGTATTTGTCGCAACTGCAACTCGATATCCTTTGCCCTCACCGCATACTCTAGCTCCAGCCTCTCCCCCAACGCTATCTTCTGCTCTACCACTTGGCACGACCACCCCACTTTTCTGTACAGCGACTCTCTGTCTTTCATCCATCCTATTCCCTTAGCATTCACCTTCCATTCCTTATAACATACACCTAATGCCTCCTTCACCAACCTTTCTTCTCCTAACATAGTTATTTTTCTCTCATATTTCACTACCCTCCTCGCTGACTCCTCTTCCACAGACATTCTTTGACACTCCTGAAATACCACATAGCTCGGCGTTGTTCGCTCCACTCCTAATATACATTTTAAGTATTGCAGGTGTACCTTTTCCACTCTCTCGTGCTCAGATACTCCCCATACCTTTGACGCATACATCATTGTCGCTCTTACATTATCGCCCTAACACTTCCTCCCATACATTCCGCATCCTCCCCATTGCCATTCTCGCCTTCTTACATGCCTACTCTATATGTTTTGCTCTGCCTCCGCTTTCGGCGAACATATAACCTAGGTACTTAAACTCGCTCACTCTCTCTAATCTCTCTCCCATCCACTTTAATTCCTCGTCCTTTCTTCGTCCACCCCCATTCTTACATACCATCCATTTAGTTTTCTTGACACTCACAATCAACTCCCTTTTATTAAAATACCTCTCCAGCCTACCTTTCACCTCATTCAATTTACCCATCGTTTTTTTGCAATCACTACCACATCATCCGCATACGCCAAGCTCCATATCTTCCTTCTTCCCACCACTATTCCCCCTGCCTGTCCCATCTCTAGAACCTTCTCCATATCTGCGACATACAAGTTGAACAGTAATGGGCTCAAAGGGCACCCTTGTCTCACACCACGCACTATCTTAAACCTCTCTGACTCGCACTCGCCCACTCTTACACCACATATCCTTGTATTGTATTTACAATCTGCTCTGACACTCCCTTACCTTTCAAACATTCTACAAACAACGTTCTCTCAACAGAATCATATGCCGCTTTCAAATCCACAAACATTAAATACACCTTGCGTTTCTTCACCATTTCTCTCTCAATCAGCCAGTTCAGAGTAGCTAACTGATCCACTGTCGACCGTCCCTTCCTGAAGCCTGCCTGCACTTCTGGTAGCAGGCCCTTCTCTTCCACCTCTTCCTAGAACCGTTCCTTTACCATCCCCATCATCACTTTGTATAATGTGTCCATGAGCGTAATGCCCCTATAATTTGCTGGGCACATTTTATCCCCCGCCTTATGCACTGGAATAATTATACCCTCCCTCTATTCCTCTGGGAATTGCTGTTCTCCCCTCCATATTTTATTTAAAATGTCCCGTATGGCCCGCTTTCCTCCTGCACTGCACCATTTCCAAGCCTCCCCTGGATTCCATCTGGCCCCGCCGCTTTCCTTTCCTTAATCCCTCTGAGGGCTCTTTCTAATTCCTCCTCCCTAAAGTCTTCTGTCCCATTGAATATCCTTCTCTCATAGCTCCCCTCTGCTTCCACGTGTCCTCCTCTTAACAGATCCTCGAAATATGTCCTCCACTGTGCCATACTGATATTTTCTCCCTTTATTCTTCTCTTCGGGTTCTTTATCTTTACATACGCCCATAGCTGTTTCTCATTTACAATTTCGCCTACCGCCTTCATCTCTTCTTTCATCTAACCTTCTCTTCTGCCCTTACACACTCTCTCATAGTGGTGTCTTGCTTCTTTTATTACCTCCTCTGACCCTTCCCCTCTTCTCCATTTATTAGTTGCCTTCCTCAACGCCTTTCCAGCTTCCTGGTACTCACTGTCAAACCACCCCCTCTTAATGTCATGGCTAACTTTACTCCTGCTCTCAGTTGCACCACAGCAAAAAAAGTTACTTCCTCTTATCTCCTCCCCAATCAAGATATAATCGATTACCGAATTCACCCGTGGCCCACAATATGTCACCTCACCTTCCCAATCCCTTGCCGTACACCCGTCTAATATTTCCAGCCCCTCACCATCTGCCTATTCTATCCATTCCTCTCCCTCTCTTGTTATTATCGAGTCATTTGACTTTCTTGCTCTCACTACCTTTCCTTCTTCGTTTATACACTTTGTTTGCATATTTCCTGTTCTTACATTTAAATCCACACCCACAATTATATTCCCCGATTATGATAGATTTAGTATTATATCTAGCGCTTTGGAGGGGGTGGACCTGACCGCCCCCATTATGAGCAATTCGGCGGCTCTTTGAGCCTTGCCCAGTGCCTACTAGGTACTAGCTCAGGAGGTAGTTATTTTATAGAGTGTTTGGTTTAGTCTTCGTAAGACAAATTTGTTGTAGATTGTGTAAAGAATCTCGTCACTTTTCATTTTTGAAGTATTCTACAATTAAATATTGCCAATTTCATTCATACTTTTGTTGTAAAAAGAACATTAAGGCCCAATTGCACCTAAAACATTGAGCTTAAGTTCAAGCTGTACTAGAGTTCAAGATGACAATTCTTATTGTGCTAATGTCACTTTGAACTCGACTTCAGAGTTGAACCAGTTCAACTTGTTTGGTGCAATTGTATTTCATCTTGAAACCGATGCAAATGGTTAACCATTTGATGAATTCAATTTGAAGTTTCTAGGGAGTGTACCCAATCCTTGGTTAAGCATGAAATAAATTTCGAGTTTAGAAAAGCCTGAAAATTTGGATTTGCCGGGGCGCGCGAGCGCAGCGAGTCGCGCCCCGGCAAATCCAAATTTTCAGGCTTTTCTAAACTGGAAATTTATTTCATGCGCCACGCGTGTTACACACTGATTTAAAGTTAAGTTAAAAATAGACTACCCTAGTTTGATCTCACTTTAATAAACTTTACAAATCATGCGAGTTCAGAGTTGCACCAGTTCAACTTGTTTGGTGCAATTGTATTTCATCTTGAAACCGATGTAAATGTTTAACCATTCGATGATTTCAATTTTAAGTTTCTAGGGAGTGTGTCCAATCCTTGGTTGAGCATGAAATAAATTTCGAGTTTAGGAAAGCCTGAAAATTTGGATATACCGGGGCGCGCGAGCGCAGCGAGTCGCGCCCCGGAAAATCCAAATTTTCAGGCTTTTCTAAACTCGAAATTTATTTCATGCGCCACGCGTGTAAAACACTGATTTAAAGTTAAGTTAAAAATACACTACCCTAGTTTGATCTCACTTTAATAAACTTTACAAATCATGCGAGTTCAGAGTTGCACCAGTTCAACTTGTTTAGTGCAATTGTATTTCATCTTGAAACTGATATAAATGGTTAATCATTCGATGAATTCAATTTGAAGTTTTTAGGGAGTGTGTCCAATCCTTGGTTGAGCATGAAATAAATTTCGAGTTTAGAAAAGCCTGAACATTTGGATTTGCCGGGGCGCGCGAGCGCAGCGAGACGCGCCCCGGCAAATCCAAATTTTCAGGCTTTTCTAAACTCGAAATTTATTTCATGCGCCACGCGTGTAAAACACTGATTTAAAGTTAAGTTAAAAATACACTACCCTAGTTTGATCTCACTTTAATAAACTTTACAAATCTTGCGAGTTCAGAGTTGCACCAGTTCAACTTGTTTGGTGCAATTGTATTTCATCTTGAAACCGATGTAAATGGTTAACCATTCGATTAATTCAATTTGAAGTTTCTAGCGAGTGTGTCCAATCCTTGGTTGAGCATGAAATAAATTTCGAGTTTAGAAAAGCCTGAAAA
Organism: Philonthus cognatus; assembly: GCA_932526585.2. Classification (NCBI taxonomy): domain Eukaryota; kingdom Metazoa; phylum Arthropoda; class Insecta; order Coleoptera; family Staphylinidae; genus Philonthus; species Philonthus cognatus. The sequence goes on along the minus strand of OW052252.1, from coordinate 10,554,137 downwards.
TTTGGATTTGCCGGGGCGCGCGAGCGCAGCGAGTCGCGCCCCGGCAAATCCAAATTTTCAGGCTTTTCTAAACTCGAAATTTATTTCATGCGCCATGCGTGTAAAACACTGATTTAAAGTTAAGTTAAAAATACACTACTCTAGTTTGATCTCACTTTAATAAAATTTAGAAATTATGCGCTTTTAAAATGTGTGCGTCTTGAGCAATTCATTTTTGGTGTGTACGAGGGTGCTTTGAAAAGTCCGTGCAAAGTCCGAGAGATGGCGCCACCGGCGCGTATCAAGGTCATGTTTAGTTAGTAGCATCTCTTGAATGAACGCACACCAAGTTTCAGCGATATTGGTGCATTCCTTTGTGCCCGGCATTCGTGTGAATCAAGGAAGTCGAGTGATTTTCAAGAAATGGGCGAAAAAGAATTTCGTGTGGTGATTAAACATTACTTTATGAAAGGCAAAACGCCTCAGGAGACTAAAGATAGGCTTGATAAACATTATGGTGACTCTGCACCTTCGATTAGAACAGTTTATACGTGGTTTCAAATCTTCGGACTGGCCATTTGGGGACAAGTGACGCTGAACGTTCTGGACAGCCTGTGGAGGTTACGACCCCAGAAATCATTGATCAAATCCGTGATATAGTGATGGATAACAGAAGAGTTAAGGTGCGTGAGATTGCTAGTGCTGTGGGCATCTCGCATAATATTTTGAATAAACATTTGGACATGAGAAAGCTATCCGCAAGATGGGTGCCGCGATTGCTCACGCTTGACCAAAAACGGAATCGCGTGAAGTGTTGCAAGGACGGTTTGCAGCTGTTCCAGGAGAATCCGGAGGACTATAAGCGTCGTTTCGTTACTGTGGATGAAACATGGATACATTACTATACTCCTGAGACCAAACAACAATCTAAACCAGTGGTCTCCAAACTACGGCCCGCGGGCCAAATCCGGCCCGCGACTTGCATGAATCCGGCCCGCGATTGTTTGTAATTTTTTTTATAAATGTCATATTTTGAAATATTGTAACAATTGTTCCTTAAATTTTTCATAATTTTATAAAATTAATCGGATCTTGGCCGACTTTATTATGTAGAATTGTATTTGTGGCCCGCGAAGAAGATAGTTTGGAGACCCAGGATCTAAACAATGGGTTACCAAGGGGGAATCTGCACCAAAAAAAAGGCGAAGACCGTTCCTTCGGCCGGAAAGGTTATGGCGACTGTCTTTTGGGATTCGCAAGGGATAATCCTCATCGACTATCTGGAAAAGGGTACAACTATTACAGGTAAATCGTTATTGGACCGTTTGAAAACCGAGCTGCAAGAAAAACGCCCGCGATTGGCCCACAAGAAAGTCCTTTTCCATCACGACAACGCACCAGTACACACCTCAGAAGTTGTGGTCGCGAAATTAATGGAAATAGGATTCCAACTCGTTTCACATCCCCCCTATTCTCTAGATTTGGCTCCCTCGGACTACTATTTGTTCCTCAATTTGAAGAAATGGCTGGCGGGAACAATGATTTTATTCAAACGAGGAGGTGATTGCAGACACTTATGGATATTTTGCAGGCATGGACAAATCCTGTTATTCGGAAGGGATCAACAAACTAGAACATCGTTGGACGAAGTGTATAAGCCTAAAAGGAGACCATGTCGAAAAATAAAAAAGGTTTACCGCAAACACGTTAGTAGTTTTTATTTTTGCACAGACTTTTCAAACGCCCCTTGTATGTACTTGTATATATATATATATATACTCAATGACATTAGAAGCGTAACACCCAGAAGGAGTTATTATTTTAACTTGATTTTTTGCCAGTATGGTAGTCTTACATCAAGAATAAAATAATTACATTTTCAAGAAATTTTATTAAAAAACAATCTAAAAAAATTAATAATGTGTTTGGCGACCCCTTTGCTGTATACACTCCTGTAGACGTCTGGGCATCGACAAAATGAGATGGTCGATGTCTCCTTGAGGCATCTCGTCCCAAGCAACTTGAATTTCATCGATCAACTGTGCTAGAGTCTGTGGAGGATGGTGCAAAGAGAATATTCTTCTTCCCATGATATCCCACACATGTTCAATGGGATTTAAATCCGGCGAACGGGGCGGCCACGCCAAAACATTAACACCAGCTTCATTAAGAAAGTTCATAGTTCGACGAGCAATATGGGGACGTGCGTTATCTTGTTGAAAAAGTACGTCTGGGCGGCCATCTAAATAAGGCAACTAAGTCGGTCGTATGACGTCTTCAACATAACGCGCAGCTGTCATACTGCCTCGAATGAATACAAGAGGTGATCGACTACCATAAGCAATAGCCCCCCAAACCATTACTCCAGCAGTCCTAAGATCAGGTCGTTCTCCACGGTAGCGTCGTACCTTTCTACGGCCATCATGCGTGCCTAGACAAAATCGTGATTCATCGCTGAATACGACATCGTGCCATTCTGCCTCCCAATGCTGCCGTTCTCTGCACCAGTTCAACCTTTGGCGACAATGTCTCGCTGTTAAAGGAAACACTAATCTTGGACGGTACGAAAGAAGCCCAAAGGATTGAATGCGGCGATATAAGGTTCGCATACTAACGGGCCTACCTTCTTCTCCAATCCATTGATCACCGATTTGACGCGTAGTAGCGAAACGGTCTCGCAGGGCTATTTGTCTTAAGCGCCGATCTTGACGTTCTGTGGTAAGCCTTGGTTGACCAATTGGTCTTCTTCTTGCTCCTCTACCTTCTTCTGTCCATACCTGATACACGCGTATTACAGTTGCTGCAGTGGAATCAATACGGCGGGCAATTTCGCGATAGGACATACCAACATCTCGATAAGCAACAACTTGACCCCGGTCAAAATCGCTCAAATGGTGATATTGTAGACGTCTTCGGACTCGAGGCATTTTATTTAAGCTTAACACACTCAACGGAAACACGAAAACTAAAAACATCTGTACTAAACAGCTCATATAAATAGTTTTATCAAAAAAGAAAAAGTTAAATATTTTTTTTTTTCACAATAAATATAAAAGGCACAAGGTTGAAATTGTTATCAATGTATGCTTTAAATATAGTCACTCTGTTGCTAAAATATGAATTCAAAAAAATCATTCCTTCTTGGTGTTACGCTTCTAATGTCATTGAGTATATATATATGTACACTGATCAAAACAATTAGCGGGTCACTAATTTGTGCCTCCATAAAATTGAAACGGGAAAGGACATCTGAAAGACGCTCTATTTAATTGTTATAATTGACACATAGGGAATTATCAGCATCGCACACTTCCAGAGTATCCGTAATAATGAACAAGAACTACCAAAACTAAAGTGAAATACTGTCTCCCAAATTTGATTCAAAGAGCTAGGAAAGCCTTGTTGAGATCAATAAACAAACGAAAATGTTTGCAACTGACAGTTTGACTTAAGTTAAGTGAAAATAAGGCATCTCAACGAAGTGGAAGTTGTTCGTGGTGTAACATTAATTGAAAATGGCGAAAGCCTTCGACAAGTTTCAAGAAACTTCAACGTAAGCCTGTCTGTGATTCAGCGATTGTGGAACAGGTACTTAGATACAGGTCAATATACCAGGCGAGTTGGGCAAGGTCGCAAGCGAAATACAACTCAACATCAAGACCGATTTTTACTGATTTCGAGTCTTCGCAATAGAGTTTCTACGGCGAAATACCTCTTAATTTCCCTCAGGACGGCGCATGGAGTCACTGTATTAGACCAGACAATTATGAATAGGTTGAGGGAATCAAATTTGAGGGCAAAACGACCCGTCCGATAACCCTCTTTGACACGACGCCACAGAAAAGCAAGGATTAATTTTGCTCGTGAACATGTCGCATGGCAACTTCGACAATGGAAGTCTGTGCTCTTCACGGATGAATCAAGGTTCCATATTACTCGTTGTGATGGCTGAGTACGTGTTTACAGACGCCCAGGAAAACGCTACGCAGCTGCTACTGTCCAGGAAGTCGAAAGATTTGGAGGTGGTTCAGTTATGGTTTGGGGTGGGATTAGTATCGACAGTAGAACCGACCTTGTTGTAATTCCAGGAAATCTTAACGCTAATCTTTATGTTGACATTGTGATAGGAGAACATGTTGTCCCTGTGGCATATGGGTCCTAACTTTGTGTTAATGCAGGATAACGCAAGACCACATACTGCGCGAATCACTTTAGACTTCCTACAAGAACTGGAAATTCAAACAATGGTGTGGCCTGTGTTAAGTCCTGATTTAAATCCCATAGAGCATGTTTGGGATATGCTCGACAGACGTGTTCGTGGTCGCCCGCATCCTCCTCAGACCATCCAGCAGCTAACGGCGGCTCTTATTGAAGAATGGGACGCTATACCACAGGAAGACCTTCGAAGACTTTTGCGAAGCATGCCAAGACGGTGTAATGCCGTTATTCGTGCTATAGGAGCAAATACTCGTTATTAAGTTACCACTTTATGTACAAAAGTTTACATTGACAATTAATTTAATTTCGTTTTGCACTTTGGTTTTGGTAGTTGTTAATTATTACAGGTATTTTAAAAGTACATGATGCTGACACTTCCATATGTGCCAATGAAAACAATTAAATAGAGCGTCTTTCAGATATTCTTATTTGCATGTAATTTCCCGTTTAAATTTTATGGAGGCACAAATTAGTGACCCGCTAATTGTTTTGAGCAGTGTATATATATGGCCCTACACTCCTCAGCGGAGTTTCGCCGCTTCCTTTGAAGCCCTCGCAAGTATATGTTTTTCTTTTGTTTATGTCGTCCTATTCTTTGTCCTTCTTGAAATCTCCATCCAGGTGTTTCTATCTTGTGCCTTTTCCTGCCAGTTGTTTATTCCTAGCGTTCTGATATCCTCCTCCACTTCGTCTTTCCATCTGTTTCTTGGTCTTCCTCTTCCTCTTCTTTTGTTTAGTTGCCATTCCAATATGGTTCTCACGGTACTTTCTGCTCCAGATCTCCACACACGCACTAACCATTTTATTCGTGCACCTTTAATTGTGCTTATTACATCCTCCAAGTGCATCCACTATTTCCTCGTTTGTTCGTCGCCTCTTAAGATTTTCTTCAATTTGTATTGAACTCGTATACTTAAGATAAAAAAAAATTGTATTTTCCAAATCTGTCAATTAATTACGAATTAATGATTTTATTAGAGACAGCAATGGGTGTTAGTAAACAAACCTAGCGTTCTGATATCCTCCTCCAGTTCGTCTTTCCATCTGTTTCTTGGTCTTCCTCTTCCTCTTCTTTTGTTTAGTTGCCATTCCATTATGGTTCTCACGGTACTTTCTGCTCCAGATCTCCACACATGTCCTAACCATTTTATTCGTGCACCTTTAATTGTGCTTATTACATCCTCACCTCCAAGTGCATCCACTATTTCCTCGTTTGTTCGTCGCCTCTTAAGATTTTCTTCAATTTGTATTGAACACGTATACTTAAGATAAAAAAAACTTGTATTTTACAAATCTGTTAATTAATTACGAATTAATGATTTTATTAGAGACAGCAATGGGTGTGAGTAAACAAACCTAGCGTTCTGATATCCTCCTCCACTTCGTCTTTCCATCTGTTTCTTGGTCTTCCTCTTCCTCTTCTTTTGTTTAGTTGCCATTCCATTATGGTTCTCGCGGTACTATCTGCTCCAGATCTCCACACATGTCCTAACCATTTTATTCGTGTACCTTTAATTGTGCTTATTACATCCTCACCTCCAAGTGCATCCACTATTTCCTTGTTTGTTTTTCTTCAATTTGTATTGAACTTGTATACTTAAGATATAAACAAATTGTATTTTACAAATCTGTTAATTAATTACGAAATATTGATTTTATTAGAGACAGCAATGGGTGTGAGTAAGCAAACTCAAGATCAAAGCTGTTACGAATACGCGATGGCTGTGATGAAAATGTGCGATATACTTCACTTAAGACATACGAAAATTTGGTTGAGATCCGATTTGATCTTCAATATGTCGACCTACAGTCGCGTTCAGAAGAAACTTCTTGGAATTATTCATGGATTGACGAGGAAAGTCATCAAGAGAAAAAAGGAGGACGTCATGGCGAATGGTGCTTTAAGTAATAACGTAAAAAATAATAACGTTACTCGTGAAAAGAACATTATTGAGAAGGAGATTGAAGAGACTGTTAAGGGGATGTCGTATGGACAAGCATCTGGACTCAAAGGTAAATATGGTAACAATTTTAGGGCTAGTTGCACCAAACACGTTGAGCTGGTTCAACTCTAAACTCTAGTAAGATTAGAACAATAGGAACTGTCATCTTGAACTCAAGTTCAGCTTGAACTCGAGAGAACAATAGGAACTGTCATCTTGGAAACAAGTTCAGCTTGAACTCGAGTTCAATGTTTTTGGTGCAACTGTTCCCTAATATTACTTTGTTTTTTAAGGGGCAAAGAACGGAAGTTAGGGTTATTTCTGCACAAGCACCGCAGCCGTGTGGCTTAATGTACTTCTTCCGTTGCCGTAGTTAATCAAAGAGCTCTGTTTCATTAGCTAATTCCGACAGCTTTTCGATCATCTTTCCCTTCAGAAAGTGGGTTGAATTCTCTTGGACCAGGTTTGCTTCCCTCCAGGTAGTAAGTGCCTCGCACTCGAATAGTACATGTGAGGCGTATTCATCCTCTTCATAGCATAGTCTGCATATTGGATCTTATGTAAACAGTTTCATGTTATGCAGATGTTTTCTTAGGGTGCAGTGTCCAGTTATCATTCCTGTGACCATTCTAAGGTTGTTTTTACTAAGTCCGAGGGCTTCAGTTGCTAGTTCTTGGCAGGGTTGCCCATCTGTAGTTTACTGCGTGTGTGCCCTGTCAGGTTTTTCCAGCGCTCGGTGTGTCTTTCAGAGTCCACTCTCTTACGCTTTGTCTTATCGGAAAGTGGGTTGAATTCCCTTGGACTAGGTTTGCTTCCCTCCAGGTAGTAAGTGCCTCGCACTCGAATAGTACATGTAAGGCGTCTTCATCCTCTTCATAGCATAGTCTGCATATTGGATCTTCTGTAAACAGTTTCATGTTATGCAGATGTTTCCTTAGGGTGCAGTGTCTAGTTATCATTCCTGTGACCATTCTAAGGTTGTTTTTACTGAGTCTGAGGGCATCAGTTGCTAGTTCTTGGCAGGGTTGCCCATCTGTAGTTTACTGTGTCTGTGCCCTGTCAGGTTTTTCCAGCGCTCGGTGTGTCTTTCAGAGTCCACTCTCTTACGCTTGGTCTTATCGGAAAGTGGGTTGAATTCCCTTGGACTAGGTTTGCTTCCCTCGAGGTAGTAAGTGCCTCGCACTAGAATAGTACATGTGAGGCGTCTTCATCCTCTTCATAGCATAGTCTGCATATTGGATCTTCTGTAAACAGTTTCATGTTATGCAGATGTTTCCTTAGGGTGCAGTGTCCAGTTACCATTCCTGTGAGCATTCTAAGGTTGTTTCAACTGAGTCTGAGGGCCTCCCTCAGTTGCTAGTTCTTGGCAGGGTTTTATCATCAGTAGTTTACTGTGTCTGTGCCCTGTCAGGTTTTTCCAGCGCTCGGTGTGTCTTTCAAGAGCCCACTCTTTTACGCTTGGTCTTATTGACTTTTTGTGGATCGGTAGCATGGGTTATGGTCCAATCTAGGGTCTACGTAATCCAATCTTTGCCAAATCGTCGGCTTTCTCTGATATCACTTTAATAAAACACTTAATTTGTTTAGGTTTCAAAATTAAAATAATAATAATAATAATAGCCTTTATTGTCCAACAGGATTTCCTACTTACAGGACAATATAATAGAAGGTGAATGGAAAAAAAATAAGTATTACAGAAAAAAAATACAGTAAATTACAAGTATTAACAGTAGAAACAACATTTAAATTACATTATATATAAATAAATTATCGAAAGACTTTTCTGCGCAACGACACATTGTAAAGATCGGTGACCGCTGCAGAACACATGTGCTTGGTGTGGGCAGTCGGAATGATGAAGAGAATCTGGTTGATTGTTGACGAACATTGAAGGGTATCCCGGAAAGTAATTGGGGGCAGTCGATTGTTTCGTGTACTAGTTTCCTGAGAATTGGGGTCTCGTCTGGTCGATAATGTTATCATGTTATGCCTTTCAAGTAGATATTCTTAATTCGCTTAAATAGATGGATAAGTACCGTCAAGTTTGTATGACAAAAATTTTAAAAATCGCCGATGGAGGCGATCTAGTAGAAGGGAATGACTAATACTGGTCGGATACCAGATTAAGCTACAGTAGTCCAATTTACTTGATACAAAAGCGAAGTATAATGACTTATAGCATCAGTATTTCGAAATTCATGAACGTTTCTCAGTATAAAACCTAATGATCTGGAGGCTGCGGAGCGAATAGCTTCAATATGGGTAGTGAAAGTGAGTTTCTTGTCAAAAGTAACTCCCAGGTCTTTGAACCAGTCAACAACCGACAGATAGTCACCTGAAATATGGTAAGTTCTTGTGAGAGCATTGCGTCTCCGACTGTAGTTTATAACGCTGCATTTGTTTACGTTGAGTTTTAAATTTACACGGGAGCACCAGTTAGATATGATATTTAGATTCGATTGCAGCATATCGACATCGTTCTGACATTGGATAAATTTTGAGGTCGTCGGCGTATGCTAACACAGGGCAGGTGAGCATCCCCAGCAAATCATTAGTAAAAATGTTGAAGAGACGGGGGCCAAGACTGAAGCCCTGCGGGGCACCAATAGTCGGTGAGAATTCAAAAGATTTAAAACCGTTATCGTACACAAAGCAAGATCTGTTGTGCAGGTAGGATTGTATAAACTGAGTAACCGCTGGCACAGCCCCAAATGACCCAAGTTTCTCTAACAGCAGTTTGTGATTGATAGAGTCAAACGCTCGGGAGAAGTCGGTGTATATGACATCAACTTGGCCTCGCATAGCAAAGCTTCAGAAAGGAACTGCGAAATAGTAGCAAGATTTGTTAGTGTCGACCGTCCTGGCATGAATCCGTGTTGATAGGGCGAGATGTAGGATCGCACGTTGTTAAAAATGTTATTATATAGCACTGTTTCCAATCGATAGGATTGCGATGGGACGATAATTGCTTATTTGCAAGGCGTTGCCTTTCTTGAAGATTGGGCATAATAGTGTGCCTTTCCAACGGTTGGGAAATTCACTTTTAGATATTGAAAGAATAATAATTGATATTTGAGGTTTGGCTAAGAGATATCTGCAATCTTTGAGTAAAAAACTTGGAACTTTGTCATCACCCGCTGTGAGTTTGTTTGGAAGGGATGCCATAATGGATACAAGCTGTGCTTCATCTACTCTAGAAATTGTGAAAGGAGGATAGTTAGAATAAATGGTGTCAACGGTGGGAGTTGCATTACTGCAAAAGACAATTTTAAAGGTATCCGCGAAACCATTTACTATATCTTTAGATAATTAAATTATTGTTGAGTTACGTGAAGGTGAACGAAGTTATTAAATAAAAGACTTGAGTCTCCTTTCTTCATAGGATTTATTTAAAAATCGCAAATGTACATTTCGGTCACGATGTGACCATTATCAATGCTTAACTATTTTTTAAATAAATTCTGTGAAGAAAGGAGACTCAATTCTTTTATTTAATAATATCTTTATGTGTTGTAAATTCACGATTTTCATCATATAACTTGCCAGGTATTCTCGTTGTCCCTTTCTTGCTGGAGATAAATTTCCATAGGTCCTTGGAGTTCTTTTTAACATTATTTTCATTGTTGGAGATATAATTGGAGTACGTTTCTGCAATAAGGTGTTTCGTTAGGTTGCGAACTCTCTTAAATTCCGTCAGGTATTTAGGATTTTCAGTTTTCTGCCACTTAAGTCTGTAGGATAATTTCGTTTTTAGGTTAAGATGGATTTGACATGTGTATCAAAGTGGATATTTTGGTTTTGATGTGAGACACCTAGGAGCATTGAAGAGTATATCATAGAATTTTGATACCATTTCATTGACATCATTAAATGAGTCTAGAATCCTCCAATCTAAGTTGAAAAGTTCGTCATATAAGGCTATATATTTATTGTACTACAATAATTGTTTCACCACACTGTGGACCCTAATAGTTGAATTTATGTAGCAGAATATAAAACTGCGGTTTCGACTTAACTTTTTAATAATAAGAAATAGTATAAATATCACACAGAGAAAACCAATTGTCCATCAATCTGTCTTCAAATTAACATTAGACCAATGGACTATAATTTAAAGTTGTACTAAGTTGAACAGGACACTGTAGGCTCAACAAACACATGAGCAAAATAGGCCTGGCAGAGGATACAATATGTAGATTCTGCCAGGAAGAAGAGAAGGATCCTCTCCACATCCTGTGCCCTAGCGCGGGTTAGATACCTAAAGCTGGGCAACAATAACCAAGCGCAGAGAGCTACACCCAATGCTCACTGTCAGGGTTAATAGGGCTAATCAAAGAGGCGAAGCTCGGGCACATCGTCTAGGGTAATAGGGATCCATAGTAGATCTGAAAAAGTCGTGGTGGTCCAGGCCAATGAGGCCACCCCTACGAATATCTAATCTAATCTAATTCAACCAAAGCTAGGCAACACTAAACCAAACGGAGAAAGCTACACCCAAGGCTCACTGTCAGGGTTAATAGGGCTAATCAAAGAGGCGAAGCTCGAGCACGTCGTCTAGGATAATAGGGATCCACAATAGATCTGAAAAGGTCGCGGTGGTACAGGCCAATGAGGCCACCCCTACGAATATCTAATCTAATCTAAGCTCAAATAACAATTAACACTTTAATCATGCTTATTCAATGGGCCTAATGAGGCCTAAGGGCAGTCCAAAAATGCGCACTCCCCAAAGAACCAGAATCAATCATGCTTATTATTTTAGATGATTTAGACGTTGAAGACAACGATATAGGCGAAAAGAAACGCTACGCTTTTTTGGACCTAATGCTGGATGCTTCAAGAAATGGTGTCAACATTACAGATGAGGAAATTAAAGAACAAGTCGACACGATAATGTTCGAGGGTCATGATACTACGGCTGCTGCTAGTAGTTTCTTTTTGACTTTAATGGGGATTCACAGGGATATTCAAAAACGTGTGCATGATGAACTCGACGCGATCTTTGGTAATTCTGATAGGGACGTTACTTTCGCAGACACGATGGAGATGAAATATTTGGAAAGATGCTTAATGGAGACGTTAAGATTGTATCCACCTGTGCCTATTATTGCTAGGGAGTTTAAAGAGGACTTAAAATTAGGTAACTAGAAAAATGTATGCTACAAATTTGAAAATTAATTGATTTCACATTAACCCATTAGGTGCCATTGATGCATATACGCAACATTAATAATTTTATGTTAAATAAATTACTAAATAAGATAATTTCATATATTATATTATTTGACTTGATTTGAAAATGTATAAAGAAAAACGTAAATATTTTGTTATTTAAATATCTCTATTATTATTCATTGAAAAAAAAAATTTCAGTGTATTTTTAACTTCACAATATTTCAGTGTTTTATACGCGTGGCGCATGAAGTAAAATTTCGAGTTTAGAAAAGCCCCGTGAAAATTTGTCGAGGGTCGCTTACGCGACCCTCGACAAATTTTCTACGCGGGGCTTTTCTAAACTCGAAATTTTACTTCATGCTTAGTCTGGGAGTGGAAATATTCGTTCTAAACTTCATATTGCACGTTTTTATACAAAATCAACAAATGCCTTACATTTACAGCGTATACATTATGTATATTTAAAAAAAAACTCAGTATGTAATACAATAAGTCATTCGTAAAAATTATAACTAATTTTACCTAAAATCAACTTTAAGAGTTAACTATATAATTGCTCGGCCGTTAATGGGTTAATTGATAATTAAAGCAATAATAATATTTCTTCTTCACACTTTTATTTTACTTCCATTTGTACATTTCACACAAAGTGACCATCATATTTTTATTAATACAGTATTAATCCATTGATAATTAGCGATGGCTCGCAGCCTAACTTCAGGGTCGGCCAAGGCACACAAAATTTGAGGTTAGGATCGTGCTTTATTTGTCAAATCAACAGAAGCCATTTACAGAAATACCTAAATATAAACATTGATTACAATAGTAAAGGTATAAAACTTAAAACTAACTTAAATCTAATAACTAAGACTTAAAAATGTCACCTATACAGTCTGCTGATCCTGCATATATTGTTAACTCGTATTTTGTCCCAATTTTCTTTTTACTTCACTTTAACGCATCAACTTTAGTTTATTTTATTTGTAAACATTTTTATCACTTTGAGAATTTTCAAAATATTTTATTTTATATTATTTGTCAAATCAACGGTAGGCATTTACACAAACACAAAACTAAAAACAATGATTTAATTAGTTAAGGTATAAAATTTAAAATTAGCTTAAATCTCACTAAGGGTTAAGAAGGATCGAAGGGATTTTAAATTGCCATTAAAAAAATAAATGTCAATTATATTACAGTTTGGGCATAATCTACTTAAACCGAAGTGAGTGCAATAGTTTGTTCTGTGCATTTGAACAAAAAATGTCGTAGTATTCCGCAGTGGACGGTTTGGAACATGAATATTAATTAAATTCAACAGTTCTGGGCAGCACGCCAAACCATTCATTAGTTTATATACAAAAATTATGTCCGTATTAAACCGACGTTGCTCAAGCGTTTGCAAACTGATATTTAATAATATTTCAGTGTACGACATACCGGGATAAAACTTAAATGCAATGAACCTTAGAAACTTCTGCTGTACGCGTTCTATTAGATGTTTTCCAAATTGAGTACTGGGTGAGCATATCAATGAACAGTACTCAAGGTGGGGCCGAACTAGGAAAACATAAAGTTTGACATAAGTATTTATGTTATTAAAATGTCTGCATTGCCTTTTTACAAACACCTGAGAGGCTTTAGATCAGGGATGCACAGACTTATTAAGACTAGGGGCCACTCGGGCAAATTATGAACTGATGGCGGGCCGCCAGAAGTATAGGTAATTAAAGACAATAAAGAATTGATAATAATGTATTAAAATTGAAAAAGAATTTATTAATTTGAAGCGTGGCACTGCATTGTGCTTACAATCTTTTTTATATTTGGCTCAAATTTACTTGTAGCAACACGTAAAACTGCTTGCAAACTTTCGTTTGCAAGGCGTTTCGATTTTTTGTTTTATTATTATTTAGTATTGAAAAGGTTTGTTCACATATATAGGTAGAACCAAATAAGCTGGCACATTTCAGAGCGTTTATGCGCAACTCTTTGTACGTATTTTTATCAATGCAGCGGTAAAAGTTCAGCAAGTCTCCTTCGTTGAATTTGTTTCGTAAATCTTGGTCGTTTTGAATGTCGATAATTTTTAACTGCATTGACTCTGGCGCATTTTCAACTGAAATCGTGAAAGGATTGCTGAATATGTCCAACAGAGGTTTAACTTTTTTAAACTCCGAAAATCTGTCTTGAAAAGATTGAATCAAAATATATAGCTTTTCTACATAACTGAAATTAATCGCAGTTTTGTTGAATTTTTCAGCCATTTTCTTATAATTCGGAAAATGATTGTAATTTCCAGAATTCAATTGCGATCTGAAAAGTGTCAGCTTGCATTGAAAGGATGATACATGAGCGTAGAGCTGGGATATTAGTTGATTTTTGCCTTGAAGCCGTGTGTTCAAGACATTCAAATGATTTGTAATGTCAACTAAAAAAGCCAAATCACACAACCAATCAGGATTTTTAAGTTCCGGGACATCTCTTTGCTTTTCCGCCAGAAATATTCCAATTTCTTCTATTAAATTTAGAAATCGTTCCAGTGTCAATCCACGACTTAGCCACCTTACTTCTGTATAATACAGTAAATCTCCATATTCGCTTTCGATGTCATCAAGGAATTGTTTGAATTGCCTGTGATTGAGTCCTCGTGACTTTATGAAATTTACAGTCGAAACTACCACTTTCATGACATTTTGAAATTCAATTTTTTTAGAACAGAGGGCTTCTTGGTGTATAATGCAGTGAAACTGCATGAGATCTTCAGCGTTTATGTTTTTTTCTTGCAGATGCTTTTTCAGCCAAGTAACTAGCCCAGAATTGACACCAATCATCGAAGGAGCACCGTCAGTCGCAACTCCCGATAATTTTGATAAGTCCAAATCAGTTTTTGAACACTCATCCAAAAGTACATTGAGTATATCAACTCCTCTGGTTTGACCTTTCAATGAACACATTCCTAATAACTCTTCTAAGACTTCAAAATCTTGAGTAACACCTCGTATAAATATGAGAAGCTGAGCTGTGGAACTAATATCAGTGGATTCGTCGAGTGCTAATGAAAAAAATTCAATGATCTTAGTTTTTTCATTTAATTGTTCCGCAATATTACCTGACAAAGACATAATTCGTCTTTGGATAAATTCGCCTGTAAACTTGGTAAAAGTAGGATGCTGCGTTTCATAGTGCCTTTTTACATTATATTCCTTTGCAATCGCAACAGAATTCTTGCAAATTAAACAAACGACTTTGTTATGCGACCATACAAAAAAGTATTTTTCAGTCCAAATTTCTTGAAACTGCCGATTTTCATCTTTAACCTTACGTTTTTTACTAGGCCCTGGCTTGTCCATGTTGCGTTCTAATCCTGGCTATGATTAACACAGCACCTAAAAACAATTACAGTACCTACTTAAATTACCCATCCTTTTTTAAATTACCAAAAATAATTGATTAAATATGTAGGGAAACACTTATTAATAACAGAGTTTTACTTACGATTTCACAACACAATTATACACGGCACTTGACGGGAAATCTACGTTGAATGTGGATCAAAATATATGACACCGGCTAGTCGAGTTAAAATCTACACTAGAACTATTGACACTTCACTCAAATTAAAACCGAACTGTCGGTCGCTGCGGTTAGCGTGGCTTTTATACCGCGCGCATAGAGTCGAAAACTGTCTGGAGAAATCTCGAAACCGACTCTGGAAGCTTCGTGTATCTACCTACGCGAGCAATCGGGAATTCGGGACTATTGCTATCTCGCTTGTTCTAACAATATAACCCGTGGATAAGCCGCCACCGCGCTGCCGTCGTCGCCGCGCCGCCGGCCGCGGTGCTTCCTCAAGAAAACGAATTTAACCGAGATCGGCACTAACATTACCGACCGCTGTTTCCGACGCATGCACGGCGCACCAGGGGGTGTCGACTCTTTTGGGCACTTAGAGCGCGCGCGCGAGATTCCAATTACTTTTCGAACATATTTTTTTTGGTTTTATTCTGGAATAGAATTCAATATTTTTCGAATGTATGAGAGTATTATTTTTGCTGTCGGCGGGCCACCAGTATTCGACCGGCGGGCCGCATGCGGCCCGCGGGCCCCGGTCTGTGCATCCCTGCTTTAGATGTTATTATATCAATGTGGGTGTTAAAATTCCATGAGTTATTGAAGGTTACACCAAGATCTCTTATTGAGTGTGTATGATTCAATTGCGTGTTCGACAGGAAATAATTTCTCTGCGTTTTAATTTTATTTTTAGAATAAGAAACAACAAAACATTTAGAAACATTCGACTTTAAGCAATTTAAAATGCACCAACTACTGAGGGAATTGAAATCATGTTGTAAATTATTATATGATCATGTATCCTTAATAGGAGTGTATAACTTGAGATCCTCTGCAAAAAGAAGACAATTAGAATGCTGAAAACAACCGACAATATCGTTAATAAATGTATTAAAAAGTAGTAGTCCTATGTGTGATCCCTGTGGGACACCGGAGGTCACAGATATAGGAAGAGATAAGCACTCATCCATGCGCACTAATTGTGATCTATCTATTAAATATGAATAGATAAACTCAAGCATAGTGCCATGAATACCAGACTTAGCAAGTTTTTCGACCAGGATACCATGATCCACACTACCAAACGCTTTGGAAAAATCCGTGTAGATGGTATCTACTTCCTCCAAAGATCTACTGACGGCCTCACCAAAGATAAGTAGGTTTGTTGTGGTAGAGTATCCTGATCGAAAACCATGCTGTTTATTTGTTAAGATAGAGTCTAAGTCATTACAAAGGTATTCTGTAACTATTTTTTCAAATATTTTAGGGATGGATGGCAATAACGATATTGGACGGTAGTTCTCAGCTACGTTTCTACTACCTTTCTTAAAAAGTGGCGTAATAAGTGAATGTTTCCAAGTGTTATAAATACAAGGGAGTTTGTTATTAATAATGAGCACATTGTGTCTCGAAATGTACATCTAACGATAAAAATAAAAAGTGAAGTAAGGAATAACAGTCTTTATTAGTGTACAAGGAATTGCACAACAAAGTCACCTTTCAATAACAGATACATATTACCTTGGGTCTCTGGCCTACCCTGAAGTTGGGGGGCTCGCACCGCTGTTGATAAAGGGCACTTTGTATCCGAAATGTACTGCGCGATCATTTAAATTATGATTTAGAGTAGGCGGCATTTTTTGTGCGGCTGCGCAGACTGCTAATTGAATGATGGAATAAATTTGAGGTTATGTTAAACTATGCGTTAACAGTCAGTAGTGCCAATCTAATTTAAAACTCAAAGCCTACTCTAAATCATGTTTTAAACGATCGCACTATACACATGGAAGTAAAATAAAAGTGTATTAGCAGCGATGGCTCGCAGCCTAACTTCAGGGTCGGCCAGAGACCCAAGGTGATTGAAAGGTGACTTTGTTGTGCAATTCCGCGTATTTATAAAGGGCGATCTCAACCTTAAATTTTGTCTGCCTTGGCGTTGTGGCCTACCCTGAAGTTAGGCTGCGAGCCGTCGCTGGTTATTAGCATTTTATTTATCAATTAAATTCGATCTTCACGCAACTCACTCAATCAATTTAACATCACTTTCTTCGCATTCTTTGGAATAGTACATTTGAACAGTACACTTCTGTGCAATAAAATTAAGTACACAAAATATGTTATGGTTTAAAGCGGACATAATTAGTTTCCTAGTTAAGTAAATCTGTCAATTTTTAATTGTCAAAATACCGCGTCATTTAGACAACAATTCAAAAAGTCGAATTCTAACTATAATTGAAGATGGTTTTTATATTAGACAAATTGCTCGATTGGTGAACATCAGTAAAGATAATATATAAAATTACGAAAAAACTTCGTGAAAATGCAAACAGTGTCTTAATTAATAAGACAATTTAAGACGATAAATATCCATTGAAACAACTACTTCCCGTGCAAATACACCTCCGGATATTGAATTATACAATGAGTAGTTGTTTCAATGGATATTTATCGTCTTAAATTGTCTTATTAATTAAGACACTGTTTGCATTTTCACGAATAGTTTTTTCGTAATTTTATATATTATGTTTAAAGTGTGCAAACTATAAGAAGCGTAAGCTTATTTTCTCGAATTCAAATAGTTTTGAATTTGAATTTATATTGTTTGATCAGTAAAGAGACTGTTTTCAGAGTTAAGAAACATTGGGAGCAGTAAAGAAGTGGTATGGTGTTTTATTATTTATTACAACTGCTGCTAGGCAATTAAAACAAACCCGAATTATACACTAAAATATTGTGAAAAATAGGCATAAGACTTGTACTTCATTTTATTGCACAGAAGTGTACATTATATTAGACAATCTACCAATTTTACATCACATTAATTAAAAACTGAAATATCTAGCTTCTGGAGATTACACAATACCTTCAGGAGCAACTGTAATCGTAGCAACATTCAAACTGCACAGAAATCCCAACATTTACCCAAATCCGGATAAATTCGATCCGGACAATTTCCTTCCGGAGCGCACTTCGAATCGCCATTATTATTCTTTCATTCCATTCAGTGCTGGACCAAGAAGTTGTGTCGGTAAGATAATTTTAAATAAATCTCGTAATTTTATTAATATACAGGGTGTGGGCTTTAAGTAGGACAGTATGGGTAACTTCGATATGATTAACGAATATTAACGCAACGACCCGAGACAAATTTTCACGGGGCTTTTCTAAATTCGAATTATAACTTCAAAAACATAAGCGATATATTTTAAACATCGTGATATTTCCGTAGCGCAGTATAAAACACTGAAATATCACGATGTTTAAAATATATCGCTTATGTTTTTGATTGGCACTTGGCCACTTTTAGCAACTGCAATTAATAAAATCTTAGCTACCACTAAAATTACATCCACATAGCAAATAAAAATGTTGTATATCAAGGGCCCTAACACGGATCCTTGTGATACCCCAATTTGAATGTTGTGATAGTGAATATATGAGATTGAATGTGCAAATTGTTGAAGTTTGAAGCTTCAAGCAAGTGTTTCCCCTCCCAGACTGAGCATGAAGTAAAATTTCTAGTTTAGAAAAGCCCCGCGTAGAAAATTTGTCGAGGGTCGCGCAGCGACCCGAGACAAATTTTCACGGGGCTTTTTTAAACTAGAAATTTTACTTCATGCGCCACGCGTATAAAACACTCGCTTCAAGTGAAGTCTTTAACGAACTGGTTAGAGTGAATTTAATTCAGTACGTCAAATATTAATTGTTTATATGACGGAAAAATGCTAAAATAGATACATCTCCCTTTTTATGAACACCAAGATTATATTGATGTAAAAAATGGTCCTATTTTAAATAATAACAAAATGATTACTATTTTTTTTCTCTCGCAGCTGTACGTACCCACTAAGCAAAAAACAAACAAATAACGTTATATTAACATTGTAGCAACATTAAACGTTGTATTAATTTTGATGAAACATTACTTGAATGTGTTTGCTAAGTGGGTAATTATGTTCAATTAAAAAAAACCCTCTAAAGTGTCATGGAAAATATTGTAGATCGGCAACTCTGAAATTATATATTAAAATTATTATGTGTGACGTTTCATATGTCAATTCCTAAAGCGTGTAGCCAACTTAAATTTTAGAAAAATGATTAAATCAAGGCACTCGAGAGTTTTTTTTTGTATTGAACATACGATACATTCACCACAAAGTAACAGCTTCTGAAATCAATTTTATTTTTCTATACAGGTCGTAAATATGCAATGTTGAAGTTGAAAATTCTTCTGGCGACAATTATGAGAAACTTTAAAGTGGTTTCCGATCTTGGCGAACAAGATTTTAAATTACAAGCTGACATTATTCTGAAAAGAGAAGAGGGATTCCCAATTCGACTACAACCAAGAGCTGTAGGATCGTAGAATAGAAACTTTTCAAAATATTCCTGATTAATGCCATGATTTTTTTTGTATAAAACTGTTTACTTATAAATAAATCATTAAATTGTTGAATCCGTTTAAATCTCACAGATTTTGTTTAAAATTAAAAATCAGTAGAAATTCTAAATATCACTCGCAATTTTGTGTATTCACAGTCAAAGTAACAACTCTGCCTATACTCCTCATCGAATCGAACCACGTACTCCCCCATCTTCTCTCTCCCTTCTTTTTCCATCCACGTCCCACTATCATCTCCTCCATTGTATTGACCTCTTCCCATTGAATCCTCCCCAGCCTCTTCCAAATATCCTCCATCGCCTTTACCCCACAATGAAGGTATTCGTTTTCTTGCACCCTTTCCACTTTTCTTCCCTTTTCCATCCACATCTCCACAGTTAACGGTAGGTGGTCAGATCCTAACACCTCTTCCACCTCCATACCTCTTATATCTCCTCTTTCTATTCCCTTGACCTCCACATAATCAATTACTGATGCCCAATGTCAGTTTTTCTCCCCTCCCAATCGCCCTCCGTGCATCTGTTCAAAATCTCCCATCCCTCTTCCATCACCCACTCCTTCATCCTCCTGCCCTTCCCATTTATACATTTATCCTGTGAACTCCTCTTCACAACCGAATCGTCCTCTCCAATCCCTCCCCCCGCTTCCCCTGTTCTGGTATGGAAAGGGAGGGATTTCAACCATCCATTTTCCTCCTTCGCCCGCTCGCCCATCTATTCTAGTTGACGTACACCACCCCCACATTAACCCCATATCCTCCCTGCTGATATTTCACCCACACTAGCCCTTCGTATCCCTCCATCATCTCCCCCTTACCTCCTTTCCTATCCTCTCTCCATCCAACAATCATTCCCCCCTTGGCCCTCCCTCTCCTCGCACATTTTACTGCTTCTAGCATCTCCCATCTAAAGCCCCTCGGTAACCATCCATTCACTTCTCCTCATTCCTTCTTCACCATCCAAGTCTCTACTATCCCCATTATATCCTTCCCGATTACCCACTCCTCAAAGTCTTTCTTCCACTTGCACTCCTGCTCTTTGGCCTTTATTCCAGCTACATTCCATCGCCCCTTCTTTCCCCACTCTCCCACATTTGCTCCCTAGTCCCCTGCTCCTTTCACAGCCCTTCTGCTACTGTCCTACCTCCCCCCTTCGTCCCTTCTATATATGTTCTCCCCATTTCTCCTGCCCCCTTCCTCCCTCTCCTTTTGTTCCACCTCCGCAGTTTTTCCAAACCAATGCTTCATCACCCAATTCTCACCCTCCTCCCCCCTACAACCCCGTTTCTCCTAACTTTTTTGACTCCTCCTTCCTCTCTGCTTCCGCCTTCTCCTTATTCCATCTCCACTCTTCCCCATTAACTATAACCGTCTGATACCCGATCCTCACCCATTTCCCCCTTTCCCTCTCCCGTCTAGCTATCTCCCTTATGCATTGCTGCACCCTCCTCTTCTCCTTCGTTAGGTCATCATCTATGAAAATTGTTTCTTGTGCACTTTTTTGCCTACTTTTATTCTTCATTATTTTAATGTTGTCTTCTAGCTTCCGGAGTCTCACCACCACCAACATTCCAACCTTATTCACAACGTGACTCTCCTGTGCCTCCGCCTCTACTCCCAGCGTCTCCTTCAGATACCCCGCCACTTCTCTCTTCTCCTGGAAAACCTTTCCTCTGAGTTCACAGGATAAATGTATAAATGGGGAGGGCAGGAGGATGAAGGAGTGGGTGATAGGAGATTTTGAACAGATGCACGGAGGGCGATTGGGAGGAGAGAAAAACGTACATTGGGCCAAGAGGGGCATCGGTAATTGATTATGTGGCGGTCAAGGGAATAGAAAGAGGGGATATAAGAGGTATGGAGGTGGAAGAGGTGTTGGGATCTGACTACCTACTGTTAACTGTGAAGATGTAGATGGAGAAGGGAAGAGAAGTGGAAAGGGGGTAAGAAAACGAATACCTTGAGTGTGGGGTAAAGGCGATGGAGGATGTTCGCGCTAAATCGCAAATTTCGAATTATTTTACATGTTAATAATTTTCTGTAATTTTATGCATTTTAACTGAAAATGACTATTTCTTTGTGTATATTTCTTTTGTGTTTATCCCTTTGTGTCAGTGAGGTAGGCTGTATTTTATGACGGTCAAACACGCTCGAAGCCAATAAACCCTTTTGTAAATAGTTTCTTGTTTCACAATGGTTTCGAGCGCGGACGTGCCAAATTGGGCGCATAGCAAGATTGACCGTCCACGGCGACTGAGACCCAAAGTCATAAAATGCAGGCACTGCCAAAATACACAGAGTTTTATGTAACACCGAACATTTTCATAACGAGAATTTTTCTTTGAAGTATCTATATGCATCCGCTGCAGATTTTCCAATGCTCGGTTTATTAAAATAATCCAATTAGGAGCTCAAAGCGAGTGTTTTCCACTCCCAGGCTAAGCATGAAGTAAAATTTCGAGTTTAGAAAAGCCTGAAAATTTGGTTTGGTCGCGTAGCGCGAAGCGCGGAGCGGCCAAACCAAATTTTCAGGCTTTTCTAAACTCGAAATTTTACTTCATGCGCCACCGGTACAAAACACTGATTCAATGTAAAGTTTAGCGGTATGCTTTAAACTTCGTAATATGTCAGTGTTTTGAACCGGTGGCGCATGAAGTAAAATTTCGAGTTTAGAAAAGCCTGAAAATTTGGTTTGGCCGCTCCGCGCTTCGCGCTACGCGACCAAACCAAATTTTCCGGCTTTTCTAAACTCGAAATTTTACTTCATGCTTAGCCTGGGAGTGGAAAACACTCGCTTAAAGCTTCAAATTAAATTCTTCTAATAAACCAAGCATCGAAAAATGTGCAACGTATGCATATGGACACTTCAAAGAAAAATTATCGTTATGAAAATGTTTGGTGTTACATAAAACTCTCTGTATATACCTCTGTGTGTTTACCTCTTCTTTCTCTACTTATCTTGTGTCAAATTACTTTCTTTCTCTTTTACTTTAATTCCCTTGTGTATTTTTCTAATACTCGAAGAGTTCTTTTTCGGTCACGACACGAGTAAGTTCTAAATCTCTTATCTTGTAACTTTGTGTGATCTTGTGTTTTACCTTTCTTTTATCTGTGCTATTATTCATGTCATTTGCTGCTTTGCTCATTTGTTATTGTATCTATCTTTGTTGTAAACTCATTTGTACATATTTTTTTGATGCACGTTGTTATTATGAAATCGAATTTGTTATAATATTACGTGTCTAAGTAATTTATTCAAAAATCCGTTGGTCTTTCCGCCTGGAGTTATTGGGTTCTGTATTTGTCAGCTATTGTGTAGGAAATGTCTTGAGTGCTAATGTCGTCCATTGTCTTGTCAAATGATTTTAATCGTCATGATCGCTA
Organism: Philonthus cognatus; assembly: GCA_932526585.2. Classification (NCBI taxonomy): domain Eukaryota; kingdom Metazoa; phylum Arthropoda; class Insecta; order Coleoptera; family Staphylinidae; genus Philonthus; species Philonthus cognatus. The sequence goes on along the minus strand of OW052252.1, from coordinate 10,531,465 downwards.
GAGTAATGTAATGATGAACTGAAATCCTGAATTTTGGAGGTAAAACGTTAACGTTTAGGAGTAATATTAAGGTTTCGAGGAATACATAAAGGGTGTAGGAGATTGTAAAGGGTGGGATTTGAGGCAAATTGATCAGCTAAATAGAATAGGCGGGTTTCGATAGGGGTAACTTTTGTAAGTTCGTAAAGGAGACGATTGGAGGGATTGTGCAGTGAGTTTTCGGGATGACGGGATTTAAGTCAGCATTTTCAGGGCCGATTTTTCGGCGACTTGTAAATTTTTGAGTGTAGTAGGATGGAGATAGCAGCACAGTCATAGCGGCTGTTTTGTGTTAATGCCTTGTTGTTTGAAGGTCAAACTTCTAAAATGAGCCGCTCGATTTCTAAATGTTTGCTTTGAGGATTGTGGAGTGAGCTTTGAAGGTGAGGTTGGGGTCAAAGAAGATACCTAAATACGAGGATTGTCCGGAAAATACGTATAAAATATTCGGGGCGACGTGTCAAGGCGTTATGGAGTGGTCCCCCCTCGCTATGCAATCCCCTCAACGCTCAGTTCGAGCCAGAGCCCTTGACCACCTACCGTTAAATGTGGAGATGTGGATGGAGAAGGGAAGAGAAGTGGAAAAGGGGCAAGAAAACAAGAACCTTGAGTGTGGGGTAAGGGCGATGGAAGAAATGAGGAAGAGGCTGGCGAGGATTCAATGGGAAGAGGTCAATACAATTGAGAAGATGATAGTGGGATGTGGAAGGAAAAGGAAGGAAGAGAGAAGAGGGTAGAGGACGTGGTTCGCTGAGGAGTGTAGGCAGGCGAAGAGGGAGTTGAGGAAGGCGTAAGAAATGGAGGAGAAAAGGGGAAAATGGTGGCGGCAAGAAAAAGATATGATGTAAAGGGTGTTTCAGAATGTTTTTCGTTTTTAGATGTTAAATAAAAAACAACAATATCAATTAAATCTCGTTTTATTTATTGTTAAATTAAAGATCAGTTCTTGAAGTTTATTTATGAAAAACAACCGTTTGCAAATGCGCACCATTCACTTGTTCACACTCATTTAACCTGGAGCAAAAATGTTCAATCACTCGCTGGAGCATCGCTCTTGGAATAGAGTTGATTTCTTCAGTGATTCATTGCTTCAAAACATTCAGGTTGGGTGGCAATGGATTGTAAACTTTACTTTTTAGGTAGCCCCATAGGAAAAAATCAGCAGGCGTTAAATCAGGGCTCCTCGGTGGCCAGTTGATGTCTCCTCGGCGACTTATCACTCTTCCAGGGAATAAATCGTGAAGAGCAGCTAATGAGTCATTTGTAACATGAGAAGTGGCGCCATCTTGCTGGAAAAAGGTGTTGCGGTTGTAGCCCTCTTGGTTTTGCATTTCTGTAGCCAAAAAAGTCCGGATCATATGGCAATATCGATCAGAATTAACGGTCTGAGTTCGACCTCGGTCATCCTCAAAAAAATAAGGTCCGATAATTCCTTGACTTGATATGGCAGCCCAAACAACAACTTTTGGCGAGTGCAAGGGCTTCTGATGCAGTTCTAGCGGATTCTCGGAAGCCCAGTATCTGCAATTTTATTTATTCACGTGACCGTTGATGTGAAAATTTGATTTGTCGGAGAACCAGATGTTATTGAAACTCGTAAAACGGTTTTTAATTGTCCTGCAGAATTCGACTCGTGTATCAGGATCATCAGGCTTCATTTCTTGAACAATAACAATTTTATAGGGGTGAAAATGTAAATATTTCAAAATAATGCGATGAACCGTAGAAGTCTTCAAATTAAGAGAAGCTGCGCGCAATCTCAACGAGAGTCGTGGGTCGGCCATAACAGACTGGCGAACGCGGTCGACGTTTATGTTCGTTCTTGATGTCCTTTTGCGCCCAGACGATTTGTCCGGCATTGTATTCCCAGTCTCTTCAGAACTTAATTCTTAATTAAATTGGCACTTGGCACATGTTTTAAGCTTGTTAAATTAAAATTTGTCCTGTAGAGGCGACGAACAATAGTATGGGAATCGTTGTTTTTATAAAACGCGCGCTGTGGTCCAGTGAAACGATTCATGACTACTAAACTTAACAAGATGGCCAAGCGTTTGAGACCACTCCCCTCCCCCTGCTACCTGCGGTTGGCGCGAATTGGTCAATTTAAAAACGAAAAACATTCTGAAACACCCTTTATATGTGAGAGGAAGAAGCTGCAGGCGGTGGGAAGAGTGAGCGAGGAATTGAGGGAATGCAGGAACGAGGCAGAAATGTGGAGGTGCTGAGGAGAGGGAAAAGGAAGAGGCAGTTAGGGATATAGTTGAAAGAATTGAGAAGGACGTGCAGAGAAGGTAGTGCCAGTGAGAATGGGAGAAGGCAGGCGAGGGGATGGAGAGGAAGAGTTCACGGAGGAGGTCGAAAGATACCTTGAGTGTGGGTTAAAGGCAATGGAGGATATGAGAAAGAAGCTGGCCGGGATTCAATGGGAAGAGGTCAATACAATGGAGGAGATGATAGTGGGATGTGGAAAGAAAAAGAAGGGAGAGAGAAGAGGGGGGGAGTACGTGGTTCGATGAGGAGTGTAGGCAGGCGAAGAGGGAGTTGAGGAAGACATAGGAATTTGAGGAGAAGAGGGGAAAGTGGTGGCGGTAAGGAAAAGATATAATGTTATATGTGAGAGGAAGAAGCCGCAGGCGGTGGAAAGAGTCAGCGAGAAATTGAGGGAATGCGGGAACAAGGCGGAAATGTGGAAGGTGCTGAGGAGAGGGGAAAGGAAGAGGCAGTTAGGGATATCATTGAAAGAATGGATAAGGACGTGCAGAGAAGGTAATGGAGTGCCAGTGGGGATGGGAGAAGGCAGGCGAGGAGATGGAGAGGAAGAGTTCACGGAGGAGGAGGTCGAAAGAGCGTTCAAGGAGGTGAAGCGAGGAAAGGCAGCAGGGAGGGATGGGCTGAAGGCAGAGATGTGAAAGGAGATTGGGGAAGTGGGAAAGAAGAAATTCAGGGAGCTACAGAACCAGATGTGGAGGGGAAGAGTGGACATACCGGCAGCATGGAGGGTGGGGAGGATGTGCCCGATACACAAAAGAGGGGATCAGAAGGACGCGGATTGCTATAGGGGGATAACAGTGATGAGCACGGGATACAAGATAGCTATGATAGTGGTAAAAAATAGGCTAGAGGAGGAGGTGGAAGAGAAGGGGCTGCTGCCGGAGACGCAGGGGGGTGAAGGAGGAATGGGTGAGAATAAGAGGGAATAGAAGAGTGACGGAATGGATGAGAGAGGATGGGGCCGGGGTAAGGACGCTAGAGAAGTTAGGGTAGGAGAGGGAAAGCAGGAGAAAGCGATTAGTGTAGATGTAATGTATTATTATGCCTGTTAGGGGGGGGGAGGTTGTGCCCTATGAAATATTGTAACTCGCAGCGGGAGCTGCCGTGAATTTCATAGCGACTACAAAGTCAGAGAAATTGCTAGGGAACGGTAGCGAGTGGAAACTGACCTTTAGTGTGTCGGTATCCGGGTCTTTACAGCTTCTCCTGAGGACTTGAGTAATTGCCGGGGTGGCGCGAGATCGACCGTTGCGTGTCGCTGTACATTTACGACTCTCTTCTCTCGGTCAGCGGACCGAACAAGGATGGGGGAAGTGTTGTGCATAGTAAAATAAGGGTGAAATAGGAAAAAGCGAGCAAGTTGCCCACCGATTAGAAAAACTGCTTGTTTGTACCGAACAATGTCAATAAAGGTTGTTTTTTTTTTACTTAAAAGAAGAAATCTCTGTATTTATATGATGAGGTAGATATATGATGATAAATATGGAGTTAAACACTTAAAATAAAACAAACGAATTGTATGTTGTATGCAGTGTGCCTAGGTAGGTTGACTTCTTCTTAGTTATGATGAACATACCGTGCGTTTAAAACTTGATTTAGAGTAGGCATTGAGTTTTAAATTAGATTGGCACTACTGACTGTTAACACATAGATTACAATAACCTCAAATTTGTTTCATCATTTAATTAGCATTCTGGGCAACCACAGAAAAAATATGCCGCCTACTCTATATCACAATTTAAATGATCGCATATCACAATTTAAATGATCTATTAGTCTCTATTAGAAATAATATTTTATTTTATTAGGATTTCATAAAACTATTACAAGCTAACTTACAAGCTATTAAATTGTATACTGTGGTTTTACATAATAATGATTACTTTAATTAAAACACTTTTAATTTTTATATAAAAACGTATTAAAATTAATATCGACTTTCTGCAAAATGTTTGTTCCATTGAGACAAGTCTCCAAATATTCATTAAACTTGAGACTTGTCTCAATGGGACAAACATTTTGCAGAAAGTCGATATTAATTTTAATTCGTTTTTATATTTTGTAAATATTCTGCAAACAAATGACAAACTCAATTTTTCTTTATGATAAATTGTCTTTATGTGAGACTTTTAACCTTTCTTCACAATTCACAATGGTGACCATTATCAATGGGTTGATGCCTGGTGACTGAAATGTACATCTGGTATATAATAAAAATTGTGAATAAAGGTTAAAAGTGTTTTAATCAAGTTATTATCATCTTCAAGTAACTTACCCAAATTCAATAATAATGATTATTTACAATTTAATATATCGGCATCAAAGTCCCAATAACCGACAGCATTATACCCGGTCCCTAATCCAAAATACGACATTTTTATATAATTAGGATCCTGATAGTACATAAACACCCGCCCTAGAGACTTTCCGACGGAAATACTCCCTTCAGTATCGTTTATGGCGACCCAAAATGATTGGTAATTGTTGGGGTCGATTATAGATTCATTGTGGTACGTCAGAAAGGTGATGAGGCTTTGATCCTTTCGTATTATGGACCTCTTGTTTGAAAACCCACCGATCACGATTTCGTAATATGGCGGTTTAAGTGCGTATTCGGTGGTGAGCAGAATTGCTATGTCCCATGTAGATTTTACGTTGAATTCCAGATAGTTTCTGCATAGTGGGAAATAGCTGTAGAGCTGCTGTGTTGCTGGACTGGTCGTGTATAATTCTAAAATGGATTAAAATAACCACATTTTTAATATGGAGAATACAAATCGACGCAATAAATCATTCTATAGTTAACCCCGATAAATCTTCAGTAGCACATCATACCTTAAATACCGGACATAAATTTAATATAAATAATGTTAAATTGTTAAAAGAATCACATTTTTATAAACTAGACATGTTAGAAGCAATTTATATGTTTAAAAATAAAGATAAGCTACTAAATTTCGATTAATAATCCCATCCTTGAAATTTTTGTTTGAGTGACACTGTCAATTAATAAAATAAATATATTTGTCAATTGTAATACTATGAAATAAAACCTTTAACTTTGTTTGTAACATTTCTTGAATAATTTTCTCACTTATCACTTGGTGAAACTTTTTTTTTGTTTTTTTTGTTTTTTGTAATACTATTGAGAATGAACACATAGTGATCGAAATGTACATTTAGTGAATAAAACTAATTTATGAAGAAAGAGATTACCACAATAATTATTAGAAAACACTTCTCGTAACTAAAAGAAGAATATTAAACGTTGTTTTAATGTTGATGAAACATTACTTCAGGAAAGAAAGAGATTACTACAATAATTATTAGAAAACACTTCACGTAACTAAAAGATGAATTTTGAAGACAATTTTCAATATTCTTCTCTTGGTTACGTGAAGTGTTTTCTAATAATTATTGCAGTAATCTCTTTCTTTACTGATTAGTTTTATTTACTAAATGTACATTTCGAACACTATGTGTTCATTCTCAATAGTAATACTATTGAGAATGAACACATAGTGTTCGAAATGTACATTTAGTAAATAAAACTAATCAGTGAAGAAAGAGATTACTACAATCATTATTTCTTAATTGTGTTTGCTCAGTGGGTAACTTTGTATTTTGTACAATAAGCATGGAATGATACCATTTCCCATGAGTATGAAACTTGTTGCACGAGCCGCAGGCGAGTGCAGCAATTTATACGAGTGAGAAATGGACATTCCAAGCGAATTGCACACTATAGCTTTTTTACGAGTGTACATACAGAGAGTTTTATGTAACACCGAATATTTTAATAACGAGAATTTTTCTTTGACGTATCCATATGCATACGCTGCACATTTTTCGATGCTTTGTTTATTAAAAGAATTGAATTTGAAGCTTTAAGCGAGTGTTTTCCACTCCCAGGCTAAGCATGAAGTAAAATTTCGAGTTTAGAAAAGCCTGAAAATTTGGTTTGGCCGCGTAGCGCGAAGCGCGGAGCGGCCAAACCAAATTTTCAGGCTTTTCTAAACTCGAAATTTTACTTCATGCGCCACCGGTACAAAACACTGACATTACGAGGTTTAAAACACACCGCTAAACTTAACATTGCATCGGTGTTTTGTACCGGTGGCGCATGAAGTAAAATTTCGAGTTTAGAAAAGCCTGAAAATTTGGTTTGGCCGCTCCGCGCTTCGCGCTACGCGACCAAACCAAATTTTCAGGCTTTTCTAAACTCGAAATTTTACTTCATGCTTAGCCTGGGAGTGGAAAACACTTGTTTAAAGCTTCAAATTGGATTCTATTAATAAACCGAGCTTCGTAAAATGTGCAACGTATGCATATGGATACTTCAAAGAAAAATTATCGCTATGAAAATGTTCGGTCTTACATAAAACTCTCTGTATGTGTTTATAGAACATTAGTTTTATTTATTAATATTATAAAACTAGCACTACTGTTCACCATTTAAACTCCACAATTCTGCACGTAATTCCTTTAGGTTTTCTTTAATGTGTAGCCTGATCGCGCTATTGCTCCGTTCTCACACAACAGCACTCGACTCAAAAGAAGAAAAGTTTTAATTTCGATGTATACCTAACTTTCTATTCAGCACTTTTGAACGTCGCGTGTCAGGGGCACTGATTTACATCGCAATTGACCCATCCGGGGGCCCCATTCGGTCTTTGTAACGCAAGGCGAGCGTATAATGTGTTGACTAAAATTGTATTTGCTCAGTAGGTGACATTGTATTTTGTACAATAAGCACGGAATGATACCATTTCCCATGAGTATGAAACTTGCTGCACGAGCCGCAGGCGAGTCCAGCAATTCATACGAGTAGGAAATGGACATTTCAAGCGAATTGCACACTATACTCTTTCTACGAGTGTACACATGTATTTACAAAACATCAGTTTTATTTATTGTAGGAGAAACTGGCGACGAAGTCGGCAAGCCTTGATAAGTCAAGATCGACACTTACCGATGTAATTCCTCTTTCTTCCCGGTCTAGCCAGACTGAAGTGGACTGTATTTTGGATGCACTTGATTAGTCTTAATTTCACACGCTGCTTAATACTCAAAACAATAATTTGAAAACGAAAACGTGACTGTCTGGGCGGACGTTTCGCGCAGAAGTCCGCGTAAGGTATCCCAACGAAAAATAAAAAGGTTTGCCAACATAATCCGAAATTAACTATATATATGGCGCGAAATTTAAACTATTTACGTACTTAAGATTCAATTTACGAAACAACAAAATAAGTCATTTTAAATTCCCGAAATTAGACAAATACACAACTTGTGTTGAATAAACAAATAAAATAAATTAATGAATTCTGAACATTTATTAATATTATAAAACTAGCACTACTTTTTGCCATTTAAACTTCACAATTCTGCACGTAATTCCTTTAGGTTTTCTATAATGTGTAGTCTGATTGCACTATTGCTCCGTTCTCTCACAACAGCACTCGACTCAAAAGAAGAAAAGTTTTAATTTTGATGTATACCTAACTTTTTATTCGGCACTTTTGCGCGTCGCGTGTCAGGGGCACTGATTTAAGTCGGAATTGACCCATCCGGGGGCCCCATTCGGTCTTTGTAACGCAAGGCGAGCGTATAATGTGTTGACAATTTTTAAACGCATTATTATTTCGAAATAGAGTTTATGTTGTATACACCTACATATTATGTTACTCATATTTGTTAGGTTTGGATGGAAGAACAGTGGGCGTAAGCCTAACTGAATCCCACCTATTGATTCACTTGTTTCTTAATGTATATCTTCTTCATAATTGTATGTTTTAAATTGTATTGAGAATATGTGAATAAAGATTATTATTATTATTATTTATTTGAAAGGACAAAAAAACTTACTTATTCGGTCCGTCCGTACGGTAATTGCTGTTAGCGCATAAATTAAGAACAGCAACTTCATTTTAAATAGAACAGTATATTTTCGCTTGCAATTTGTTACTGGACTGAATGAACAAAATATTAAACAGTGGGTGTTGTCCTTTACAAATTGATAGGGATAATCAAGAGAACGAAATACAAAATGATAATGATTGCAAACATTTTCCTGTCAGTTTATTAATCGTTTGATTATAATTATATACACAAATTTTCTGTACAGGTTGGCCTAAATTCGATGTTTTTACATGGTATTTCGGCAACCTTAAGAGTAATATATAAAATTACGAAAAAACTATTCGTGAAAATGCAAACAATGTCTTAATTAATAAGACAGCTCAAGACGATAAATATTCATTGAAACAACTACTTCCCGTGCAAATACACCTCCGGATATTGAATTATACAATGAAATATTTAAAATCTTATTTAATTTGATTTGTTACAACGCTCTATTAAAGTATATGTAACGTTTAGGTCAAATTCTTTTCAAACCAAATAACACTACAAATTTAAAATGAAAGGAGAGATAGCAACAAATTAAAAGTGAAAGGACTTGGATTAAAACTAATGTCTTAGGCCATCTATAGACGCGTTTCAAGATTTATCTCTCTTCAGTATAGCTTTGCTTATGACGTTTAAAAAAATTAGGAATAAAATTAAGAGATACAAAAAATGTGATATGCACGTTATGGCCTTTATTTTCCTGAGATAACAATAATAGCATTAACAGGTCATGGCTAGTTTAAATATTTTAATTTTATGCATTTATTCAAAATCCTAATTCGATACAGTTTTTTTATTACGATTTTGAAATACCATATTTCATTAATTGCTTTAAAATTACTGGAATGATAAAACGTCAATCTAATCGCTTTTTAATACAATTTAAACGAGACCAAGAATTTGATTGATAACTAATAGCAATATTGTCGAATACGAAATAATAGAGACTTTTAGTTTATCAGCAAAAGATATCTTGGTTTTAGAGAGAGCTCAGCGGAGGTTTCTAAATTAAATCTGTTATAAATTTAATATTTTAGGAGCATAACTAATAGCAATATTGTCGAATACGAAATAATAGAGACTTTTAGTTTATCAGCAAAAGATATCTTGGTTTTAGAGAGAACTCAGCGGAGGTTTCTAAATTAAATCTGTTATAAATTTAATATTTTAGGAGCCTACGATGTTGTGTTACAAACTGTCGGTATGCAAAATCTCGAAAAACGACGAAGAAATAGTGACGTATTACTCGGGTACCAATTAATCAATGGTATAATTGACTCTCCCACCCTTGTTAATTCGTTTGGCATTCATGTTTCGAGTAAAGTAGTTCGCAGCAGAAGTTTGGTATTCCGAAAAGCACACTCCTTCGTCTTTCAAAAAATAAAACTTGCAAAAGGAATGATTATTCCACAAAACATTCAAGCAAACAAGTTTGTTCGAAAGACGAAGAAACAATGCTAGCCCAATACTATATACATGCCTCAAAACTGTTATTTTTAGAATACAAAGGGTTTAAGTCTCATCAGTTTATTGCTTCTTCGGGTGTCCCCCAAGGCTCTAACCTCGGACCGGTACTGTTTAATTGCTTTATAAATGATATTGCTGATGTAGTTAATCATAACATGTTAATGTTTGCAGACGATTTGAAAATGTATCATCCTATAAATACTTTAGACGATTGTGTATATCTTCAGCATAATCTCGACCTGATAGTAACGTGGTGCAAGAACAACAGCATCACTTTAAACGTTTTAAAATGTCAGACGTTGTCTTGTACTAGGAATAAATCACATATAACGTTCGATTATATGATTAATGGCTCTGTATTATCCCATGTTGAGACTTTCAAAGACTTGGGAGTGTTATTTGACAAGAAACTATCTTTTAATAGTCATGTCATGAAAGTGGTATCGACCGCAAATCGCTCGTTGGGCTTCATAATACGAAATACTAAACCATTTAAGAATATCGATGCCATTAAAATACTATACGATTCGTTTGTAAGATCTAAACTTGAATATGCCTGTTGCGTTTGGGATCCATACTACGCAAAATATTCTTTGATGGTCGAGGCCATAGAGAAGAAATTTGTCAAATATCTTCACTTTAAGAAGTATGGTTCATATCCTGGGACTGATTATGATTATAATTACATTGAACTATTGCGTGAATTCAACTTACACTCTTGTATAAAATACTTAACAATCGTATGGATTGCTCTGACTTACTTGCACGAATTAATATTAATGTATAAATGAAATTGCCAATTCTTGGTTGCAGAATACTTCAAACATTAAAAGTGCGATTCTTTTCGCAATCTACAACAAGTTAGTCTTACAAAGACTATATCAAACACTCATTGAAACAACTACTTCCCAATGAGTGTTTGATATAGTCTTTGTAAGACTAACTTGTTGTAGATTGCGAAAAGAATCGCACTTTTAATGTTTGAAGTATTCTGCAACCAAGAATTGGCAATTTCATTTATACTTATGTTTGAACGGTAACGTGACCGCCAGTCTAAGGTGTCAAATTACTTAGAGGGAATGGCAAAGCTATACTGATGAGAGATAAATCTCGAAACGCGTCTATAGATGGCCTGAATAATTTGACCCAAATTGTTACATTTGCAGTAGGTTACTGTGTGTAACAGCAAACACTTGTTGTATAATTCAATGTCCGTCGGGGTATTAGCCCGGGAAGTAGTTGTTTCAATGAGTGTTTGATATAGTCTTTGTAAGACTAACTTGTTGTAGATTGCGAAAAGAATCGCACTTTTAATGTTTAATATTAATGTGCCTGCTAATATAAGAAACAAACGTCTCTTCCAGTTATCAATCCCAAATACAAATATTATGCTAAAGTCACCAGTATATTCACTGTGTTCATTATATAATAATGTATTATCACTTCATCCGGATATTGCATATCTTCTAAGGCGTTCTTCGACTTGATTGTTGAGTATTTAGAATAATTTGCGCTCATATCGTATTGTATTTTGTGTTTACTGTTTTTTCCATTATTGTTTAGTGTTAATCTTTATTTTGTAATGTTTCATATCTTGTAATCAATCTATAACTGGATTCGTCCGTTGATTGAAATAAATAAATAAAATAAATAAAAAAACTACACTACGGTTTGAATCGAAAGGCGGCACTGAAATTGGCATATAATTTTGCAAAAAGTAACAATATTAACTATCCGAAAGCGTGGGATACTGGTGAAATTGCTACAATGGACTGGTTGCGAGGGTTTTATGAGCGCAATAACAACATTTTTTTGAGAAAGCCAGAAGCAACTAGCCTAAGCAGATCCACGAGTTTCAACAAGAAGAATGTTGATACATTTTATCAACATTTAAAGGCTGTTATCGGGGATACAAGTATTAGACCTGAAGATATTTGGAACATCGACGAAACGGGCCTAACAACCGTCCATAAACCGAAAAAAGTATTAGCCAAACAAGTTGGTCAAATGTCATCAGGTGAGCGGCGCACTCTAGTAACGGTGTGCTGCAGTATAAATGCTATTGGACAAACTATTCCACCATTCTACATATTTCCAAGAGTAAATGTTCGTGAAATTATGATAAAAGGTAATAGTCTCATTGATATACATGCAAAACTGATTATATCAACTTTTTAAATTTATTTTAAGGTGGTCCCCCGGGCTGATAGGGAGCAGCCCACTCAAGCGGCTGGTTGACCAGTGCGAATTTCTTGGTTTTTTTTCAAGCAGATTTTGGAATACGCCAAACCTTCTAAGGATAGGCATATCTTAATTATCTTTGATAATCACGATAGCCATATTCAAATTGATCTCATCAATATGGCTAGGGAGAATAACGTGATTTTACTATCTCTCCCTCCGCATTGCAGCCTTAAACTGCAGCCACTAGACGTCTCTGTTTACGGCCCATTTAAAACTTATTTCAATGCGGCTGCTGAGAGTCTGATGATAAAACAACCGGAAAAACCTATACAGATCTATGATATTCCCTATATTTCTAGAGAAGCTATAGGAAAGGCTTGTACTCCTTTGAATATTGTGAACGGTTTTAGGCGTATTGGCATTTATTCCTTTAACAAAAATACCTTTTCCGAAGCTGACTTTTTGGGAGCATATGTCACGGATCGGGATCTACTAGAACAGCAGGCTCAACCCTCATCCTCGACATTAGATGAAGAAATCCTAGCTTCATGTTCCTCGGCAGCAACCGAAAAACCAAATTTACCCCATAAAAAACATACCTTTTTCAAAAGCAGCTCCACGTATCAAAAAAGGTGCTGGCAGAAAACCTGGAAAATCCAGAGTGATAACGAACACTCCTGAGAAAAATGATATTGAAAAACAACCGTTATGTAAGACAAGAAAGATACTTTTACAAAAGAAAGTTGTAATAAGGAAGCTGCTAGTGAGAGCGATAAATTAAAGCACATCTTTTGAGGAAGAAAACATAGTTGAAAAAACACTCTGCAAAGATAGCAGCTCTGATTTGGAGTTTAGAAGCGATGAATGTGACTATGTGAATACTGAGGATAAGGATTGTAATGAAGGAGATTATATATTAGTTAAGTTGGAAGTGGAAGGCAAAACGGAAAGTTTTGTCCACTACATAGGCAAGGTTTTAAAGCTTCTGCGTAATGAAACTTCCTACTTGAAAGTAAAGTATTTGCGAAAGAGCGCAATAACCAATAGTCTTTTTTTTCTGAAGAGGAGGACGTTGGCGAAATTTTGCAAGAAGAAATTGTGGGAAAATTAAAAGAACTGTTACCGGCGTTCTATCGAAACCGCCGTAACTTGTTATTATTTTATTTTCATTCGCGAAAACATCGGACTCCAATTGTTTTGCTCATTTCAATTTCATAATCATTTTAATTCCAAATGACTCAAGTTCGTAACCATTCATTCGATGTTCTTTTGTATATATTTATTCTCTGTAAATATTTACTTGTGTACATTTTGCGCCGAACGAACGTGACCGAAACAATAGCAACTTTCGAGCAACCCCCATCATAAACCGCGCGGCCAGCATCGGCGAACTTTACAACCCCGAGGACGGCGGCCGTTGTAAAGACCCCGAACCCCGAGGACACGCGCAATAAATATTATTGCGCCCAGGGCCACGCTGCGGGGTTTACGACACCCCAAGACAATGGGTAACTCGGAACCCGCGGAAATCCGAAAACCCCTAGGAAACAAAGAAGGGCCCGCACATCTGCTACACAGGCATCATCGAATACCGGAGCGGTCAAAAACCAGGGGCCCAAAACTTTTCTGCCTTTAGGTAGTTGCCGACTCCACCCTCTGCTTCCTCCACCACCGTTTCTTCGTCATCATCCTCACCCCCAAGAAAAGTGGCGGGGATGAAAATAGCGGTGGTCGAGGAAAGAGGAAGTCAGAGAGGGCAGCTAGTTTTCGAGCAGCAGTCAAATCAGTCAGTTTCGAGTCACCAGGAGAGTCAGTCGAGTCAGCTAATCATCAGCATCAGTTCCAGTTTTTTTTAACACCAAACAGTAGAGTTTTAATCATCGCGAGTTAAATCAGTAGTTTTCGAACACCAAACGGTAGAGTTGTAATCATCGCGAGTTAGTGAGTTAGTCCAGGACTTCATTTCCTCAGTATCGCGAATCATTCAGTACATATCGTAAGTCGTCGCGTCACATTGTAATTATCAGTCACGATCATTCATTTCATTTATTAACAATAACTTCATATCACGTATTGTACATTCTTTGTTATTTTTGTTGTCGTTGTGTTATTAATAAATATTATATAATTGTTTTTGGGAAAATCAGTAAATTCAATTTTAAATTCATTTCTAAAAACTCGACCAAACCTTTTTTTTATTAATAACAAAAGTGCGTGCAGCTCAAAGAAGCCAATAGGTAAGTCTATTTATTATATTTTTATGCGTATTCGAACCCTGAGCTATCGGAGTGTTACGGCGGAACGTCTTGAACGTGCATACTCATGCTCTTTAATTTAAATAAAAGCACAAATAATACAAGACGCTCCGACCCCCCGATAGCAGAACCTAAAATCAATGCGTCATGTAAAAGGTTATGCAAATATTTATATTTCGTCGATAATTTAGACATGTGCGGAACCTTACGTTAATTTGTCATCACAAAGGTTTAATTTGTTAATTGTGTGTTCTTTTTGTATGCGTCCCAAGCCTGCCACCTGCCTGGTCCAAATCTCCTTCTACGTTTGTATTTCATCACCTGATGTCATTTTTGAAAATTTTGTAATATAATTTTCTAAAATTAAAGAGTCTGTTCTATTTTGCAAAGGTCCTTTCTTTACCCAGATAAGTTTTTGAGGGGTTCTTGCTTTTATTAACAGTAAAACTATATGTTTTATGAAAACCGTCCCAAACATCCCTCCTTTCCCCTAAACTACCTTTACCTCCGACCAGCCAGTTGGGATATACAGGGTGCGGCAAAACAGACAGTGCAGTTTGGAATGCCCAGTACATCCCTTGTGGTGGGGGTACCTACCTGGGAGGGATATCATTGTGTCGGGGGGATCGTGCCGTTTTTAGTCGTTACCATGGTTTGGTCTGGAGAACATCGGGGCTTCGCAGTCCGCACGTTTCTTGAAAATGGTCGTTCGCCGTCGCCACCCAGCGGGCCTTTCGGCTGCATTTCAATCTTGCGCGTCGTGATCCCGTCCCTCACCGTAATTTAATCGCGAGTTGGGTGCGTCCATTAGAAGAAACTGGTTCCACACAAAGATGTAGGGGTTTAGGAAGACCCAGAACGGTAAGGACACCCGAAAATGTAGCAAGAGTAAGAGAAGTTATCGAACGGACACCTACGCGCTCTGCCCGGAAGCATGCAACTGCATTGGCCATTGCTGATCGCTCTCTATGACGGATATTGCATGAAGACTCATTCCACCCCTCCAAAATGATGCTTGTTCAAAAGTTAATGCCACTTGATTATGAAAACCGCATGAATCGCTCCCAAGAAATGTTGAACCGGATCCATGCGAGGTCAACTTTTTTCAGTAGTGACGAGGCCCACTTCCATCTCTGTGGAGGGGTGAATAAACAAAATTTTCAATACTGGGCTGTAAATAACCCAAGGCAACTTCACGAGAGACCACTTCACTCCCCAAAAGTCACCGTGTAGTGTGCGATTTCCCAATTTGGGGTGATTAGGCCTTATTTTTTTGATGAAGACGGACCAACCGTAACTGTCACTGCTCAACGTTATGCTTTCATGTTGGAATTTTTTTTTCAACCTCGATTGAAAAAACTGATGGAGGAAGCAGATCTAGGAAACACCACTTCACTCCCCAAAAGTCACCGTGTGGTGTGCGATTTCCAAATTTGGGGTGATTGGGCCTTATTTTTTTGAAGAGGACGGACGAACCGTAACTGTCACTGGTCAACGTTATGCTTTCATGTTGGCATTTTTTTTTCAACCTCGATTGGAAGAACTGATGAAGGAAGCAGATCTGGGAGTCATCTGGTTTCAGCAGGACGAGGCTACGGCCCATACTACTCGAGTTTCAATGACGAAACTGCGACAGTGTTCCCTGGGCGCCTTGTTTCTCTGAGAGGTGATGTGGAGTGGCCCGCACGCTCCCCTGATCTGAGCAATTGCGATTTCTTCCTGTGGGGCAACCTGAAAGAAAAGGTTTTTAGGCAACGACCTCGTACCTTGGAAGAACTCAGGGATCGAATTCGGGAGGAAATCGCCGCTATACCCATCGAAATGTGCCAAAATGCGGCTGATAATTTCAGAAATCGCCTTCATCAATGTATCGCTGCTGGGGGTCATCATCTTTCTGATGTCATCTTCAGGACTTAATGCATAAAACGGCATGATGTACCGATTAAGATATAATAAACCTCATTTCTTTAAATTGCGTTGTTTTTTTTTAATAGCCCTTCAAAACTGCACTGTCTATTTTGCCGCACCCTGTAGTTCCATGCTAGGCTAGCCCTGAACAACCTGATAAGATGATGGATGATACTCTCCAAGTCTTTTTGAAGTGGAACAGGAAACACCCCATCTACTCCTGGTGCTTTGCAAGGTTGGAAGGATTTAACTGCCCAACTTACGGATCTGTAGGTAACGATTTTTTTACCACCACAAAGGGGCATAGAAGTATATAAATTATTTAATGATTGCTAATCCTTCAATGATAAACATTCGATATATCAAGCCACGTAAAGTGTGTAAGTGTGCTGATGTTTAGATACGATCACATTAATAAGCATGGAAGAAATGATGATCGAAATGGATGAGAGAAGTAAGCGGATGAAGAATGTCATCTTATTTAATTTACCAGAACCAACTACGAGTGATATCCAATCTAAAATAAAAGAAGATCATCACAACATTGAACAAATCTTACAGCCTCGAGGTATTAACTTTAAACCTGCGAAAGTATTTCGTTTGGGGGCTCTGAAAACAAATAACAAGCCACGTCCATTAAAAATTGTCTTTGAAAGAAATGACGAAGCATTGGAAGTACTAAAGAGTAATGCACGGGATGAGAATAAAAAGTTCCATTTTAAGTCAGATAGAACAAAAAAACAAGTTACATATTTTAAAAAGATACAAGAGGAACTGGACATGCGTAAATCTAATGGTGAATTAAACCTAACAATAAAATATAACAAGGGTGTCCCATTTGTTACTTCTAGTCAAACACCAATCTCTCGGACCTCGAATTCAGAACTAAAAAACTAGTGGCTTATTACCAAAATTGTGGGGGGATACGTAGCAAACTTAAAAATGTTATGTTATCTATTAATAACAATGATTATGACATAATTATCTTGACCGAAACATGGCTGTTCGAGGACATATCTAATAACGAACTACAGTTAACAAACTATAATGTATATAGAGTCGAACGTAGTATTAGGGGTGACAAAATGGGTGGTGGTATTTTAATTGCCATCAAACGTTGCTTTACATCTTCGGTTATTTTAAGTGATAATTCTATTGAACATTTATTCGTGTTATTATCAATCAATAAGTCTAACTATATTATTGGGGGTGTCTATATACCACCATCGTCGTCATTAGATATATATTCATACCATTGTAGAATTATAGAAAATCTAGTTGAAAAATATTTTAGCAGTCAATATTTAATTTGTGGAGATTATAATCTCCCAAACATTAATTGGAGTAATAATAATTTAGTAGACAGTTGTAATATAGATTCAAAATCTCAAATCATTCTAGACACGTTTAACTTTCTCAATTTTAAGCAAATTAATACAATACCTAACTCCAGAAATATATTTCTCGATTTATTTTTTTCTAATATTGTTAGTCCTGTTGTAACACTTTCTGAAAATTTAATATCAAATGTATCACAGCCCAACTCGGCTTACGATATTTCTATATTCTTTGACGGTGTCATTGTATTACAATCTGAGAGTAAAGTTTATATGTATCATTTAGCCGATTTTAATTTATTAAATGCATTCTACAATAATGCATTTAATAAAAATGAATGGTTATCAAATGTCAAAAATGCAAATGTTAATGACTTGGTGGAGTTTTTTTATAAAATTATTAATGAGGGCATTAATACATTTGTACCTCAAAGAGTATATAACAATAGTTACAATAATTATCCTAAATGGATGTCACAGGAACTAAAAGTTCTCGTAAATAAGAAAAAAGCAGCTCATATAAAATCGAAATAAACTGGTAACTATGACGACTATGTAGTTTTTAAGTTAATACGCAGCCAATGTAAAACACTGTCAAATAATTTATACCATAACTACATAGCTAATGTTGAATCAAAGCTCAATTCCAATCCTAAATACTTTTGGAATTATGTTAAGGACTTAAAAAATGATAACGGTATACCAAAATTAATGCATTTGGATTCTAGAAAAGGTTCCGATGTTAAACAGATCGCTGATTTGTTTGCTGATTATTTTACTACAGTCTATGCGACGGATAATAGTCCAAATAATATTAATTCACCTTCTAAATACGCAATTGGTAGCAGCACTCTTTCATTATCTATGGAAGATATATTTAATGAAATCTTACATCTGAAAGTAAGCAAGGCCCCAGGTCCTGATGGAATCTCAACTTATATTCTGTTAAATTGCATTTATTCACTTTGTAGCCCCTTATTTGATATTTTTTCTAAATCTTTATCTTCTGGAGTATTTCCATCAATGTGGAAGATGTGCTTTATTAACCCAATTTATAAATCTGGTGATCGTAATATGATTTCTAATTATAGAGGTGTTTGCCTTCAGTCTCCTATTTCAAAAATTCTAGATAAATTGGTTTGCAATCAGATTTACTGGATGGCTAAATCCGTTCTCTCTAATAAACAACATGGCTTTATATCCAATCGATCGACAGCCACAAATTTGCTATGTTACCACCAATACTTAGTTAACGCTTTTCATGATAACTATCAAGTAGATTCCATTTATCTAGATTTTTCGAAGTCTTTTGATAGAGTAGATCACTCTATCTTATTAGAGAAATTAGTATTACTTGGGTTTAATGCACTTACGATTGGATGGCTCGCTGATTTTTTGAATAATAGAACACAAATGGTAAAAATCAATAACTTTATATCAAAACCTATATCTGTTACTTCGGGGGTCCCACAAGGCACACATTTGGGGCCAATTTTGTTTTTATTATTCATTAATGATATTGAACGAAGCATTTGCAATAGCGAAATACTTTTATATGCAGATGATATAAAAATATTTAGAATTATTAACACCTTAGAAGACTGTAAATATTTACAAGAAGATTTGGATAAAATTCATGACTGGTGCTTGAATAACAAGCTTTAGTTAAATATTAATAAGTGTACTAAAATTTCATTCTCTCGGAAGCATTCAGTTATTAATTATTCTTATAGAATTGGTCAAAATCTCATTCCCGAAGTGAATGAAATGAAAGATTTGGGTGTTATTTTCGACAGCAAGTTATCTTTTATATTTCATATAACTAATATATGCAACAAATCATTAAAGATGTGGGGTTTCGTGTGGAGAGGTTGTAGAATTCTGAGTCCATCGTGTTTGAAAACTTTATATTGTTCTATGGTTCGTTCTAACTTGGAATACGCATCAATAATTTGGTCACCGCATACATCGGGTCTCACCAACAGATTAGAAACCATACAAAAGAAGTTCTTTCGTACGATGGAGTACAAGTTGGTTAAATACCATTCACTTGGCTCTTATTCAGATATAATGGCTGAATTAAAAATGAAAACCCTAGAAGATCGTCGCACAATTAACGACTTAATTTATCTACATAAAATTGTAAACGGAGCGATTGATTGTCCAGAGATTTTATCCATGCTTGACTTCTACGTACCCTGCCATGATCGTAGTCTAAGGTCTAACCCAATTTTTCGCCTGAGGACGTTTTCATCTAATTATGGTCATAATAATCCCATTGCAAGGATGATGCGAGCTGCGAATAGTTTGGACACGGAATTTATATCGTTATTCGGATCCAATTTAGTTACATTTAAGAATCATCTAACCCACTTAGAGGTTTTTAACAAATAGCCGATAAACTGTGCGATAATTCATATTTATTGTTTGATTAGTGTTGTTAATTTTTTTTTTTGCATGATTTCGGTGTTTAATACAATAAAAAATAACTGCTTTTTAGTGAGCATAGTATAATTATTTAGTTTTAGTTTTAGAT
The DNA here is from genome assembly GCA_932526585.2 of Philonthus cognatus. Lineage (NCBI taxonomy): Eukaryota > Metazoa > Arthropoda > Insecta > Coleoptera > Staphylinidae > Philonthus > Philonthus cognatus. The sequence continues at coordinate 10,511,558 of OW052252.1, read as the reverse complement.
TTATTTCAAATACATTGCATTACTATCTAGATTGTCTACATTGTGTATTTTAAATTTAGTATAGTTTATACATGATATATTTAAGCATTAACTTGTTTTTGTAAAAGGGGTTTCCCGTTGAATATAAATAAATAAATAAATAAAGTGTGATTTAAAAGGCTCAGCCCACAAGAAAACTGCATGTTATAAAATGGGATGATAGATAACGCTTCAATATTTGTTTAATAATTATACTGTCGATAAGGAATGATAGCGATTGGATCCAAGATTTATTCCGTGGTTATATTGGCGTTTACACTCGACCTGTGCGCACACGTATCTATCTCTTTCATTCGACATCATCTCATAATTAAAAAGAAAAGTAAGTACATATTTTTTTATTCGAATATTTATAAACAAATTAAAATATGAACGGTAGAGGCTTTAACTTCGTTATACATGTTAATTCATTAAATTAAAATACTCTAGTGTGGGCTATTATTACAGTTTATACAGGCAATTTATATTTTAATTATACATACATGGATTCTTTCAAATATACCAAGTTTTCTACGATTTAAAAAGGAAAACACTTGGTTAAATTTCACTAATATTTTGTTTTTTTTTATTCCAACTAGTTTCGACTTTAAGTCATTCGCAAGGAGGACTCAAAGTCGAAACTAGTTGGAATAACAAATCAAAATATTAGTGAAATTTAATCAAGTGTTTTCGTTTTTAAATTATAGTTAAATATGTTTCACCACGTGAAAGATGAGAAACTTGTTTAACCCATTAACGGCCGAGAAATTTAAGAGATAAGTCTTAAAGTTGATTTTAGGTAAAATTCTGCACTTCTTTTTATGATATCCATAAATGACTTATCGTATTAAATACTCTGAATTTTACTTTTAAATATACGTGATGTATATGCTGTAAAATTTCAAGCATTCGTCGATTTTATATAAAAACGTGCAGTATGAAGTTTAGAACGAGTGATTCCACTCCCAGACTAAGCATGAAGTAAAATTTCGAGTTTAGAAAAGCCTGAAAATTTGGTTTGGTCGCGCAGCGCGAAGCGCGGAGCGGCCAAACCAAATTTTCACATATAAACAAATTAAAATATGAACGGTAGAGGCTTCTACTTCGTTATAATAATAATTTATTTCCCAACAGAAATACACACTTCAAATTACAGGGAAAAATATACAAAATTCTAGCAGAAAATTATTACATATACAATATTTACTTCAGTTAAACAATACTTAACGATATCTGACATAGTGACTAAATTAATACAGCGGACATTTGGTTAATAAATTGTTTACGACTACAACAAAAGATATCAGCAACGTTTTGAGAGTTATTATAATTGCGCATCATTGTGTTGATACATGTTAATTCATTAAATTAAAATACTCTAGTGTTGGCTATTATTACAGTTTATACAGGCAATTTTTATTTAATTATACATACATGGATTCTTTCAAATATACCAAGTTTTCTACGATTTAAAAAGGAAAACACTTGGTTAAATTTCACTAATATTTTGGTTTTTTTATTCCAACTAGTTTCGACTTTAAGTCATTCGCAAGGAGGACTACTTGAGAATGACTCAAAGTCGAAACTAGTTGGAATAAAAAATCAAAATATTAGTGAAATTTAATCAAGTGTTTTCATTTTTAAATCATAGTTAAATATGTTTCACCACGTGAAAGATGAGAAACTAGTTTAACCCATTAACGGCCGAGAAATTTAAGAGATAACTCTTAAAGTTGATTTTAGGTAAAATTCTGCACTTCTTTTTATGATATCCATAAATGACTTATCGTATTAAATACTCTGAATTTTACTTTTAAATATACATGATGTATATGCTGTAAAATTTCAAGCATTCGTCGATTTTATATAAAAACGTGTAGTCTGAAGTTTAGAACGAGTGATTCCACTCCCAGGCTAAGCATGAAGTAAAATTTCGAGTTTAGAAAAGCCTGAAAATTTGGTTTGGTCGCGCAGCGCGAAGCGCGGAGCGGCCAAACCAAATTTTCAGGCTTTTCTAAACTCGAAATTTTACTTCATGCGCCACGCGCATAAAACACTGAAATATTGTGAATTTAGAAATACACTCACATTATTTAATTTTTAAATTAGTATTAATCGAAAAATTTAAATAAAAACATATTTAAATTGTTCTTCATACTTTTCAAGTCAGGTCAAATAATATAATATAAGAAATTAACTTATTTAGTAATTTAAATAACAAAAAATTAGTAATGTTGCGTGTATGCATCAATGGCGCTTAATGAGTTAAGATACAAGTTATCTACGTTTAGGTTGCGCCCGATTTTCTCTCAAATCGGAGCTTGAATTTCAAATTCGATGAGTACTTTTTTATCAGGGCTCCGAACCATTATTTTTTTACGTTTTGGTTTAATAAATGAAGTATATTTCGGTTCGGTTCCGATTTATTAACAATATTTTTTATAATTTGGTAAAGAAAAACACTTGTTATGTTCCATCATTTTATTTTCAGTTTCCTGACACGTGTTTCGACAGTATAACCATTGATAATGATCTGTAAAGATCGAAACACGTGTCAGGAAACTGAAAATAAAATAATGGAACATAACAAGTGTTATTCTTCACCAAATTTGACGAGTGAAGCGCAAGAAACATTAACTTTAATATTTTTTATTAATATTTCATTTCATTTCATTTTCATTTCATTTAATTTCATTAAATTTCATTTAATTTCATTTAATTTCATTTAATTTCATTTAATTTCATTTAATTTCATTTCATTTCATTTAATTTCATTTAATTTCATTTAATTTCATTTAATTTCATTTAATTTCATTTAATTTCATTTAATTTCATTTAATTTCATTTAATTTCATTTAATTTAATTTAATTTCATTTAATTTCATTTAATTTCATTTAATGTCATTTAATTTCATTTAATTTCATTTAATTTCATTTAATTTCATTTAATTTCATTTAATTTCATTTATTTAAACGGGAATCCCCTATTACATAAAATACATACACAACAAATACTTAACATACAATAAAATATTGCAAACTTAATTAGTATAACTAGATTATACACTAAAATTATACATTATACACTAAAATATTGAATTAAGAATTATATAAATTTATACAAGTTATGTTTAAAGTGGTTATGTGACAACTCAAACAAATTAAACCATGGCTGTGAATTAAATGTATTTGCCGATCTCATCATCCTACTTATAGGGTTGTTATAGGTGTAGTTTGATCCGAAAGTCTTCAATCTAAAAACAATTATATCAACATTTTTAACAAATCAAAATTCGTTAATTAGGTAAATCAATATTTACTGCATCTCCCATTAAAATTAAATCTACCTATTCTCAAAAAAGTTTATAAAGATCACAGATGGATAGCTAAAAAAATCAACAACAATAATTATCAAACGCAAGCAGTGGAAAACGAGAAAATGCAACGTCCATTAACACCGCGTTACTAGTTTCCACACAACTCGAAGGTCACTGCTTCGAATAACATCATATGCATTCGGAATTGAAATACAAGCCACAGTACTCCGCATACATGCACACCAGCGACACACACACGCGCGTAGGCCGAAAATCTAGTCATTCCGGTTGTTTACATCGATTGTCAAGACTATAAAAATACCACACTGCGAACGGTACCGGCCATCATTACTTAAGTCAAGAAGCGGTTTGAGTGAGAAAAAAAGTAAGTCGCGCGCACGCAGCGCTAAGTGCAAACGGGTAAATTCCGTCAATTAAAGGATGATATAATAAAAAGTGCGGGGTTACAGCGTATTTGTTTGCGCTTAATTAGTTGCATTTATTTCAAGGAGTTAATTGTAAGTGAAAAAAAAAACTCGTTTGATTGGATGATGTTTGTTTGTTTGGTATTTGGGAATTAGCGTTATCAGTTGTTTTCGACCTAGACAATATTATAAATTCTGGGAATTTGATAAATGTAAATACAGTTAGTTCATGTGAGTATGCTTGAAATATTTAAAACTTACCCACTGAGCAAACACATTCAAATAATGTTTCATCAACATTAATACGTTTAATGTTGCTACAATGTTAATATAACGTTATTTGTTTGTTTTTTGCTCAGTGGGTAATTTCTTAGAGTTTACCCGCTGAGCAAAAAACAAACGAATAAAATAAATAGCAACATTAAACGTTGTTTTAATCATAAGTATAAATGAAATTGCCAATTCTTAGTTGCAGAATACTTCAAACATTAAAAGTGCGATTCTTTTCGCAATCTACAACAAGTTAGTCTTACAAAGACTATATCAAACACTCATTGAAACAACTACTTCCCGGGCTAATACCCCGACGGACATTGAATTATACAACAAGCGTTTGCTGTTACATACAGTAACCTACTGCAAATGTAACAATTTGGGTCAAATTATTCAGGCCATCTATAGACGCGTTTCGAGATTTATCTCTCATCAGTATAGCTTTGCCATTCCTTCTAAACAATTTGACACCTTAGACTGGCGGTCACGTTACCGTTCAAACATAAGTATAAATGATTGTTACATTTGCAGTAGGTTACTGTATGTAACAGCAAACGCTTGTTGTATAATTCAATGTCCGTCGGGGTATTAGCCCGGGAAGTAGTTGTTTCAATGAGCGTTTGATATAGTCTTTGTAAGACTAACTTGTTGTAGATTGCGAAAAGAATCGCACTTTTAATGTTTGAAGTATTCTGCAACTAAGAATTGGCAATTTCATTTATACTTATGATTAAAACAACGTTTAATGTTGCTATTTATTTTATTCGTTTGTTTTTTGCTCAGCGGGTAAACTCTGCCTTGCTAGCTCGTCAGCTTTTTCATTACCCGCAATACCAGAGTGACCCGGCGTCCAGACAAGCGTAACCTTGTTCTGTCTCGCTAGGTCATTCAGGGTATTGAAGCATTCCAATACCAGTTTGGATGAAGTCTTTTGACTCTGGAGAGCCTTCAGTGCCGCCTGGCTATCGGACATATTATAGATTTGCCTGTTTCGACAGTCCTTCTCTATGTTGGTTCTCGCACATTCTATGATTGCGAATATTTCTGCTTGAAAGACTGATGCCAGGCTACCCAATGGTTGAGCATAGCCTGTCCTCATGTTTTCATTATAGATTCCTGATCCAGTACCTGTGGTTGATTTAGAACCGTCCGTGTACCAGATCACACTTTGTTTGTGTATATCTTCCCTAAAGCCGTTCCATTCGTTGCGGTCTGGAATAGTGACTTTAAAGAGTGAATTTTCAAGATATCTGATTACCATATGATCCGACCTCATTTGCAGGAGAGGTCCCCCTATGTCTGTCAAGAGTCTTCTGTGTGGGGTATCAACTCTTACGTTGACCGATGATAATTGCAGCCTATAGAGTGCCAGTCTTGCCTCCCCCACTATCAGAATATGAAGTGGTGTGAGGTCTAGAACCGTCTCCATGGCTGCAGTGGGCGTGGTTCTCATAGCCCCCGTTATGCTAATACAAGCAAGTCTTTGAACCTTGCTGAGTATTTGTATGGTTGTATGCTGTGTGGCTTTAGGCCACCATACCAAAGCAGCATACATGATTGCGGGTCTGACCACTCTGGTGTACAGCCAGTATACCATTCCTGGTCTGAGCCCCCATTGTCGGTCGTACATTCGTCTAATTACCGCAAGGGTAATTTCCGATTTGCGTCTGATTTTTGAGATTTGAGGGGTCCAGGTCAGTTTGGAGTCAAAGATTACTCCTAGGTACTTCACCTCACCCGACATTTTCAGGTTGCCACCATTTAGAAAGAGCGGTCCAAGGCCCGCCAGTTTCCTCCTGCGTGTAAATGGTACCAGGGTGGTCTTCGAGGGTGAGACTTTAAGTCCTTCTCTAGCACACCATTTGCTCACCACGTTCAGTGCACGTTATTGTGTTATTGTTGTTTGTATTTCTGATTTGAAAGAGTCAAAATACTTTTTTAGCAGTTTCTCAATCACATTTTCCAATTGGATGATTTGGTTATTGTTGAACGTATTTGCTGCTTTAAAGAAAAACTCCCTGTATAATAATAATAGAGTTTAATGTCTTTATCTAGAATTTTATGCTGTGTCCACCATGGAAACGTGATAAAATTTCATGGTAAAAAAGCTTAAATTTGCCAGAAGTTTTAAGAAATCGAAAACTGTCGAAAATCGATTAAATGTTTAAATTAGATAAAATGTTAACCCAATGTCAAAAAGTGATGAAATGTCAAAAAATATTGAAATTTTACAACAATTTGAAGTATGTAAAAAGTGATAATATAATCCAAAAATGTTTTAAATATTTTAAACTTTACAATTAATCAGTACTTTTATGCGCGTGGCGCATGAAGTAAAATTTCGAGTTGAGAAAAGCCCGAATTTGGATTTGGACGCTGCGCGTCCAAATCCAAATTCTTAGGGCTTTTCTCAACTCGAAATTTTACTTCATGCTTAGTCTGGGAGTGGAAAACATTCCTTAAAAAAGAATCACTGGCTGTTCGCAATATTTTCATTAATTTACAAAATCTTGAGGGTTTTCAAATTTTGGTTCAATTTTAAAAATCCTGTCATGCTGTTTGTTGGTGCATTTCCAAGATTGTAATTAATTTTTAAATTTTCGACCACTCGAAATTTTGTAATACGTTTGTTAATTTTCAAACTTTTTTTGAATTTCCATAATTTACAACTTTTAAAATTTCAACAAAAATCATGCATTTTTCAAGATTTTGCTGATTTTCAAACTCTTGGCTCCTTTTGTTACTTTTTGGAACTTTGACGCCTTTCATGTATTTACTAGTTTTTCGTTAATTTAAAAAAATGGCCGGAATTCATGAATTTTCAAAAATTTCGTTAATTTTCGGGTTCGCAAATTTCAAATAAATTTATTTGACAAAAAATATGAGGCCTTTCTTCAAAACGTTTGTCAATCGTTAACAATTAATATAACATCTAAATTAATTAAGTCGATGCTGAAAAATTCATGAAACATTTTCAAAGTTATTAAAAAACCACAATAAATTTTGATAACTTCTTGCAAACTCACACTTGTATGAAAATTTTAAAGATTAACGGAAATCTTGGAATTTTGAAAATTATCTATTAAATGGAAATCGCCTAACATAAACAAAATCTCCAAAAACGAGCACTAAGAATTATACTAGGTCTCACAAATCTGACATCCTGCAGGTCGTTATTCTCAGAAAATAATATACTGACAACAGCAGCGATTTATATTTTAGAATGTCTAATATTCGTATGGAAACAGAATGAACTATTTTCAAATTCTAAAATATATCATAAATACATAACGCGCAATAAAAATTGTCTTGTATATCCCATACATCGTTATTTTCTAACTGAAAGCGACGTAAACTACAGCTATATTAAATTATTCAACAAATTGCCGTCATATCTGAAGAATGAACAATGTTTTAAAACATACAAACGTACAATTAAAAAGGTACTACTAGAAATAGAGCCATATACAATTGAGGAATTTTTGAAATCCGAACTTTTATAGCTGACACACACCATATTTTTGACACGTGTTCTAATATTAAGTATTTATTATATACATTATTGTAAACTTGTAAATAAAACACTTTTTACTTTGTTTAACCACTGAATTTTACATTTAATTGTGTGACTAGTTTCGACTATCTAGTAGTCATTCTACTGGAAGCACTAGAAATACACAAGGCCCGAATTAATCCCGGAATTTCCCTTCTTAATGACCTGGTTGACCTAATGTACACCCCTCTCTTCGAAGCCGTATAAATAGTTTTTAACCTGTAATTTGTATTTACTTTAGTTTGAGAATGACTACTAGATAGTCGAAACTAGTCACACAATTAAATGTGAAATTCAGTGGTTAAACAAAGTAAAAAGTGATTTATTTACAAGTGTATTTAAGATGCACCACAAAGTGAACGCCTACAACACCAAACAATTATTGTAAACACTTTTACTAGAATAAAGGTACATTATTATTATTATTATTATCGAAAATCTTTTAATTTCACGAAAACCGTCGAAATTTTGAAAATTTGCAAATTTACGAAAAGCCTTTAGATCTTTAAAATTGAGTACACGTTGAAAGTTCACGAAAAATTTCGATAATTAACTAAAATTGTGAAAATTCATGAAAGAAAAGTTTAGGAAAATCACGAAAATTGCTAACGTTTTAAGTATATACAGCAGTGATGGGGAAACTACGGCCCGCGGGCCAAGTCCGGCCCGCGGAAAGGTTTAATCCGGCCCGTTTAAGAGTGCCGTCGTGAGAATGTTTGAACGCGTTCTTACTTCGTAATGTGACGACCCGCATAAAAACTACCTACCTACGATTAAGCATTATTCTTTGGCCCGCTACGATTGTCTGGTTATTACAAATGGCCCGTCTTAAAAAAAGTTTCCCCACCACTGATATACAGGGTGACCCATTTTAATTTATCCACTGGAATATCTCGACAAATATGCATCGTACAAAAAAATGTTTCGAACAAAAGTTTAATGGTTGCGAGGGGGCCATCCGATCCTATGAAATTTTTGTCACCGCCGTCCCCCAGGGAGTGGGGAACTTTGAAATCCTAAATAGGAACCCCTATTTTTTATTTCAGATTCGGATTCTACACTAAAAATTATGTAGGTTTTATTCGAGAAAAACAATTGAATTTGTGATAGTCTACGTAAAGACCGTTTTTTAATTTTATGGGGACCGTTTTCATCTGGCGACTACAGCGTCAGCCAGATGAAAACGGTCCCCATAAAATTTAAAAAAACGGCCTTTACATAGACTTATATAAAAAAGAGTATGTAAAGTTTACTTCCAGGGTTTTTTAACTCCTGACAGATGGCGGTAGAATCGCCAAAATATTTTTTCTTAAATAGCGCGTACAAAACGATTTTTAGTAAAAAAAAAATATTTTTCTACAACCGTCAAAAAAAGGTGACATTGACACACCATTTTCAATTTGCAAAGTGTGCTATTTATTCACCGTGAAAAAATTTAATAATTTAGCGTGAAAACATGTCTTTTTTTCACGCTAAATTCGAATATGGCGGCAATAATGTAAAATATAAATTAGCATTTTTTATTGAATGCGATACCTACTAATTAATTATCCATAGGTGCTCATAATGTAAGTGGTTCTGAATTTGTAGATTTCTCCTCTCAATAGGCCAAAAGTACGTACTTGGAAATGTTTACTATCTTTTTCTTCGCACACCAATCACGAAATTGGCAATTTGTTTGTTCGTATTGCGTGAGAGTATCACTACCACTGGAATCGTCGTAATTCGTATTTGTATGAACACAAACTGGAGAAATTCTGACAAATTCGTTCACGGATAAATGTTTTTGTTGACAAACTCGTGTCCATGGTTACATTAACTTAGGCAAATAAGTATAATGAGATCTTTCAAATGAATTATTTAATTATTAAAACTTATTTACCTTTGCGGTTGTATAAAAAAATGTATTTTGTGCGAAAAATCAGTATGGTTTTTGACGCATTCGAATTCATTTTTAGTCTCGACCTGCGGTCTCGATTTAAAATGCATTCTATATGCGTCAAAAAAACACTGATTTTGCACACATAATACAAAAATATCATTTTTTTAATGCTACCAAAAAAATCTTTATTTTTTTTACGGTGTGTATGCTATTTTTATTTTTTTTTAGGGAGATGGAAAGTAATTTTATTTGAGCAACAAAGTTGAAAAAAATCATTTTACCAGTAGCGGACATTTTGTTGTACAAATTAACTTCAATAAGTCATTAGAATAATGAATTTTGTAGTCCTATATTATATTAATTTGCGGTCAGTACCTGTGTTGACCACAGCAGATTTCCTTAGGTTTGCCGGGGATGTTTTCATTTTTGCGACTACAACGCCATCTATCACGAATTCATTTTTATTTTCAAATAAAACCTACATCATTTTTAGTGTAGAATCCGAATCTTCAATAAAAAATAGGGGTTCCTATCTAAGATTTCAAAGTTGCCCCCCTCCCTCGCCCCCTGGGTTAAGGAAATTTCACAGGATCGGATGGCCCCCTGGAAAACATTAAACTTTTTTGTATTGTGGAGGCTTCTACTTCGTTATACATGTTAATTTATTGTCCATGGTTTGATAATGGCAAGCTAAATTTGCCGAAACTGCAGTCACATAAAAATAAATTGTGTTAAACAAACAAAGTTAAACCGTTTTTTATCATTAAACTTTTGTTTGAAACATTTTTTTGTACGATGCATATTTTTCTAGATATTCCAGTGGATAAATTAAAATGGGTCACCCTGTATATATCTTGATACTTACTCGAAAATCTTTTCGGTGGCAACCAATTTGAACCCTCATGGTTCTAATCAATTCAATTAAAATAATCTCTAACTAGATTATAGTTACATTCGTTCATAAATACGGGTATATTCAGAATGAATAATAATTTAAGAACTATTCCTGAATAAACATGCTCTTTGGCCTTTGTTTCTTAAATTAAAAAAATAAAAAAACTTGTTGGTATTCCTACTGAGCAAACACATTTAAGTAATGTTTAATCAACGTTTAATGTTGCAACAAAGTAACGGTATTTGTTTGGGTTATTGTTGCTTTGTTTGTTTGTTATTATTTTTGTTGCTTAAAGTATTGTTATTATTGCAATTCTAAAAATAGCTACATATCTGGCGAGTGACACTCGGCGAACGGCCAGTGTTTAAATGATTAAATTATGCTAATGTCGTCACGATTCCACAAGCAGCTCGAACGGTTCAATGTCAATGATAAAAATTACACAGTTTTTAATTTTAAATGAGATTTATCACTTTTCTTATCAGTTGGGATTAAAACTCGTTTATATCATCTGTGTTATATAAGATTTATGCATATAAATAGCCTACATTTTTAAATAAAGTCGTTTTTGTGATACGTGTGAATTTTCCTGAGCTAAATCCGTTAAAAAAAAAAACGTAATTTGGAATGTTTACTATAATAATTAAAAAAACGCATCAATTATTTTTCAAACAGAATTTACTGAATATCAAGAATTAAAATAATTAAATTATTAAATAAAGCCCTCTTGTGGACGAACAATTGCTGTATACAAACGTGTAGTTTGCCAGCTATCGACGATGCTTCTTGGGCTAAGGGGCATTAGATGGCGTTTACGCTTTCGAAACATATGCACAATTTTCTGAGTTAAATTAATTTTAAAACCACTCGATTCCCGTGAACAACACCCCACTGAGCAAAAAACTAACAAATAACGTTTTATCAACATTGTAACAACATTAAATGTTGTTTTATTGTTGATAAAACATTACTTAAATGTATTTGGTCAGTGGGACTCTACTCGGGAATCGGGTGGTTTTGAAATAAATTTAATTCTGTTTAAAAAAAGGGTATTACTGTAAAAACATAATGAAACTAGACCATTTCCTTTTATAAGTTTATTTTTCACGACTCGTGCTATTTAAACGCCTAGGTTTTTCACGTTACTTGTGGAATTCTTCACATGACGTCAACAGTCAAGGTTATTTATTTAACAGGGTTGACTCAATCCAATTTAGTAGACCTCCTGCAATTAAAAAACCTTGGTTGTTCGCGTCACATGTTGAATTCTTCACATGACGCTAAAAAATCAAGATTATTAATTTTACAAGCTCAACTAAACCTGATATAGTCGACCCCGTGCAATTTAAAGGCTTTTGGTTGTTGGCATCACGCGTGGAATTCTTTACATGACACCAACAGTTAAGGTTATTCATTTAACAAAGTCGACTCAATCCAATTTAGTCGACCTCGAATTCAAAACCCTCGATTGTTCGCGTCACACGTGGAATTCTTCACGTGACGCCAACAAATCAAGATTAATAATTTTACAAGCTCGACTAAACCCAATATAGTCCACCCCGTGCAATTTATAGGCTGTGGTTGTCAGCGTCACGCGTGGAATTCTTCACGTCAATAGTCAAGGTTATTCATTTAACAATGTCGACTCAATTCAATTTAGTCGACCTCGTACAGTTCAAAGACCTTCGTTGTTCGTGTCACACGTGTAATTCTTCACGTGACGCCAAAAATCAAGATTATTAATTTTACAAGCTCAACTAAACCCAATATAATCGACCCCGTACAATTTAAAGGCTTTGATTGTCGGCGCCACGCGTGGAATTCTTCACATGACGTCAACAGTCAACGTTATTCATTTAACAAGGTCGACTTATTCCAATTTAGTCGACCTCGTGCAATTAAAAGACCTCGGTTGTTTGCATCACATCTGAAATTCTTCACGTGACGCCAAAAATCAAGATTATTAATTTTACAAGGTCGACTAAACCCAATATTGTCGACCCCGTGCAACTTAAAGGCTTTAGTTGTCGGCGTCACGCGTGGAATTCTTTACATGACGTCAAAAGTCAAAGTTATTCATTTAACAAGGTCGACTCAATTCAATTTAGTCGACCTCGTGCAGTTCAAAGACCTTGGTTGTTCGCGTCACACGTGTAATTCTTCACTTGACGCCCAAAATCAAGATTATTAATTTTACAAGGTAAAAAAAACCCAATATAGTCGACCCCGTGCAACTTAAAGGCTTTGGTTGTCGGCGTCACGCATGGAATTCTTCACATGACGTCAAAAATCATGATTATTAATTTTGCAAGGTCCACTAAACCCAATATAGTCGACCCCGTGCAACTAAAAGGCTTTGGTTGTCGGCGTCACGCGTGGAATTCTTCACATGATGTTAAAAGTCAAGTCTATTAATTTTACGAGGTCGAGTCAATCCAATGTAGTGTTGTGAGTTGAAAAATTCTCGAGCACGTTCTCTGTGACCAAAATAGCGAAATATAGAGAACGTTCTGTTGGGAAGTAATTTGCATGCCTCTGCATTGGCTAGATGTGCCGTCATCAATTATCCTTCTCGCACACACTTGCATTCTTTTCTTTTTATAGCTAACTAAGGATATCGTTTTTAAAGGAGTGTAATTAATATTAAATAAATATTTGTTTTATAATTTATGTTACTCAGTGAGACATACGCTGTTTGCGAGGGCGTCGCATACTTCAATGTCATTTGTGAGTGTCATTTGTTTGAGTTGAAAATGTCTTCTAAAAAATATAATATTTGGGGTTTGACGAATAAAGCACTAGTGCTTTCTTTATTCGTCAAATTGATTTGATTTTCACGTAACTCACAATCATTTTTTTATATTTGGGGTTATTACAATATTTGAAGTGTGTGACGAGGATAAATAATAACGGCGCCTTCAGCCCGCGAGAAAACAGCGAGCGGAAGCATGTACATTATCGAGATCATTCCAAAACAAAACGTTCTCTATATTTCACCATTTCGGTCATAGAGAACGTGATCAAAAATTTTCGTCAACTCACAACACTAATCCATTGTAGCCGACCTCGTGTACTTTAAAGAGCTTGGCTATTGACGTCACTTGTAGGATTCTTCACTTGACTTCAAAATTCAATGTTATAATTATTACAAGGTCGACTCAACCCAATGAATTCTTCACATGACGTCAAAAGTCAAAGTTATTAATTTTACAAGATCGACTCAACCCAATGTAATCGACCTTATGAAATTTAAAGGCCTTGGTCGTTGGCGCTGCATATGTAATTCTCCACATGAAGCCAAAAATCAAGATTAATAATTTTACAAGGTCGAATAAACCCAATATAGTCGACCCCGTGCAATTTAAAGGCTTTGGTTGTTGGCGTCACGCGTGGAATTCTTCACATAACTTCAAAAGTCAAGGTTATTAATATTACAATATAGTCGACCCCGCGAGAAAATAGCGAGCGGAAGCATGTAAATTATCGAGGTCATTCCCCAACAAATATTTCGCCATTTGGGTCATAGAGAACGTGCTCGAGAATTTTTGCCAACTCACAACACTAATCCAATGTAGCCGACCTCGTGTACTTTAAAGACCTTGGGTATTGGCGTCACTTGTAGAATTCTTTACATGACGTCAAAAGTCAATGTTATTAATATTCCAAGGTCGACTCAACCCAATGAATTCTTCACGTGACGTCAAAAGTCAAAGTTATTAATTTTACAAGATCGACTCAATCCGATATAATCGACCGTGTGCTATATAAAGGCCTTGGCCGTTAGCGCTACATGTGGAATTCTTCACATAAAGCCAAAAATCAAGATTATTATTTTTACAAGGTCGACTAAACCCAATATAGTCGACCCCGTGCAATTAACAGGCTTTGGTTGTTGGCGTCACGCGTGGAAGTCTTCAAATGACGTCAAAAGTCAAGGTTATTCATTTTACAAGGTCAATTAAACCCAATAGAATCTACCCCGTGCAATTTAAAGGTTTTGGTTGTTGGCGTCACGCGTGAAATTCTTCACATGACGTGAAAAGTCAAAGTTATTAATTTGACAAGGTCGACTAAACCCAATATAGTCGACCCCGTGCAATTTAAAGGCTTAAGTTGTTGGCGTCACGCGTAAAATTCTTCACATGACGTTAAAAATCAAGATTATTAATTTTACAAGGTCAACTAAACCTATTAGAGTCGACCCCGTGCAATTTAAAGACTTTAGTTATTAACGTCACGCGTGGAATTCTTCACATGACCTCAAAAATTAAGATTATTAATTTTACAAGGTCGACTAAACCCAATATAGTCGACCCCGTGCAATTTACAGACTTTGGTTGTTGGCGTCACGCGTGGAAGTCTTCAAATGACGTCAAAAGTCAAGGTTATTCATTTTACAAGGTCAATTAAACCCAATAGAGTCTACCCCGTGCAATTTAAAGGTTTTGGTTGTTGGCGTCACGCGTGAAATTCTTCACATGACGTGAAAAGTCAAAGTTATTAATTTTACAAGGTCGACTAAACCCAATATAGTCGACCCCGTGCAATTTAAAGGCTTAAGTTGTTGGCGTCACGCGTAAAATTCTTCACATGACGTCAAAAATCAAGATTATTAATTTTACAAGGTCAACTAAACCTATTATAGTCGACCCCGTGCAATTTAAAGACTTTAGTTATTACACGTGTGGAATTCTTCACATGACCTCAAAAATTAAGATTATTAATTTTACAAGGTCGACTAAACCCAATATAGTCGACCCCGCGCAATTTAAAGGCTTTGGTTGTTAGTGTCACGCGTGGAATTCTTCACATGACGTCAAAAGTCGAGGTTATTGATTTTACGAGGTCGAGTCAATCCAATGTAGTGTTGTGAGTTGAAAAATTCTCGAGCACGTTCTCTGTGACCAAAATAGCGAAATATAGAGAACGTTCTGTTGGGAAGTAATTTGCATGCCTCTGCATTGGCTAGATGTGCCGTCATCAATTATCCTCCTCGCACACACTGTTGAATTCTATCCTTTTTTTTAGCTAACTAAGGATATCATTTTTAAAGGAGTATAATTAATAGTAAATAAATATTTATTTTGCAATTTATGTGACTCAGTGAGATACACGCTCTTTGCTAGTGCTCCATATCCCAACTGAGTTAATTCTGATCGCTGTGGTAGCTGCAAAATATCTGCAGTAGAGGTCAACTGGAGCGAGATTTAGTATTATTTTTAGCGCTTTGGAGGGGGCGGACCTGACCGCCCCCGTTATGAGTAATTCGGCGACTCTCTGAGCCTTGCCAAGTGCAGTTTGGTGGATCCTTTTGTCGAGGGCAGTCCACCAGACTGCGGTCTGTAGAACATAATGGGCTCTACTACAGCCGTGTACATCCAGTGAACAATGGTTGGTTTCAGTCCCTAGTCCTTGCCCACTGCTCTTTTGCTTGAGCCTTGAGTCTTTGTTACTAAGTAATAAAATCTGAATCAAGCAATTTCGAAATAAATTCTTAGATAATTTTTATTGTAAAAGCCATAAAATGGAAGTTATCAACCGAAACATTTTTATAGCTGCAATTATTTGATTGCAAAATTGAGAGTGATTACAGTATGTTGATTAATTAATCCATTATTGTAGAGCGGCACTTCTCATTTTAATATGGATAATGCAAAGACTACTAGATGAAAATCATTTCGTACCACGGTGTATTGGTACTAAATTGTTTTGACAAAAAGATTCAAAACTAAAAGTTAATTAACAAACAATAGGCCCGGTCAGCAAAATGTTTAACATTCAACATGTTTGGATTTGTTTGTGATGTATGTTGGTACATAATGAACGGTACTTCGGTCGGTCTATTCCGTACGATTGCAAAAATCTCAAACACGTTCACGATTAACAATCCGGTCATCAGATAATTCCCCAACAGTTGGCAGTAAACTCCCAACTGTTGTCTCTGCTGAATGGGCCCAATGTTGAAATGTTGACTCATCTCATAGCTGGTGCCTCATCTTTGAAACACAATGAATAGGTTTCTTTTTTTTGAAACACAATGAAAAGCGTGTTAACATTGAAGTAATTCAAAGATGACCTAATATTTAATTCTTGCTTCAGAAAATGCTGTCGAAAACCCGACAAATCGCCAGAGTGGCCACGATTGCCGAGGAGGCCATGACAAAACTCCAGAGCCGAGCCATAACCTCAAAAGCCGTCATGGACAGGGAACACAAATACGTGGCGCACAATTACCACCCTCTCCCAGTGGCTTTGTGCAAAGGCGAAGGAATCTACGTTTGGGACGTCGACGGCAAAAAGTACATGGACTTCCTCAGCGGGTACTCCGCGAACAATTTCGGACACTGCCATCCGAAAATCGTCAACGCTTTGAGAGACCAAGCCGGAGTTCTGCATCACACCTCAAGGGCGTTCTTCTCGGATGTTTTGGGAGAGTACGCTGAGAAGATTACGAAGTATTTTGGGTACGATAGAGTTCTACCAATGAATACAGGTAATTTTAGATAAATTATGACGATATTTTTACAAATGATATTGGTATTTTATAGTGTGTGAGGTCAGTGTTAATGTATGGGGTGGAAGTATGGGGGACGAGAGGGTATGAGTGTATAGAGAGGGAGCAGTTGTGGTTCTTGAAGCGTATGTTGGGGTTGGAAAGGTCGACACCCGGATACATAGTACTACAGGAAACGAATAGAGAGAAACTAGAGTGTGAAGAAATGGTGAGAATGGCTAGGTATGAGATAAAGTTATGGGACCTATGAAAAGAGAGACTGGTGAAGGCGGTGTGGTGGCGTGCGTGAATAGGAGAGAGGGTAAATGGAGGAGCGAGAGAAGGAGAATGTATGAGAGGGTGGGTTTGTCGGAGGCGAAGGTGATGGAGTGGCTGGGGAATGAGGTAAAGATGGATGCGTGAGTGAAAGAGAAGGAGAGGAAGCACAGGAAAGGCAAAGGTTATACACCTTTGCCTTTCCTGTGCTTCCTCTCCTTCTCTTTCACCCACGCATCCATCTTTACCTCATTCCCCAGCCACTCCAACGATAGGTACGGGAGGTGGCAGGTGCATAGGAGAATGCCGAGGTATTTGGTGGAGGGGGGATGGAGTAGGGAGGAAAGGGTGGTGCTGCCGAGGGCGAGGTGTAAGTCAGGGGAGAGAGGAAGGAAGGTGTGGATGGGGGAAAGAGTATGAGAGGTGTGTAATGTGTGAGCGGAGGAGGGATACGTGGAGTCATCTGGCAGAGGAGTGCGAGGGGGTGAAGGAGAAATGGGTGGGAATATAAGGGAATAGAAGAGTGACGGAATGGATGAGAGAGGATGGGGCCAGAGTAAGGACGCTGGAGAAGTTGGGGAAGAGAGGAAAAGCAGAAGGAAGAGAGGGGGCAGTGATTAGTGTAGATATGGATGTAATATAGTATATAGGTCTTTTTTTTTTGGTATTTTATAGGTGTTGAAGCCGATGACACGGCGTGTAAACTAGCGAGGAAATGGGGCTACCAAGTGAAGCAAATCGCGAAGAATGAGGCGAAAATTATTTTCTGCAGTGAAAACTTCTGGGGAAGATCTTTGGCCGCGATTTCAGCGTCGACCGATCCGCTCAGCTTCGAAGGGTACGGACCTTTTATGCCGGGATTCAGCTGCGTGCCGTACAACGATCTCGGTGCACTCGAGGTGGGTAATAATTTTAGATAAGCGCTTATCAATCGGATCAAATATTTATACACTGACAAATTGGATGATGATTATTGAATAAATATTTGAGTTAAACGAAAATAAACAAACACTATCACTTGAATTACAAGTGTATATGGGAAAATAGGAATTTTTACGTACCCTACTCAAATGATCAAACCAAATAATCGCGGAGCGACCAATCCAAACTTTCAGGCTTTTCAAAACTCGAAATATTTACTTCACGCTCAATCAAGGAATGGAAAACACTCGTTTAACACATACATTTAATTTCCTTAACAAGTTTGTTTATTCTAATTCTACCAATTTATTTTACAGAAAGCCTTCAAAGATTCTTTAGTCTGCGCATTTATGGTAGAACCAATTCAGGGCGAAGCCGGTATCATTATTCCTCACGAAGGATACCTAAAGGGCGTCAGGGAACTCTGCACGAAATACAATGTTCTTTGGATTGCCGATGAGGTGCAAACCGGGTTTGGAAGGACCGGCAAAAGGTTGGCCGTCGATCACGAAAACGTGAAGCCCGACATCTTGGTTTTGGGCAAAGCTCTGGGAGGTGGAGTGTATCCGGTTTCGGCGTGTTTGGCCAACGATGAAGTTATGTTAGTCATGGGACCAGGTAAATTCTAATTTGAAACTGAGAAATCAAAACTACCAGTTTATAGAAAACTGATTGTATTTGACTTAAAATAAACTACCAATGGGCTAGTTTTAAACTTATAGCTTACTACCCTAGTGCTGCACCACAGTTCATATACAGTGAATTTTTTTTTAGGTAAACATATGCATAAGATGTAAATTTTCCGATATTCGTTGTTTCTTTTTTAAAAGAGTTTAATTTGAAGCTTTAAACCAGTGTTTTCCACTCCCAGACTAAGCATGAAGTAAAATATTGAGTTTAGAAAAGCCCCGTGAAAATTATCCTATTTTTGTAATCTTTAGATATTCCTTGGTTTTTTTAAGTATAATTTGAAGCTTTAAACGAGTGTTTTCCACTCCCAGACTAAGCATGAAGTAAAATTTCGAGTTTAGAAAAGCCCCGTGAAAATTTGTCGAGGGTCGCGCAGCGACCCGAGACAAATTTTCTGGGCTTTTCTAAACTCGAAATTTTACTTCATGCGCCACGCGTATAAAACACAGATCTCAAGTAAAGTTTAAATATACATAAATTTCACAACATTTTAGTGCTTTATACGCGTGGCGCATGAAGTAAAATTTCGAGTTTAGAAAAGCCCCGTGAAAATTTGTCTCGGGTCGCTGCGCGACCCTCGACAAATTTTCACGGGGCTTTTCTAAACTCGAAATTTTACTTCATGCTTAGTCTAGGAGTGGAAAACACTCGTTTAAAGCTTCAATTGCACTTAAAAAAAAAACAACGAATGTCGGAAAATATACAGCTTATGCATATGTTAAAGTAAATCATAGTTAAAATTCCACAATATTAAGAATTTTATTGTGTTTTTAGGTACCCATGGATCTACTTTTGGTGGTAATCCACTGGGCTCGAAAGTTGCCATCAGCGCTCTCAATGTTCTCGAAGAAGAAAACCTGTGCGAGAATTCTACGAAAATGGGGGAAGTCTTCAGGAATGAGCTCAAGAGGTCCATTGCCGACAATAAGGTTGCGATTGAAGTGAGAGGCAGAGGATTAATGAATGCTGTAGTCATCAACAGAAGTAAGTATTTTAGTTTTGATTAAAACTCCCACTCATAATCATAAGAAACAATGTATCATTTCACTCTCAATTCAACGTCTACAACTTTGAATGAAACATTAACGCATATAAATTGTGAAAGATTTCGTTATCTAAAATTTATGCTTTCTTTCATTTATTTCTATTTTAAAATAAACACACTAAGTTAAGATTTCGTGCGTAAAATAGTTTTGAAATTTCTTTAGTACATCAATGGCTTCGATTTCCGCCGGAAATATTGATAGTGAGTTAACCATAGCCTATCCACAATAGATCTGAAAAGGTCGCGGTGTTAAAGGCCAATGAGGCCACCCCTACAAATATCTATCTAACCATAGCCTGCTCTGCGAGATCCTAAGGGTCAGCATAGCCCTACGATATCTGGCGAAAATATGGAGGCTAACCAGGGTGGTTTTCATACCAAAGACTGGCAGCACAGAGTATTCTCGTGCAAAGTCGTGCAGGCCTATCAGTCTGATGTCTTTGTACTAAAGACAATGGACACAAGTATGGACAGGCATACCAGAGATGGGATACTGGTGTCGAACCTAATATCCCAAGATCAATATGCCTATCTTCCAGGTCGATCAACGAAGACAGCTTTTAGCCGACTAAAAAGGAGTGCTGAAACTGCTCTGGAAATCAAGGATATCCTACTTGCTGCCTTCTTAGATATAGAGGGTGCATTTGACAACACATCCTTTAACTCCATACCCGCTGCTCTGAGGAAGCGGGAGTTTGAGAAAACTAGCTGCAGGGGGATTGACTGCGTACTAAGATAAAGGATAGTTTACACTACGTTTGCTGACCAGACACTAGCATCCAGAGTAGCCGGTAGTTGTCCTCAGGGAGGTGTTCTTTCACCTCAGCCGTGGAACCAGGTCATGAATATCCTACTTGCTGCCTTCTTGGATATAGAAGGTGCATTTGACAAAACATCCTTTAACTCTATAACAGCTGCCCTGAAGAAACGGGGGTTGAAGGAAACTAGCTGCATGCAGATTGACTGCATGCTAAGACAAAGGATGGTTTACACTACGTTTGCTGACCAGACACTAGCATCCAGGAGGCCGGTGGTTGTCCTCAGGGAGTTCTTTCACCCCTGCCGTGAAACTAGGTCATGGATATCCTGCTTGCTGCCTTCTTGGATATAGAAGGTGCATTTGACAACACATCCTTTAACTCCATAACCGCTGCCCTGAAGAAGCGGGGGTTGGAGGAAATTAGCTGCAGGCGGATTGACTGCATGCTAAGACAAAGGATGGTTTACACTACGTTTACTGACCAGACACTAGCTTCCAGGGTGGCCGGTGGTTGTCCTCAGGGAGGAGTTCTTTCACCCCTGCTGTGTAACTAGGTCGTGGATGTCCTACTTGCTGCCTTCTTGGATATAGAAGGTACATTTGACAACACATCTTTTAACTCTATAACCGCTGCCCTGAGGAAGCGGGGGTTTGAGAAAACTAGCCGCAGGCAGATTGACTGTATGCTAAGACAAAGGATGGTTTACACTACGTTTGCTGACCAGGGAATGGATATTCTACTTGCTGCCTTCTTGGATATAGAAGGCGCATTTGACTACAGATCCAACTCCATGACCGCTGCCCTGAGAAAGCGGGGGTTGGAGGAAACTAGCTGCAAGCAGATTGACTGCATGCTAAGACAAAGGATGGTTTACACTACGTTGCTGACCAGACACTAGCATCCAGGGTGGCCGGTGGTTGTCCTCAGGGAGGAGTTCTTTCACCCCTGCCGTGGAACCAGGGAATGGATATCCTACTTGCTGCCTTCTTGGATATAGAAGGCGCATTTGACTACAGATCCAACTCCATGACCGCTGCCCTGAGGAAGCGGGGGTTGGAGGAAACTAGCTGCAGGTAGATTGACTGCATGCTAAGACAAAGAATGGTTTACACTATGTTTGCTGACCAGACACTAGCATCCAGGGTGGCCGGTAGTTGTTCTCTGGGAGGAGTTTTTTCACCCCTGCCGTGGAACCTAGTCATGGATGGACTGCTAGTGGAGCTCAACAACGAAGGATACTCTTTACTAGGATACGCAGATGAGCTAGTTGAGGGAAAATTTAACAACACAATCAGAGAGCGCATGCAACGCGCACTGAACGTGGTGAAGGAAATAGTGTACTAGAGAAGAACTTAAAGTCTCACCCTCCAATGCCCCCCTTGTACCATGACTGTTACATGTAGGAGAAAACTGGAGGGCCTAGGACCTCTGTTTCTAAATGGTGTTAGCCTAAAAATGTCGGGTTAGGTGAAGTATTTAGGAGTAATCTTTGATTCCAAGTTCACCTAGACCTCGCACATCTTAAAAATCAAACGTAAATCGGAAATTACACTTGCGGTAATTAAACGAAGGTACGACAAACAATGGGGGCTCAGACCAGGAATCGTATACTGGCTGTATACCAGAGTGGTCAGACCCGCAATCTTGTATGCTGCTTTGGGTGTGGTGGCCTAAAGCCACGCAACACACAACCATACAAACCCTTAGGTTAGGTCTCAAAGGCTTGCTTGTGTCAGCATAACAGGGGCTATGAGAACAACGCACACTGCTGCCATGGAGACGCTCCTAGACCTCACACCACTTCATATTGTGATAGTGTGGGAGGCAAGATTGGCACTCCACAGGCTGCAGCTATCATCAGTCAACATAAGAGTTGACACGCCACACAGAAGACTCTTGACAGACATCTCTTGCGGTAATTAAACGAACGTATGACAAACAATGCGGACTCAGACCAGGGATGGTATACTGGCTGTATATAGAGTGGTCAGACCCGCAATATTGTATGCTGCTGTGGTGTGGTGGCTTAAAGCGACGCAACACTCAACCATACAAACCCTTAGTTTGGGTCTCAAAGGTTTGCTTGTGTCAGTATAACGAGGGCTATGAGAACCACGCCCACTGCAGCCATGGAGACGCTCCTAGACCTCAGACCACTTCATATTCTGATAGTAGGGGAGGCAAGATTGGCACTCCACAAGCTGCAGCTATCATCAGTCAACATAAGAGTTCACACGCCACACAGAAGACTCTTGACAGACATCTCTTGCAGATGAGGTCGGACCATATTCCAGAGCGCTACGAATGGAACGACTTTAAGGAAGACATTCACAAACCTAGCATGATCTGGTATACGGATGGTTCTAAATCAGACACAGGTACTGGATCAGGAACCTGTGTCAGCATAACGGGGGCTATGAGAGCCACGCCCACTGCAGCTATGGAGACGCTCCTAGACCTCACACTACTTCATATTCTGATAGTAGGGAAGGCAAGATTGGCACTCCACAGGCTGCAGCTATTATGTCAACATAAGAGTTGACACCCCACACAGAATACTCTTGACAGACATCTCTCGCAGATGAGGTCGGACCATATGACCGCAACGAATGGAACGACTTTAGCGAAGACATTCACAATCATAGCATGATCTTATATACGGATGGTTCTAAATCAGACACAGGTACTGGATCAGGAATCTACAATAAAAACATGAAAACAGGCATGCCCACTCTGAGCGGCATCAATCTTTCAAGCCGAAATATTCGCAATTATAGAATATGCGAGAACCAACATAGAGAAGGACTGTCAGGATAGGCAAATCTATATTGTCCGATAGCCAGGCGGCACGGAAGGCTCTAAAGAGCCAAAAGACTTCATCCAAACTCGTCTTGGACTGCTTCAACACACTGAATCACCTATTGAGACAGACTTGGTGTGCTAAGGTTTTTACCTTGCGGTGTATACCTTTCGAGCGTCCGTCTAAGGATGGTGGATCATCGCCATATCTGAGATCCACTGCCCGCCGGATACCAACCCACATGTGGACCGGAGGGGCGAGCAGACCCCCGACTCCTCATTTAGTGGCGACAAGCACCAGGGCTGAGTAAGTTAGCCGTA
This sequence comes from Philonthus cognatus, assembly GCA_932526585.2. Lineage (NCBI taxonomy): Eukaryota > Metazoa > Arthropoda > Insecta > Coleoptera > Staphylinidae > Philonthus > Philonthus cognatus. The sequence goes on along the minus strand of OW052252.1, from coordinate 10,487,889 downwards.
TCCAAGATAGGGACACAGAGGCTACCTCAAGAAGGTCTACAGCTCCAACTTGGAGAATCGTCCCCTTTAAACATCCATCGTCCGAAGACTCAGGTCTGCCCCAGACGCCTCATGTTTAGGTGCTATGCTGGACCTCCACCTGGCGAGACAGAACAAGGTCACACTTGTCTGGACGCCGGGTCATTCAGGTATCGAGGTAAATGAAAAAAACTGACGAGCTAACAAAGCAGGGAGCTACCATATCATTTATGGGTCCTGAACCTGTCTTGGGCATTACAAAAAAGTCAGAAAGTGAATTCGCAACAAACACAAGGAATACTGGGTAAACAGACTAGATCTTTACCACAGTAAGGCCATTATAAATGGACCTAACTCTAACCAAGCTGCAGAACTACTGATACTAAGTAAGGCATAGCTAAAAACAACCATAGGACTACTAACAGGCCACATGACTATTAAAAAGCACCTAAGGAAAATCGGTCTATACAACGGCGACACCAGTTTTCGGCTCTGTGATGGGGGACCGGAAACAACAATGCACATTCTGTGTAGCTGCAATGTGCTGGAAAACAAAAGACAGCTCATATTTGGAAACAGTCAAATGGTTCCAAATGATTTCCACACGCAACCCCTGAAGGACCTGCACAAGCTAGTGCAGGGGATCGATTTTGAAATAATTGTGTGAGTGAGATAATATGCGGTAGTACAATAAGCCACCTAGGCTGCAGTACATCCGGATCCGGAAGGAAGACGGCCCCTACAGAAAGAAAAAAAAACATAGCCTTTGATAACCTAGGTCGCGCAGTCCCAGCCATAAGCACCGCAAGAAGAAGTCAAGGAGGCATGAAGACAGTGACTGAATGCATTCTCGTTAGGTTAAAGGTTACATTTTGTGAGTAACGGCAAGTTTGTATAGCGTATGCAAAAAATGAAAATGAAGCACTAGTTTTTTTGTGTGTAAATAAATAATAATTATTCTTAATTTCGGGCCTGATATTCCAATTCCAACTCCTTCGTCAGTCTTGGACCCATCAGTGTATCAGACTAACGACGAACCCTGTAACTGCTTGGCTGTCACTTCAGAGGGCCCGTTCATCAAAACGTTCAGCATTCAACATGTTTGGATTTGTTTGTGATGTATGCTGGTATCTAATGAACGGTAGTACGGCCATTTTGAAAACTTTATCCCTCCAACACCAATCGATCTATTTTGTTGGATTGCACAAATCTCATGATTAACAGTCCGGTTATCATTCTCATTCTCCAACAGTTGGCAGTAAACTCCCAACTTGTCTCTCTAATGAACCCATTGTCTTGTCTAGTGTCTTTAAGCATATTTATCGCTCTTTCACGCACAGTGTTAAGCATTTTTTAATGCCCATCAAGGTTCCTATTATCTACCTGGATTATTCTCAAGGCCTCTATTGCTGCCTCTTTTTGCACTTGCAGGTGCAGAGGTGTTAGGTTAAGCTTGGTCTCTATTGCTCCAGTGAGACACGTGATCGTAACTCGGTTGAGCTTGGCCTCTATCGCTCCAGTGAGACACGTGATCGTAACTCGGTTAAGCTTGGCCTCTATCGCTCTAGCGAGACACGTGTTCGTAACTCGGTTAAGCTTGGCCTCTGTCGCTCTAGCGAGACATGTGTTCGTAACTCGGTTAAGCTTGGCCTCTATCGGTCCAGTGAGACACGTGATCGTAACTCAGTCAAACTTGGCCGCCATCGCTCTATCGAGACACGTGTTCGTAACTCGGTTAAGCTTGGCCTCTATCGCTTCAGTGAGACACGTGTTCGTAACTCCTGTGATACACCTAAACAATTAGTCGTTGAATCTTATTCAACTTGGTTTAGGCTGTGCTCTCAGTTGTCTTTATCCAATTGGCAATCCGTTCTAGATATTCCTTTTTTGGAATTCATATAGTATAGTTTTTTTTTAATCGTATATTTTTATGTTGCAGACTTTGCCGACGCATGGGACGTTTGTTTGAAAATGAAAGAAAACGGTTTAATCGCGAAACACACGCACGAAGATATCATCAGGTTCTCGCCACCACTGACGATTAACCAGAAACAAATGGAAGAAGCTGTGAAAATCATCTCCAACACCTTGAAAACCTTTTCCAAATAACGCAACTACACTTAAACCACCTGCAGCAATACATAGATTTAAGTGCCTAAATATCATATGTTTAATAAAAAAAAAACCTCCAGAGTGCCATGATTTAATCTTTTTTCAAATATAAGTTGGCTACACACTTCAGGAAATGACATATAAAACGTCAGACAAAATAATTATAATGCATATTTTCCGAGTTACCAACCTAGAATATTTTCCATGGCCCTATAGATATTTTTTTTAATTGAACATTCGATACATTTTAATCAGAGAAACGCGTAAACACTCCTTGTGCATTGATAATTCAATAGTATATTGGATATTTTGGCTTTTTCATAATTATTACATTCCTGTTTTTATATTTGCAATTGTTACTATGTTTTATAATGAGTGTTAATAACATCATTGTGTGTGTACGTTGACTGCAACGTTGTGCAATAGTGTTATGTCTAAAGTGAATTGTCTCACGTAGAATATTGTAAAAGTAAAAATAACACAACAGATTAGTGTATTTTTAATAAAAATTAAATTGTTTTATTACTGGAGTGTTATCATTTTTAAAAGGAATGTAACATTTAGGTGACTATACAGAGATTTTTTTGTATACATATGCATACGAAGCAGCAACGGCACGCAGGCTAACTTCAGGGTCGGCCACAGCGCCAAGCCACACAAAATTTGAGGTTATAAATACAAGAAATTGCACAACAAAATCACCTTTCAATAACTGATACATATTACCTTGGGTCTCTGGCGACCCTGAAGTTAGGCTGCGAGTAAGTTTCCGACATTCGTTGCTTTTAAACAAGTTTAATTTGAAGCTTTAAACGGGTGTTTTCCACTCCCAGGTTAAGCAAGAAGTAAAATTTTGAGTTTAGAAAAGCCTGAAAATTTGGTTTGGTTGTGTGAAGAGGACTTAGAAGTAAGAGTAAAAGATCAAAAGAATTTACAGTCTGTAGAAGAAGGTGCACTGCAAAATAAACCATTGTCAAATTCTTTAGCAGAGCTAGGTCGAAGTCAGAACTATCTTCTCTTGATAGTTATGTTCGGCCTTTAACTTCGTTATCTGAATCTGATTTCCATAATAACGAAAGAGAAATAAATGTCTCTGAAATTCAAGTCCCCGGTCATGAAAAACGCGCGTGTGAAGGTTATGCAGATTTCTCAGAAGACCCCAAGTGTAAAGAAAAGAAAAGCCAACATATTAAAAATTAGGGGGATTTTAGCAAAAAATCTAAAGAAACAAGCGGAAATAAATGCACCAAACCTCTAATTCAAAATACCCTGCCGCTAAAAAGGGTGACACAGTTAGAGTTCGAGTCCCAGATCTTTAATCTTTATTGAACAGACGGCCAATACATAAATATAAACATACAGAATAAGAACATATAAATAAATAATACAATACAGAAATCAGCACAATAAAAACATTTTACTAATATTAAAAGTGTATGCCAATTAGGGACAAACCAAATTAACACAAAATTCACAACGATTTCAATAAGCGCAGTAAGGTGTTGTAGGAGTCAACAAAGAAGTCAATATTGACTTCGTTGGCGTTCCTTAAAATACGTGTAGAGGCCGAATGCGTCTTTCTAAATGGAACGTTAAAAGTTTGATTTTTTTCTTAAAGTTCTAGAGGGAACTTGCACTCATAAGGTCCGGACAATCGATTTGACCATTTACGATTTTAAATAAATGAGTTACGTCAAAGTTAAACCGACGTTGCTCTAAATTTTGGATGCCGAAATGGTTACAGAGTTCAGCAGTGCTTCTGATAAAGTTAAATCTATAACCTAAAAACCGAATGAACTTTCTTTGGATGCATTCAATCCTCTCTTTGTCTACCGCCGTGTATGGAGACCAAACGCAAGAGCCATATTCCAAATGGGAACGCACTAAAGTGTAGTATAGTACGAGGGTTGCCTTTTATATTTCGGGATTGGAGAACAAAAATTAATATTAATCATTGAAAATCGCTTTATTGTTTTTCAAAATATTTCCCATTAAGATCTATACACTTTTGCATGCGTTTGAACCAATTGTCGAAGCACTTTTGCCACTCTGATTGAGGTATCTCCAAAACATGCATTCTGAACGCATCAACCGCTTCTTCAAGTGTCGAAAAACGTTGACCTCTCATTTTATTTTTTACGGATGGGAATAAAAAGAAGTCATTCGGTGCCAAGTCGGGACTATATGGAGGATGACTCATCAAATCGATGTTTTGCGTGCTCAAAAATGCAGTTGTTCGAGCCGATGTGTGAGAGCTCGCATTGTCGTGGTGAAGAGTGATCCGTTTTCGGCGGTTGGTTTTCCTGATTTCTTGGATGACAACTGGCAAACAAATGGTTGTGTACCCCTCAGAATTGACTGTTCTGCGTTGTTCTAGTGGTACGGTTGCGACATGTCCAGTTTTTCCGAAAAAACAGGCGACCATTTGCTTGGAAGTGCTTCGTGCGCGAACAACTTTTGTTGGATTTGGCTCATCTTGAAACACCCATACGGTCGACTGCTGTTTACTTTCGGGCTCATACGCGTAAATCCATGATTCATCACCTGTCACGATGTCATAGACGTGTTTCGAAGCACCGCAAATTTATTTTTTGAGCATTTCTTTGCACCAATCGACACGAGCCTTTTTTGAGCGATTGACAAATTGTGTGGGATCCAATGCGAACAAATTTTTTTGACAGTCAAATGTTCATGCAATATTGAATGTATGCTGGTCCCACTAATGCCTAAGGTTGTCTCAATCTCACGATAGGTCACATGACGATCTTGCAATATTTTTTTACGCACAGCATCAATGGTTTCCGGAAAAACAACTGATTTTGGACGACCTCCACGAAATTCGTCTTGGAGTGAACTACGACCTCGGTTGAATTCACCATACCATCGATAAACACTGGTCCTTGATGGAGCTTTATCGCCAAAAATTGAATTAAGTTCATCCATGCATTGTTGTTGAGTTAATCCACGTCGAAAGTTGTAAAAAATAATCGCACGAAAATGTTCAGGATTAAATCCATTCTTTGGCCGAGATAAATCTTTTAAGTTAGTGTAAACGACACAAATAACGCTCATATGTCAAAACGTTCTGAGTACGTATAACCTCAAAAATGTCAAACTTTACAATAGAGCTCTCAGTTGCCAGATTGCAACACTAGGGTTGCCCAATCCCGAAATATAAAAGGCAACCCTCGTATGAGTATGGTCTTCGAATCCGAGAACTCTCTGGAGTTCCGTTTTACGAATCCGAGAAGCTGATAGGCTTTGGCAATAATATTCAATATACAGAGAGTTTTATGTAACACCGAACATTTCCATAACAAGATTTTTTTTTAAGTATCCATATGCATACGTTGCACATTTTTTGATGCTCGGTTTATTAAAAGAATTCAATTTGAGGCTTTAAGCGAGTGTTTTAGACTCCCAGGCTAAGCATAAAGTAAAATTTCGAGTTTAGAAAAGCCTGAAAATTTGGTTTGGTCGCGTAGCGCGAAGCGCGCAGCGGCCAAACCAAATTTTCAGGCTTTTCTAAACTCGAAATTTTACTTCATGCGCCACCGGTACAAAACACTGACATATTACGAAGTTTAAAACTATCAACGGGAGGGAAGGTACTCCACGCTGATTACCAACTAGCTCAGGTTGGTTGAGTTAAAGAGAGATGAGCAACTAACTTTTGAAACACGTATGCTGTTTTAAATTATTTATTTTAAAACAAAATAAATCAAATAAAAAAAAACATTAAAACAACAAACAGAATAAGAACAAGAGAAGCACAGTGCATGAGTTACAGGGCAGACTTGGTGTGGCGGCGGCGTCGCGATCGGGATTTCTACTAGCCCAGCGGTGGCGTCTGGCTAGTGGTGGCTTCCGGATGGAGGCGGCGTCCAAGTACCAAGACGGCGTCTCGGTGTGAGACGGCGTCGGTGGGATGGTGCATCTGGCTGGATCCGGAGGCAGCAACAAACACTACGCTCGTAGTGCGGGACGTCAGGAACGACGGCGAAACGGCTGGCGTTGGCGTCGGGCAAAGTTTCCTGGCGTCGGTGGGTTGCTGGCCTGGCCTGGATCCGGGCGGAAGCAACGAACGCTGCACTGGAGCGTCGTTGTGGCGTCGAGGCGACTGCGCTGGCAATCGGATTCTCGGCGTCCTGGTCCAAGAACAGGAACGACGGCAGGGACGGCTAACGTCGGCGTCGGTTGTTTCTTGTTGTTGGAATCTTCTTCTGGCGGCAGGAACGACGGCTAGGACGTCTGGCGTCGGCATCGGTCAGAACTTCCTGGCTCAGAAAGAAGAGTTGAGGAATGGTAGTTCCTCCTGAATCCACATGCTGCCCCTGTACAGCACAAGAGTGGACTACTTCCAGGATGCCGTCCCCCGGTATTTATGCCACGAAAAATGGCTTGGAGAAGGGATGATTTTGAGGACTACGTGACCGTTGGCAAAGAATTCGCTAGAAAGTAATTATTGCAGACAACATAATTACTTCCAGCGAACCCTCAAATCCAAACAACCGTTAAGCTGCAATTTGAAAGAAGTATAGAAATTTATAATCTCTCTTCTTTCAAATTGCAACGGTGGTCATTAGTCCTCTCTCTTAATTGCCGATTTCGAAAAACCCCGAGGGACAATCCGCCACACCTGTCCAGGTAGATAGTGGCCCGGGCACGGTTTAAACCGCCCGAGATAATCCTTTGGACCGGTCAATTAGTTAATTGCTGGGTACGAACTCATTTTAAATAAAGGAAGAATTGTAAATAATATTTACAATTCTTGTTGCCGGAGATTAAAATAATCCCCGGTAACAAAACACACCGCTAAACTTTACATTGAATCAGTGTTTTGTACCGGTGGCGCGTGAAGTAAAATTTCGAGTTTAGAAAAGCCTGAAAATTTGGTTTCACCGCTCCGCGCTTCGCGCTACGCGACCATACTAAATTTTCAGGCTTTTCTAAACTCGAAATTTTACTTCATGCTTAGCCTGGGAGTGGAAAACACTCGCTTAAAGCTTCAAATTAAATTCTTTTAATAAATCGAGCATCAGAAAATGTGCAACGTATGCATATGGATACTTCAAAGAAAAATTCTCGTTATGAAAATGTTCGGTGTTACATAAAACTCTCATATGTTCGTTGAAAGAGAGCACGGAATTGAAGACCACACCCAAATCCCTGATTGATGTTTCTCGTTCCAATGGATCATCCATCAATCGTTATCCATACACAACGGTAGAATGACGTCTAGAAAAAGTTATGACTTTGCATTTTTTTTAAGTTAAGTTGAAGTTCATTCGACTGGCACCAAAATTGAAATAATAGCACGGCATCTTCGAACGGCATCTTCGCATGTGCTAACTCGAATGAAATTTTTTATGTCATCGGCGTATAGAAGACATTGAGCGTTAGAAAAATATTTAATTACATCGTCCACAAACACGTTAAAAAGCAGTGGTCCCAGGTGAGACCCTTGCGGAACACCGGAGGTGACAATAATGTTACGTGAGACACACTGGCCAATCCGAACGCGTTGAGATCTTCCCGTAATATTTGACTCGATCCATTGGAGAACAAAACCTCCAATGCCGAGGTTACGTAATTTATTGTTAAGAATACAATGATAATAATAATAATAATAATAATAATAGCCTTCATTGTCCAACAGGATTTCCTACTTACAGGACAATATAATAGAAGGTACAGTGCAAATAAACTTAAGTATTACAAGAAAAAAATATACAGAAAATTAAATTACATTTTATAAAAATAAATCGTCGAATGACTTTTCTGCGCAACGACACATTGTGAAAATTGGCGACCGCTGCAGAACACACGTCCTTGGTGTGGGTAGTCGGAATGATGAAGCGAATCTGGTTGATTGTTGAGGAACATTGAAGGGTATCCCGGAAAGTAATTGGGGGCAGTCGATTGTTCCGTGTACCAGTTTCCTGAGAATTGTGGCGCAGTGGTGGTCTCGTCTGGTCGATAATGCCATCATTTTATGCCTTTCAAGTAGATGTTCTTGATTCGCTCCAATAGATGGATAAGTACCGTCAAGTTTGTAAGACAAATATTTTAAAAATCGCCGATGGAGGCGATCTAGTAGAAGGGAGTGACTAATACTTATCGGATACCAGACTAAGCTACAGTAGTCCAATTTACTTGATACAAAAGCGAAGTATAATGACTTTACAGCATCAGTATTTCGAAATTCACGAACGTTTCTTAGTATAAAACCTAGTGATCTGGAGGCTGCGGAGCGAATAGCTTCAATATGGGTAGTGAAAGTGAGTTTCTTGTCAAAAGTAACTCCTAGGTCTTTGAAGCAGTCAACGACCGACAGATAATCACCTGAAATATGGTAAGTTCTTGAGAGAGCATTTCGTCTCCGACTGTAGTTTATAACGCTGCATTTGTTTACGTTGAGTTTTAAATTTACACGGGAGCACCAGTTAGATATGATATTTAGATTCGATTGTAGCATATCGACATCGTTCTGACATTGGATCCTCTGGTAAATTTTGAGGTCAACACTGTCAAATGCCTTCGAGAAATCGGTATAGATGGAATCGACTTGTACTCGATCGACAAAGGCACTGACAATGTATGATTCATAAATGAGGAGATTAGTTGCGGTTGTTTTACCCGTACGGAATCCATGCTGTTTTAATGAGATTAATGGTTGGAGTATTTCAGTCAAGTAAGGAGTTACTAGTCGTTCAAAAAGCTTAGGGATTAATGACAAAATTGATATCGGTTTGCAATTTTCAAATATTTTCTCATTCCCTGATTTATGAACGGGAGTGACAAACGCTTCCTTCCAGATGGAGGGAAATGTCCCCTCACCAAGGGATTTGTTGAAAAGGATCCACAAAGGTCTACTAAGATGTCGACAGAGGTCGCACCAATGGAGGAAATATTTTGGCAATTGTTCTTTAAATAACGATGAAACGTTTATTTATGCCGAACAAATTTCACAGTCAGAGATGTCACTAAGGGAATATGCAAGAATGTCATCCAAGACTGCGGGACAAGGCTATAGTCGATATGGCTGTAAAGGGGGCTGTAAATTTGACAAGTGCAAGTGTCGTAAAGAAAAAGAGCCATGTAACTTGAAATGTCACCAAAGTGGAAGCTGCTCTAATAAATGGAAACTCTTGGATATGACATTTTGTTCGTATATGTATTTGTAAGTACAAATCTAATATTAAAATTGTATTCGAGTTCAGTATTCCAGGATATCCACAGACGCGTTTCGGACTACAAGATCCTCTTCAGTGTGGACCCGACCCAGTGCTGAGGAATACTGAACATTTATTACTATATTAAAACGATATGTGAACACTACTAAGTGAAATGGATAGCTAACGCCACCTAACGCTCCATAGTGGCATCGTCAATGACACGAATGCACAAGTGCATATATAGGTCACTGTTTCGTCCACGGAGCAATACTCTGTGTAACCACAGAAAATAAATATCAAAATTGTATTTGAGTTCAGTATTCCGGTACCGGAAACCCACAGACAGCACTGGGTCGGGACCACACTGAAGAGGACCTTGAAGTCCGAAACGCGTCAGTGGGTATCCGGTGCTGGAATACTGAACTCAAATACAATTTTGATATTTGTTTTATGTGAACACTATTTTACATACCTAATAAGTTTTGTTTTAGTTAGTTTGTTATTTGAACATTAATTTTTATATAATATATCCTATTATTTTTGTAATACATATGAATAAAAATATTCTCAAATTGCCCACTTGACTTCCAGCATTATTCATAATGCCCAGGCAATGTGATTCTTTTATATAATTCATCATTTTGTCATATTCCTTTGGGCACTTTTTAAATTGCCCGTGCATTATAAATAATGCACAATTGTTTACATTGCTTGTAACATACCGGGTGTTGACTTGGCGTACGCAACATAGAAAATCCCATGTAAATTTTGAAATGTTCAAATATTGGCTTCCCTATTTATTTTAGAAACAAAATGTATTCACCTTTTTTGTAGAGCTAATAATTCTGAATTCATTTGTGTTAACGTTTATCACTTTAAGTTTCTCTAAGTTAAAATAATAAAGGAAAAGTAATGTGATTTTATAAAAATAAAGACATGCCATGGAATTAAAATAACGCAGGTTATTCTTTGGGGCAATTTAAAATCAAACATTTACACAAATACACATTTTGAGACCGTTTTTAAGAATTTAAAAAACCCAATTTCTGCAGAATCTGAGAATATCTCCAATTATTAATTGGCTAATGCCCGAAATAAATTCTACAATCGCTTATATTGTTTGAGTTTTAATGGTGGTTTATTTGAACACTTAATTTAAACTACATCATTTTTGTTAGAATTTTCCGATAGCTAGCAAATATTAAACTTCTATTTTGTCTTGCTTCATCGTTTTCTTGATTATCGTCATGCAGTGGATTCCTCAGGTATCGGTCTGTCTTGAAACTGGATAGAAAACATATCGCAAACATCCTGACAACTGTGGTCTGCATAATACCACTTAATTAGAAGGATTTGTTATTGTGTAGTGTAAATAATAATAATAATAATAATAATAATAGGTCTTTATTTCCATAACTTCACAAAGATTACATACATGATCAATTTACATTTTTTTCGAAAACATTTACTTTAATCAAGTGACAGCGATAGCTATCATATCATTCTTTTTATAAAATCACATTACTTTTTCCTAATTATTTTAACTTAGAAAAACGTAGAGTGTTAAGTGTGACCACTAATAAATTCAGAATTTTTCCCTCTACAAAAAAGTTAAATACATTTTGTTTCTAAAATAAATAGGGGAGCCAATATTTGAACACTTCAAACTTAACATGCGATTGCCAAAGTTGCGTCCGCCAAGTCAACACCCGGTATACACGTGTTCCCCATACTTCCTTTAATCAATGAGAGAAGAAAAAACATTCACACCGCACCCCCTTAACCCCTAATAAAATAAAAATGCGCATTGGATTAATAACTAGTTTACGCCATTAAATTTTCCAAAGTTTATACAGGGTGTCCATATTTCGACAGAATGTATGGGGATCTCGGTTATTTGAAGAGATAGAGAGTCGGTTAAATTGGGGCAAAGTTGCGTATTTTAGGGTCCAATAATAATCTAAAAATACATTTAAAATATCTTCTTTCGTTTTTGAGATATTGTCAAAAAACGGATTTTTTTAAGTTTCGTTTTTATTCAAAAACTATTGAATCCAGACATTTCCAACTTTTACATTACACAGGCACTTTTTATCAAAAAATCTAGTAACATATTATATTTTAAAATAACTATTTACCCAGGGACCACAGCCAACTTTTGTTTTTCTTATGGGCCTCATTTTAGATTTTTAAATTTTTTGAAGATATTTTTTTCTGAAATCACGATGTTTGCCATACATACATTTTTTTGTACATTTTATATGTAAAATTTTAATCTTTTGATTTTTGTAAAGAGTGCCTTGAAAACAGTCACTAATTTGACAACTCCTAGGACCCATAATTTGCTTACATATCACCCCTGAAGACGGGCATCCAGCTGATTAATTACTGTACTGATAGAAAATGTATTTGTTTATCAACGAAATACTGGTGTGACATTTTGAATCTTAATAAATTGCTGTCTTTGGACTATCATAGGATTTTGTCATATTATACCTCTATTGACCGTGGTTTGACTATTGTGACTGTAAGGCAGACTTGATTGTCTGGCTTTTGACTATGCTAGGATTTTGTCTGATTATACAGTGAGAGCCAAAATGATTTGTTCATTTTTAATAGGCAATAACAAATATAACTATTTATTAATCGCTATATTACTGATAACAATTTGAAAGAGGAGACTTTGGAGATATTTTCACAGACAACGCATATTTTGTGTTGAAAAATTTCTTAAATTAAGTTCAATTATTCAAACTCAACGTTTATTTCGTCTACATTTTAATGTTCGTGATGTTCCGGCTCGAACTGTTATTTCGTATTGGGTAAGAAGTGGCGAAATCATGGGTCAGTTGAGAGAAGAAAATCAGCCGGGAGGATTCGCTCTGCATGCAATCCTGAAAATGAGGAACGGGTGAGACAATCAATTCTGCGCAGCCCAGATCGATCAGTTCGGCGGCATGCGGCAACGTTAAATTTATCTGAAACAAGTACCCGAAGAATGCTGCACAAAATGAAGTTTCATCCATACAAAATAGCAGTGGTGCAGAGTGATAAACAAAGCCGTGTTGAGTTTTGTCAACGTTTTTTGGAGTTAAGCAATGAGGAACCCGATATCGCACAACATCTTTTCATGAGCGACGAAGCACACTTTACTTTACATGGCTTTGTAATTAAACAGAATTTTCGATACTGGGTTTGGGTGTTTTGGGTGTATGGTGGAGAAATTTCTCCAACCACTTCGATGCGAGAGTAAGAAGAGAGGTGTTTAACGTAGCGTGTTTTTATTTACATTATATTTACAATTAAGATTATTTATTTGACGTTGAAGTTGTAATCAATCTTCGTCGGTACGCGGCTTTAACGCGATATCGACGGGGATCACAGGGCAGTATGTGAAAGGGGCCCACTCCTTGGTATCGTGGTGCACTGGCTGGCAGCGTTGTCACTCGGAATGCCTTCTGCGGGGTCCTCGGCAGTGGTGTGACTAGGTGGCTGCAGGCGTTCTGGAGCTCTGTTCCGTGTGTAAGTGCGGTTAGGATGTGCCTGTATATAGGAAGCGGTTGGTCTTCCTGTGGTCGCGGTGGCTTCTTCGGCGTCGGTGGCAGCGGGGATATCAACCTGGGTATCGCCGGCTGTCGATGCGCCTTTCTTCGTAAGTTCCGGACGTGGCGGCTCCTGATCTCCAGTTTAGATTCTGGTTTACGGTTTTCCATGTAACTGGTGTTTGCGATAGACGTTCGACGGATTTAGGGGCTGTGGGTGAACTCGCTATAATGTCTGATTTCTAACGGCTGTGGGTGAACACGTTAGTTTTGTCAATTTACCGCGGCTGTGGGTGAACACGTGGTGAATGAGCCAAGCAGACTGACTATTATCGCTTGGACGAGCGTTTTTATATCGTGTTTCCGTCCTGGTAGCTGGTTCGAGCGGTAGGGTTGTTTTTCTGTGTGCGCCCGTTGTCGTGGGGGTGTACGCGGGTCGCCTCGTGTACTTGCGTTCCCTGGTGAGTCACCCTACTCACGACGCTGTTCCGCGCGCCGGTTCTCTGCACGGGTGTGCTAAACCCCACACTGGGCTACCGAAAAGTCGTGTGAAATCTATGAAAGACCCTTACATTCCCCAAAAGTGACTGTTTGGTGTGCTGTATCATCGTCAAAAATCATCGGTCCATATTTTTTTGAAGAAAACGGCGAAACAGTCACAGTCAATTCTCAACGGTACGCACATATGCTCCAGACATTTTTTATACCGCAAATTGAAGAAGAAGAAAGAAATCACTTTTTTTAACAAGACGGTGCGACCTGTCATACTGCAAGAATAAGTATAGAGATCCTGCGACAGACATTTCCGAATAGACTAATTTCTCGAAACGGTGATTTTAATTGGCCCCCGAGATCTCCCGATATTACTGTTCCAGACTTTTTTCTTTGGGGATATTTCAAGAGTAGAGTGTTCAAGAGTGAGCTTAGAAATATAGAGGAGCTCAAAAGAAATATCCGACAAGAAATTGAAGCTATTCCACAGGATATGCTTCAACGAGTTATGGCAGATTTTGTCCGTCGTTTAGAAGAGTGTGTGGAGAAGGGTGGCGGACATTTAACACACACTATATTCAAAAAGTAAAACTCCCATTATTACTTTTTAAGATGTTATTTATATTATTTCTGCATTTAAAATAATTCATGTGTTATTTCCTATTAAAAATAAACGAATCATTTTGGCTCTCATTGTATATCTCTCTATGGACTGTATTCCGGTTATTGTGATGTTATGATCGTAAGTCATTTAAATTACCATATCAAATGCAGTCATAATAGTGATTTAATGACAAAATACTAATACGTTTCATATTTTAACAGTTGTGATGTATTTTAAAGTAACGAGTGTTTTCCACTCCCAGACTAAGCATAATTTAAGATGGCCGCACCACACAAGAGCGTATCTGAAAACGTTCCGTGTAATTTGTGCTCAGTGACTGTTAAACACTATGTTAAGTGTATTAAGTGTGATAAATTATATCATAAAGCTTGCGCCCTAAAAGTTGTGGGCTTATATGTGGATGAAAACACAAACATCATCTGCTGTAGTGGAATTTTGACAAAAATGTCCTCCTCCTCAGTGGAATCCAAAGGTGATCGTGTAGATGACTCGGAATTAAGAAGTGAAATCGAGAAGTTATGGAAGGCAATCAATAAACTCAAGGTAAATACTAAAAGTGAAGATCCATACTTGGAAAAATCAGTAACACAAAAAGGACAGAAAGCAGAAACGAATCAATCAATAACAACTCATTCAACTTCCATTAAGAAATCTAAAACGGCCTCCATCACTCCAACTGGCAACACTGCAACCACCGTCACAAGTCCAACATGCGTAAACACTATGCGCATAAATGCATCGGCTAGTTCACAGCTGATCAACGTAAACAAAGATGAACGCCTGTCGAAAATGCTAAGTTCGAATTCCAAGGAGGACGATGATGATGTGTTTGTCCAAGTGAAACATAGGAAGCGGCGAAAACCTAAGAAGAACCTAATAATTGGAACGGGAGGAAAGTCTACGATCTACGCAGAGCCGAAGAAAACATGGTTATTGTTAAAGCGAGTGCACAATATGTGTACAATAATCGACGTTAAATCTCATGTTCAGAGTATATTAGGTCATTCAAATATAATTTGTGAAAAAATCGAATTGTCACCACAGCATTATGGTTTCAAAATAGGTGCTGATTTTGTGGAGCATGATAAATTAATTAATCCTCAAAATTGGCCTTGCAGTGTACGAATCGGTCGCTACAATTTTATCAAGGCCCACAGAGCAACACAAAATAAATAGCATATCGCAAAAAAATTATCAAAGCAATGGGGTCATTAACATTTATTTTATGAATATACAAAGTTTACGAAATAAGATAAATGAATTTGAAGCCCTTTTATTAAAATATGACTCGATATTTGATGTAATTTGTTTTTCTGAACATTGCTTAGTGTATGATGAAATTTCTAGTGTTAAATTTGATAATTACTCCAACGGCTCTAATTTTACACGCGTAAAGTATTAGCATGGAGGAGTTATGCAACTAGTAAAAGAAAACAGTTCTTTTAGTAGCTTTCAAAACCTATCAGATTTGAATAACCTATCTGCAGAAAAATGCTGTGAAATAGCTGCCGCTCTGTTTTCATCACTTAATTTATATGTAATTGTCGTGTATCGTTCCCCAGCAGGAGATTTTAATAACTTTTTGTGTATTTTAGAGAAACTGTTGGACAGGCTTAATATGCAGAAATATATAATTATAGGTGGAGATTTCAATGTCAAATTCAACTACGATGATCCTCGGGCAACTCATCTATGTGACTTATTGGCGACATATGGCTTATATAGCACGGTTAATTTCCCAACCAGGAACCTAAACTGTCTAGATAATGTATTCTCCAACATGGAAGATAGATGCTTTGAAGTATATCCAATCAAGACAGGTTTGTCGGATCATTTAGGGATTCATGCACGTTTTAACATAGATCTAATTCCTGTTACCACTAAGCGGTTGATTAGACCCATCACCGAGAAAGGTAAATTGGAACTTTTTAGTGCACTTAAACACACAAACTTTGATTATATTTATAATCCAAACATTAATATCGAAGATAAATTCGCAAACTTCATATCAACATTAGAAAATTATATATTAGAATGTTTTCCTGAAAAACAGGTATCCCCGCACAAAAACCAACAAGTTAATTGGTTCAATAATGAGCTAAAACAAATGAGAGAAACTCTACTACTCATGAAGACAGCGTGTTATCGCGTACCACATCTCAAAACAAATTATTTAAATTATAAACAATTTTATAATACGGCGCTAAAGAATGCTAGAAAAACTGCCTCGCTTAACCTAATTAATAACAGCGGAAACAAAGCAAAAGCCATGTGGTCTTTGATTAAGCATTCCTGCAAAAATCATCAGTGAATTACCTCAATCTAAGACCGATCCCATTTACTTAATGTGTAATGGCAGAAGTAAAACATCCCATAAGTATTTTGAGTTCCAAGAGGTGAGTCAGATTCACATAAGAACAGTGATCCTCAACCTGAAAAATTCAAAATCAAGAGATGTGTATGGAATGACCACAGGTATTATTAAATCGATACGAAATGCTATTATTGAACCATTAACGCACTTAATTAATGATTGTATTAAAACAGGAACCTTTCCAAGTGTTTTAAAATCGGGATGTATTATACCCATACATAAAAAAGGCTGTAAGTCTGAAATGAACAATTATAGACCAATCTCCTTATTGCCAATATTCTCGAAAATACTGGAAAGGGTCTTGTTTACTCAAGTGACAGACTATTTAAAGAACGAAGATATTTTATGTGACAACCAATATGGCTTCCGGGAGGGGAGGTCAACGGGTGACGCAATTATCGCTCTAATTGGTGAGATCATGGATGGGTACGATTCTAACTCGGTGAGTGCCGCATCATTCCTTGATCTCAGTAAGGCCTTTGATTGCGTTTCACATGATATTCTCTTACGGAAGCTATATTTTTACAATTTCAGCCCAAACAGTTGTCGACTACTAAATAATTACCTAGGAAACAGGCTGCAGAGGGTATTTTCAGATGGCGAACTGTCTGCTACAGTAAAAATAAACAGTGGGGTACCGCAAGGATCGATACTTGGCCCTCTTTTGTTTATTTTATACATAAATGACCTTCCAAATTTTGAGAAAACATCAAATATAATTTTATATGCAGACGACACGTCTTGTATAATAAAATCTCAAGATTTAAATTCTGCCCAAGAGAACAATGACAGCGCAATAAATAATATATCAGATTGGTTTGTGTCAAATAAACTCGCACTAAATTGCGACAAAACAGTGAAGGTCATATTCTCTCTCAAACCTAACATTGAAATATCCTCTGCCCGTTTCTTGGGTATAACTCTAGATACCAAACTAAATTGGAATGCCCATGGTAGTGACACTGCAGGGAAATTATGTAGTGTAATCTACCTTTTAAGAAATATAAGTTCACATTTACCTTTCTCGGCATTAAAAACAGCTTACTTCGCGCTTTTTCATTCCCGTTTAACATATGGGTTGTTATCCTGGGGACACTCAAGTATAACCAGTAGATTGTTTGGCCTACAGCGACGTGCAATTCGTGCAATGCTAGGTCTGGCATACAGAGCTGATTGTAAGCAATCCTTTATCGATCAACACATCTTAACGCTTCCATGCGTCTTCATACTTGAGTGCATATTGTATACCAAAACACATATTAAGTCTTATGTCACCAATTATCAAATACATAATCGTGAGACGAGACATAAAATGGATATTTGCAAAAAGCCTATACGTCTAGAAATGCCCCGTGAAAATTTGTCTCAGGTCGCGCAGCGACCTGAGACAAATTTTCTGGGCTTTTCTAAACTCGAAATTTTACTTCATGCGCCACGCGTATAAAACACTATAATATTGTCAAATTTAAGTATATTCGAACTTCACTTAAAATCTGTGTCTTATACGCGTGGCGCATGAAGTAAAATTTCGAGCTTAGAAAAGCCCAGAAAATGTTCACGGGGCTTTTCTAAACTCGAAATTTTACTTTATGCTTAGTCTGGGAGTGGAAAACGTTCGTTTAATGCACATATGGGCAACCCCCGGCCCGCTGTAAGATATGATCCGGCCCACGAGACATTTTGAAAAAACCCAATAAAAAAAATATTACATTAGGTACTTATACTCACGGTAGTGACAGTGAGGCGGCAAACATCAAATTCTTTGATGTTTGCAGCCTCACTCTTTGATACTCGCCGCCACTCGACTTGCTCGATAAAATTCTTTCAAGTTTGCCGCCTCACGGGCGACACATCAAAAGATTTATTGCTTCTCAATTATTCTAAACTAGTTTATTCCAGATTATTCGTTCATTTTGCCTATATAAGCGGGTGGATGGCCCGAACGTTAGTTCAGTTCTATTTGAGCTACCGAGGTGATAACTTGGACAAGCGATATCCTAGCGAACTGCTCGAGGCGTCAACTTGCTTTGGGACTTTGTGTGCATCTTGAGTGGTTACTAACTATAGTTTGTTATTAAGTTTATTGAACGAAAAGTAAACAAAAATGATGTCTGGTAGAAAGAAACAAAAAGTAGATACAGAGGGTCGCCATTTTCAAGAAAAAATGGACTGAAGAGTTCTTTTTTATCTTGCAAAATATTAAGCCTATTTGTTTGCTGTGTAATGAATCCATTTCAGTAATGAAAGAATTTAATATAAACAGGCATTACTCAACTAAGCATGCTACGCTGCACTCACTGACAGGACAATTAAGAGCAGACAAAATCTAGAAGCTTACCGCAAATTTGGAAAAACAGCAACAAATGTTTCATATACAAAGAGCACAACTTGATAATGTTATGAAAGCCAGTTTTATAGTTAGCTCAAAATTGGCAAAGGCATTAAAACAATTTGCCAAAGGAGAATTTATCAAGGAGTGTATGTTAGAAGTTTGCAGTATTATGTGTCCTGAAAAGAAAAAAGAATTTGAAAAAATTAGTTTTTCAAGACGAACTGTTGTTCGACGTATAGAAATGATGGCTAATGATATAAAAACAACATTGACTGACCGTATGGCTGGTTTTGAATCATTTTCCATGGCATTAGACGAGAGCACCGATTTGTCTGACACAGCTCAACTGGCTATATTTATTCAAGGTGTTGATAAGGAGTTCACTGTTACTGAGGAATTGCTTGCTTTACAGCCGCTAAAAGGAACCACTACAGGAGAGGATATTTTTATTAAAGTTCAAAAGGTATTCACAAGTTTTGGCTTGCCATGGTCAAAATTAATTGGAGTATGCACTGATGGTGCACCTTCTATGGTCGGCTTACGTAAAGGTTTCATCAGAATTTTGAATGAAAAAGCAACAGAATTAAATGTGCAAAAAGATGATTTGATAGTCCTTCATTGCATTATCCACCAACAGAACTTGTGTTCTAAGTCCATTCGAATCCAGAATGTTATGAATGTGGTAGTAAAAACCATCAACTTTATTCGATCCCAAGGGCTTAACCATCGTCAGTTCAAGGCGTTTTTGGATGAAATATCAGCTGAATATAACGACGTAACATATTATTGTGAAGTCAGATGGCTGAGCAAAGGAAAAATGTTGAAACGGTTTTACGAACTTAGAAATGAGATAGCAGACTTTATGAAAATAAAAGATAAACCACTATCTGAATTAAGTGACCCCAAATAGATATGTGACTTAGCATTTCTGGCCGATCTTACAGGCCATTTGAATGATTTAAATTTGAAACTTCAAAAACAAGGACAGTTAGTAAATGATTTGTACAGCCATTTAAAAGCGTTTCAGATCAAACTATGCTTGTGGGAGTCACAGATGCTGTCTGGTAACAGTTACCATTTCAACACGCTCCCTGCGTATGAAAATATTGCTTATGCTCAATATGCTGAAGAACTCAAGTTACTGTCGGAACAATTCTCGAACAGATTTTGCGACTTCAAAAACATGGAAGACTGTTTCTGTTTATTTGCTACTCCTACAACATATACGAGGGTAGATTGAAAAGTTTCCGGAATGGGCAAGAAAACGCAGTAATTGAACAGGTTTTATTTTTTAGCTTTCAACATAGTACCCTTGCAGGGCGATACACTTTTCCCAGCGGTGCTCCAACTTTTTTAAGCCTTCAGAAAAATATGATTTCGGGAACTCTGCAAAATAAGCTTTAGTGGCGGCGATGACCTCCTCATTTGACGTAAAGCGCTTGCCTCCGAGCCAAGTCTTCATGTTTGTGAACAAAAAGAAGTCGCACGGGGCCAGGTCTGGAGAGTACGGGGGATGCGGCACCACCTCGTAGCCCAATTCAACCAATTTAGCATTGGCAATTCGGGATGAATGGGCCGGCGCGTTGTCGTGGTGGAAGAGCACTTTTTTCCGCTGCAAATGAGGCCGTTTCTCCTTCAATATGCCGTTGAATTGATCCAATAAATCGCTGTAGTATTGTCCCGTGATGGTTCTTCCCTTCTGCAAAAAGTCAATGTGTATCACACCTTGCGAATCCTAAAAAACGGTGGCCATGACCTTTCCAGCCGATGGGACAGTCTTTGCCTTCTTCTGAGCAGATTCTCCTGGAGAAATCCACTGTTTCGACTGCTGCTTGGTTTTTGGTGTGTAGTGGTGGATCCATGTTTCGTCCACGGTCACACGAATCGGCGAAAAAAATCCGTTGGATTACGCTTTAACAAGGCCAAACACTCTTTCGAAGTGGTCACACGATTTCGCTTGTTGTCCATAGTCAGCAAACGCGGCACCCATCGCGCCGACAGCTTCCTCATGCCCAAATGTTCGTGCACGATATTTTACACACGTTCATATGAGATGCCCGTGGTCTCTACTATTTCGCGCAACTTCACTCGTCAATCGGCAAACACGAGATCATGGACTTTGTCGACCATTTCTTCATTTGTGGCCGATTTTGGACGTCCACTGCGTGGTTCATCCTTGGTGCTCGTACGGCCACGTTTGAACTCGCTCACCCAGAAACTAATAGTCGAAAATGAAGGTGTGGATGTGCCATGAACTTCCTGCAAAATATCTCGTATATCCGTCGCCTTTTTCCCATCCATCCAGAAATGTTTGATGACTGCACGAAATTCGTTTTTATCCATTTTTCCAAAGGTGCCTGACTTGCTTCACAAGATATCCTAGTAAACAAAAACGGAACGACGCACGTGTCTGAAAATTTGACAGCTTACCTAAAATAGGTTAGCCTTGACAACCATCATAACAATTTCATGATACGCGCGCCATCTCTTGCCCATTCCGAAAACTTTTCAATCTACCCTCGTATTGTACAAAATGCTCCAATACACTTACAAATGGAGTTGATCGAGATTCAAGAAAACTCACTCCTAAAATCCAAATTTGAAGACGTAGAGTTGTGCGATTTCTACAAAAAATACCTAGAAGAAGACAATTTTCCGCAGCTTAGAAAATTCGCAAGAATATTGATTTGTGCGTTTGGCAGTACTTTTAAATGCGAACAGTTCTTTTTATTGATGAAAGCTAATAAATCAACACATCGTACAAGACTGACTGACGATAATTTGGAAAATGCTTTACGTCTTTCTGTCAGTGGAATTAATCCAAATATCGATGGATTAGTTTCCCAAATTCAAGCTCAAGTGTCTCATTGATTTCGGTGTATTTAGCTTTCGTAGTTTGTAACAATTGCAAATTTAACGATTTAATTATAATGTACCATATTTTTAAATTTCATTTTGTTATTTTAATACATTGTACTATAATAACATTGTCGTATTATTTCATGTCTAATATCTATCGCAAAAAATATTATCACTACTTTAAAATGCACTAAGTACTTTTAAACGCGGCCCGCGAACGTATTTGCACGCTAAAGTTTGGCCCTCAACATGTCAAAGGTTGCCCATACCTGGTTTAATGCTTTAAATAAAACTCTTTTAAAAATCAACGAATGTCAGAAAGTTTACAGTTAAAATAATTAAGAAAAAGTAATGTGATTTTATAAAAATAATGACACACCATGGAATTGATACAACAATTGCGGATGTCAAAATAGCACAAGATATTGCTGTTACTTAATTAATGACAAAAAACATAACGCAAACATCGTGATAACTGTGGTCTGCTTAATACCACTTTATTAGGAGGATTTGTTTTTGTATAGTTTAAATCATTTCGAAAACATTTACTTTAATCAAGTGACTGCGATATCTTTTGCCATTTTGACATCCGCAATTGTTTCAATTCCATAGCATCTCATTATTTTTATAAAATCACATTACTTTTTTTTAATTATTTTAACTTAGAGCAACGTAAAGTGATAAACGTTAACACGAATGAATTCAGAATTTTTCCCTCTACAAAATAGGTAAATGCTTTTTGTTGCTAAAATAAATAGGGGAGCCAAAATTTAAACATTTCAAAATGTACACTTCTGTGCAATAAAATTAGGCACACAAAACATGTTATAGTTTAAAACGGACGTCATGAGTTTCCTAGTTACAAAAATATGTAAATATGTCAATTTTCTTAATGTCAAAATGCTGCATCATTTAGACAACAGTTTAAAAATTCGAATTCTAACTAAAATAGAAGATGTTTTTTCTATTTCGGCTTTGTTGTATTTATTGGGAGCATTTTTTTTCATAAGGTCAGTTTTGTTTTTTTTAATAAAGGTGTAATTTTTGAATTACGGTGTTTTGTCATTAATTGAAACTGCTGCTAGGCAATTAACACAGACCCGAATTATACAACTAGAATATTGTGAAAAATAGCTATGAGACTTGTGCTTAATTTTATTGCACAGAAGTGTACATGGGATTTCCTATTTTGCGTCCGCCAAGTCAACACCCGGTTTGACAAAATAAGTGATAATCAACAAACAAATAATTTTGCTACAATATAACTTTGTCAATTAAACAGATAATATCTAAGAAACACAACAAAATTGAGAAATTTCAAACTAGGTGCCCCATTTTTAAAATACATCAAAGTTTGATTTTTCATATAGTAGCCATATTGGATTTGTACACCATTGAGTACAGCAGAAAATTTTAGTTGGAAATCATGTATCAAAGTAAAATGGTTATTATTATAATGGTTATTATTATAATTTTAATTTATATTAAATGTAGATTAAATAAATTTATTACGTATGCTATTATTTAATAAAATATTTATTTATTTCTATACTCATCAACGGTATCACTCATTTATTTCTTTTAAAATTAATTGACTTAAAAAATGCATACATTTCAATTATATGATTTACTTACCAAATTAAACCTCAATATTTTCAAATAATCCAAAGTAAAATCTTTGACTTGGTTGGCGTTGACTTTGTGGTACATCTTTATAAAATAATATTAAAACACTTAACTTTGTTTTACCACTTTAATTAACTTTTTACAGTGACTATAGTTTCGACTACAAGCTGGTCATTATCAAACTGAGTCACTCAGTTTGATAATGACTACCTTGTAGTCGAAACTATAGTCACTGTAAAAAGTTAATTAAAATGGTAAAACAAAGTTAAGTGTTTTAATATTATTTCCAAAGTAAAATAGTGATTATTATCATTTTAATGTATATTAAATGTAGATTAAATAAATTTATTACGTATGCTATAATTTAATAAAATATTTATTTATTTCTATACTCTTCAACGATATCACTCATTTATTTCTTTTAAAATAAATTGAATTAAAAAATGCATACATTTCAATCATATTATTTACTTACCAAGTTAAAAATCGATCCTCAATATTTTTAAATAATCCAAAGGCACAACACAAACACATCACTCTTCACCGACTAAAATCAGAATAAAACTGGTTTCAACGAATAAATTCCTTTCCTATTTTCGTTTATCAAGGGCGCAAAAAATGTGTTGTTGAATTGGAAGACTGATAAAATTAACGATGCGTTTTTGTTTGTGCGCCGTCAGTTGAGATCGAGTCGTTCGGAAGTGCATTTCGCGTCTTCGATTTTTCCAATAAATCGATGTTTAATTTTTAATTACGAGATTTTATACAGCGGCGGCTCGTAGTCTAACTTCAGGGTAGCCCAGAGACCCAAGGTAATATGTATCCGTTATTGAAAAGTGAATTTATTGTGCAATTCCTTGTATTTATAAAGCACGATCCTAACTTCAAATTTTGTGTGCCTACCCTCCTAAAGTTAGGCTACGAGCTGTCGCTGATTTTCTAATATGTGAATATAGTGAAGTGTTGTGTAATGGACTGTGGAAATTTGGTATTGGATATATGGATATTAAAGGATCGTCTATGATTTATAAATAACCAGGTTAGTAATGGTGTCCGTTTTATTATGATTAAAACAATTCGGTGCGCTCTTTTTAAAAAGTCTTTTATTAATAGTGATAGTATTTTAATTTTAAATAAGACAACAACAGTGGATATTTTAACTACATCTTGTTCCGAACTGTTCAAAATAAAGCAAAAGCCGTTGTATTATTTTTGAATAAAATACTAAAGTCAACATATTACCTTTCTACCCTGACGTCATTAACTTCCATCTATTTTCAATCTATAGATTCTAGTTGGAACAGAACATCTTTCATTGTTTGGTATGTCGAATATTAAATTTGCCTTTTTATCATCATGACATTCATAACGGATACGCTTAGAATTCATTAGAGTTTAAGCAATATACAACATTAATTTAATTTAAGAACACTAAAAAAGATTGTTATGAGCACCTTGTGTCTCGAAATGTATATCTAACGATACAAATAAAAAGTGAAGTAAGGAAACTTTTTATTTGTATCGTTAGATATACATTTCGAGACACAACGTGCTCATTATCAATAACAAACTGTTTGTTTGTTATTGATAATGAGCACCTTGTGTCTCGAAATGTACACCTAACGATACAAATAAAAAATGAAGTAAAGAATAACAGTCTCTTGTATGCCCGGTATTATAAACAATTATTAAATCATTAGATAACTATTTGTGGAGTAAATTTATTCACCTAGTAAACTAATGGGCAAATAAAATTGCAGCCGTAGTAACTGAATTGATCTTAAATAAATTTAATAATGATTTACAAGAAAAATACGATTTAACAAAAACT
This sequence comes from Philonthus cognatus, assembly GCA_932526585.2. Taxonomy (NCBI): domain Eukaryota; kingdom Metazoa; phylum Arthropoda; class Insecta; order Coleoptera; family Staphylinidae; genus Philonthus; species Philonthus cognatus. Next base: position 10,462,900 of record OW052252.1, on the reverse strand, counting down.
ATAAAAAATACGAAACATCAAACATATAATAATAGAGAATCATTGACAGCTAAATCTATCAAAACTAAAGCATTATGAAATAATCTTGTCTTCACAAAAGCTGACAAAGGGAACACCGTAATTGCAATTAATAAAACAGAATACACGAATAAAGTTAAAGAATTTATGACCACTAACAACTTTCTACCTCTTAAGCACAACCCGACTAAAAAATTCCAACAAACAATCAGAAAAACATTGAATAATATTAATTATATTTTCTTAGACGAAGAAAAATATTTTGCAATTAATATGAATCCACAACCACCTAAATTATATGGTCTTATAAAACTTCACAAAGTAAATAATCCAATAAGACCAGTAGTGTCTTACACTAATGCACCATGTGAAGTAATAGCAAAAAACCACACTCCATTCTGATTGAATACTTGGAATTTAAACCTACATTTTCAATAAAAAAACAGCATGGAACTTGTTAATAAAATTAAAGATATTAAATTACCATTAACCTATAAATTTGTGTCATTTGATGTAGCAAATCTATTTACTAACGTCCCTGCAATAGAAGTAAAGAACCTAATAAAAAACAAACTATTGTCAAAAAACGTTAATCCAATGATAATAAATGAAATATTATCCCTGTTGGAAATTTGCATTCATCAAAATTATTTACAGTGACGAACACATTTACTCCCAACCAGATGGTCTAGCAATGGGAAACCCCCTAAGCCCTTTAATGGCAGACATTTTTATGGATAGCTTAGAAAACAAAATATGCAAATTACCTCAATTAAAAAATTGCCTCTATTGGTGGAGATATGTTGATGATGTATTGGTTGCATTCACTAGCACGGATAGAATTTTAAATAACTTTTTAAAGGAAATAAACCTTCAACACGAAAAAATTAAATTTACATTAGAAACCGAAATACATAATACTATAAATTTCATGTGTGTGAAGCTGGCAATATTTACAGCAATAACCCGGCGCATCCACCATCCACCCAAAAAATATTATTAAATCAAAAATAATTATTTTAACATATTTCTCGACTATAATCTTAAATTTATTTTTTTACGTATCTAATATCGTTGCTGTAAATAATACACAAATAAAATTTCAAATTAATTGAAATTATTAGGAACAACTGGTCATCCGTGTCAGGAAATTAATTATTTAAACATATTTCCAGTCACCCGACATGCATTTTTTTTGTAGTTTTAAGTAACTAATAGTGCTATTGTTAGAATACAATAACAATTTTTACTATTGGGAATGTATCTTCCGATGATTTTTGAACATTAGTGAATGCATTGGAAAGTCAGTAATTCCGCAATGAGAAATTAATTGTTTAAATAGATTTCAAGATGGCCGACAAAGGTTTTGTTTATTATTTTAAGTAACTAATAGTGTAATTGTTAAAATATATTAACAATTTTCAATATAAGGAATGTATCTTTTGACGATTTTTGAACATTAGTGAATGGATTGGGAAGTCAGAAATACGCTATGAGACATTAATTGTTTAAACATATTTTAAGGCGACCGATATAAATTTTGTTTATTGTTTTAAGTAACTAAAAGTGTTATTGTTTATATACAATAACAATTTTCAATATGAAGAATGTATCTTTCGTCGATTTATAAAGGTTAGTGAATGCATTGGGAAGTCAGTCATTCGCGATGAGAAATTAATTTGCTAAACATATTTCAAGGTGGCCGACATAAATTTTGTTTATTATTTTGAGTAACCAATAGTGTTATTGTTGAAATACAATAACAATTTTCAATATGAGGAATGTATCTTTCGTCGATTTTTAAACATTAGTGAATGCATTGGGAAGTGTCATTCGCGATGAGAAATAAATTTTTTAAACATATTTTAATGTGGCCGACATAAATTTTGTTTATTGTTTTAAGTAACAAATAGTGTTATTGTTTAAATACAATAACAATTTTTAATATGGGGAATGTATCTTTCGTCGATTTTTAAACATTAGAGAATGCATTGGAAAGTCAGTCATTCGCGATGAGAAATAAATTGTTTAAACATATTTCAAGGTGGCCGACATAAATTTTGTTTATTATTTTGGGTAACTAATAGTGTTATTGTTAAAATACAATAACAATTTTCAATATGGAGACTGTATCTTTCGTCGATTCTTAAAGATTAGTGAATGCATTGGGAAGTCAGTCATTCGCGATGAGAAATTAATTGTTTAAACATATTTCAAGGGGGCCGACATAAATTTTGTTTATTGTTTTAAGTAACTAATAGTATTATTGTTAAAATACAATAACAATTCTCAATATGGGGAATGTATCTTTCGTCGATTTTTAAACATTAGAGAATGCATTGGGAAGTCAGTCATTTGCGATGAGAAATAAATTGTTTAAACATATTTCCAGGTGGCCTACATAAATTTTGTTTATTATTTTGAGTAACTAATAGTGTTATTGTTTAAATACAATAACAATTTTCAATATGGGGAATATATCTTTCGTCGACTTTTAAACATTAGTGAATGCATTGGGAAGTCAGTCATTCGCGATGAGAAATAAATTTTTTAAACATATTTCAAGGTGGCCGACATAAAATTTGTTTATTATTTTGAGTAACTATTAGTGTTATTGTTAAAATACAATAACAATTTTCAATATGGGGAATGTATCTTTCGTCGATTTTTAAACATTAGAGAATGCAGTGGGAAGTCAGTCATTCGCGATGAGAAATAAATTTTTTAAACATATTTTAAGGTGCCCGACATAAATTTTGTTTATTATTTTGGGTAACTAATAGTGTTATTGTTAAAATACAATAACAATTTTCAATATGGGGAATGTATCTTTTGTCGATTCTTAAAAATTAGTGAATGAATTGGGAAGTTAGTCATTCGCAATGAGAAATTAATTGTTTAAACATTTTTCAAGGGGGCCGACATGCATTTTGTTTATTGTTTTAAGTTTAAACAATTAATTTCTCATCGCGAATGACTGACTTCCTATTGCATTCACTAATCTTTAAAAGTTGACGAAAAATACATTCCCCATATTCAAAATTGTTATTGCATTTTGACAATAACACTATTAGTTACCTAAAACAATAAACAAAATATATGTCGGCCGACTTGAAATATGTTTAAACAATTTATTTCTCATAGTGTATATCTGACTTCTCATCGCGAATGACTGACTTCCCAATGCATTCTCTAATGTTTAAAAATCGACGAAAGATACATACCCCATATTAAAAATTGTTACTGAATTTTAACAATAACACTATTAGTTACTTAAAATAATAAACAAAATTTATGTCGGCCACCTTGAAATATGTTTAAACAATTTATTTCTCATCGCGAGTGACTGACTTCCCAATGCATTCTCTAATGTTTAAAAATTGACGAAAGATACATTCCCCATATTGAAAATTGTTACTGAATTTCAACAATACCATTATTAGTTACTCAAAATAATAAACAAAATTTATGTCGGCTACCTTGAAATATGTTTAAACAATTTATTTCTCATCGCGAATGACTGACTTCCCAATGCATTCTCTAATGTTTAAAAATTGACAAAAGATACATTCCCCATATTGAAAATTGTTACTGAATTTCAACAATAACACTATTTGTTACTCAAAATATCAAACAAAATTTATGTCGGCCACCTTGAAATATGTTTAAACAATTTATTTCTCATCGCGAGTGACTGACTTCCCAATGCATTCTCTAATGTTTAAAAATTGACGAAAGATACATTCCCCATATTGAAAATTGTTACTGAATTTCAACAATACCACTCTTAGTTACTCAAAATAATAAACAAAATTTATGTCGGCTACCTTGAAATATGTTTAAACAATTTATTTCTCATCGCGAGTGACTGACTTCCCAATGCATTCTCTAATGTTTAAAAATTGAGGAAAGATACATTCCCCATATTGAAAATTGTTACTGAATTTCAACAATAACACTATTAGTTACTCAAAATAATAAACAAAATTTATGTCGGCTACCTTGAAATATGTTTAAAAATCGACAAAAGATACATTCCCCATATTGTAAATTGTTATTGTATTTTAACAATAACATTAGTAGTTACTCAAAATAATAAACAAAATTTATGTCGGCCACCTTGAAATATGTTTAAACAATTTATTTCTCATCGTGAGTGACTGACTTCCCAATGCATTCTCTAATGTTTAAAAATTGACGAAAGATACATTCCCCATATTGAAAATTGTTACTGAATTTTAACAATACCATTATTAGTTACTCAAAATAATAAACAAAATTTATGTCGGCTACCTTGAAATATGTTTAAACAATTTATTTCTCATCGCGAATGACTGACTTCCCAATGCATTCTCTAATGTTTAAAAATTGACAAAAGATACATTCCCCATATTGAAAATTGTTACTGAATTTCAACAATAACACTATTTGTTACTCAAAATATCAAACAAAATTTATGTCGGCCACCTTGAAATATGTTTAAACAATTTATTTCTCATCGCGAGTGACTGACTTCCCAATGCATTCTCTAATGTTTAAAAATTGACGAAAGATACATTCCCCATATTGAAAATTGTTACTGAATTTCAACAATACCACTCTTAGTTACTCAAAATAATAAACAAAATTTATGTCGGCTACCTTGAAATATGTTTAAACAATTTATTTCTCATCGCGAGTGACTGACTTCCCAATGCATTCTCTAATGTTTAAAAATTGAGGAAAGATACATTCCCCATATTGAAAATTGTTACTGAATTTCAACAATAACACTATTAGTTACTCAAAATAATAAACAAAATTTATGTCGGCTACCTTGAAATATGTTTAAAAATCGACAAAAGATACATTCCCCATATTGTAAATTGTTATTGTATTTTAACAATAACATTAGTAGTTACTCAAAATAATAAACAAAATTTATGTCGGCCACCTTGAAATATGTTTAAACAATTTATTTCTCATCGCGAGTGACTGACTTCCCAATGCATTCTCTAATGTTTAAAAATTGACGAAAGATACATTCCCCATATTGAAAATTGTTACTGAATTTCAACAATAACACTATTTGTTACTTAAAATAATAAACAAAATTTATGTCGGCTACCTCGAAATATGTTTAAACAATTTATTTCTCATCGCGAATGACTGACTTCCCAATGTATTCTCTAATGTTTAAAAATTGACAAAAGATACATTCCCCATATTGAAAATTGTTACTTAATTTCAACAATAACACTATTAGTTACTCAAAATAATAAACAAAATTTATGTCGGCTACTTCGAAATATGTTTAAACAATTTATTTCTCATCGCGAGTGACTGACTTCCCAATGCATTCTCTAATGTTTAAAAATTGACAAAAGATACATTCCCAATATTGAAAATTGTTACTGAATTTCAACAATAACACTATTTGTTACTCAAAATTATAAACAAAATTTATGTCGGCCACCTTGAAATATGTTTAAACAATTTATTTCTCATCGCCAATGACTGACTTCCCAACGCATTCTCTAATGTTTAAAAATCGACGAAAGATACATTCCCCATATTGAAAATTGTTATTATATTTTAACAATAACAATATCTGTTACTCAAAATAATAAACAAAATTTATGTCGGCCACCTTGAAATATGTTTAAACAATTTATTTCTCATCGCGAATGACTGACTTCCCAATGCATTCTCTAATGTTTAAAAATCGACGAAAGATACATTCCCCATATTGAAAATTGTTATTGTATTATAACAGTAATACTATTAGTTACTTAAAACAATAAACAAAATTTATGTCGGCCCCCTTGAAATATGTTTAAACAATTAATTTCTCATCGCGAATGACTGACTTCCCAATGCATTTTCTAATGTTTAAAAATCGACGAAATATACATTCCCTATATTGAAAAATGTAATTGTATTTTAACAATAATACTATTAGTTACTTAAAACAATAAACAAAATTTATGTCGGCCCCGTTGAAATATGTTTAAACAATTAATTTCTCATCGCGAATGACTGACTTCCCAATGCATTCACTAATCTTTAAGAATCGACGAAAGATACATTCCCCATATTGAAAATTGTTATTGTATTTTAACAATAACACTATTAGTTACCTAAAATAAAAAACAAAATTTATGTCGGACACCTTGAAATATGTTTAAACTTTTTATTTCTCATCGCGAATGACTGACTTCCCAATGCATTCTCTAATGTTTAAAAATCGACGAAAGATACATTCCCCATATTAGAAATTGTTATTGTATTTGAACAATAACACCATTAGTTACTCAAAACATTAAACAAAATTTATGTCGGCCACCTTAAAATATGTTTAAAAAATTTATTTCTCATCGCGAATGACTGACTTCCCAATGCATTCACTAATGTTTAAAAATCGACGAAAGATACATTCCCCATATTGAAAATTGTTATTGTGTTTCAACAATAACACTATTAGTTACTCAAAATAATAAACAAAATTTATGTCGGCCACCTTGAAATATGTATAAACAATTAATTTCTCATCGCGAATGACTGACTTCCCAATGCATTCACTAACCTTTATAAATCGACGAAAGATACATTCTTCATATTGAAAATTATTATTGTATATAAACAATAACACTTTTAGTTACTTAAAATAATAAACAAAATTTATGTCGGCCGCCTTAAAATATGTTTAAACAATTAATGTCTCATAGCGTATTTCTGACTTCCCAATCCATTCACTAATGTTCAAAAATCGTCAAAAGATACATTCCTCATATTGAAAATTGTTAATATATTTTAACAATAACACTATTAGTTACTCAAAACAATAAACAAAACCTTTCTCGGCCACCTTGAAATATGTTTAAACAATTAATTTCTCATCGCGGAATGACTGACTTTCCAATGCATTCACTAATGTTCAAAAATCATCGGAAGATACATTCCCTATAGTAAAAATTGTTATTGTATTCTAACAGTAGCACTATTAGTTACTTAAAACTACAAAAAAATGCATGTCGGGTGACTGGAAATATGTTTAAATAATTAATTTCCTGACACGGATGACCAGTTGTTCCTAATAATTTCAATTAATTTGAAATATTATTTGTGTATTATTTACAGCAACGATATTTGAGACGGAACGTAAAAAAATAAATTCAAGATTATAGTCGAGAAATATGTTAAAATAATTATTTTTGATTTAATAATATTTTTTGGGTAGATGGTGGATGCGCCGGGTTATTGCTGTAAATATTGCCAGCTTCACACACATGATTTTTTGTACTAAATATTTAGGTTACGAAACTTTTAGTAGTTTATTACTGTTCTTTAGACATTGTTTAAACAATCGCTACAAAAACTAATTCAAAGTAACGCGGGCCCTAGGTACTTATTTGTTTTACCCGAGGCGCATGGCGCCCAGCAATAAGTTGATTTTTTGTATTATAAATTTAGGTTACGAAACTTTAAGTAATTTATTACTGTTCTTTAGACATTGTTTAAACAATCGCTACAAAAATTAATTTAAAGTTACGCGGGCTAAAGGCACTTATGATTTTTTAAATTATTTGTTTCACCCTAAGCGCATGGCGCCCAGCAATAAGTTGATTTTTTGTATTAAATAATTAGGTTACGAAACTTTTGGTAGTTTATTACTGTTCTTTGGACATTGTTTAAACAATCGCTACAAAATTTTTTTTAAAATAACGCGGGCCAACGGTATTTATGATTTTTTTAATTATTTGTTTTACCCGAGGCGCATGGCGCCCAGCAATAAGTTGTTTTTTTGTATTAAATATTTAGGTTACGAAACTTTTGGTAGTTTATTACTGTTCTTTAGGCATTGTTTAAACGATCGCTACAAATATTATTTTAAAATAACGCGTGCCAAAGGTATTTATGATTTTTTTAATTACTTGTTTTACCCGCAATAAGTTGATTTTTTGTACTAAATATTTAGGTTACGAAACTTTTAGTAGTTTATTACTGTTCTTTAGACATTGTTTAAACAATCGCTACAAAAATTAATTGAAAATGACGCGGGCTATAGGTACTTATGATTTTTTTAATTATTTGTTTCATCCCAGGCGCATGACGCCCAGCAATACGTTGATTTTTTCTATTAAATATTTAGGTTACGAAACTTTTAGTAACTTATTACTGTTCTTTAGACATTGTTTAGGCAATTGCTACAAAAATTAATTCAAAATGACGCGAGCCGAAGGTACTTATGATTTTTTTAATTATTTGTTTTACCCGAGGCGCATGGCGCCCAGCAATAAGTTGATTTTTTGTATTATAAATTTAGGTTACGAAACTTTTAGTAATTTATTACTGTTCTTTAGACATTGTTTAAACAATCGCTACAAAAATTAATTAAAAGTAACGCGGGCTAAAGGTACTTATGATTTTTTAAATTATTTGTTTCACACTAGGCGCATGGCGCCCAGCAATAAGTTGATATTTTGTATTAAATAATTAGGTTACAAAACTTTTGGTAGTTTATTACTGTTCTTTGGACATTGTTTAAACATTCGCTATAAAAATTATTTTAAAATAACGCGGGCCAACGGTATTTATGATTTTTTTAATTATTTGTTTTACCCGAGGCGCATGGCGCCCAGCAATAATTTGATTTTTTGTATTAAATATTTAGGTTACGAAACTTTTGGTAGTTTATTACTGTTCTTTAGACATTGTTTAAATGATCACTACAAAAATTATTTTAAAATAACGCGGGTCAAAGGTATTTATGATTTTTTTAATTACTTGTTTTACCCGCAATAAGTTGATTTTTTGTACTAAATATTTAGGTTACGAAACTTTTAGTAATTTATTACTGTTCTTTAGACATTGTTTAAACAATCGCTACAAAAATTAATTAAAAGTAACGCGGGCTAAAGGTACTTATGATTTTTTAAATTATTTGTTTCACACTAGGCGCATGGCGCCCAGCAATAAGTTGATATTTTGTATTAAATAATTAGGTTACAAAACTTTTGGTAGTTTATTACTGTTCTTTGGACATTGTTTAAACATTCGCTATAAAAATTATTTTAAAATAACGCGGGCCAACGGTATTTATGATTTTTTTAATTATTTGTTTTACCCGAGGCGCATGGCGCCCAGCAATAATTTGATTTTTGTATTTAATATTTAGGTTACGAAACTGTTGGTAGTTTATTTCTGTTCTTTAGACATTGTTTAAACAATCGCTACAAAAATTAATTCAAAATAACGCGGGCTATAGGTACCTATGATTTTTTTAATTATTTGTTTCATCCCAGGCGCATGGCGCCCAGCAATAAGTTGATTTTTAATATTAAATATTTAAGTTACGAAACTTTTAGTAACTTATTACTGTTCTTTAGACATTGTTTAGGTAATCGCTACAAAAATTAATTCAATATCACGCGAGCCAAAGGTACTTTTGATTTTTTTAATTATTTGTTTTACCCGAGGCGCATGGCGCCCAGCAATAAGTTGATTTTTTGTATTAAATATTTAGGTTACGAAACTTTTAGTAGTTTATTAATGTTCTTTAGACATTGTTTAAACAATCGCTACAAATATTAATTCAAAATAACGCGGGGCATAGGTACTTCTGATTTTTTTAATTATTTGTTTTATTCAGCGCGCATGGCGCCCAGCAATAAGTTGATTTTTTGTATTAAATATTTATTTTCAGAAACTTTTAGTAGTTTAGTAATGTTTTTTAGACATTGTTTAAACAATTGCTACAAAAATTAATTCAAAATAACGCGGGCTAAAGGTACTTATGATTTTTTTGATTATTTGTTAAATCCAGCGCGCATGGCGCCCAGCAATAAGCGCGCATGGCGCCCAGCAAAAAGTTGATTTTTTGTATTAAATATTAATTTTCAGAAACTTTAAGTAGTTTAGTAATGTTCTTTAGACATTGTTTAAACAATCGCCACAAAAATTAATTCAAAATAACGCGGGCCAGTGGTACTTTTGATTTTTTTAAATTATTTGTTTTATCCAACGCGCATGGCGCCCAGCAATAAGTTGATTTTGTGTAGTAAATATTTCTTTTCAGAAACTTTTAGCAGTTTAGTACTGTTCTTTAGACATTGTTTAAACAATCGCTACAAAAATGAATTCAAAATAACGCGGGCCAAAGGTACTTATGATTTTTTTAATTATTTATTTATCCAGCCCGCATGGCGCCCAGCTAATAGTTGATTTTTTGTATTAAATATTTATTTTCAGAAATTTTTAGTAGTTTAGTACTGTTCTTTAGACTTTGTTTAAACAATCGCTATAAAAAGTAATTCAAAATAACGCGAGCGAAAGGTACTTATGATTTTTTTAATTATTTGTTTTATCCAGCGCGCATGGCGCCCAGCAATAAGTTGAATTTTTATATTAAATATTTATTTTTAGAGACTTTTAGTAGTTTATTACTGTTATTTAGGCATTGCTTTAACAATCTATAAAGATAATACCTTAAAATAACACGGGCCAAAGGTAGATATTAGTACTTAGTACTTAAAAATTATTGTAATAGAAAATTCTTTACATATGAATACCAGGAATTGCAATAGACAAATGTTGTTCTGTAGTGTTTATTTAAGTTATATTATATTTAAGAGGTTGGAAAATGGATAAATTTCTCCTTATTTGTCACTATAAATATTAATTAAAATTTCTGGACGACCATGGTGGGGGCGCCGGTTAATTGCTGGAAATTTTGATAGCTTCACAGACATCATATTTTAGAGGCTATTTAAAATTGTATTTAAAAACAGATGCAAAAAATATCAGTGAAAAAACCGTCTTACAAAGTGTTTTAATTGAATTTAATAATCACATCATACCGATTTTACTTTATTTTTGATTGAAAGATTAATATAAAAAAATACTTACCCTTACAATAAATTTTTTTTCATCACACAGAAAATGCATACTTTCGAGATTATTTAAAATTGTATTTAAAAACAGATGTAAACAAAATCAGTGAAAAAAACCTTTTACAAAGTGGTTTAATTGAATTTAATAATTACTTCATGCAGATTTTACTTGATTTTTGTTTGAAAGGTTAAAATAAAAAAATACTTACCCTTACAATTTTTTTTCCAGCACAAATAAAATGCATATTTTCGAGGTTATTTAAAATTATATTTAAAACCAGATCGGCCATTCCATAAATGAGTGCACACTTTTTGGGGGTACATCAGGGATTTTAGCGAATTTCACATATATTATAAAGGCTATCAAGACATGGTTTTTGGTTGTTACTAGAGGTTAAACAAATTATTGTTTCAAAAATTATAACGATATAAACTTTTAGTACACTTTTATTTTGAACTCAAAAATATCGTAAACCGTTACTGATACAAAAAAAGTTATACTTGACTTTTTTTATGCTTAAATGTTCTAAGTTTAAAATATTTTTTTTTCCAAATCGAAAAACTTTATTTAGATAGATTTTTTTTTAATAAATAAAACAAATCTCACAAAATAATCAAATACTCATGTTTTAATTTTCTTGAAAAAAATATATGTTATACCTCAATCATTCCTAAGAATATTTTCGTTTTCAAAAAGATGGGACTTTAAAACTTTTTGAGATAAGATTTTTTTACCCGAGCGCTGCATTGACGCGAGGCGCTCACTGCGATCCGAGCCATTACACCATTGGCGGGAGCGCCTCATGTCAATGTAGCGCTCGGGTAAAAAAATCATATCTTAAAAAGTTTTAAAGTACCCATACTTTTGAAAACGGAAAAATTCTTAGGAACTATCAGGGTATAACATATATTTTTTTAAGAAAATTAAAACATGAGTATTTTTACGCGAAACGCGTCTATAGATGGCCTAAGACATTAGTTTTAATCTAAGTCCTTTCACTTCTAATTTGTTGCTATCTCTCCTTTCATTTTAAATTGTATTGTTAGTTGGTTTGAAGAGAATTTGACCTAAACGTTACATATACTTTAATAGAGCGTTGTAACAAATCAAATTAAATAAGATTTTAAATATTTCATTGTATAATTCAATATCCGGAGGTGTATTTGCACGGGAAGTAGTTGTTTCAATGGATATTTATCCTCTTAAATTGTCTTATTAATTAAGACACTGTTTGCATTTTCACGAATAGTTTTTTCGTAATTTTATATATTATATTTGATTATTGTTTGAGATATGTTTTATTTATTGAAAAAAATCTATATAAATAAAATTTTTTGGTTTTGGAAAAAATGTATTTTAAACTTTGAACATTTAAGCACAAAAAAGTACAGGATAACTTTTTTGTATAGGTAACAGATTACGATATTTTTGAGTTCAAGATAGAAGTGTACTAAAAGTTTATATTGTTATAACTTTTGACACAATAATTTGTTTAACCTCTAGTAACAACCAAAAACCATGTCTTGATAGCCTTTATAATATCTGTGAAATTCGCTAAAATCCCTGATGTACTCCCAAAAAGTGTGCACTTATTTATAGAATGGCCGAGATGTAAAAAAGTCAGTGAAAAAACCGTTTTAATTGAATTTAATAATTACATCATACAGATTTTACTTGATTTTTGATTGAAAGAATAATATAAAAAAATACTTACCTTTACAATCATTTTTTTCCAGCACACAGAAAATGCATATTTTCGAGGTTATTTAAAATTGTATTTAAAAACAGATGTAAAATAAATCAGTGAAAAAACAATGTGTCTTAATTGAATTTAATAATTACATCATACAGATTTTATTTCATTTTTCATTGAAAGGTTAATATAAAAAAATACTTACCCTTACAATAATTTTTTTTTTTCGGCACTCAAAAAAAGAAAATTATAAAAATATTTAATAAAAACATATCACTTATAATTTTATTCATAAATATAGAGGAAGCAACAGCGATAAATCATTATTTCTTTAACAATAACAATAATAAGCTTACAATTTAAAAAAAAAACTATTCTTAATAATATACATCTTTCACTGAACCCTTCAAAGCTTTAATTGACACTTGTCTTAGCGACCGCCTAATTCCCTTATTTCGTTTTGGTGTGAAACTAATCCTACTTACTATTAGTGAATTTATTAAAAAAATACGCTTAAACTAACTTTATTTTTCTAGTTTAAAAAAAATGTGTGACTAGATTTTTTATTCTTATGGCAGGATTTATGCTTTTAAAGTTAATTTAATGTGCGATGAATGTATTTATTGTTATAGGAAGAATAAAATATGAGATATCAGTTGTGTATTTATTAGTTGTTTGTATGTTTTTGAGTTTACGTGAAGTGATTATTACACTAAAATAGACTGTTATTTCTTATTTCACTTTTTAAAAAGTGCAGTAAGGAATAAAAGAATAAAAGTCTTTTTAAGAAAATATTTATTATTAGATTGCTTAGAAAATTCGACTGAAAATTGTAAATTTACAGAATAATGCAAAAATATTCTGTAAATTTACAATTTTCAGTCGAATTTTCGAAGCAATCTAATAAATATTTTCTGAAAAAGAGTTTTAATCCTTACTGCACTTTTCAAAAAGTGAAGTAAGGAATAACAGTCTGTTTTAGTGTAATAATCACTTCACGTAAACTCAAAAACATGCAGTTATAAATAGACTCTATTGACCGAATAAATAAATAAAACTTAGTTTAAGGGTGCTCTTATATGGACGTTTTGATCGCGAGGCGGAATGGGAGCGGGCGCAAGCGTTTGCGTTTAAACACATGTATTTATATGAGAGTTCCTAGATGGACGGGTGTTGGCGTTTTCTCCGCCTCGCACCCGTCCGCCTAGGAACTCTCATATAAACCCATGTGTTAAAACACAAACGCTTGGGCCCGCTCTCGTTCCGCCTCGCGTTTAAAACGTCCATATAAGAGCGCCCTAATTCAACATAAGTAATTCCTTTCAATAAGAAAATATATGTTTTCTTTATTTTTTATTATTCCTGAAAATAAGTTAATCAAAAACTTTACAGGGATTTTTTCTTTTAAACAGGTATACATATCCCAATGTATACTTTATAAAATTTCAGGCATTCGTTTTTTTTTTTAAGTTTGTTCAATTTACTTCCAACAAGTGTTTCCACTCCCAGACTAAGCATGAAGTAAAATTTCGAGTTTAGAAAAGCCCCGCGTAGAAAATTTGTCGAGGGTCGCGCAGCGACCCTCGACAAATTTTCACGGGGCTTTTCTAAACTCGAAATTTTACTTCATGCGCCACGCGTATAAAACCCCGATTTTAACTGAAGTTCAAAACAAATTGCTCTCGCGTTGGTTGAATAAATACGTTTTTTAAATTGAATTTGTTTTAAGTATTCCGGCACCAGATACCACAGACGCGTTTCGGACTTCAAGGTCCTCTTCAGTGTGGTCCCGACCCAGTGCTGAGGAATACTGAATATTTTTAACTATATCAAGCCGATATGTGAAGACTATTATTTAATTCGATAGCTAACGCTATCTAATGCTCCACAGTAGCACCGCCAATGACACGAATGCACAAAGTGCACTACAGGTCACTGTTTCGTCCACGAACGAGCTAAACTTTGTTTGTAAACCCAGAAAACAAATATCAAAATTGGATGTGCATTCAGTATTCCGGCACCAGATACCCACAGACGCGTTTCGGACTTTAAGGTCCTCTTCAGTGTGGTCCTGAACGAGTGCTGAGGAATACTGAACATTACTAACTATTTCAAGCCAATATGTGCCAATGACGATGCCACTATGGAGCATTAGATGGTGTTAGCTATCGAATCCATTAATAGTTTTCACATATTGGCTTGAAATAATCAGAAATGTTTAGTATTCCTCAGCACTGGGTCAGGACCACACTGAAGAGAACCTTGAAGTCCGAAATGCGTCTGTGGGTATCTGGTGCCGGAAACCTGAACACAAATTCAATTTTGATGTACATTTTTTAAATGTTTAAGTTGTCCAATCAAATCTTGCCCTTTCACAATTCGAGCAAGTTGCTTTGGGATGTGTAAGTATGCTTAAAAGAAAAAAGTGCATAGAATTTGAGTTTTACAGTGTTTTATACGCAAGCTAAATTCGAAATAAATTCTTAAATCAAAGAATATAACAATAATTCGCTACTAAAAATTGATTTTTATCTTTCTTTCCTTCAGTTTTACGTTTTTTGATATTACTTTATCAATTTATGTTAATATTACATTAATTTTGTTTACATTACTAAACAAAATCAATAACATAAATCAGTAAAGTAAGATTGAAATTAATTCTCAAGTTGAATTTGAATTCAGTATTCTTTGAAACAAAAATCTTAAACCAAAA
Organism: Philonthus cognatus; assembly: GCA_932526585.2. Taxonomy (NCBI): domain Eukaryota; kingdom Metazoa; phylum Arthropoda; class Insecta; order Coleoptera; family Staphylinidae; genus Philonthus; species Philonthus cognatus. The sequence goes on along the minus strand of OW052252.1, from coordinate 10,447,604 downwards.
CAGAAAACAATGCAATGCATGTAAGGAATTTTATTAATAATAATTTCATATCGTATGTTCAATAAAAAAAAAACCTCTAGAGTGCCATGATTTCATTTTCTAAGTTAAGTTGGCTACACGCTTTCCGAATTGACATATAAAACGTCAGGCATGATAATTATAATATATAATTTCAGCAGCGGCAGCTCGCAGCCTAACTTCACGGTAGGCCAGAGACCTAAGGTAATATGTACCCGTTATTGAAAGGTGACTTTGTTGTGCAATTCCTTGTATTTATAAACGGCGATCCCAACCTCAAATGTTGTGTGCCTTGGCGCTGTGGCCGACCCTGAAGTTATTGAACATACGATATTTCGATTTACAAAAAAAACTGGACATATGATATTGATTAAAGAAAACTGATATTGATTAATTTTTTTTGTTTGTCTTTGTCTCCTTTCAGAGTTGCCAAGCTACAATATTTTCCATAGCTCTCTAGAGGTTTTATTTTATTGAACATACTATTCGATTTAAAAAAATGGACATATGATATTGATTAAAGAAAAGTGATATTGATTATTTTTTTTGTTTGTCTTTGTCTCCTTTAATTTCACTTTTTTTTGGTATGACTTTATGTCGATTTTACTTTGGTTTTTATTAAGTAATCCTTCGATTCTCACACAGAGCTTTCGTAAATCACAATTTGTACCATTGGGGGCTTTGTCTTTTGAGTTCCTTCGGCGATATCCCTGATCACAGCCTCCATGGCTTCTTCCCAATCCGTATTCTTCAACTTTTCCGTCTTGGCCCTTTGAGAACCATTCAGCATTCTGGGCATGGTCACCTTTAAAGAAATGGGAATGTATCAAAATGATTGACTTTACTTACTTAATGAATAATTACAAGTACATGTTTACTGGATTCTTTGTTCAGATTAGATTTATTGTTATGATAATTACTTTTCTTGTGTGAGCCCACTAAACAAAAAACAAACAAATAACGTGATATCAACATTGTCGCAACATTTTTTTTATGGTGGGAGGGGAAATACGTTTACGCACTGTGTGTCGGACTCCATGCGGCTACCTACCTTGGACTCCATGCGGCTACCTACTAAAACCGACTAAAACCCCTCCCACTATCTTCTAGGACACCAACCCGAAATCGTTCACCACATTACTCCGGGTTGGGCCTTTCGGCCTGCCAAATAGGCCTTTCAAATTTCGCCTTGCGCTTCCTCTTCATGTTTTTTGCGGAGGACGTTTTCCGCGTAGGTCGCTACTAGTTCCCACTGATCTTCGCTAGCAAGCATTTTATGATTGACTCTGAAGACAGTTCTACGAGTCGATGCTCTAATGCCAATCTTTTTGGCGTCCACAGTATTTGCACGCTGGAGCTGCAAACTTCCCCATCCTGAAGAGGTAGTACCGATAGCATCCATGTCCGCTCAGGAACTGCGTCACGTAGTAGGATACTTCTCCATGTTTTCGCTCTACCCACGGTTTTAGGACGGGGAGAAGCCTGGCAATACACCTGCCCTTACCGCTTGCTGTCCACTCGGCCTGCCATTTCTGGAGTGTTCTCTCCTCCATCCTTTTGGCCTGTTCGCGCCCATACTCTGCCTTCTGACCGTAAATGGCCTTTCGTTCGATCGCCAGTAGCCCAATGGGAGAGTCTGCAACTGTTGCTCAAGACGCACTTCCCTAGCTGCACCATACTTTTTAAGCAAGCCAGGGGGAAACTGGAATCACTTCAGGAACAACAGAAGATTTTGAGCTAGCCCATGAACTGGTAAATCAAGAAAACACCCTATAGGCAATTAACAGCTTTTCTGCCTTTAAAGCACCCGGAACGGACGGCATCTTTTCCGCCCTGCTACTGTGGGGACAGGAAATACTGCTTGAGCACGTAGTGATGCTGTTCCGATCAAGTCTGGCGCTGGGTTATGTCCCAAAGGCCTGGAAACAAGCTAGGGTAGTATTCATACCGAAACCTGGATCATTGGATATCGAGGAATCCGCCCTGTGTGTTTTTGTTGATATTGAAGGCGCGTTTTATAAAACGACCATACCAAAGATAAGAAACGCGCTTAACAAGCGTGGAGTACCATCTAAAATGTGTGACTGGATTGGCAATGCACTGGCCAACCGTATAGTCACAGTAGAACAGGGTGGGGAACGGATCACCTGTAAAATTGACAGAGGCTGGAGAAATTCAGGAAGCGTTGGAATGACATCGAGGGCTGCAATCTCTGAAGAAACACTATTGTATCTCAACGAGAGATCAGCGAAACAGTACCTGCAGCTGACCAGAGGGAACCTTAGGCGCATAACTGCCGCCCTGATTGGTCACTGCGGGCTAAACGCACACCTATACAGGATGGGGATAGTTGACTCTCCATCCTCTAGTTGATGAGAGTTCCATGTTACACCCATGGAACTCTCATCAACTAGAGGCTCCTTACTGGGTAAAAGATGGCCTACATAAAGGATCTACTCACCTCGGCTTTGCTAGACTACCTAAACCAGGTAGGCTGGCTGAGCTGAGTCTGGGTAATCGACGGGAGGTAGCACAATGGGCGTAATGAGGCCTAAGTGCAGTGCAGAAATGCGCACTCCCCAAAGAACCACAACCAGCCCAATATTGATCACTCCGGCAATTATCAGAACCGCTGACTCAGAAACCGTACGGTATGCACACGTCACTCTGAGAGCTGCTCTTCTTTGCACGGAGGCTACACGTTTGCGGTGGAATTCTACAGTTATTTTGTCTCCCCATATCTCTGCTCCATATAGTAGTATGGCCTAGACTGTCGTCATTAGTACGCGGCGTTCGGACCATGGGTGCTAGCCATGATCCTACTTAAGGATGCCATCACGGCTTCTGCCTCTTCTGCCACTTTCTGCTAAATAAGAGTTTAGTATCTGAGAAGTAAGGATACCGATCTCTGTCTTTGCGGTTGCCAGTGTCAGCCCGTGGTCTGTCATCCATCCGCTAACTCTTCTCGTGGCCTGGTTGAGTTTCAGTTGTGCCAACTCGACTGTGGGGGCTGATATGAGTGCTGCCACGTCCTCTGCATATCCCACCAGATGCGAATCTTCAGGCATGTTTAGACGCAACAGGCCATCGTATGCCACATTTCACAGATCGGGGCCCAAGATTGATCCTCGAGCTGACCCTGCTGTTATTTTCCACGAGCGTTGTCCCTCAGTTGTATTGTAGTTCAACGATCGGTCATCTAGGTAATCCCCTATAATACTATCAAGGTTGTTAGGGACCTGGAACTTTCGCAATGCTCTTAATATGCCACACCAGGTGGCTAACAGTACAATTCTCCGTGAGTGGTGGTTCCCCTCTTACGCCCTTCCGAGAGCCTCCACGACCTGCCGCACTGCATCGATGGTAGAGCGTCTACGGTGGAAACCGTATAGCTGTTCAGATAGATTACAGGCTGAACGGACCGCGGATAAAAGGCGGGGCTGTATGAGCTTTTCTAGCACTTTTCCAGCCGTATCTAACTTACATAGAGGGCGGTTTGAGGACGGTTGGAGTGCGCTGCCTTTTGCCTTGCTTACTAGCACAAGCAGTGCGGTCATCCAGCGGGAACAAAAGACTCCAACCGTTAAGCATGCATTATACATGTTTAGCAGAAAGTCTTAGCAAGTCCTAAAGAATACCTTCAATGCTTCCCTAGGGATTGCATTCGGTCCTGGGGATTTTCTATTCTTGAGCGATTTTACAGCAACCCTTAGCTCTTCCTCAGTGAAAGCTGGTGGTAAGGATTTAACTTCATGCGCATTTCGGCCAGGACTTCAGCGTAAGATTTACCCTGGGCCGGATCAATGAGCACCACCTCTCGGCGGCGTTTTGTTGTTATGTTCTTTCCTGTGTTCCTCGCGGTTGGCACCAAAGCGCTCTTTCCAGGGGATTTCGTTGTCTCGTTCCGTGTAGGAACGATACTAGGGTCTGGCTTATCACTAGTTTGGCCTTTTCCCTTTCCTTTACGCCGCTTTCTTTTGGATACGATCATCGTCCATTTTTCTTTGCGAAGTACTTGCATCTTTCTTCTGCCGTTTATCATCTTTGCCTGCAATGGGGCTGCTAGCGGCCCTTTTGGTGCTGCCGGCATTAAGACTCCATGTCCATATCCAAGGCAGCGGTAGCATCTAGAGACACCCACCCTTCGACGCACTCTGCCATTCACCCATCCGATAGTGATGTGTCCTATCTTGAACAGTTGTGTAGCTCCTTTTGTGCAGAGCGTGACGATGGCCATACTCTGTTCTCTGCCAGTTTTTACCACCTAGACCCTGGAATCGTTGGCAAGCTGACCATACTCCTTAGAAATTGCGTTAGTAGCTTTTTCAGTGGTAGTAATCCCATCGAGATCCCTGATCTCAACCGTTTCTCTGGGCTCAAGGTCGCGTACTGTCGCATTAGTGCCGAGTGAATGTTTTAGTGCATTACAAAACGCGACCTTGGCTCCAGTCTTGTTTAGTAGTTCCACTAAAACTCCCCCAGTTCTTGTTTGGCGTATTTTCTTAATTTGAGTGCCCCTGTCGTTGGGATTTACCTTAATGCGCATTTCGGCCAGGACTTCAGCGTAAGATTTACGCTTAGCCGGCTCAATGAGCACCGCTTCTCAGCGGCGTTAGCTGGTTATCTTCTTTGCTGTGTTCCTCGCGGTTGGCACCAGAGTGCTCTTTCTAGGGGATTTCGTTGTCCGGCTCGATGAGCACTGCCTCTCGGCGGTTGTTATCTTCTTTGCTGTGTTCCTCGCGGTTGGCACCAGAGCGCTCTTTCCAGGGGATTTCGTTGTCTCGTTCCGTGTAGGAACGACACTAGGGTCTGGCTTTTCACTAGTTTGGCCTTTTCGCTTTCCTTTACGCCGCTTTCTTTTGGGTACCACCCTCGTCCATTTTTCTTGCCAAGTACATGCATCTTTCTTCTGCCGTTTATCATCTCTGCCTGCAATGGGGCTGCTAGCGGCCCTTTTGGTGCTGCCGGCATTGAGGCTCCCTTTTTTTTGGAGCCTCCACTGCACGTGTATGTTCTGAGGCTGCGTTGGTCGAGAGCTCGAATTGTGCCTTCACCCAGCTCAGAGACAGCTGGGTGAAGGCACAATTGGAGCTCTTGATTGTGCCTTGTATTCGTCGCAACATTAAACGTTGTTTTAATGTTGATGATACATTAGTAAGATGTGATTGCTCAGTGGGGGTGGTGTTTTTTTGTTATATTGTAAAGAACTTACCACAGTGAGAACTTTTCTCAAGTCGTGCTGAAAAGCTGACACGTCTAATCCGGGAGCGTTTTCAGCGAGTTTCCGTAAATTATCCGCCAGCGGGCCGGAAAGCGCCTGAAGCTGCCTCCACGATTGTGCATACTGCCTCCTAACTAGTTCGATGATTGTTGTCGTCAAAGCCAATCCGACTAATATGTACAGGGTTGCGAAGAGCATATACGTTGGCTTTTCTAAAAAAAAAAACATGTAAAAAATAGTTTACCGAAATGATATAATCTGATCAATATTTGTACACAAATTATCAGTCTTTTCTAAACTTGAAATTTTACTCAATACTTAATCAAGGAATGGAAACACTTAATTCAATTAAAAATGACTGACAATAATGTTACCTTTAAATGTACTTCTTAAATCTGTAAATAGGGATAATAAAAATACTTCAAATCCTAATGTTAATTAACACCTTTCAAATATTATTCAATAATTCCAACCTTCTTGATCTCCTTTGAAAGACAATTACATTAATAGGATTGTCAGAAAAATCGAAAAATAGAAGTAATTTTTAATAAGGAACAAAAATTTTATATATAATTAGAGATTCCATTAACATCATTACAACTTGCAGAAAATTGAGATAATAACCTTTAGTTACATTTCCCAAGATAATATCTCAGCATTACCATCCCAACTAACAGAGATAATAAAATCTAAGTGCACATTAAATCAGAGCCATATTTCACGCATTCTTATAATAGTTTGCAATTTGAATGCTCCAACTTTTCGTAATGCACATATCTAAAGCGGTGCAGTTATGAATTACGATGGGGTTTTGGAGAATTTATCATTTTTACTGGGTCTCAGCGTTTTTCCTCCAGCGGGCGATTATTCATGTTTTATGGCCACGTGTATTTACAAACGTTATACCGTGTACATTCATTATTCCATCCGATAGAAAATGTAAATGGAGAGAGGTGATTTATTATTCATTTAACAGATTTGACCACTTGTTGATTCTATTTTATTACCTCAGGTTATCTTTAGTGTAAGTAATAATGAGCTATTCAGTGAACAATATAAAATACGAGGGCAATCCAGATAGTGACAGACGTTTTGGCCTAGCGCGGCAGTTGGCGGCACTGGCGCCACCATCTTGGATACAGAATTTTTCTACACCCAGTACGCAACCAGCCGTGGTGACTAGAGACTCGTGCATATTGTACTTTTTATACAGTGGCGTTTTAAAATGAGCGGTGCAATTAAAAATCCCGCCAGTTGTAAAGTGCGTGGTGTGATAAGGTTTTTGTTGGCGAAAAATTACAAACCTATTGAAATTTATCGCCAGATTTGTGATGTGTACGGCAATGGAATAATGAGTGAAAGCCGAGTGAGGCAGTGGTGCATTGATTTTAAAAATGGCCGAACCAATGTTCACGATGAGGATCGCAGTGGTAGGCCTAGTCTTGTGAGTGATGAATTGTTGGTAAAATATAAAATCCGTGAAAATCGTCGATTCACGATTACGGAACTCTCGGAAGATTTTCCCCAAATTTCACGGAGTTTAGTTCATGAAATCGTAGTTGGTAAACTTGCATACCACAAATTTTGTGCCAGGTGGATTCCGAAAATCCTAACGGAAGACCACATAACCAAAAGACTTGCCGCAGGACTGACATTTCTGGAAGAGTACGACAAAATTGGAAACCATGTTTTCGATCGTATTGTAACTGGTGAGGAGACTTGGGTACAATACGTTACCTGCGAAACAAAACGGCAGTCGATGCAATGGGGTCACATGCTTTCGCCCCAGAAACCGAGGAAGTGTCTGCAGACGCTGTCAGCAAGAAAAATCATGGCTACTGTGTTTTGGGATACTCAGGGAGTGATTTTGGTTGATTTTCTTGAACGTGGTCAAACAATAAATTCAGAGAGGTATTGCGAAACACTCTGAAAATTAAGACGCGCGATACAAAACAAGCGCCGGAGAAAACTTAACTAGAACATTTTGTTTCTCCATGACAACGCTCGTCCACACACAGCCAATCGTACTCAAAAGCTCTTGCATGATTTTGGATGGGAAATTTTCAGTCATCCGCCATACAGCCCCGAGCGATTACCATCTGTTCCCAAAGATGAAGACGTGGCTCGGTACGCAACGCTTTGACACTGACGCTCAACTCCATGCTCGTGTAAACCAGTAGTTGAACTTCCAGGCGGCAGATTTCTACAAAGAGGGCATTGAAAATCTTGTAAAACGATATGATAAATGCCTTAATTTATACGGCGATTACGTCGAAAAATAGCCTAAGAGTTTACCTTCAAAATGTATATAATAAAAATTAGTTTTTTCACTTTGTTTATTTTTTATTTCAAAACGTCTGTCACTTTGTGGATTGCCCTCGTATTTCGTACTGATCGTGATACAGTGATCTAAGGGTGGCGGTGTTTTGGTGGTGGCTAAACATACTTTCAATTTCGATTTGTCGCATCCCAAAAACGTCATTTAATCAACGGAATATATCAAACTACCATGCTATAGCAACACTATCTCACATCACTAAAATATTCAAGAAAACTCTCTATGATTAAATCTATTTCCACGTTTCTCCGTACCTATCTTCTCAACAGCATGGCTTTATTCCAAAACGTTCTACAGTAACTAATTTGACTATTATTACCCATGATATAGCCAAATCATTATATTCAGCGGGGCAAATTGATGTAATTTATACTGATATGTAAAAAGCGTTTGACAGGGTGCACCATCAATTGTTAATAGGTAAACTTAGCTACTTTGGTTTTTGTGACAAATCAACCTCGCTTATAGCATCTTATCTTACAGATCGTGAATCGTATGTCGCAATAAATAATGTTTAATCGAACTCATACTTTCCAAGTTCAGGTGTACCCCAAGGCTCGATTATGGGTACCTTGCCACTCAACCTTTTTATAAATGATCTTTCTTATTTATTAAAGTGTAAACACGTGTTATACGCAGATGACTTAAAGATTTACTCCACAATTGCAAACCCTGCTGACTATCAACGCTTATAAAATCAACTTGATGTTATCTCGAATTGGTGTAGTATTAATAATCCTAATTTGAATAGCAATTTATACCCTCTACCAAAAAATCTAAACCAATCTTATTTAATTATATAGTTAGCAATAATTCTATTGAGCAAGTCACAGTCTTCAAAGATTTAGGTATTAGGTTTGATGACAATTTTACATTTAATCCTCACGTTCAAACACTTGCTAAGAGTTCCTTCAAAGCATTAGGATTCATACATCGTAATTCTGCAAATTTGCGAAATCCGAAAGCTTTGAAATCTCTATTTATTGATATTAAAGGATAAATTAGAAACACTTGGTTTGTTTCACTAAATAGTGAAACAAACCAAGTGTTTTTAATTTATCCTTTAATATTATTTCAAAATGTTTCACCAAGTGATAAATGAGAAAGTTATTCAAGAAAAACTTTATTTAATGTTTATCTCCGTTCAAAGTTGGAATATGCATCTTTAATTTGGTATCCACACACTCAACTTCAAATTAACCTAGTAGAAAGTGTTCAACGTAAGTTCCTGAAGTTTCTGCACTTCAAAGTTGAGGGACTTTACCCTGACAGAGGCTGTGATCATTCACTATTGCTAGACAAATTTAATGTCGAATATCTTGAATGCCGACGTCACAGACTAGGCATCACGTTCTTACCAGGGTTGTTATATTTAAAACATTTTGTTTTAAAACAGTGTTTTTTAAACATGTTTAAAGACAGCCGTCGTGTTTTAAACGGTTTTGTTTTAATAATAATAATAATAATAATAAACAAACTTTTAAAGGTATGTATACAAAACACGGTTCGTGCAGACATAACATAAAATAGGGTCAAATAAAAAATAAAAGATAATTCAAAACAATAACATTAAATTAAAAATATTCGATATGGAAAAAATCATTGATTTTTTTTTGTTTTATTGGCCTCGGCTTTTGCCATACAGCCATCTACCATTTTATTATTTTTTAAATTTAATTAATTAACTAATGCTCACATTTATTCAATTCGTTTTCACGCCACAATACATTCACACTACATCCATGGACCCGGATGGAATAATTTATTACTCATAAATTATTCCCCCGGACGGGATTGGAACCAGCGACCTCTTAGTCCGCGGGCAGGGTCTCTACCCACTCGGCCACCGAGGCCCCTAAATCAATAATTGAATACATTTCTGTATCCAGCAATAATCGATACACTGTACTTTTGTACTTAGAAAACGATTGTATTTCCTGTATGGCTCTGGGAAATGCATTATACATTTTACTGCATTTGTAATATGCATTTTGCTCTGTGAGTGTTAGCTTGTGTTTGGGATATACAACATTTTTATTCCTTGTCACATACTTGTGGTTTTTAGAAGTGCAGAAAATTGTTTTGTTTTTGAAAATAAACGTTAATTAATTGTTAATATATTATTACATACTTGTGGTTTTTAGAAGTGCAGAAAATTGTTTTGTTTTTGAAAATAAACGTTAATTAATTGTTAATATATTATTTCTTCTAACAAAAACCTTTACAGGACTCGTGATAAACATGTTTTAAATCTTAAATTTGTTTAAAACATGTTTTAAATGTTAAATTTGTTTAAAACGGATTTTTGATTACCTTAAATTTGCTAAATTATATTTTATAAAAGTGTTTGTTTGTTTTTAAATTTTAGTTAAATAGTTGAAGATGTTTCAAATTACATTATTAATCATAACATTTTATTACAATAAAATATCACAACTGTGTGTGCATAAATGTGATTTTTAAATACAGGGAATTTTTCTTTCAGGTATACATATGCATGCACTGTAAATTTTACGACATTCGTTGTTTTTTTAAAAGATTTCAATTTGAATCTTTAAACGAGGGTTTTCCACTCCCAGACTAAGCATGAAGTAAAATTTCGAGTTTAGAAAAGCCTGAAAATTTGGATTGGCCGCGTAGCGAAGCGGAGCGGCCAATCCAAATTAGGCTTTTCTAAACTCGAAATTTTACTTCATGCGCCACACGTGTAAAACACTGAAACATCACAAAGTTTAAAATATACGGCTTTAGCAATCTAATATGTAGATATTAATAAAACGTGAGTCAAATTTTGCGCTGAACAAATTGTTTAAACCAGTGATTATAAGCAATCCAATAGCTCTAACGTATATTAGGTTGCCTATAATCATTGTTGTATGTGTGTATTTTTTTAACTTCACTGTTAATCAGTGTTTTTAAGCGTGGCGCATGAAGTAAAATTTCGAGTTTAGAAAAGCCCCGTGAAAATTTGTCGAGGGTCGCTGGCGCGACCCTCGACAAATTTTCTACGCGGGGCTTTTCTAAACTCGAAGTTTTACTTCATGCTTAGTCTGGGAGTGGAAAACACTCTTATATATAATATTAATACTTTTGATAAACACTCGCCCTCCTGCCTGAGGGCCGTATCTATTTCCTCTGGTCTCGATTGCTTCTCTGTTCCTTCCTGTGACTATTATGCCAAGATCGTCGGCAAAGGCTATGAGTGCAGTGCCTTGCGGTAGGACCAGATCCAGAACAGAGTCATTGAATATATTGCACAACATGGGCCCTAATATAGAGCCCTGAGGTACACCGCAGGTCATTTCTATTTTGCCAGCCTTGCCTACCATAATTACTCTGCTCTTCAGGTACGCCTGGACCATTCTGACAAGGTACATGGAAAAGCCCTTATCAGTCATTGCCTGGACGATGATATCCCAGGGGGCAGAGTTGGAGGCGTTTTGGACGCTTAGCGTGACAAGTATGACAAAATGTCCCCCTCCTATGCTGCTGGATGCGCGCTTTGCTATATCTATAGGTTTTTGAATGGCATCGACCGTAGAGTGGCCCTCCCTGAAGCCGTATTGCCTTGGAGATAGAGCACCTACTCCTCTATTTCCTTTTTAATACAGGTGTTTAATATGTGTTCGAATGTCTTTCCGATGGTGTTGAGCATACATAGTGGCCTGTAGCTCTTGTTTCTGCTGTGTGGCTTCATCGGCTTCTCAATCAGGGCGTCTTGCTACTTTCCACTGCTCGGAAAAATCCCTATCTCTTATTAGCCCGCTGAGTAGTCTCGAAATGGATTCTGCTCCCTCAATACAGGCTATTTTGGCCGCCTCTGGTGGTATGCCGTCCGGGCCTGGCGCTTTTTTGGAAGCAAGCCTGTTCCCCGCGGACAGGACTTCTTCTTCCGTGCAATGCGGGGTTTCATCCAGGTTGACATACGTGTCAGGCCAGAGGATTCTGTCCGCGGTCGGAAACAGTTTTCTCGCATCTGCCATCTGTGCCTCGTCGGTCATCTCCAGCGGGATACGCAGCCCAAGTTTGCCCGTGACAATTTTGTAGCCAGTGCCCCATATGTCGCCATCCACTTCCTCTCAAAGCTTTCTCTACACCCCTCTCTTAGACTCCTCGATGTCCCACTTAATGGTTTTTCTGTCAACCTTGAGTTTTTGCTCATGCCTTTGTATCTCGTCACCGTTTGCCTCAGAGGCAGACTCTCACGTGTGATCATTCTTCGTGTTTTGTTGCACGCCCTTCTTCTTTCAGCAAACTCCTCGTTCCACTAGTAGTTTGCTTTCCACTTCTTGTTCCTAGATGTTTTTGGAAGTTCCCGCTCGCATGCTTCGTGAAGGATTACGTCTACTTCGGTTGCTTCAAGGTTGGGTCCATCTTCTCCCAGCTTTTCTTTGAGGAGTTTAGTTAGCGGAACAGTTTTGTTCAGGCTAAACCTCCATCCTTTCCGAGACTGGATGCCAACAGTTTGCTCTCTCGTTTGCTCGTCAATTGGTAGAAGGTAAGGTGTGGATATTGGCATATGCGAATGATATGGTGCTGGTGGCAAGAGAGTTGGAAGGGATGAAGGATATGCTGAAAAGGGCGGAGAGGTTTATGGATAAGAGGGGGTTGAGCGTGAATGTTAGAAAAACGAAATAGATGAGATTCAGAAATAAAGGGAGGGAGGGGAGGGTGAAAGAAGTAGAGTGGAAGGGGGAGGTGATAGAGAAGGTTAAAAAATTCAAGTATTTAGGGTTTATGTTCATAGGGACGGGAGGGTACGAGGAACATGTGTGGTGGGCGCAGGGGAAGGCTAGAAAGGCGTGGGGGATAGCGTGGGAAAAGTGGGGGAAGTCAATAAAGTCAATAAAGTCGAAATTTTACTTTATGCGTCACATGTATAAGACACTGATTTCAAGTGCAGTTCACTTGTTCACAATATGTCAGTGTTTTAATGTTTAGTACGTGTGTCGCATGAACTAAAATTTCGAGTTTAGAACTCAAATGAAAAAATTCCTGTATCTTAGTGGTCATTTATTATACATTGTATTGATTCTGCTAGTCTACTGCTGATAATGTAATAATAATGAATTATGATTTAGAGTAGGCGACATTTTTTTTGTGTGGTTGCCCAGAATGCTAATTGAATTGAGGTTGAGGTTATGGTAAACTATGCGTTAACAGTCAGTAGTGCCAATCTAATTTAAAATGCAAAGCTTACTTTGAATCATGTTTTAATCGATTGCATTGTATATTTATTTCTATCAGAATTTTCTAGGTGAGACACTGCCTTCCCTGACCAGCCGCCACTGCTTTATTCGTCAAATTTATTTCTTCAAGTGTGAAGAGAACAATTTATAGAAATTAATAAAAAAATAATGAAGCTTTGATCTGAATTTGAAAACAAAAATTAAATTAATTAACTATGAGCGAAATTTGTATTTATTTCGTACTTTATTTTTATTCAGTTATTTTATTTCATTTGGCCAGTTGGCAACACTGCGGCATTATGGTGGAAATATCATTTAACCAGTTGGCAACACTTCTCTAGAGTAGGATAGAGATCCCCCTTGCAGCCCTCTCTCTCTCTCGGATCGGGCTGACGAACCGAATGCGCGTTCCAGTATAAGTATATTTCAGTGAATAAAAAAGTGATGGATCCATCAAAATACAATTACTTTCATAGGTCATTAATGTTATAATTTAATACAAAAAACATGTTTTTCTTTCCTTGTATTCAAAGTATTGTAATTTTCTGCAAATTTCATCACCCGCAACAAACAAATTCTTAACTAAACAAATTCCTCGAAAGGAATTCTTGTATATCTTGAACATCACCTCTATTACAAATGCAATACCGTTTGAAAGCTTGCCAGACGGAGAGTTTCGTATATCTTTTAGGAAAATCGTGGATGTGAAAACGGCTTCAACATGTCGGAAACGCAACCCGGGAAAATCGCGCTTTTCTAGGTTAACGGCTTCCATAAATACTAATCTTTCGGACAATAGCGTTTCGTGGAAATATCGGAGGGATGAGAGGATCTGCGACACCCAACTTTGCCATGCATTATACACAAAATTCGCATTCACGTCTATAAATACATAAGATGATATATTGGGATCTTAAGAAGTGATTTATTGAGTTTCGTCGATGGTCTATTTATTATACAGTTTCTTTGTTGGTGCTCAATAATATATATATTTATTATAGTAAAATCTATAATTATTATAAAAGGCATATTATCATAGGTTTATTTTTTCTTTGTTGAGGACTATTTCACCATAAAAAAATTAAATAAGGCTATGTCGAACTAATTTCCTACTTAATCCAGGGTAAAAAATTTTTGAAATGTGAATAGCAAAGCTATACTGAGATAAATCTCCAAACGCGTCTATAGTAGTCCTAAATAATTTGCCCCAAATTGTTACATTTGCAGTAGTTTACTGTACGTAACGGCAAACACTTGTTGTATAATTCAATGTCCGTCGGGGTATTAGCTCAAGAAGTAGTTGTTTCAATGAGTTTTGATATAGTCTTTGTAAGACTAACTTGTAGATTGCGAAAAGAATCTCGGCACTGTTAATGTTTAAAGTATTCTGCAACCAAGATTTGGCAATTTCATTTATACTTAATACTTTTGTTTTACATACGGGTAAATTAGACCTACTTGCAATTACAAAAAACCGCTTAAAACAGCTTTAAATAATGATTTTATTTTATAGATTAACTAAATTTGTAATTTTGTGAGACAGTGCGAAATTAATCCAATCAATTCGTTTGTCGTCAGACGTTTCCTTTCGTTTTATTGGATACTTATTTATTCAGATAATTGATATTTAAGTATATTGCCCCATAAAAAAGTCTTCAAAAGGGAGGTCTTTGTTTTTTCTTTTTAATAATGTCATAAAGCGTATCGCCATTAATTTATATTTTAGTGTTTCCAGAGTTTTTTTTTCCACCAGCGTAAGATGTGAGATATCCCGGCGCATTCACCACAATGTAATATCAAAGATTTTTTTGTTTGAGTTACGTGAAGTATTGGGTCTGTCAACTTGGCCCCCCCAACTCAAAATTTTCAAATAAAAAATATTGCGCCCGAAAGGTCTTAACATGCGCTCACTTGCGCCCAAATATCAAAACTTGTGCTATTAAGGGTAGAAAGTTATAGCGATTTGAAAATAGGGGGGGCTATGTTGACGCCAGCCCCCCCATCTCGGAATTTTTAACTTTTTCTTTCATAAATACATTCTATGGAACTTGCGCTGTCGATACCACCTAATTTTACAAGTTGCGCTGCAAAAATACACCCCCCTATAAACGAAATAAAGAAGGGTGCCAGCCCCCCCACTTTACATTTTTTAAGTTTTATTGCATTGTACATAAAGCTTAGAAGTTGCGCTCACTTGCGCCATCGAAATTTCTTCAATATCAGTTCTCATGAAAAAGTTATGGCATATTTTATATATACTCGAATCCAGTGCGCGTATTCCCATAATCTTCATGCAACTACAGAAAAAAAATGTAAAGTGGGGGGGCTGGCACCCTCCTTTATTTCGTTTATAGGGGGTGTATTTTTGCAGCGCAACTTGTAAAATTAGGTGGTATCGACAGCGCAAGTTCCATAGAATGTATTTATGAAAGAAAAAGTTAAAAATTCCGAGATGGGGGCGCTGGCGTCAACTTAGCCCCCCCTATTTTCAAATCGCTATAACTTTCTACCCTTAACAGCGCAAGTTTTAATATTTGGGCGCAAGTGAGCGCAAGTTAAGACCTTTCGGGCGCAATATTTTTTATTTGAAAATTTTGAGTTGGGGGGGCCAAGTTGACAGACCCTGAAGTAAAGTAAAGTAAAGTAAGTTTTTATTTTCAATTTAAATGAATACATTCCTGGATGAGTCAATATTGTTGCAGTATATTAGTATACATATAAAAATGAATATATTAGTAATTGGTAGCTTAATGTAATGTTAGTAAAGAAACTGACAGACAAAAAGTGAATATAAATAAGTAAAAAAAGACAATGTAACATACAAATTAAAACTTAAAACTAAGGTGTATAACATTTTAAAAATTACTGTATAGAGTAAAATGATATACGTAATAAATACAGGCATAAGAATTACATATAGGAACACATAACACATTGCAAATAGTACAGAACAGTTTATACAAGTTAAAACTTAAATATAACGTGTAAAACATATTAAAATTAAGTGTAGATATAAAATAATATTATATAACTGACAAAAAAAAATAAATTGCGTACTGGGACAGTTATTTACATGTTTTAAAGATCTTTAAGATAGTCTTCATATTCTGTAACAGTATAGAAAGAATTTTCTTCTATTATTCGTTTAATGGTATTGATAAAAGTCCTTTTCGGCATCTCTTTTATTCTATTAGGTAATTTATTATAAATATTAATACATTGCACAATACATGCGTTTTTATAATAACTATGTTTGAACTTTGGATGTCTTATAGTTTTTTTTCTGACGTTGTGCTCGTGTTTTACTTCATTTTGGTTAAACAGATGCAGGTTAGATTTAACAAATTTAAGCGATTCATATATATAGAGGCTTATTACTGGCATAAGTTTTAAGTCTCTAAACAGTTGTCGACAACTAGAATTAGGTTTTTTCCTGCAAATGGCTCGAATTAGTCTTTTTTGGACAACAAATACTTTGTGAATATTTGAGGCTGTAGTACAGCCCCAGAATACTATTCCATACGCCATTTGGGATTGACAATGTGCAATATATACAGTTCTGGCTGCATCTATGTGTATGTCCTGTCTTGTCGCATATATTAGATAAGAATATTTAGAAATTTTACCGCAAATATTTCTTATATGTGAGTCCCACTTCATATTACTTTGAAGAGTTAGTCCTAAGAATTTTACTTCTTCGGTTTCAGTTATATCTTTCCCATTCATAGTTAAATTTATTAGTCCCATTGACCTTCGGAAGTTCATAAATTGTGTTTTGCTGGCATTAGCAACTAGATTGTTCATATTTAAATAAGTGCAAAGTTCAATTAGTATTGCATTTGCAGCATCATTTAGATTATCTAGTCGTTCATCTTCAAAACATAATGTTGTGTCATCGGCAAACATTGTTATATGACAATTAAGTGAAAGTGGCATATCATTTATGAACAATAAGAACATCAATGGGCCCAATATGCTGCCTTGGGGTACACCTACGATAGGGCTGGCTGTATTTGATTTGTATAATGTATTGTTAATATTTGCAACCGTCATTTGAAGCCTATCGCTTAAATAAGAAGTTAAGAGTCGATGGCAATTTCCCCTTAGACCATAATTATATAGTTTGTCGAGAAGCAGTTCATGCGGTACGCAGTCGAACGCTTTCGACAGATCCAAAAATATTGACAATACATTCTTGTTTTTATCCATGTTGTTTAGTACAAAAGACAAGAAGTTAAAAATAGCGTGCATCGTTGACTTAGATTTTCTAAATCCAAATTGAAAGCTGGTTATTGTTTGATTGGCTTCAACGAAACTTATTATTCTGTTGTATATTGCTCTCTCGAAAACCTTTGAGAACGCAGGAAGAATAGAGATAGGCCTGTAATTAGCAACATTATGGATATCGCCCTTTTTGAAAATAGGAACTATTTTGCCAACCTTTAGTGCGGAAGGAAATATTCCTTCTTCAAGCGCGATATTAATTGCTTTGGTTAAAGGTTTGGTAATTTTTTCTCTGGTGTGTTTTATTACAACTACGTTTAAGTCATCTACATCTTTACTGTGTTTGCTTTTTAAATTTGATATAATATGTTTTATTTCTTCCTCTGTGGCTGGATGTAAATAAATGGAATTGGTTATTGTTTCTGCTGGGGAATTATTACTTATTACTGGAGAATTTGTGTTACCAACAGTACAGAAGTATTTATTGATTGTTTCTATTATATTTTGTGGATCATAGTTTTTTTCGTGATTATCATTAAGTATATATGAAGGAATACCTGCGTTAGTGGTTTTATTTTGATTATTTTCATTTATTAATTTCCAAAGTTCTTTTGATTTGTTTGACGAATCATAAATACGTTTGCTATTGATGTTTTGTATTTCATTGTTAAGTATTTTTTTATATTGTTTTTTTAAGCAAGTTAGTTGATTTTTAACAGAGATGTTTTTTGTATGTATGTATAATTTATGTAAAATTTCCATTTTGTTTTTCATATCTCTTAATTCTTGAGTATACCAAGGGTGTTTACGTTTAAAGTTATTTTCTTGAGTATATCTTATTGGACAGCATTGATAAAACGTTTGTAAATAGATTTCATAGAACTGATTAAAATATAAACCTGCGCTGTTAGTATCAGGCAAAATTATGTCCCAGTTCAGTTTATCTAATTCTTGGGTAAATGTGTTTAAAGTATTTGAATTTATGGCTCTGTACTGTTTTATCAAGCTATTTTTGTGTTCAGTTTTGTAATTAAATTTGAATAACTGTCCTGTATGATCAGATAGATTAGTATCTATAATAGTAGAATTCACATACGCAACATTAGAAATTATATTGTCTATGCATGTCCCACCTGTGGGAGTTATACGTGTGTTTGATTTTATAGTGATCTGTAAATTATAGCTGTCTAGCATATCTATTAATATTGATGTTTTTTCATCATTTAGTAGGGAGAGATAGCCGATTCTAGAACCTCCTCCTCCTCGCGGAGGAGGAGGTTCTAGAATCGGCTATCTCGTGGGAGGAGGAGGAGGAGGAGCAGGATGAGGAGGATGAGGAGGACGATGGGGGGGGGGGGGGGGGGGGGATGAGGAGGAGGTTTTTGAATTTGGGCTAAGAAGGAAGAAGAGGGAGTACTTTTTTTATATATTTTTTTTTGATTGTAGAAATGTTTCATGAAATAAAAAAAAAATATTTTAAATTAATTAAATCAGATATTTAAAAGCAGTTACCTGGGGAAATATTTATAATGGATAGTGGTTTTATAATAAAGTAGGCAAAAGTAATATTTGAAGCAATATATTTAAAATAATACAAATATACATAAAAATAGAATTAAAATTATAATTGTTCAGACATACATTTATTAAAGATACAAATAACCTTATAATAATTATAATTCAATTGTATCGAAAGAGTAAGTGTGTTTTTACCCACGTTTATGAAAAATCAAAATATATTTAAAAGTAATATTTAAAGCAATATTTAAATTATAATTGTTCAGACATACATTTATTAAAGATACAAATAACTTTATAATACTTATAATGTAATTGTATCGAAAGAGTAAGCGTTTCTTACCCAGGTTTATAAAAAATAAAAATATAATTGAATGTTTAATCAAGCTCTTGAATTGCATCGTTAATCATTTTATCCAACACCTTTTCGTTTTCTAAATCCGCTATACGTAAATGGCCCCATGCTAATGTATGATATTTATCATTTAAAATGTATCTTTTGTCGTCTTTTGAATTCAATGCAATTTTGTTTTGAAGTTCTGTAAACATATTATGATAACTGGATCTAAATTTGTACATTTTTTTTAAAAACTGTTTATTGATTTTTATAATTTAATTTTAACAAACATTTACCACTTCACCTAATACTAACACATATACTAACTATGTTCTACTTAAACCTTGAGTTATATACATTCTCCCTAAAACTACTTTGTAAACAAAAACTTATTGCTAATTCGATTCTTTTCATTTTTTCTTTGAATCTTAAAGAATCATAATAATATATATGCCATGCACCTTTCCTAGCTTCTTTATACGCAAATTTCCATACATACATATTATGAATAATATTTTTACTTTCACACATTACTACTTTCTTTTTACTTCCCATTATTATAAGAATCTAACATTATATGTTGCATATCAAAATCAAACAATAACTTATCATTACCATAAAGTAACAATTCATCAATCATACAAGCATATTCATTACATTCGCCTTGCATTATTTTCGAAAAACGAGTTTTCATATCCCCATCCAGTTCATTTAATAAACCCAAGCAAGAATAGTAATATTCACTAAACTTAAGATTTTTTAAATATTCCAAACGAGACGAAACAACGTCAACCAGTTTCCACAATTCACGAAGACCTTCATACGATAAAAATACGTGATTTCCACCGATATCAATTCTTGCAACTTTACGACAATTATTCATTAAACTAAATGAAATGTTTACTCCATTAAAGCTGATTGTTTGATCCGTATCTACATAAAAAAATGTTTGGTTGATATTCACTTTTTGTTCTAAAAATACTGTCCGCATCTGTTCATTCAAAGAAATTCCTTGCCCACCCTTACCCAATATTCTAATAACTGGTTCAAGATTAAGATCTATGTCCAAACCTACCGACACCCATTTAGAATTACTTTTATTTAAAAAATACGTATTCGACGACAGTAAATTTTTCATAGCGTTCTTCTTTTGTTTTACAAGTTGATTGTTGTGGTTGGCATCATCGTTGGTATCGTTGATATTCCATGGAACATCAACAGTAGTAGTCTCACCATGATTCGGTAGATTTATGTTCGAAAAAGGTTCTTCACCCTCTTCAAAAAATCCCGAGTCATTTGCTGAATTCGCATTATCAATTGGCCCATTATTTTGAATATGTGCTCTAATAATTTGTTTATTACTCGGGTTTTGTCGTTTCACTAAAATTTCACTTCAATCAATAAATTAATTTATTTTCAAAATAATTACAAATACTTACTTATTATTCAATTTATTATTGACAACAACACTAATTAGTGACACAGTTCTGGCAGATGTATTCTTGACAACAACACGTGTACTGTAATAAGTTACACCCATCCGGCAGATCTTATATAGTCCCATAATATTATGTTGGGGGGAGGTTCTGTATATATTTTTACATCACAACGACCTCACATACTTCTCCTCTGAAAAGGACTAACTACTTTATGTTTTTCCCGCCTAAAGGAGGTCGTTTGTCCACTCATTAGAATCCAATTGAAGGCATTCAATACCTTTAATCATCGATGTTGCTAACAACACTTTAACCGCATTGACAATATTTATTAATAGATTCATATATGACATCTTATGTATTATTCATCAGTCGCCCTTGAACCATCGAGATGAACACATCTTGTCTTGTGCATGGTCCGCCTATAGCGATACAGCGCATAAAAGCTGTAATGTATCGGGTGAAAATCTTAAGGGGGTAAGGGCCCCTTTGGATTTTGATTAGACACATTATTTGTCTTTAATGGATGCTAGACAATACGTTAGACCGTGGACTGTAAGCACTCAAGGGTGATATTTTTAGCCGATTCTATGAACCCTACCTCTTCTATTTGGTGAAAACTATCTTAAAATTATTAAGAGTATATTGCCTCTTTAGAATCAATAAAACCGTAAAGTAACCTCCTCCTCCTCCTCTTCATTTTATGAGGAGGAGGAAAGAAGGTTCTTTGGAGATTCTAAAAAGACACCTCCTCCCTACCAGGAGGTTTTAACTCTTTTAATCATTTTGAGGAGTTTCCTCTCAAATGAGGAGGATGTTCTAGAATCGGCTGTAACCCTCTACTTCATTTACATTGAGAAAATTAATGTTAAAGTCACCGCCAATTATAATTTCTTTTTTTTCTTGTATGATAATTTTGTACAAAACGTTCTCAAAAGTATTCAGAAAAGCACTATACAAACCGTCCGGTGGTCGATATATAACCAGTACAATAATGGTGTTGTTCGCCGAAAAAGAAAATTCTGCACATGCTATTTCAATAGACATTTCTTGTGACAAAGTACATATATCGTTTCTATCTTTTGCATTTAAACAATCTGGAGCCAAGATTGCCGCCCCGCCATGTTTGAATTGGTTGCGTTTAAATATTGATATTGGTTTGTATTGCCCTATTAGTGGGAATATCTCGTTATATGTAACCCAGTGTTCAGTAATTAAAACAAAATGTATATCGAGTTCATTTAATATGGAATTAAGTTCATTTCTTTTATTTTTTATTGACTGAATATTTTGGTGTAAAACATTGATTACCTCCGTTTGTGTTATATATTTTTTTATTATTCGCTGTTGTTTATTTTCTTTCGCGGATGAAAAAAACGTGTAAGATAAGCTCCGTAAGGCCATATATTGGCATCCATGGCCTTATCAAAATTATTAAGATCTACAGTTATTTTAAAAGAACTGTAATATTCAGGATATTTACTATTAATTTGTTCAGAGGTTGCCTCACTAAAATAGGATTTAATGTGCTTTAAAATATCTTCATTTTTAGTAGTTGGATCCAAACGCGAGACGTAAATAAACGCTTTCCTTGGGATGGCTGTTATGTTAGTTCTTTTCTTCAGTAATCCTGTGACTCCCGGCGCCTTTGATTTTCTATTCCGACGTGTCACCGTTTCCCACTGTTCCTCATTGTTTTGAATATTAGTTGTTGCGGGTTCAAAGTCCACATTAGACTGGGATTTGTGGTTCGTGTTTGATTTTGGTGTATATGATGAATTGGACATCTTTTGAGCGGGCTCTGCACTACTGACCTCGGTCTTCTTTTTATTTTTATTTTCAAAATCGCTGGTTGATAGTGACCTTGTTTTTGGACGTTGTTCATCAATTAATATTGGATTTTGCAAATAGATGTCTCCAGTTACACTGTTTGAAAACGGTTGTTTGTTATTATTTTCAAGTTGAATTATTTTATCTTTTAATTTGATGTTTTCTCGAAGAACTTCAACTTTTTCTTCCATTTCAATGATCACTTTATTGAGTAATTCTACTTGCCTTTTGAGTGATTCGTTTTCTAACAATAATGATGAGTTGCTAACCTCACTTTCCATCTGTGATTTACAGCATATCACTCTAGTATTATCTAAATACTCTATTGCGTGTTTTTTGCTACAGCTTCGGTGGTAGCTGTTTCCACATTTCACACACACTAGCACTTTACACTCTTTGTTGCCGCAACATGTAAGAAATGTTACGTTTTCTTCAGGAGCACTACTATCATTCGTCATTGTAAAAAAAAATGTATTCACTATTTTATTTCTGTGCAATAAAATTAAGCACAAGTCTTATAACTATTGTTAACAATATTCTAGCTGTATAATTCGGGCCTGTGTTAATTGCCTAGTAGCAGTTAAAACACCATAACTTGAAAATAACACCTTTCTTAAAAAAAAACTAAGACCTTTTGATAAAAAAAACGCTCGTAATAAATACAACAAAGCCGAAATAGAAAAACCTTCTTCTATTTCAGTTAGAATTCGAATTGTTGAATTGTTATCTAAATGACGCAGTATTTTGACAATTGATATATTTACATATTTTCATAACTAGGAAACTCATTAAGTCCGTTTTAAACTATATAGTATATAGTGTATCAAGGGCCGAAAATAAGCTTTAGCAGCCTGCCGCTTTTAGCATTTGAAGCTTTAAGCGAGGGTTTTCCAGTCCCAGACAAAGCATGAAGTAAAATTTCGAGTTTAGAAAAGCCTGAAAATTTGGTTTGGTCGCGTAGCGCGAAGCGCGGAGCGGCCAAGCCAAATTTTCAGGCTTTTCTAAACTCGAAATTTTACTTCATGCGCCACCGGTACAAAACACTGACATATTACGAAGTTTAAAACACACCGGCTAAACTTTACATTGCATCAGTGTTTTGGATCGGTGGCGCATGAAGTAAAATTTCGAGTTTAGAAAAGCCTGAAAAGTTGGATTTGCCGGGCTCGCTTCACTCCGCCCGGAAATTCAATTTTTCAGACTATTCTAAACTCGAAATTTTACTTCATGCGCGACCAAACCAATTTTTTTAAACTTGAAATTTTACTTCATGCTTAGTCTGGGAGTAACACTCGTTTAAAGCGTCAAATTAAATTATTTTAATAAACCGATCGTCGGCAAATGCACAACGTATGCTTATGTATACTTAAAAGAAAAATTCTCGTTATGAAAATGTTCGGTGTTACATAAAACTCTCTGTATGTATAATAAATAATAATAACATCAACAAAGCTAATGAATGTTTTTTTTTGTATGTTTTATAGAGCATCGTCGTGGTGTTCAGACTTGGTTGATTAAAACGAACGAATTTATTTGTTCTTGTTTGGCTCCAAAGAATCGCCCACGTATAATTTTCTTTTGTGTTTCCAACACCGGAAACAATTTTCGGCTCGGTCCTTGGCTCCTCACCGAATGATATATTTGAATGTTTAAATGGCCTAGCGCCAAACCGTCATTATTGTACAAGCGTAAAAACTTCACAAATCTTCGCATTCAAACAGTGAGATGCTTTAAATTTAAAGCGCAACGGATTGAAAGTAATTTCTGAATATAAAAATGCCCTAGAAAAAACAAACGTTTGTTAATATTTAATATCTCTAATCTCAGAAAGAGGCAGTTTGTAAATGTAATATATCAGCAGAGTAGCATTTTGCCTCAGTTTTCAACATCGGTAATTAATTAAAATTAATCTAATGATAAGCTTCTAAATAAATATAATAATAATATCATTATATTTGTTGTGTCGTTATGTCATCATAGGCTTCGGTATCAGGGTCATTTATAACCCTGGTACTGTCACTAGTGTGATATGTTTATAAATGCCTGACTGAACAATCAAACGGGTTAAATCCCACCAAAAAGCTGCTCACACGGAAGATGATATTTCAAATTTCACCAATAGCCAGCCGCCATTACCTAAAACCCCACGCCGAATAACAAGAAGGCCACTCGCATGCGCCACTTTAACCCCACCTTCACCACGAGTCCCGCTGCTGCCAATCCACTTAAACACCCCAGAAATTGTATCAGGGGAACAGTTGGATACAATCAACCCCTCACCTACGAGTCAACGCGCACACCCAACACGCACCCCCACTCCTCCCGCTTGTGACAGATCGCCACCAGTGTCACCAGAAGTGGTCGTGTGAGAACTACAGAAAATAAACAAACAAGTGACGTGCCGGAGGTGGTCGTAGTGAGAACTACAGAATATAACCAAACAAGTGACTTCCCACTTCTGACTTTACCACCTCCTACACTTACAAGAATAGGGGAACAAGTGCGGAATACCACACTGACGGAGGATCTCGTAACCAGTCAACTCGACAGAACTCCAGGGGAATGGTACAATCTATCGCCGACCTAGTTCATAGCCGGGCCAGTTCATCGCCGACCGTTTCATCGCCAGGTCAGTTCATCGCAGGGCCAGTTCATCGTTGGGTTCTCCATACTTAGGTAATTCTTTATATCTAGGCAATTCCACATATTTAGGCGATGCCACATAATTTTTTTTCAGGTCTAAAATTAATGACATTGCTTAAGTACCTTTGCACACGCTAAAACTTGCCATGTAAAGGCGAATTTAAAGTAAGATGAAACGTTAGTAGAATGGTTTGCAATAGAATAAATTGCATACATATCTTTGCGCAAGGTGCCGGATTTACATGCTTCTAAGTCAGGTTAGGTTAGTTCAGTAGAAAGGTTTGCAATACAATAAGGTAACATATCTTTGCACACATTAACAATTTTTCATACTTATAGGTTAAGTTTTCCACATGATTGAGATTTCGCATAGTTATAGATAAGGTTAAGTAAGAAGAATAGTTGGTTATAGAATAAACTAATTATCTCTTTGCACACCATAACATAGATATGATCTAGATCTAAAAATGTATATTATTATAATAGTGGCGATGAACTGGTTTTGCGATGAAACGGCCGGCGATGAACTGGTCCGGTGATGAAACGTCCTAGACCCGAACCCCAGGGCTGACCGAACGCGGTAACACACCTTCGCCGAATGATAAGGCCGGTCGTCCACTGGAAGCGACAACACGCGGCTACGCGCTCACGCGATCCTAGCGGCAACATGCGTATACGCACGACAGATCCCGACATGTGTAAATCCAATGAATCTCGTCCACTGCAAGCGTGCGCGGACATGCGGCATCTCGCGCCAAGCGTGTAGCTGCGTCAAGTCCCAAGGAAATGGGATTTGTCGCTCGTAGCCGCGTCTAGTCCTGCGCCTTTACGTTTCCATTTTACGGCTGTAATTTCGTTATTTACACAGCTATTTATTTCATATTTTCAATATAAGCAAATAAAGGATTAGTCGACTCATCCATTTTGATTTTTCTATAATAGCATGAATTTCATTAAAATAAAATGAAAGAAAATAGCATAACTTGTGATTCTTTTAAGTGTACTATTTATATTATTTATGAACATTTAAATCAAGAGAAAGGTTTTGTTAGAAATAAAAACATGCTCTGTGCGAAATTTTACAGCAGTGCTTATGACCTCTGTAAATCATAAAAATGTCCTCTGTAAAGTGCTGCCGTCTATTGCTTTTTTCTTAATACTTATGGCGTTTTCTGTAAAATTACAGAAATCTTGATGTCATATTGTTACTATCCATTCAACACACTTTCTTAGGTTTCGTTTGATTGTGTCGGTTGTGCTGTTATTTGAACATTTTGTGCGTATATATTTTTTTGGAATGATTATATTTTTGTAATTTCTTGCAATGTTCAACTAATACCGATGGGCCGGAGAGTTCCGGGTCGCGTGTAGGCTGGATATTGGTATTTGCTTGATGGTGTTTGGTGAATTTCGGGCGGGCGACGCTCAGGATTTTGTCAGGCCCGTCGGGCCGGTCGGTCGGCGGGTGCGGCGTTTTGTATCGCTCATGATCGTTTCAATTTCAAATGTAAATATTCTATTATTGTATTGTGGTAGGTCGGGAGAATTATAAATTATACTCAGCATATTTTTTGACTCATCGTAATTAGGCAGATTTTAAAATTATATATATATATTCAAATAAGCGTAAACACTAAGAAAAAAATACACTTAGACGTTCCGCTGGTGATATTGTCTTTCGGAAATTACTCTCTTTAGCAACAATGGGCTCTATAGCTTTCAAAATATATTTGAAGGTTTCTGGGGTCATTCGATAATAGTCACTAAATTTCTGGGGATCTTGTTCTAGATCGCTGTGGAGATGATGAAATTCTCCCAGTGATTCCCTTTTCTTTAATATTGGGTTTACCCAACATGATCGCCTTTTTCGAATTCCAATCATACCCCTAATCACATAGGGATTTTCCAGAAGATAAAAATCCTCTGCATCCATTAATAATATATTTTAAATTCACAACTTTGACGGTTCTAACAAACTGAGCAGCGCAAAGTCACATACAGTGTACGAGCCCTGTCGCGTGTAGCCGCTACTCTTGCAGCCGCCCGTTGCCGCTCGTATCGTGTGAGCGCGTAGCCGCGTGTTGTCGCTTCCAGTGGACGACCGGCCTTATCAGATAAAGTGGATAAACCTTATTAGGGAATCACAGGACGCGGCAACGTCCAACACCACAATCGACCAGTTGATAAGCGAATGGTTGAGCAAAATAGCACAACCACCTAAACCTAACAACACACAACAGAAAAAGAAAACATTCGCAAAGAGAAAGTATGATGGTAATGAAGCAGCTATTCTGCAGAAGTCTTACCGACGCAACAGGAAAAGAACGTTCGAACAGTTTACTTCCGGACCCCCTAGCTACTGCACCATCGATAAGAACACACTGTTGAATTACTTTAAAACAACGATGGGATGCACCGATGGTCCTCTACCAGAAGAAAACTTTGATCTGCCATCTGCACCAGCCAACGAACTGCTAATTCAATTTACTTGGAATGAAGTGTCATCGCGTCTTAGCTCAATGTGCAACCCAGTCCTAGGAAGAGATGGTATCAAATACAACGACCTGTTACGGGGTAGGGTGCTTCGCAGTTGAAATTTATATAAAATCTTCGTTAAACAATTGAGGTGTTAAACGAAGACCCACATCGCAACTTCCGGCTAGCTATTTAGTCACTGAATAATAAAATTATGCTTACCAGGGTAATCACTTCACTGATTCTAAGTTAAAAGGTAAATGAAAGGTTTGAAATTGAACTTTAAAAGTAAATGAAAACTTTAGTCAAAGAGTAACAAAATGTATTAACACGAAACAAATTAAACAACGAATATAAATTTACAAATGAAGATAGAAAAATAAACAAGCAAAAGAAAAAAACAAGAAATACAATTAAATAAATAACTTACTTACGACCACTGGGTCGTAAAGAATACTTGTAAAAACTTTCGCGGACGCGGACCGAAATTTAGCGTAGTGACGATGCACGGTTCGAAGACTTTTTCGAAGTGATGTTGACGGGTCAACAGACTTTTTTGAAGTGATTTTAGCCCTTGAGGCGGGCGGTATTTATTTGGTTTTTGGTCAACCCTCTTCCGTCTTCCCCTCTGGCGACCACCAACTTTCGTTGGCCGAAAGAAAAATGGCCAAAATAAATATTAAATATTAATATTTTGAAATACAAAATATGTCATTATATGCGCGATATGATTCTGCGTCCGGGCATATATGATATATTTTGATTCGAGCTAAGAACAGGGTTTAATAGACGTTTAATTTAATTAAGCCGAAGGGGTTGACCGAATTTGCCTAAAAGTAATACCAACGATCTGGAATGATAAAGCGCATCGTTTGGTATACCTAGCAACAATATGCATAAACAATTACACCTACCAACTCCAAAAAACATATAAACAATAGGGGTGTTATGCCTGGATTTAGAAAATGTATAATAATAAGGAAAATACTGAATAGAACTTTATGAAACTTCGTCCAAGCATAACGGGGAGCATAGTAATTGTTTATACATATTTGTTGCTATGTGGAACCTCGTCTAAAAGCAAATTAGCAACAATTATATATCATGACAGCTCGCGGTTTATATCCTTCTGGTTCGAACTAACGATATGGTTAGTTCGAACCAGAAGGATATAAACCGCGAGCTGTCATGTTTGGTGTCGTTCGAATCGTCTTTTTCTCAGTTATCCGATGAGGGTTGTGACGTTCGCGTATGTATTCTACATACGCGAACCACGTAGGGAATGTTCCTATCCCTTGCATTCGGCGGTTTTATAACCCCTGACGTCATGCCCGATTCTTTTGTGCTTCGCACGTACGTCTCGCTCGCGCGATCGGGCCGGTCGCAGGTAGCGGCGTGCCATCGCAGATGTGGCGAACTCGGGGATAACCGGGAAATCCGTATATATTTTGGACAACCCTGGAACTGGAAATAGCGGATGCCGTAGAGTTCTACCCATGGATGGCCGAGAGGAGTTTTGAGCTGGGTTGAGCTGTCTGATGTTCGAGGGCGCTATTGGACGAGATTCCACTAGGCAACCTATCTAACTTAAATAATATCAATGTATGGCGCGAACTTTACTCATTTGGAAAATAAAAGAGAATGAAGCAATACTGTGTACTGAAAAATAGAATGAGGTAAATTGGGACCGTTGTTCCGAATATTAAAATATGTAACAAAATAACGCCCGTGGTTATGTTACAGCTGAAATATTGCTGAATGAACAAGTTGACGACGCTTACGGAAAAGCGCCGGTAACAGACCTAAAGAGACTGGACCCTAACTGCTTCATTTTCGGGTGGATGTTCAACAAAGTGACGGATCTAAAAACGATAACCGCATGCAGGTCATCCTGATACACAAGAAGTTCCCGAAGGATAATTCAAGTAACTGAAGACCTATGTCACTGTGCAACACCACATATAAACTTTTTCCTTCCTGCTTAGCCACCAGAATTTCCGCTTGGGCTAAAAGCAATAACATATTGTCACATTGCCAAAAGCGTTTTGAGCAAAGCGAGGGCTGTTATGAACATAACTTCCTCCTCCAGAGCATTTTCTATCTCTCTAGGAGAGACGAAAAAAGAACCTCGCTAGCATGGCTTGACCTTGCAAATGCTTTCACCTCTGTTCCTCACTCCCACATCCGTAATATCCTCCGCCAACGTGGGATTCTTGAGCTAATAACAACGATAATTTCAGAACTATACAAGGAAAGTTCAGCAACTGCCAAGACATCTACTGGTGACACGGACGAGTTTCTGATCGGAGCAGACGTCAAACAAGGTTTCCCACTGAGTCCGATCCTGTCTATCGAGCCTGTTATCCGTGCCGTCACTAAGATGAGCCTGGAGTTCCAGCTGTGTGAAGAACAAGTCAGCGTCCTCGCATACGCCGATGACCTTGCCGTTGTGTCAATCAACCCAGACGACCTGCAGCTGATGTTGGACGTAACTGGGGAGGTCGCGTCGAAGTGTGGCCGTACATTTAAACCCTCCACTCGACCTCGACTGCCGTGGGAAACGAACAGTCCACAACTCCCGCCTTCATATCCAGGGGGGGTGGTCATGACGACACTGCAAGATGGCGAAGCGTACCAGCACTTAGGTATCCCAACCGGCTTCCACGTGGATACCTGCCCCCACGACACAATCAAGAAGATGATGGATAACGTGGGCGCAATCCATGAAAGTCTCTTGGCGCCATGGCTGAAGATAGATGCAGTTAACATTTTCATCGCCCCGCAGCTATCATTCATCCTCCGTGGTACCCAAGTAATGAAAAAACATCTTCGCTCGTACGACAAGCTGCTGAACAAATGTTTGAAGAAATGGCTCAACCTTCCCCAGCGCGCAAGCAAGGAAATTCTCTATTTAGAGAATAGAAGAGGGGGAACAGATGTAATCCCTACCTGCACCCCCACCGATATTGCGACGCTCACACAAGCGTTCAAGCTGCTGAACTCGGGGGATCCGATAACAGCTCGCACCGCCAAATTCCAACTCAAAATAGTGGTCAGCAGAAGAATCGGCAGGAATCCCACTGGGGAAGATATGGCCACATACCTCTCGGGTTCGATGGAGGATGTCTTTGGTAGAGATGGAGGAGACATCTCGTCACTCTGGACCCGTGCCAAGAACTCTTCCCGCAGATTAAAGCTGTGCCTGAGTATCGGCACCGAGACCACCACAATAATCCCGCCTACGGCTCCCAAAGTGGTCGAGAAATCCCTAATAGGAGCCTTCCGCGACAGCCTCGCCGCCAGCCTGAAGAAGAAAAAAGACCAACGTAAGGTCTTCGCGTGCACATCCCTGTGGCCCTTCAGCAAACATTTCATGAGGACGGGGCTCGCAACTCGGTTCTGCGACTGGAGATTCGTCCATAGATCTCACCTGGACTGCGTGCCCTTAAACGCGTCAAAACGCTTTAGGAATTTCAACAAAAAATGCCGCCGCTGCGGACGTGCAGACGAAACCCTCCCACACGTGCTTAACCATTAAGAGATGCACTCAGCAGCCTGGCAACAGCGCCACAACAACATCCAGGACAGACTGGCTAAAGCAATCCTAAATAAATCAGCGTCAGTCTAAATAAATAAAACAAACTGGAGGGTTCTACGCGGAACCTCAGGCCTGACCTAGTGGTAAGAAACGAGGGAAACAAATCTATAAAAATTATAGATATAGCGATCCCGTTGGAAGGAACGCTTTTTGGGCCAGCGCTGACAGAAAGAGAGCGAAGTACAGTCTGCTAGCAATTGAAATGAGGAAGAAGGGATACAACACGTCAGTACATGCATTCCAGGTCGGAGCTCTGGGCGGGTGGATTCCCGCAAATGAGGATGTGCTGAAGCACCTATGCATCCCTAAAAGGTACAGCTCGCTGATGCGTAAACTCATGGTCTCAGACACCATAAAGTGGAGCAGAGATATATACCTGGAGCACCTGACGGGCCAGAGACAGTATAAATAAATGTCATAAAATATTTTGTATTGTATAATATTTATGTTATGTGTTTTTGACTCTACTTTTTCAAACCTCTTTTACTAAAACGACAACAAACTTTTTACCTGTTTTCTTACTATGCATATTTTTATAATTATGTATGTAACAGTTTCTATTTTTTTGCTCTCAAAAATGTAATTACGATATTATTGACTAATAAATATTAGATATTTATAAATGCCTAACTTGCCTTGTTTTGTCTTTATATTGTATTATATTGTTTGTCTTGTGACTTAAGTCAGTGCATGTCAAAAGATTAGACCGGCTAATGACTACAGTCGATGCCGGTAAAATGGGAGGGGTTTTAGTGGGTAAGCTTCCAGTCGCCTTTTGACTGGAAGGAGTCCCACACTCTGTCCGTAAGTGAATTCCCCTTCCACACCATAAAAAAAATCATTATATTAAGAATTATAAGTTGTGTTAGTTATAGACGTGTTATAGTTTACTATATAACCAACTAGTTGTCTTGTTTATTTATTTATGTATTTTTTTTTCAACTCTGTATTATATATGCACAGTATTGTAAGAAGTCATTATTTAATGTTTTGTTCTACTTTTTATGTTTTATTATACACACTTGACGAATTTAAGCTGATTATGCACTTAACATGAATAAACTACTACTACTACTACTACTACTATACATTTTAAATAAAATTGCATAATAAGTACCATTATGTATTCAGTAGACTTAGATAATAAGTGCCGCTATGCCACGTCTGCTAAGAACCTTTCTTTAAGAAATAAGAAACTGATTGACTCACCTGGTACTAAATCACCGAATCCAATTGTAGTCATAGTGATAAAGCAAAAATAAAACCCATCGAAAAACGTCCAATCGTCCTCCCAAGTCACAAAAAGTCCGGCGCCCGCTGCTAAATACACGAACAGGAAGCCGACCGCCGAAAAGGCGTAGGATGACGTCCTTCCAGTCAAATTCATGTTCCTGAAATAAATATTATATAAATCCACACTCGAGGGTTAACGATGATATCAGAAAAAAAAAACAACTACAAAGACGCGCGAAGATTGAGAAATGTACTTTTTATGCGAGTCCATTTATTGAATTTCTGTTTTTCCCACTTTTGATTTACGTTTATTGGTTACTGGAAATTTATGTTGACGCCTTATTTTAAAGAAAAGATTTATAGGAAACACAGATTTTGTTCTTTATTTGCTTATTATGAACTGGCAATAACTGTTATTTGTTTATTGCCAGTAAAATCACAATATATTTGAGACTAAATTTAAAAATGAAATTAGCCCCGTGTGAATTTAGGAACGCTTCGAATAAAAAATTAAATTAAATAAAGCCAGTGAACAAAACATGGAAATTAAGAATAAACATTTCAAGCGCTATCACTCAGTAGTTAGGTATTAAAAATTTAGATTAATAAATTTAAGGAGTTTATACAGGGTGCGGCAAAACAGACAGTGCAGTTTTGAAGGGCTATTAAAAAAAACGGCGCATTTTAAAGAAATGGGGTTTATTTTATCTTAATCGGTACATCATGCCGTTTTATGTATTAAGTCCTGAAGATGACATCAGAAAGATGATTCTGAAATTTTCGGCCGCATTTTGGCACATCTCGATGGGTATAGCGGCGATTTCCTCCCGAATTCGATCCCTGAGTGCTTCCAAGTTGCGAAGTCGATGCCTAAAAACCGTTTCTTTCAGGTAGCCCCACAGGAAGAAGTCGCAAATGCTCAGATCAGGAGAGCGTGCGGGCCACTCCACATCACCTCTCAGAGAAACAAGGCGCCCAGGGAACACCTGTCGCAGTTTCGTCATTGAAACTCGAGCAGTATGGGCCGTAACCCCGTCCTGCTGAAACCAGATGTCTGAGCGGCACATATATCCATGGTTATAGCTACAGAACTTGGAGAGTGGGTACCCCGCTTCGCAGGACTCATCCACCTGGGAGAAATCCTCAGGATGACCTAAAACACTAGAGCAGCCAAAGCGTCACTATGGGTGCCGGCAACGTCATGCATAGTGTACGAGAACAAAGAGGTGCGGATCAAGGACCTGGCAATCCTCAACCCTACCCTTAATATAAAGAAATGGCCCACTTTCCATCAGGAAAAGAAGGAGGAGGCTACCTTCTAGTCCTGGGGATTGCTGAGGGAAGCCGAGAAGGAAGGGAAGAACCGCCTCCTCCTGGACTTCTCGACAGTAACGCTAAGGCTAGCTAGAGAGGGTGGTGAAAAGGAGGCGTGGACACAAGAGACCGCCGCTCCCCCCCCCCCCCCGTTAGTAGCCCAATCCACAACAACTCTAGAAGAGGGCACAGGCCAAGAGGTGACGGTCATACAAGCAAAGCCGGAACCTCTAACACCATTGGCAGACGAGAACCCAACACTAGCCAGAACCATAGCATGGGCAATCAAATCATTTCAACCATACAAGTCCCCGGGTCCGGATGGTAGCTAGCCAGCTTTTCTTCAATAGGGACCGTCCACCTGCGCTTGTAGCGCTGCTTGGGACCATATATTCTGGCTACCTCATGCATCGCTGCATTCCCAGGTCATGGAGAATGGTAAAGGTAGTATTCATCCCTAAGCCTTGCAGGAATGACTATACGAACGCAAAATCGTTCAGATCAATAAGCCTATCCTCGTTCATCTTAAAAACGCTGGAGAAACTATGTGATCGATACATCAAAGACAATGTTCTCAGATCCATGCCGATACACCAACACTCCTACACACCAGGCAGAAGCACCAAATCTGCACTGCAGTCTCAAGTATAGAGCCATAGGGCCATAACGAACAAAATGATCACAGTAGGTAACATTTTTACCAGTAGAACTGCAGAGGTTGGGAAGGGACATCAATGAGCTATGGTTTCAACAAGATGGGGCAACAAGAAACACAGTGCTCGAGCCTGTATCAGATTTTTGGAACAAATGTTTCTTGGCAGAATAACTTTTCGGCGCAGTTATTTCATAATCGGCTCCAAGAATGCTAAAGACGAAATGGAGCGCATTCGTAGAATGTAATTTTTCATAACTATCAATAATTGAAACACATATCTATTTTTAGGATACACAATGCAATTTTTAATGCAAAGATAAAAACTGCATTGTAAATAGATGTCATACCAATCTATGTGTTTCAATTATTAGACTCACAATCATACCTTAAATGTTGTCCACCAACCGGTAGGCGGACCCTGTATTAGAACTACGGTGACAACAATCCTGTATATTAAAAATTATCTAAACATATGCAGAAAGTAAAAAGTTGTAGTTGTAATATATGAAGATAACAAGGAGAAAAGTTTGTGTGTGCAAGTGTAGTTGGCAAAGCGTTCTGGGTGTAATTTAGGTCGGACTCCCAATAGAATTCCCAAGTTTGAATACCTTTTGTACATTTGCTTATCACATTAGAAGGTCGAAATGAAAAACGCGCGGAGGGAAATTAAGGCTTAATCGCCGGCCCCGGGGAACGTTTGCTTTAATTTCCTGTTCCGTTTTTCGTGTGATAATTTTCGTGAGACTCATCATTAAAAAAATATGTTGATCTATATCGACTTGTATAATATACCTAGTTTAAACTGTAAAGTTGCTAAATTATTCCTAAATAAATCATGCCTTAGAACATACGGTGAGGATTTTTTTTCGCTGAACGTAGGATTTCCATGTTCAGTTTTTGAAAGTCCATGTCAATACATTGTTTGGATGGGATGGTTAATTCACTGAATTGCCGGTTTGTCCTAACACCTCTCTCCCCTTTCTCCGTATTCTTCTGTTCTTATTTCCACAGGTATTGATCACATACAATCGAACATGTTTAAAATTGAACACACACTCAATACAATAGGAAAATTAATGTTTGGGCTGGAATAGTTGACACTACCCCTATTGGTCCCTTTTTTATTGAGAACAACCTAACAGCTGTTAAAATTTGGAACTTCTTCAAAGAGACAATATACCACAACTACAAGTCTTTAATATTAAGAACTCATGGTTTCAAATGGACGGCGTTCCACCACATTCCACAGGCCCTGGAAATTTTAGACCCATAGCTTGGCCCCCAGATTTATCCCCAAACGATTTCTTTCTTTTGGGTTATCTCCAATTCAAAATCTACAATAATATGCCAATAGAGAGTACAAAAGAACTAAAAAACAGAATAAGTACCGCCTGCAATTAAATAAATCCAGTTTTTTTTTTAAGAAAGACTGTACAAGGATTTTACAATCTCTTGGCATATTACTTGGAGCAGGAAGGTGATCACTTTGAACATTTGTACTAAACATAAAATAAAATGTCAGTCCCTTTAAAAGCAGACATAAAATATCTGTAAGTTTGGTTGCCTGATCCGTGAAATTAAAGAAATAATGTATTGACGTGGACTTTCTAATACTGAACATAGGAAGCGTATGTTCAGCGAAAAAAAATTATCACTGTGGGTCCTCAACCTTATTTTGCCTATTACTTTGAGAATTATTGTTTTTTCTAGAGCTCCCCATTTTTCTTTTTTACTTACCATCTGTCGCGAATCTGAAACAGCTATTGCCACGATTATATTTAAAAGTGTAATATTGCATGTCCCCTTATTTTCTTTGGGTCTTCTACTGCCCCCCTGAAAGTCTCAAACGCTTTTAAGGGGGCGTTACCGCTCACGTTGAGATAGTGTCCTTGTATTTAAGCACGAACTTTTCAAACGCCCCTCGTACATCAATATTAATAAATAGATAATGAAACTGATGTTGAATACTTTTATTCTATTGTATTTTAGTTTAATGTTTTGTAATAATAATAGGTTTATATACCTTGCTCTAAAATGAGGTATCGTATGTTCAATTAAAAAAACCTCTAAAGTGCCATAATTTATTCATTTTTTAAATTTAAGTTGGCTACACGCCTTAGGAATTGACATATGAAACGTCAGGCTTAATATGTATAATGTATAATTTCAGAGTTGCCAACCTACAATATTTTCCATGGCACTCTAGAGGTTTATTTTTTTATTGAACATTCGATATATTGTGAGGGCAAATGTTTATTATTAAATCCTTCTCGATAAAATCATTTTAATAACGCTTGAAATAATTTCTCGTGTATAATTCAAAAAGCTATCTATGTCAATGTATATATATATTTTTTTCAGACTGAATATACATTTTCATAAATATTCAATATGGCCGGCCGATGGCAGATATAAATGTGTGCACGAAAACACACAAAACGCTCAAAACACGGCCGTTCGCACGTAAATATTTCCGAACTGTTCCCGGAGCGGTTATAAATATTTAAATTGATTGCACCGAGGCGAGATTTACACTTTATGGTCTCATTCTCTGCTTCATAGAGATATATTGAGAGGACTGTAAGTGCAAAAATGCTTATGAAGAATCAATGCAAACTGGTAATCTAAATTAAAGAAAAACCATCTAAAGTTTTAGTTCTGTTTTGACACGATTAACTATACAAGGAGTTTTTCTTTTAAGTATACGTGTTCCAAATTCAGCCTATTTTCTGTGAATCTTTAGATGTTCCTTGTTTTTTTCTAAGTTCAATTCAAAGCTTTAAACGAGTGTTTTCCACTCCCAGACTAAGCATGAAGTAAAATTTCGAGTTTAGAAAAGCCCTGTGAAAATTTGTCTCGGGTCGCGTAGCGACCCGAGACAAATTTTCACTGGGCTTTTCTAAACTCGAAATTTTACTTCATGCGCCACGCGTATTAAACACAGATTTGAAGTGAAGTTCGAATATACATAAATTTCACAATATTTTAGTGTTTAATACGCGTGGCGCATGAAGTAAAATTTCGAGTCTTCAATAAAGGAAAGGAAGGAAGAGTGGGTGAATTGAAATGGAAGGGGCCATTTCAAATCACCCACTCTTCCTTCCCTTCCTTTATTCCTAAATCTCATCCACTTTGTTTTCCTTGCATTTACTCGCAGACCTCTTTTGTCCATATATCTATCTACTCTCTGCATCACCTCCTTCATCTGGCTCCAGTCCCTCGCCAAAAGCACCATATCATCCGCATAACCTAGCATCCATACCTTCCTTATGGCATATGTGTTTCAAAAGTTAGTTGCTCATCTCTCATAAACTCAACCAACCTGAGCTAGTTGGTAATCAGCGTGGGGTACCTTCCCTCCCGTTGACAGTCTTGCCCCCATCCAAGTTCTGACTCTTTCAGACACATGTTCTTCTACTTTCGCCCTCGCTCACGTTTTTTTGAAAGGCGTCAAGATGGATGCCAGTTTGCGCTACTCTCTTAAATACAAGGACACTGCCAAATTCAAACTAAACCAATAATATTTTATAATGATTGACGCGCGTCCTGTTAATTTAGTTTAGTTTAAATTTGGCGTCTAAAGGCGTCAAAATGGCTGCGCTACTCTTTTAAATACAGGGACACTGCGTTGAGAACCTATGCCTTAGAATATATACATACCTGCAAGCTGTAGGCAGAGGTGGTAAATGGTTTATCACTGTTGAGACAGTCGTCGCAAAAAGTCTGCCGAAATCGGCAATCACTGTTAGTGTCAATGGAATTCCAATTATTGCGAATACGATACAGAAGGCTCTTCCTTCCGTTGTTACAGGTACAATATCTCCGTAACCTGGAAAAGGAAAAAACACGTTTAAATATTTAATATAAGAAGATGCAGGCCTTGGAAAGAACTACTGATGAAATGAGATAATGTAAAAGTGAAAAGGAGATATGGGGTATTTTAAAAAGAGGTGAAATGAAGGAGCACATAGGAGTGTCTTTACAAGAATGGAAGCAGAAATGTAGTAAAATGACTGGAGAACCGGATGGGGTCTAGGAACAAGAAGTGGTGGGGGAGGTTAAAGAGTTTACGGAGGAGGAAATAGAAAAAGCGTTTGATGAGGTTAAGACTGGAAAAGTCGCTGGGCTGGCCGGGTTAAAGGCATAAATGTGGAAGGGGATAGGAAAGGAGGGAAAGCGGAAGTTTGGAGAGTTGCTGAACCAAATGTGGAGAGGAGAATCCAACTTATCAAAGGCGTGGCGTGTGGGGGTTATCTGGAGATACATTAAATGTAGAGAATTACAGAGGAATATCGATTATGTGCACCGGGGACAAAATTGCAATGACGGTGGTAAAGAAGAGATTGGAGAAGGAGGGGGAGACCAACAGAATGCTGCCGGAGACGCAAGGAGGTTTTAGAAAAGGGAGGGGAATAAGGGACCAAATCTTTACACTGCAAGGATGGCGGAGAGAGTGTTGGAAGAGATATGTACGCTGTTTTTCTGGATTTGAAAGCAGTGTACGATACTGTACCAAGAGAAAGAGTAGTGGAATGTCTAACAAGGAGAGGAGTGAGCGAAGTAACGGTGGAGTGGATTAGAAGGGTGTACAAGGAAACGTGAGCGAGGGCGAAAGTAGAAGAACATGTGTCTGAAAGAGTTAGAACTTGGATGGGGGTAAGACTGTCAACGGGAGGGAAGGTGCCCCACGCTGATTACCAACTAGCTCGGGTTGGTTGAGTTTATGAGAGATGAGCAACTAACTTTTGAAACACATATGCCATAAGGAAGGTATGGATGCTAGGTTATGCGGATGATATGGTGCTTTTGGCGAGGGACTGGAGCCAGATGAAGGAGGTGATGCAGAGAGTAGAGAGATATATGGACAAAAGAGGTCTGCGAGTAAATGCAAGGAAAACAAAGTGGATGAGATTTAGGAATAAAGGAAGGGAAGGAAGAGTGGGTGAATTGAAATGGCCCCCTTTCATTTCAATTCACCCACTCTTCCTTCCTTTCCTTTATTGAAGACTCGAAATTTTACTTCATGCGCCACGCGTATTAAACACTAAAATATTGTGAAATTTATGTATATTCGAACTTCACTTCAAATCTGTGTTTAATACGCGTGGCGCATAAAGTAAAATTTCGAGTTTAGAAAAGCCCAGTGAAAATTTGTCTCGGGTCGCTACGCGACCCGAGACAAATTTTCACAGGGCTTTTCTAAACTCGAAATTTTACTTCATGCTTAGTCTGGGAGTGGAAAACACTCGTTTAAAGCTTTGAATTGAACTTAAAAAAAACAAGGAACATCTAAAGATTTACAGAAAATAGGCTGAATTTGGAACACGTATACTTAAAAGAAAAACTCCTTGTATAGTTAATCGTGTCAAAACAGATCTAAAACTTTAGATGGTTTTTCTTTAATTTAGATTACCAGTTTGCATTGATTCTTCATAAGCATTTTTGCACTTACAGTCCTCTCAATATATCTCTATGAAGCAGAGAATGTGACCATAAAGTGTAAATCTCGCCTCGGTGCAATCAAATTAAATATTTATACCCGCTCCGGGAACAGTTCGGAAATATTTACGTGCGAACGGCCGTGTTTTGAGTGTTTTGTGTGTTTTCGTGCATACATTTATATCTGCCATCGGCCGGCCATGTTGAATATTTATGAAAATGTACATTCAGTGTGAAAAAGAAAAAAATATACATTGACATAGATAGCTTTTTGAATTATACACGAGAAATTATTTCAAGCGTTATTAAAATGATTTTATCGAGAAGGATTTAATAATAAACATTTGCTCTCAAAATATATCGTATGTTCAATTAAAAAAAACCTCTAGAGTGCCATGGAAAATATTGTAGGTTGGCAACTCTGAAATTATACATTATAAATATTATGCCTGACGTTTCATATGCCAACTCCTAGCGCATGTAGCCAACTTGAAATTAAAAAATGATTAAATCATGGCACTCTAGAGCCTGGGTCTCCAAACTATCTTCTTCGCGGGCCACAAATACAATTCTACATAATAAAGTCGGCCGAGATCCGATTAATTTTATAAAATTATGAAAAACTTTTACAAGCCGAGCTAGAAGAAAGACGTGCTGTGTTAGTGCTGCGTTTATAAAGTGATTTTTGCTGTCTTATCCCCTGTCGATAATTATCATCTTTGGTGAGACGATTATTCATCACAATAACTAAACACTGTCAGAATTTGATTACGTTCTATTTACTCGTTTTATAGCAATGTAGTTATTAACAAATTGCAATAATATTTATTTACTTTTTATTTTACTTTTTTGGTACTTGTACGCTGAATGCGACCGGACAAATACTAATCATTTATCTGTTTGTTATCGTTTCGACCTTTCGATTTCGATTAATATTCAATACAATTAATCCCTCCACTGTCCTCTGTTACATTTAATTGTTTAAACCGTGGTCCATATCTGTGCTGTGTTAGTTAGCCACTGCGAAGGACCGTGCAGTGTGAAGGGTGCCCTTGTCTAATACCTTATCCTTAATTATTTGTGTTAACTTAGTTGTCTATTTATTCTCTATGAAATGGGTGATATTTCCAACAAGGAATTATTAAAGCAAATGTCTACTGAAATATCACGTTTGAAAACCGATATAACTAATGAACTTACTAATCACTTCACTGCATTAATTAATACGATAATCGAACCTCTTCGCAAAGAAAATGCGAGTTTGAAACATCAACTCGATTCCATAAATAAAGAGCATTTAGAAATCTGCAACTCTTTGAATAATTTTGATAAGCAACTGAGAGCAAATAATCTAATTATTGAAGGTCTAACGGAAAACGATAACGAAGTTATAATTGACGTTGTTAACGATTTATTTGTTAACAAATTAAACGTCACATTATCGCTATACGATATTGCTAATACCCGCCGCTTGGGTTCTAAAAACA
This sequence comes from Philonthus cognatus, assembly GCA_932526585.2. Taxonomy (NCBI): domain Eukaryota; kingdom Metazoa; phylum Arthropoda; class Insecta; order Coleoptera; family Staphylinidae; genus Philonthus; species Philonthus cognatus. Next base: position 10,406,649 of record OW052252.1, on the reverse strand, counting down.
CAAAAACGCGTCCTGTTCTGGTTAAATTCAACAACCCCGACCAGAAACACAACGTGCTGAAAAATGCTATGAAACTAAAAGGGACGGGAATTTATATCAATAAAGATCTTACTCCTGAGCAACGATCAATTCGAAGTATACTTCGGAAGTACCAGAAGATTGCCCGCGAGTCTGGTCATCGCGCACTTATTGTCGGTAATTCTTTAAGAGTCGGCGGTAAGATCCTCTCCATCAATGATATCAACGATAATTTTGACATGAGCTCGTTTATACAATCTACTGCAGTTGATTCTGATGGGGCTACTTCCGAAGTGATCCAGCATAACTCTCCGACAGGCACTTTAATTAAATCAATCTCTGCGCGACCTGGACTCCGTCGTTATGATACCCGTAATGGATCAAAATGTTCGCGGTTTGAATTCTAAATGTAACCGAGTTTATCATAATACCGCTGTTAGTGATTTCCCTATTCTTGCCCTTACTGAGACGTGGCTGACTGAAAACGTGTCCAGTTGTGAACTATTTGGAAATAATTACAATGTGTTTCGTAATGACCGTGATTGTATCTTGTCTCAGAAGAAACGCGGGGGTGGAGTTTTAGTGGCTGTACATTCTTCGATAAACGCATTTGTAATACCAGTTGACCACTTTATACTCTCTACAAATAAAATCGAGTTATTAATTGTAAAAATACTAATTTCGAACGCCACTCTTTACATTATTAATATTTATGCATGTCCGCCGGTTTCACTAAATCAGGTTGCCACTATTACTGCAACTCTCGAGAACTTGAATTTTTTATTCAATAGCAATATTGTAATTGTCGGCGACTTCAATCTAAGTGAGTATGTAACTAATCCAACTCTAAACCAACCTAATTTATGTTTATATAATTATATTCAGTTTCTTGGGCTCGAACAATATAATATAATTCATAATTCGTACAATCGTATTTTAGACTTAGTCTTTAGTAGCTCACATTGTGTAATAAGTCGTGTTCATGATCCTCTAGTTGCCGAAGATAAACACCATCCTTCGCTTGAACTTAATATCGGTTTGTCTGTAGATATAAGTAATGCTCATTCATCAGCAATATTCAAAAATAATGTCTCTAATCGCTCTTTCAATTTTAAAAAAGCTAATTTTATTGATTTATACAATTCAATTCTTGCAATAGATTGGTCTGATATCCTTACAATTCAATCTGTAGAAAATGCGTGTTCGTTCTTTTATAGAAAATTGTATGAAGTATTTCATGACAATGTCCCTTTAGTTCCTATAAGTCCTTGTAAATTTCCGCCTTGGTTTTCAGGTAAGCTTAGAAGCAAGATTCGGGAGAAAAATAAATACTTGAAGTTAAAGAATTCGCATCCTCTCTCCCAGTTTTTTAAAATTCGTTACTCTAAATTAAGGTCGGAAGTAAAATTGCTTTCCGAAGCTGATTATACCTCTTTTATAAGTGATACTGAAACCAAGATTTCCAAGGAACCGGGCAAGTTCTGGAACTTTATCAATTGCATCCGCCATGAATCCTCTATCCCTCCAGTCATGGAATATGAAAATCTTTCTCTATATTCACCACTTGATATAGTGAATGCATTTGCTGCACACTTTTCCAAATCATTTACTGTTTCCACTAAACCTGTTATTAATGCTGTTTATAATGACCTTAACACTGTAAATGATTTTATTAGCATTTTTAAGGTCACTGATGATTTAGTAATTGAAGCCCTTAGTAAGCTAAGTAATAAAGTTACCGCGGGCCCTGATGGTATTCCTGTGGTAGTACTTAAGGATTGCCGCAATATGCTTGCACTTCCTCTATCTCATATATTTAATTTATGTCTCCTTCACAATACCGTTCCTAACCGCTGGAAAAGTACGCGCATTGTACCCGTTTTTAAATCTGGTAATAAAAGAGATGTCCTTAATTATCGACCTATAGCTATCATCTCAAATGTTGCTAAATGCTTTGAGTTGACATTATGTAAATTCATTAATCCCTACATTAATAACAAATTATCATCTAGGCAACATGGGTTTAGACCTAATAAATCAACGTTATCCAACATTTTGCAAATGACGCAAACTCTCTCGGATTATTTAGACAACCGAATCCAAGTCGACGTAATTTACACCGATATATCAAAAGCTTTTGATAGAATCGATCACGGTATACTTGTAAATAAGCTAAGCCTAGTTGGGCTCTCAACAAACCTATGTAATTTACTTTACAATTACCTTACCAACAGACTGTTATTTGTAGAATACAAAGGGTTTAAGTCTCATCAATTTATTGCTTCTTCGGGTGTCCCCCAAGGCTCCAACCTCGGACCGGTACTGTTTAATTGCTTTAGTAATGATATTGCTGATGTAGTTAATCATAACATGTTAATGTTTGCTGATGATTTGAAAATTTATCATCCTATAAATACTTTAGACGATTGTGTGTCCCCCAAGGCTCCAACCTCGGACCGGTACTGTTTAATTGCTTTAGTAATGATATTGCTGATGTAGTTAATCATAACATGTTAATGTTTGCTGATGATTTGAAAATTTATCATCCTATAAATACTTTAGACGATTGTGTGTATATCTTCAGCATAATCTCGACCTGATAGTAACGTGGTGCAAGAACAACAGCATCACTTTAAATGTTTTAAAATGTAAGACATTGTCTTACACTAGGAATAAGTCACAAATTACGTTCGATTATATGATTAATGGCTCTGTATTATCCCATGTTGAGACTTTCAAAGACTTAGGAGTGTTATTTGACAATAAACTATCTTTTAATAGTCATGTCATGAAAGTAGTATCGACCGCAAATCGTTCGTTGGGCTTCATAATACGAAATACTAAACCTTTTAAGAATATCGATGCCATTAAAATACTATACTATTCGTTTGTAAGATCTAAATTTAAATATGCCTGTTGCGTTTGGGATCCATACTACGCAAAATATTCTTTGATGGTCGAGGCCATCCAGAAGAAATTTGTCAAATATCTTCACTTTAAGAAGTTTGGTTTATATCCTGGGACTGATTATAATTATATTGAACTATTGCGTGAATTCAACTTACACTCCTTAGAAAGTCGCCGAAAATCGCATGCAGTGACCACCTTGTATAAAATACTCAACAATCGTATGGATTGCTCTGATCTACTTGCACGAATTAATATTAATGTGCCTGTTAATATAAGGAACAAACGTCTTTTCCAGTTATCAATCCCAAATACAAATATTATGCTCAAGTCACCAGTGTATTCAATGTGTTCATTATATAATAATGTGTTATCACTTCATCCGGATATTGACATTTTTAATTGCATATCTTCTAAGGCGTTCTTCGACTTGATTGTTGAGTATTTCGAATAATTTTCGCTCATATTGTATTGTATTTTGCGTATACTGTTTTTTCCTTTACTGTTTAGTGCCAATCTTTATTTTATATTGTCTCATATCTTTTAATCAATCTGTAACTGGATTCGTCCGTTGATTGAAATAAATAAATAAATAAAAATTTAAGGAACAATTGTTACAATATTTCAAAATAAAATTACATACAATCGCGGGCCGGATTCATGCAAGTCGCGGGCCGGATTTCGCCCGCGGGCCGTAGTTTGGAGACCACTGCTCTAGAGGTTTTTTTAAATTTATTTATTTATTTATTTGCAAATAAAACATACATTCGAATCTACAACTTAATATAAAGTTGTTTTTTTTTAATTAAACATACGATACTTCATTTTAGAGCAATGTATATAAACCTATTACTAATACAAAACATTAAACTAAAATACAATAAAAAAAAAGTATTTAACATCAGTTTCATTATCTATTTTTAATATTGATGTACGAGGGGCGTTTGAAAAGTCCGTGCAAAAATAAATCTACTAACGTGTTTGGGGTAAACCCTTTTTATTTTTCGACATAGTCTCCTTTTAGGCTTACACACTTCGTCCAACAATGTTCTAATTTGTTGATCCCTTCCGAATAATAGGATTTGTCTATGTCTGCAAAATATCCATTAGTGTCTGCAATTACCTCCTCGTTTGAATAAAATCTTTGTCCCGCCAGCCATTTCTTCAAATTAGGGAACAAATATTAGTCCGATGGAGCCAAGTCTGGAGAATAGGGGAGATGTGAAACGAGTTGTAATCCTATTTCCATTAATTTTGCGACCACAACTGCTGAAGTGTGTGCTGGTGCGTTGTCGTGATGGAAAAGGACTTTCTTGTGACACAATCGCGGGCGTTTTTCTTGCAGCTCGGTTTTCAAACGGTCCAATAACGATTTACCTGTAATAGTTGTACTCTTTTCCAGATGGTCGATGAGGATTATCTCTTGCTAATCCCAAACGACGCCATAACCTTTCCGGCCAAAGGAACGGTCTTCGCCTTTTTTGGTGCAGATTCCCTCTTGGTAACCCATTGTTTAGATTGTTGTTTGGTCTCAGGAGTATAGTAATGTATCCATGTTTCAACCACAGTGACGAAACGACTCTTAAAGTCCTCCGGATTCTTCTGGAACAGCTGCAAACCATCCTTGCAACACTTCACACGATTCCGTTTTTGGTCAAGGGTGCAAGCGGCACCCATCTTGCGGATAGCTTTCTCATGTCCAAATGTTTATGCAAAATATTATGAGAGATGCCCACAGCACTAGCAATCTCACGCACCTTAACTCTTCTGTCATCCATCACCATATCATGGATTTGATCAATGATTTCTGGAGTCGTAACCTCCACAGGTCGTCCAGAACGTTCAGCGTCACTTGTGCTCATATGGCCAGTCCGAACATTTTGAAACCACTTATAAACTGTTCTAATCGAAGGTGCAGAGTCACCATAATGTTTATCAAGCTTCTCTTTAGTCTCCTGAAGCGTTTTGCCTCTCATAAAGTAATGTTTAATCACCACTTGTAATTCTTTTTCGTCCATTTCTTGAAAATCACTCGACTTTCTTGATTCACACGAATGCCAAACACAAAGAAATAGATCAATATGGCTGAAACTTGGTGTGCGTTCATTCAAGAGATGCTACTAACTAAACATACCACGATACGCGCCGGTGGTGCCATCTCTCGGACTTTGCACGGACTTTTAAAACCACCCTCGTATACATGTACAATTGGAGCAAAACACTGAAACCCTAGAATTTAAATTTTGAAAAAATATCTGTTTGTTGTCGCTGTAAGTGAATGAATTGAAGTTCGAGAGGGGTAATTACAACATAATTTTTTTTATGAAAAACAGGTCGCTTGATTTTGTCAAGAATTTCCATTTTTTGCTCCTAATTGTACATTCAAATTTTTGTAATTAAAAAAACATGCATATATAATTATTAATACCTTGCATGTTAAACTAAAATCATTATTTAACCCACTAAATTATTTACCAATTAATTACAGCCCTCAATAACAACACATGCAGTTTTTTTTAATAGTTGTGCGCGCTTTAATAAATCTGGGTCAACCCTTATTCTGCATTAAATAAATTTTCCCTTCTCATAAATATACCGTGCAATTTTTTGAACTTAAAATTAATTGCGTAAATCTTAATAATCTCAAAGAAACATTTTATGTTAGGCCGAACGATTATGTTTAACGGATTGTAAAGTGGCATAACGATAAAGGCTTTAGATTAGGTTTATTTGCATTGCGCGAAATTGCCTTCCCTAGTTTTGAATAAAAAAATATAATATGATTGTTTCGATAAATCGCCGTTTTAATTGTGCTTTCGTGCGTTGGGAAATGCTTTATTCTTGAGTTGCTGTTTTTTTTTTGCTTTGAAAAGTGTGATTGATTGAGATTGAAATAAAGGAAAGAAATTCTTGTGCTTATTCTTTTTTTAAAACCCACTAATTAAATCACTTAAATGAAGGGGTTTTAAAAAGAAAATAAGGACAATAAAAATAAATGTAAATGATTTATAAATCATGTAAATTAAATTGTTTGGGAGTATATTTCAAATACATTGATAAATTAATATATATTTCAAACTTCAGTTGAAATCATTGTTTTATACGCGAGGCGCATGAAGTAAAGTTTAGAAAAGCCTGAAAATTTGGTTTGGTCGCTCCGCGTTTCGCGCAACGCGACCAATTCAAATTTTCAGGCTTTTCTAAACTCGAAATTTTACTTCATACTTAATTTGGGACTGAAAGCACTCGTTAGAAGCTGTAATTAAACACTTTTATAATCTAACCTAAGTAACTCTTGACTAACTTAACCTGACAAATTAAGTGTTTTCCACTCCCAGACTAAGCATAAAGTACAATTTAGAGTTTAGAAAAGCCTAAGAATTTATATTGGCCGCGTAGCGAAGCGGAGCGGCCAAATCAAATTAGGCGTTTCTAAACTCGAAATTTTACTTCATGCGCCACGCTTAAAAACACTGATTTACCGTGAAGTTCAAAAAACACACACATACAGCAACAATTATAGGCAATTGGGTTGCCTATAATTGTTGCTGTATGTGTTGGTTTTTGAAGTTTGAATACGTTAGAGTTATTGGATTGCCTATAATCCCTGTTTTAAACAATTTGTTCCGCGCAGAATTTGACTCACGTTTTATTCACGCCTACATATTAGATTGCTAAATCCGTAAATTTTAAACTTTACGATATTTCAGTGTAACAGAACTAAACATTTCGAACTGTTAACCGTGGAGGCTTATACACCATTATTTACACAAATACGACACTAAAACTTTGTTCTCAGTTATACAAACAAAATTGAAACTAGTCGGAGAAAATATAAATAAGTGAAACAAACCGAGTGTTTTAATTTAAATTTAATTTAAATCATCCAGTATTAGATTGAATTTGAGTTCAGTATTCCGCACTAGCTACCCACAGACGCGTTTCGGACTTTAAGGTCCTCTTTAGTGTGGTCACAAACAAAGTTTAAGTGTCTTATTAGTGTAAATATTTCGAGTTTCGAGAAGCCTGAAAAACCAACATTTTAGAAAATCAATTGTAAAATACTTTATTATTATCACTGTATTAGAATTAATCACTGAACATTTCTTATGCACGCATTAACCCATTACGTGCCATTGATGCATATACGCAACATTAGTAATTTTATGTTAATTAAATTACCAAATAAGTCAATTTGATAAATTATATTATTTGACTTGACTTAAAAATGTATGAAGAAAAACATAACTATTGGTTATTTAAATATCTCGATTATTACTCATTTAAATAAAAGGTTTTCAGTGTATTTGTAACTTCAAAATATTTCAGTATTTTATACGCGTGGCGCATGAAGTAAAATTTCGAGTTTAGAAAAGCCCCGTGAAAATTTGTCTCGGGTCGCTGCGCGACCCTCGACAAGTTTTCTACGCGGGGCTTTTCTAAACTCGAAATTTTACTTCATGCTTAGTCTGGGAATGGAAATACACGTTCTAAACTTCATATTGCACGTTTTTATACAAAATCGACGAATGCCTTACATTTAGAGCGTATACATTATTTATACTCAAAAGAAAAATTTACGGAATGTAATACGATAAATCATTCGTAGGAATAATTTAAAGAAGTGTAGAATTTTACCTAAAATCCACTTTTAGAGTCAACTCTATAATTGCTCGGCCGTTAATGGGTTAAATATAAAATATATACGACTTATTTATATGATATTTTATGCGTGCTTGAAATTGTTTTAGTGATTTTTTTGGAATTACGTATTTAACTATCAAACGAACTGAATTGACCGTTCTATTTTCTGGTAGATTAATTCAAAGTACACATCCTGTAGAATTGTAGTGAACGATAGAATCATTTGCACGTGCTGATTTATGCCAGCATTCCTGGACTAAATTACAATACGCTACTCGCGTGTTTACCCCTTTGCGTTTCTGACTAATGACCGTAATTAACTAAATCTACAATCTGTCAGTGTACTATGTTAAATATATTTCACTCGCAGCCAGTACAGAAGAGTCAAAGGACATTGAGCGCAGAAAAGTTTAAGAGATTTTCTAATATTTGTGTAATCAAATGCTGCTGTTTTATGATTGCCGAAATTGTGAACACCAGATGTAAACATTTAAGTGGGCTATATAGACTAGTTTTCGATGCCAAGAAAAATATGCTTGATACATCTTTTTCTTCTTCTCGAATCCTTATACCTTTTTAGGTGTCGGATGGGGCTTCGGTTTCTGTTTACTCTTGTACCCACTCCTTCCACTTCTTTCTGTCTCTTGCTATTATTTTCATTTCTTCTAATGTTATTCCCTTCTTCGTCCCTATATCTTGAATTTGGTCCATCCATTTCCTTCTTTCCTTCTTTCACTTGTACTTCTTGTTTCCATTATTTTTCTTGTGATTCTATCTGTCTTCATTCTAATTATGTGCCCACACCAGTTCAATTGTTCAATCGGTTCTTGTTTCGTTGTTTTTCTTATGTCCTCGTTTCTAATTCGGTCCCATTTTGTTTTTCCAGCTATTTTTCTTAAATGTTTCATTTCTATCGCAGTTATCTCGTCTTCGTCTTTCTTTCGTATTGTCCAACATTCACTTCCACAGTTTATTATTGGTATAGTTATTGTATTATGTATTTTCATTTTCACTTCAATTTCATTGTCTTTGTGTCCCAGTATTGTTTTTTTCATTGCGTAATGTAATTTTGTTGCTTTGTTGGCTCTGTTTGTTATTTCTGCCTCGATTTTCCCATCCTCTGTGATGAGGCTCCCCAAATATTCGTATGTATTTACCTTTTCTAATACTTTATCTTTACATCGAATTTCTTTGTTGTTTTGGTTATCTTCTTTCTCATTAATGATCATTAGTTTAGTTTTATTTATGTTTACCTCCATTTGCATTTTTTCTATTTCGTTGGTCCATATATTGACTAATTTCTGCATTTGATGTTTGGTGTTTGCTATCAGCACCACATCGCTTGCATATAGTAGGTTACTAATTCTGATTGGTTGTAGATTTCTATACCCGATTAGTTGTTTTTCTTGCGATTTAATTCGTTTTGCTATAGTATCCATAACCAGCACTAATAGCATAGGACTGAGGCTATCTCCCTGCTTTATTCCTTTTTTCATTATTAACTCTTCTGATTTTTGTCCTGCTATTTGTATTCTGGCTCTTACGTGCTCCTGATAGCATTCACCAAACTATTTGGTCAATAAAGATGTCGGACGACGAAGAGTGTGTTAATGATAAAGTGAGTGAAAATAAGTTATGCAGTTACAAACATTGCAAAAAAAGTATAGTGAGAGACAGAGTGGAGTGTGTTTGCGATGCAGCATATCATCCTGGATGTTTCCAGAAAGGTAAACAGGATGCCTATAAAAACCATTCGTGCACCCAAAATATTGAAGAAGGCGTTAAAGAATTCCTATTCCTTAAAGAAATCGTGAAACATCTTAGAGAAACAAATTCTCTCTTAGAAAAGAGTAATAAAAGTTTATCTGATAACAATAAAGCTCTAATTAATAATAATACATACTTACTAGCGAGGTTAGAAAACGAAAAACAACCATTACAAAATGTAAATCAGAAACAGAAAACTGCATTTAACGAAAATATTAATTTAGAATTAAACAATAAAACACAGATGGAGCGAGAATGCATTCCAGATCGTTTTCAAGCGGACAATAGCCAAGAACAAAAAAACTCAAAAAGAAAAGAAAAAAAAATGAATCAACAGTAGTAAATGATATGCCTACGGAAAGAAATATGGAACAGTCTAATAAAAAAGAAGACTGGAAAAAGGTACAAAGAAAACATAAAAACAAACATGATAATATTATAATGGGTACACGAACCAACATCAAAGGTAATTTAAGTGCGGCTCCAAAAAAATCGTGGTATTTTATTGGAAGAGTCAACCCTGAAATAACAAAAGAAAATGTTGAGAGTTATATTAAAAGCAATATATGCGACTCTGGATGCATTGAGATATCAGAGCTCGAAATAAAAAACAAAAATGAAAAGGCTTTTAAAGTAGGTTTCGAAAGTAAACACGAAGATAAGTTCACTAATCCTGATTCCTGGCCCGCAGATATTAAAATTCAAAAATATTCTTTTTTTAGTAGAACGAATAAAAAACAAATTAACTCCAATACAAAGGGAAAAGTAAAATGCTGTTCTGATAAAATAAAAATATTAATGATACATTTAAACGTACGATCATTACATAATAACACTTTAAAAATTAACTCTATTCTTGAAAATCATCCCGAATGTAAGATCTTGCTAATTAGCGAGCATTGGCAAAATGAATCCCATCTCTTAATCAATAATATTGAATATTTCAACCTGGCCTCGTATTACTGCAGAACCAATCTACATAAACGAGAAACTGCTTATGGGGGTGTTGCAATTTATCTACGGAAAAATATTCAATTCAAATCCCGACCGGACATTAATGAACGTTCAGAAACCAGTGCTTTTGAGTGTGCGGCTATTCAATGTTGTATTGATAAATCAATTAATTCAATATATGTTGTAATTTACCGGGCACCTAATTCCGATAATTTAGACTTATTTTTCATAAAATGGAATGTTTATTGAATCAATTAACAGCGGAAAATGTTGAGTATTTTATAGCAGGAGTAAATTTATAAAAAGATGCTGCTGTTTTAATACTTCCGTGGTATAATCGTGTGTAGTATTTGTAATAATATTATCTATTAATGACTCCTTGGACTTAGATAGTCTTGTTGAGTCCTTTATAGTAGGAGAAGCATTAAAAGAATCTAGTAAATTTATAAACTCAAAAGATGCTGCTGTTTTAGAGTTTATAAATTTACTAGATTCTTTTAATGCTTCTCCTACTATAAAGGACTCAACAAGACTATCTAAGTCCAAGGAGTCATTAATAGATAATATTATTACAAATACTACACACGATTATACCACGGAAGTATTCGAGAACCATGTATCAGATCATAAAGCGCAAAAACTTATACTGAATGTCCAAGTCCAAACAGACAACATTAATAAAAAGTGTAGACTATTTACATCGCGTAATATGAGTGAATTCTGTAACAAATTAAAATGTTTAAATTGGGAAAATATGTATTCAGGTGATGACGTGAACCTTGAGTGGAATAACTTTATGCTTAATTTAAGAAACTGTTTAGATCAATCCTGTCCAATAGTAAATGTAACAAAAAATAAAAGCGCTAATAATTTACAAGTGTACAACAATTCTGAAATTATTAAATGTAAGTAAGTTTTAAACGCTCTCTCTGTTATATAACAATTTGATGCAAATGCTAAAAAACTATATAATGATCTAAACAAGGAATATAACCAATTACTTAAGCAAACAAAAAGCAACATCATAGCGAAAAAAATTATTGAAAGTGATAATAAAATAAGAGAAACTTGGAACTGTGTTAATCAATATCTAGGTAAATCTAACAAAAATATTAATTTTCCTTATAGTGCAACCGATTTTAATAACCATCTCAGTACGTCCATGCAGAAAATAATACATGAAATACCAAACTCTGACGAACCACTATTTAATAATATAACAAGAAATAATTACAGCTTATTTTTGAAACCTGTATGTGAATCGGAAATAATAAATATAATAGGTAATTTGAAAAATAAAAAATCGGTAGGGTACGATGAAATCAAAACCTAAATGATAAAAATGAATGCTCAAATACTTAAACTACCTTTGACCTATCTGATAAATAGATCGTTTGAGCAAGGGATATTTCCAGAGTGCCTCAAAATTGGTGTAATTAAACCAATATTTAAAAAGGGAGATCGGCTTGATATAAATAACTATAGACCGGTAACACTATTAAGCATATTTTCTAAAATTGTTGAAAAAGCTGTTGCATCAAGACTCACTAGTTTTTTCTCAAAACACAGTCTTTTTAATACCACACAGCATGGCTTCTTAAAACAAAAAAATACAAACACCGCAATATTTGATTATGTAAGTAATATTGCGAATGCTTTGGAAAAAGGTGAAAATCCCCTAGGAATTTTCATAGACTTGTCGAAGGCATTCGACACTATGAATCACAATATTTTATATCAAAAATTAGAAATGTATGGTGTAAGAGGTACTGCATTAAATATTCTTGAATCTTACTTGAAATGCAGGCCACAAAAGGTTATTCTAGACACATCAGAGTCTAACATCACGTGTACAAATATCGGTGTTCCTCAGGGAAGTATTTTGGGGCCAATTTTATTCGTTATATATGTCAACGATTTCGAGCAAACCATGAGGCCTTTTCCGTGTTCAATAGCTTCATATGCAGATGACACAAATATTATTATAAACAGAGCTGACAGTGATGTAATACACAATGCAAATGCAGTGTATACCGAAGTACAAAATTGGATGTCACAAAACAAATTAATTATAAATCATAAGAAAACCCATGTGCTTCAGTTTTCTGCGAGAAAATTAAACAACATTTCTAATGAGGTTATTTTAGACGGAATAGTGCTTCAAATAAAAGAAAGTACAAAATTTCTAGGAGTTAAAATTGATGCACAACTAAATTGGCAAACCCACTGCACTCAACTAATTAAATCTCTGAATATAGTATGTTACACTATTCGAATCCTAAAAAATATATTTGATCATAATACATTAATAATGATCTATAGATCAAATTTTGAATCTCTCGTGAGGTACGGCATTATATTCTACGGAACATCTTCCTTTGCTCAAAAGATATTCATAGTACAAAAGAGAATACTTAGAATTATTAATAACTTAAAGCCTACAGATTCATGTAGAGAATACTTTAAACGAGAAAATATACTCACATTCTATAGTATATATATATATGAAATACTAGTTTTTCATTTTAAATATAAATTAAAATTTGATACGTATAAAGTTCAACACAGTTATAACACCAGACGGTTCAATGAATATGAGTATCCATTACATCGGATAACTCTATACGAAAAAACACCTACATACAATGCAATAAAACTGTACAATACATTACCTACTTACATAAAAAATACAACCTGTTTAAATACGTTTAAAAGGCAATTACGAGAATTCTTGATTAATAAAGAATTATACACAATGGAAGAATTTTAGTTTCCAACAATTTTTCGCTGCATGATTATTTTGGTTTTTGATTGTTTGTTTGTTTTTGGTTATATTTATTATTTAGTTTAAATGTTATTTGTAATTTTAATGTGTTTACTAGTTTATTTGCAATACACTTGTATTATATATGTTTTTTTTTCTTTCTCTAATCCATATTGTGTATTAAGCGATCGATTTACTTTAGGACGTATTCGATATAGTGATATATGTAACAAATGTATATTAACTAATTTCTTGAATAAATGAATTTGAATTTGAATTTACTTCTAGTTCTTTTAGTGTTTTCCATATCTCTCTTCTATCCACTGTATCAAATGCTGCTTTTAGATCGACGAAAGTCAGGAACATTTCTTTTCCTTCCTCTATCTTTCTTTCTATTAGGTTCCGTATTATGAATATGTTGTCGCTAGTTTGTCGTTATGGTCTAAAAGCCGCCTGTTCTTCTTCCAATTTATGTTCCACGTATTATCTTAATCTTTTTTCCAATATTCTGGTATATAACTTATAGCTAGTTTGAGCTAGACATATTGCTCTCTAGTTTTCGCAATTTCTGTGTTCTCCTTTCTTATATATTGGAATTATTAAATTATTTTCCCATTCTAATGGTATCTTTTTCTCCTTCCAGGCGTGTCTTAGGATATGCCACATCCATTCTTTTCCTTTTTCTCCCAGCTATTTTATTAACTCCGGCGGTATACCATCTTCACCACTTGCTTTGTCTATTTTGATCTTCTGTATGGTTTCTTCCACTTCTCTTTCTGTTATATCTTGCTCTTGTTCTCTTTGCCCTATTTCCATGTTTTCCTCCTGGTTTAATGTATTGAATTTGTCAGCGAAGAATTCTTTCCATGTTTCCAGTATTTCCTTGGTTCCTGTTTGTAGTTAGTTACTTTTATCTCTTACTGCTCTTATTTCTTTCCTTTTAGTTCCTCTTAGCCTTCTAATACATGTCCAGAATTTTCGGTTATCTATTTTATGTGATTCTGTTATTTGTTTACCAAATTCTCTCAAAGTTTTCCGTTTCTCTTCTTTTATACTGACTTTTACTAGGTTTCTCTTCTGTATGTAATCTTTTTTATAGTCTTGAGATTTTGTACTAGTATATTTTTTCTTCTCTTTTGCTTGCAAAAGAGAAGAAAAAATATACTAGTACAAAATCTCAAGACTATAAAAAAGATTACATACAGAAGAGAAACCTAGTAAAAGTCAGTATAAAAGAAGAGAAACGGAAAACTTGGAGAGAATTTGGTAAATAAATAACAGAATCACATAAAATAGATAACCGAAACTTCTGGACATGTATTAGAAGGCTAAGAGGAACTAAAAGGAAAGAAATAAGAGCAGTTAGAGATAAAAGTAACTAACTTTTTTACTTTATCGTACCACCATTTAGTTCTTTTAGTATATTTGTTAAATTTTCTTTTCCGCATATTTTCTCTGCTGTCGTTAATACTATTTCTTTGAATATCAACCATCTTTCATCTAGTGTCCGTTCTGTTTGATCATTTTCTCGCCTTTCAAATTCTTTGTCTGTTGCTTTTTCGCACTTTTCTCTATTATCTTTCGTATTTAAATTCTGTATTGCTAAACTGCTGTATTCTACTCTCTCTTCTTTCTTATCTACGTTTACTATCCATTTTGCTACCACTAGTCTGTGATTAGATCCCACTTCTGGCTCTATCCTTGTTTCTATTTTTAGTATCTTTTCTGTTAAATTTTGTGTATATACAATATAATCTATCATACTCTTTGCATCTCGTTCTTCTGCTACAAACGTGTATTTGTCGTTCAGTTCTTGATACCACATCGTATTTCCTATTATTAAATCGTTTCTTCTACAGAATTCTATCATCTTTTTTCCATTCCTACTTATAGTTTCCTCTGCATATATGCCCATGCATCCCATTCCTCTATTTTGGTCTCTTTCTACTCTACTGTTCCAATCACCCATTATTATTGTTGTTTCATTGTCCTCTCTAGCTTCGTCTAGTTCACTTTGTAGTATTTGATAAAATTCTAATATTTCTTCCTCTGGTGTTCCTTCGACTGGAGCGTATATTTGTATAAAAGTTGTAATCTCACCTTTGCTTAATTCTATCGAAATTGTTATTATTCTTGAATTAACTGCCTTATTTTTTATAATTTTTTTGTCTAAATCTTCTGCGATAAGTATTCCTACTCCTTTTTTTGCCCTCTGTTCCTGATGTGTTCCTGAATAGTATAATATATGTTTATTTGTAAGTTGTATCCTTCCTTTCCTTTCTTCTTAGATTCACTTAGTCCTAGTATTTGTAAGTTATTATGATCCATTTCATTCGTTATTTCTATCTCTTTTCCTGTTAGTGTATTTATGTTCCATATACCTATATTTGTTGATTTGAGTTTGTATTTCGAAATATATGTTCTGTGTCTCATGTAAATATATTGTCGCTATCCCTATTTCTTGTTCTATTCCTTGTTTCCATCGTTTCGATTTTTACATTTTTTTGTTGTTGTACTTTTATTGTTATTTTCGCTTATCGTTTCATTTAAGACTGCTCTGTCGTCTTTTGTTATTTGGGTAGTTTTTAAAATATTTAGTTTTTTGTTTGGTTAGTCTGTAGTTTTTTATCTTCCTTATTCCACCTCCATTCTTTACCGCTAATTATGAGTTTACTATATCCTATTTTTACATGTTTTCAAGCACTTCGTTCTTCTTTTGCTTTATTTTGAATTATTTTTTGCATTTTCCTTTCCGATTCAGTCATGTCGTGTCCAATGTATATTTTCTTTTCAGTAAAGTAGTTAAGTTTTCCTTTCTTAGCCATAATTGTGTCTTTGTTTTCTTTGTTGTCCATTTCTATTAAACATGTCTGTTCTCCTAGTTTATGTGGTGCTTTTATTGCTATTTGTATCCCCAATTTTTAATTTATAAATTTTTCTACACCGTTTCTAAGTGCTTTTCTGTCTTCTATGTCAATGTTTAGGCCATACATCACAATATTTTTATTTATTTATTTATTTACGTTTCGACTTTTACAATAATACAAAAATTAAACATATCGATAACAAAAATACAAAAATGGGCCCTTCTGCTGGCTTAGATACTACAAGATTATTCAAATAAACTAAAAGTTAAATTATACTTGTATAAGTAACAAAATACCTACGAACTATAAAGACACATGTTATTCATTAATAGAGTTTAAGTAGTCTAAACATTTTTTACGAAACAATGAGATTGATGAATTAAACAAGTCAATATCATTCGGCAATGTGTTAAATAATCTCATAGTTCTGCATATAGTATTGTTAAATCCGTAATTTGACGAATGGAATTTTATTTTAAAAAGATTATTATGTCTACGTAAATGAGGCGGCAATGTACTAAAATTAAGTTGAACTAACAAATTACTGCATATCAAATCTCCGTTAATTAAGTTATATAAAATACATAAATCAGCAACAAGTCTACGTGTGTGTAACAAGGGAATATTTAATACATTGCGAATGTACAATTTATCTTAATTATTCAGTCCACTTCGATAGGCATAAAGTCTCAAGAATTTATTTTGGATTCTCTCCACTCTGGTGACATCAGCTGACATGAGGGGACCATACAGGTGCAGCATATTCGAGTATAGGACGTAGTAACGAAATATATAAGTGGCGCAAAGTATTAGCTGAGAAATTATACGAAAACCGATTAATAAACCCCAACGTTTTACTGGCCTTGCATGTGATTTGAGATATATGTTCCTTAAAAGTCAATTTTTGGTCAAATAAAATACCTAAATCATTTACAACTTTAACAGATGAGAGCGAACTATTGTTAATTGTATATGTGTAATCAAAGATATTTCTTTTCCGGGAGTAAGTAATTTTATTCATAAAACACCACCGTTCTAAATGCGTTAATCATCCTGAATCGAATTACAATCACTTTCATTTAAAACTTGTTTAAATAATTTTTGGTCATCAGCATAAATAAGAAATGTACAAGCTTTAAAATTGAGCGAAATGTCATTGATGAATAATAAGAATAACAAAGGCCCGCAATGCGAGCCTTGGGGCACACCCGAGGTGACATCAATACACCTAGAAACGTGGTTATCGATTTTAACAAATTGAGTTCTATCGGTAAGGTAACTATTAATCCTTTTCGTACTCATATCATCTAAACCCATGTTGGAAAGTTTAGAAACGAGTATACCATGGTGGACACGATCAAATGCCTTGGAGAAGTCGGTGTAGATGCAATCCACTTGACTTCCTTCTTCCAAGGCATCAAGAAGAAACGATTTAAACAGTAATAGATTTGACATTGTCGAGCGTCCTTTACAGAAACCATGTTGTTCAGGTATTAATAAATGTTCAAGAAACGATTTTAATTGATCTGCCACCAACTTGTCCTACATTTTTGCAATACAAGACTGTATAGATATCCCTCTGTAGTTCCTTATGTTATCCCGGTCACCGGATTTAAATAGCGGTGTAATAAAACTCGATTTCCATTGTATAGGAAATATTCTAGATTGCAATGATTTATCAAAAAGTGTCGTGATAGGCTTAGTCAATGTGAAAATGCAATTCTTTAAAAATGAAGCTGGAATTCCATCAGGACCAATACTAAGGCTGTCTTTTAAGTTTTCAATAGCCCTAACACAACATTCGTTGATAATGCTAGCATAGCAGATTTTCCGGAGTTCCGATAATGCAATACAGGAACAACAGTAGAACTATCAACAGTATAAACACTTGAGAATAATTCTGCAAACAAATTAGCAGTAGATTCTGAAGTGTTTGATTTCATCTCATCAAGATACATTAGTTTGGGATATCCATCAGTCTTTCGGGAGGAATTTACGAATGTCCAAAATATTTTAGGATCAAAAGTTAACTGACCCTCTACCTTTGTGAAATAAGCCTTACGTAATAACTTGCTGAGCACTAAACATTGTGATCTTATACAAGAAAACATATTGTAATCATTAATCAGTGAAGTTCGCTTATATTGAGCATGAGCTTGTTTCTTCACACGGATTAAAGATTTTAGTTCAGAATTAAACCATGGAGGATATTGACTATTCTTAATAATCATTTTAGGAACATACATGTCAATCACATTATATACAATGTTGTAGAATAGCAGAGTTGCCTCATTAATGTCGCTAAGATTTAATAAGCTCGACCAATCGGTACTCGCAAAAAAGTTATTTATTGAAATGTAATCCGCACTTTTGAAGTTATAGGTAAAATAATCGTAACTTAAATTTTCCATTTCTGTAAAACTAATTTCAATGTCATAGGCAGTGTGATGAAAAGAGGTGTGGCATATGGGATCACTGCTGGAACTCGACTTTAAACTATTTATATTGGAAAAAACAAGTCCAGTAAAACTCCGCGAGGGTTTGGTGTGTTATTTATTTGAAATATGTCATGAAAAATGCAACATTCGCTAATTATATCAGCTAATGCACAGGTATTATTCGGTAGAGTAACCACATCCAGGGACTCAGACCAACTGGCGCTTGGCAAATTATTGTCACCGCAAATTAAAACCTTTTCATTATTAAATCTAACCAGTAAATTATCTATAGTGGAACAATGATTTTCGTAACAAATACTGTTGGAAGAAGGCGGTATATAGACTGCACCTACAATTAATGAATTATTTATCCTAACATAGAGTTCTTCTACCTGCACATTGTCCAGATTTACTTTGTATGAATGTAGACTATCTCTTACAGCAATTAGAACACCACCACCTTTAGATTTTTCACTAGTGAAACAATTACGGTCTTGTCTATATATCGTGTAATTTTGAAATGCAAGTTCTGCGTCATAGACAGAAGAATCCAGCCATGTCTCAATTAAAATTATGATATCATATGACGAGCAATTAACAGAAATAGCAATATCTGTGAGATTAGACTTCATACCACCTACATTTTGCATATAGATAGCTAGTTTTTTACTGGCGAGGATACATTGACGTTGATTCGTTGCGAGGCGTTACCACTGGAGACATTGTTGGTATTTCCAGACACAATAGTAGGACGGTTGTTAATAAATTTAATATGTGCATTTACTTCTCCACTATTTCTTCGAACTGAGAGCTCAGCGTTTAATATTTTCAGTTCATTTCGTTGAGCAACAGTATGATCTGACGACAAACTGATATTCGGATTGTTATCAATTACTAGTTTGCGATTTCTTAATATTGTAGCAGCTTGAAATTTGTTTTGAAGGATCACTTTTATGGGCCTTATTTTGTTGGATTTTTTGCCTAATCGTATAATTTTGCTAACGTTAATATTTAAGTCGGGTATACAGGATATAATTTGATTAAACTTTGACAGGTCGTTAGATTTCCTCTCATCGATATTCGTAGAGGAAGATTCAGCCACATTGTATAGTAAAATGTTTTCTGTCTTTCTTGTCTATCAATTATTTCACCAATGAGATCTTCGTTAGGGGTAGCCTTTAATTGTTCAATTTCGATTCGTAACTCCTTATTTTCTTTTTCTAAATCTACCATGCGATTACTCAAAATGGACATGTTCTCTAGAACATTAGATATGGTCGCTGAAATCTCATCCTTAAATGCAGAAAATTCATTGTGTAATAATAATTTAATTGAAGTCATAGTTACAATATCACAGTTTGAGCACGTCCATTTATCCCCATTATTTTTCTTTTCTTCTGATTTGAAATGTGCAGTATCTTTATCCGACAAATTTCGACATTTCGTATGATACCAAAAAGAACACTTTCCCGAGCATTTTATTGCAGTCGAGACGTTTTTTGGTGGGATAAATAACTTACATTGTCCGCACGTTATAGACATAATTACGGCTCAAACCCAGGGGTCTATCAGGGTGACTAACTCAAACACACAAAAAGACCACGGATCGGAAGATGCAATGAAACAATAGGATGTATAAAGTAACATACACAAGCAAATGTAAACAATGAATTAGGTTAAGCGAGAATAGGTAAATATTGTTTGCTTTCTTTTCTTTTTCCAACATTTCTATTTTATGTTTCATGGTAAGCATGTCTTTTTTAATTTCCATGTTTTCTTCTTTCAGAGATCCGCATTCGTTTTTTATTTGTATATTCTCTGCTCTTAAGTTTTTAATTTCTTCTCTATATTCTTCTGATTCTATTCTCATGTTTTTTATTTCCCTTGTCAGTTCTTGTAAGGTTTCTCCGTGTTTTTCTAATACTGCAAGTATTCTATCCATTCTATCATCTTCCTTTTTGTCTATCCTCTCTGGCTTCTTGAATGTATTTCTTGCTGTCTGCCCATTTTTTTTGTTGCTGTGAATATTGAATGTTTTGTGCGTCATTTTGTGTATATTTATTGTAATCTAACTTGTTGTAGGATCTATTACCAGTTTGTTTCATATTTTGTATTGTAAAATGGTTATCCGTAAATAAACTATATATATATATATATATATAATGTTCTTCCTCCCTTCTTCTTTTTGTTCCGTCGTCTGTGAGATAATCGTCGCTGTCCGTTTTTCCGTCGTAACTCATTTTGTGCATTGTTTATTTTTATACTATGCGGCCGAGATAAACATGCAGTCCGTTATGTTTGATACAAATACGTTATTATTTAAAATAATATTATGTATCATCAGTGGACATAAAATGTTGGGACAAATCGACATACATGTGTATGTAAAATATAAATCATGTGTAAAATATCCATCATGTTACACACTCACATACCTGTCAGCTATTATCATGTCTTATCACCGGAAGGCATTTGCGAGTCCAATAATAGATCGTGGGAAATTGAGTCCTGAAAATGTATATAAGTAGAAAACACGAAAACTTAGCGGGCCGCGTTAAAATTGAGCTGTTACGTAAGATTTCCGCACTCAGGGGGTCGAAAGTGAGGGGTTATTTTAATTTGCTCTGGACTTTGACAAATGAGTTCATTTAAATTCGAAACAGAATTCGTACAAGAAGGCCGAATTTAATAGAAAAGTTTAACTCTGCTAAGCTATTTTTCTTTTAAATATAATATTGCATAGTTCAATATGAAGAAAAAGTAAGCGCCATGATTTAATGTTTGTTGACTAATTATAACAAACATTAAATCATACTTTTTTTTCGTATTGTACTATGCGATATTATATATAAAAAAATAGTTGACTAAACGCTTTAGGATTCGACATCTAAAACGTCAGACAAAATAATCATAATACATACAGAGAGTTTTATATAACACCGAGCATTTTCATAACGAGAATTTTTCTTTTAAGTATCCATATGCATACGTTGCACATTTTCCGATGCTTGGTTTATTTAGTGAATTTAATTTGAAGCTATAAGCGACTGTTTTCCACTCCCAGGCTAAACATGAAGTAAAATTTCGAGTTTAGAAAAGCCTGAAAATTTGGTTTGGTCGCGTAGCGCGATGCGCGGAGCGGCCAAACCAAATTTTCAGGCTATTCTAAACTCGAAATTTTACTTCATGCGCCACCGGTACAAAACACTGATTCGATATAAATCTTAGCGGTGTGTTTAAAACTTCATAATATATCAGTGTTTTATATCGGTGGCGCATTAAGTAAAATTTCGAGTTTAGAAAAGCCTAAAAATTTGGTTTGGCCGCTCCGCGCTTCGCGCTACGCGACCAAACCAAATTTTCAGGCTTTTCTAAACTCGAAATTTTACTTCATGCTTAGTCTAAGAGAGGATCACACTCGTTTTAAGTTTCAAATTGAACTCTTTTAAATAAACAACGAGTATCTAAATATTTACAGCATGTACGGTGTAATTGGGACATGTATACTTGAAAGAAAAACTCATTGTATGTACAAGTTGAGGTATTAATTGCGATTGATTGGCTACAATTTGTAATGCTCATATAGGCAACTCAATATACACATAACCTAAAAATGAAAGGTGTCAAATCGTTTTGGATGTTTTAATTTGATAAATAGAATATACGAAAATGAACATTGGAAATGGTAGGTGTTACATAAAACTCTCTGTATATGTATTATAATTATTATATATAAATTCAGAGTTGGTAACCTACAATAGTTGTTTTTATTGAACATATAATATACATCTTAAAAAAGTCGCATGAATCGTCTGTCGATTAATAGTTATTCTATTACAATTTGGAACTTTATTTAAAAAACAATAAATGGTGCAGTGCAAAAATAGTAGACATTTATGTATGTGTAGTGAATTGTGAATCTGAAAAGGGCACAAGTGTAAAATAAAAGTGTTTTAATTGCAAACATTAAATATAACCTAAAATTTGGCACCAACAACAACAAAATTCTTAAATTAAAATAAATAATTAATCATCCTAGTAATATAATAATAATAATAATAAATTGTTTATTTGCATACTCAGTTTAGATACAGAACAAATACAAACTAAAACATTATACTACCGAGCAACAAAAGCGAAACTAGATCAGCTTGTGTATCAAACGCTAGTCTGATATTGCTGTTACTTCCTCTAGTTCGCATAATAATAATAATAGTAATATAAATAAATCAGAAATAATACCTTATAAATTAAAAACAAATTCTAACAATAATAAATAATAACGTAATTTTTAATATTAAACAGTAATATAGTAATTAGTACTAACAAAACGAAAACAAAAACAATAGAAAAAAATACATAGAAACAAAACAAAATTAAAAAATAATTCTTAAATAAATAGAGATGTGGATACGGATCGTAAATAAAATAGTCAATTGATTTGCTGGTGAAATAGCAACTTTTTTAAATTAGTCTTAAACGGGTAGAAGGTCGATTGTGAAAAATTATATTTATTATAATAGTTTGAGATGTTATAACTGAAACTCCTTTTATATAACTCTTTTCGGTGTGAAGGTATAGTTAGGGCGTCCTTCCGACGAACATTGATGTTATGAACATCTGATCGAAACCTCAATTTCTTATGTAAATATGGAGGAGTTTTAGTTAAAACAATTTTGTAAAACTGACAGGCAGTATGTAAGATCCTACGGTTTTTCATTATAAGCCAATTGAGTTCATTGATTTTGTAACGAATTGGTTGCCTTTTACGTATGCCAAAAATTAATCTGGCACATGCATTTTGAATTCTCTGAATACGGGATTGACACACCTCATCTATACAGGGGCCGTACACCGACTCGCCAAAGGTAAAATTAGATAGCACTAATGCCTCGCAAAGGATTATTTTGCTTTGTCTGCTTAGTATGTCTTTATTCATATAAATTGACTTCAGTGCAAAAAATGCTCGCCTGGTTATTGACGTTACATATTCTCTAAAACGGAGCTTATAGTCTAAGAGTAATCCTAAGTTTTTTACGCAATCTGAAAACGTTATCGGAGTTCCATCAAGATGAATGCTGCGTGATTGCAATATTGATTGTCTCTTCTGTTCGGCACCAAAAACTATAGCTGTGGTTTTATTAGGATTTATTTTTAGAAAATGCAATGATGAATATTTAGAAATTTTCTCAAGATCATGATTTATTTTAAGTTCAGCATTTAACACATCAGCAGCATCAAACGATAAATACAATTGGGTATCATCTGCGTATTGATGGTACTGACAATAATCGATATATGAGTTTAGCGTGCAGGTATAAATTAAGAACAAAATAGGGCCGAGGATAGAGCCTTGAGGTACACCTGATAAAATATTAGTTGCCGAAGATACACTTTGACCGCATTTAACTGTTTGCTGTCTATTTGATAGATATGAATTTATTAGTTTGCATGATGAAGTATTAAAACCAATATATTTAAGAATTGACTCAAGAAGTTTGTAGTTGACATTATCGAAGGCTTTACTGTAATCCAACAAAATAAGAATCGTTATTTTGTTATCATCAATCGCCCTTATAATGTCATCAGTAATTTTTAATAATGCAGTGGAGCAGCCATGAGAAGAACGAAATCCTGATTGTAGTTCAGGTAAAATATTAAACGACTTCAGATGATTTTGAATTTGTTTTTCTAATATTTTCTCAAACAATTTTGATAACACAGGGAGAACGCTTATAGGACGTAGATCATTAATTACAGATGGATTATTTATCTTGGGTATTGGAGTTATTATCGATTGTTTCCATGCATCGGGAAATATATTAGTAGATATACTTTCTTTAATGATGTGAGTAATATAGGGAATTAGAAAAGGGCTGCATAAGTTAATCATTTTGGAATTTATATTATCGCTACCATATTGTGAAGGTTTAAGTTTACTTAAAGTAATTGCCACCTCATCTTCAGTAATTGTTGAAAAACAAAATTTGTTTCTATATCCATCATTCGTAGTAGCATTATAGAAATTTAAAATGTCTGGATTCGGATTAGATTGTTGAGTGTTTTGAGAAATATAGTTATTTATTTCATTTGCGTTAGCTAAATGCTGAGGAATCGTATTAGCGTTTTTACTGTAAACGCCAATTTTTCTCAAATCACTCCACAGTTGCTTTTTATTGGACTTATATATGTGTACTCTATATTCCAAAAATGCCTTTTTCTCAACACGAATAGCTGTGGTGGTAATATTCCTGAGACACTTGTAATAATTTAGGTCTACTTGGCTTTTCGTCCGTTTATATTTATTTAAAGCCCTATCTCTAGTTTTTATCATCTCTTTTATATTATAAATAATCCACGGTTTTGGAGTGAAACTGCGTCTAATAGTTTTAATTTTCATGCTCCCTGAATATTAAATAAGTTTATAATATTATGATTTAAAAAAGTCAATTTTTCATTTACATCATTCATATCATATATTAAAAACCAAGGAATAGCGTACATATCAGCAATAAAGTCGTCATAAATAAAGTTTTTAAAGTCACGAACATTTATCGTGTTATCAATCAATCAATTATAACAATACGTGTATAGGCTGATTTATGTAGTGAGTAACCGCTCGACCCGAACATTGAACAAATCTGAAAACTCCGGTTCGAGCCCAGTGTAAATCATTTTTATAATTTTAATTTGATTTACTTATTTCAAATTGTTTCGCCTATATCAATTGAGAGGAAAATGCCAGCAGATAATAATAATATATGCGCAGGAACGTGTGGCAAGCAAGTGGGGAGAGGAAATACCTGCGAACATTGCAAAAGACCCTGTCATCAAGGATGCCTAAAAAATCACTCTTGCTTCACTGATAAGGAAACGCAAGACAATCCATCATACGAGGTTCTGAAAAATGAGAATAATCTGCTAAAGGTTATTATAAGAAATGGAGCATAAGAACAAAATATTACTAGAAAACAGCAAATTATATAAAGACAAAATTAATTCATTGGAAAAAACGATTAATAAATTAAGTTCAATAAATGATGATTTTTTTATTAAATCAAACTGTAAACGAGCCGCGTGTACATAACATCGGAAATACAAATTTGAAAGTAAATTTTACTCAACAAAAAATGAGAACGAAAATGAAATTATTCTCATAGAATCTGCAGAGGAAACGCAAGGTCAACAAGCGAAATCTAATCAAGAGCATCGGCGTGTACCAAACAACAAAAGCATTCCCAGATAACAAAACGCAATTAGTCGATCGGCCAAAGGAAACACCGGACACATTAAAGGAGCAGTACGATTTGGTTTCGCGCATGCTTATTATTTTGATCCTAGTGTAACAGAAACAGAAATAAGCGATTATCTAAATTCCATAGGATTCAGCATCGTAAAATGTGAACAATTAAATTCAAAGTATCCTGAAGAGTACTCATCTTTCAAAATTGGAGTACCAACCAACGAATTTGAAAGGTTAAAAAACCCAGAAATCTGGCCAGAAAACGTCAAAATAAATAATTTTTTACACCGCCTTGCAAAACCTCATGTGACATCTTAAAACTACTAGTTCTTAATTCACAATCACTAAGAAATATTTGTCTAGAACTTGAAGCAATTACTACTGATAAAAACATTTCATGTATCTTAATAAATGAACACTGGTTATCTAAAGATGAATGTTCCGTATCTAAAGTGAATACTTTGTCGGCAAAAGCATTTTATGCCAGGACATCTTGCAACTACGGTGGTACATTAATATATGCAACAAATGATATAACTACAAAACATTTTAATGACATCACAGACAAAGTTTCCACAGAAAAATCTTGTGAATTGTGTTCAATTTACAGCGCTCAGTACAATTTGTTAATAATTTGTATTTATAGGCCGCCCTCGGGCGATTTTAACTTATTTTTAAACACATTAATGTCATTCTTGGATAAATTTCAAAACAAAACGTATAATATAATATTAGGCGGAGATTTTAATATTCATTTCAATGCACAGGATATGCGTGAAAAATATTTAGAAGATTGTATGCGTACCTATTGTCTCAAAAAATGTGTATACGCTAACACAAGAAATCAGAACTGTCTGGATAACATTTTCACAAACATAGATACTGATTTTTTGCATATTGAAATTGTAAATACTGGAATGTCAGACCATTTAGGAATAATATTAGAAGTAAAACTGCCGGAAGCAATGCATATTAATAGCAACATTCAATTTAGACCAATAACCGAAATAGGCAAGTACTCCTTTTATAATCTTATTAGTGGCACAAACTGGGATTTTGTAAACGATAATACAATGGATGTTCATGGTAAGTGGGACATGTTTCATCGTACCTTATGCGAATATGTCAATAAATCTTTTCCAATAAAAACAGTAAAAACAAACAGGAATAATACCAAAGTTGCAAATTGGTTTAATGATGAACTCCGACAAATGCGCGAGACCCTAAAATTTTTGAACGAATGGTATAAACAATATCCCGGCATAAACACCAAAATCACGAGAGACGACTACAGGAAGAAATATAGAAATGCAATATCTCAAAGGATCATCAATACAAATAACAACTTTATAAATTCTGCAAAAAATAAACAACGGGCAGCCTGGAAAATCGCTCATAGACCCATAAATAAATCACAAGCCGAATGCGAAATAACATGTGATGAATTCAATAATTTCTTTGTTAATATTGCTGATGATCTCTCAAAAAATAATTATTCGATAGCCCAAAATATACGACCAACAAATATACAAGCCAACACATTTGAATTTATAGAGACAACTAATATAAAGGTGCTTGATATAATAGCAACATTAAAAAATAGTCAAAGCTCTGATGTATACGGAATAACTGTAGAAATGATAAAAACAATTAAATATTTAATAGCTACACCCTTAACATCGCTCATTAATAACATTATAAAATCAGCAATATTCCCAAATACTCTTAAGACTGCTAAAGTAATTCCCATCCAAGAAAAAGGTAATAAAAATGACAAAAATAATTATCGACCGATATCATTACTTCCTATACTGTCAAAAATAGTCGAAAAGACCAAGTAATTGAACATATTGAATCACAAAACCTCTTTCACATGGATCAATTTGGATTTAGAACGGGCCAAAGTACTAGTGATGCCTTGGTTTCAATAACAGACATCATAAATCAAGCATACGAGAACAAAGAGTTTTGTGTGGGATCATTCATTGATCTTACAAAGGCCTTTGATTGCGTATCGCATAAGATATTGCTCTCTAAATTAAAAATGTATGGCTTTAACAACCAAAGTGTACGTCTAATGAAATCATATTTTGAAGAACGTCAACAAATAGTGGCACTAAAGCAAGAGAGATCCAGTATATTAAACCTAAAAGCTGGTGTTCCGCAAGGCTCTGTCCTAGGTCCAATATTTTTTATTATGTATGTTAATGATTTTCCACAATATATAAAACAATCAAAAACCATTTTATTTGCGGATGATACTACAATTTTAAACCGTGCAACGGCATTAGAAAACGCGCAGTTGCTAAACAATGAAGCGATGGCTACTGTTTCAAGGTGGTGTGAGGAAAATTCCCTTTTATTGAACGACACCAAAACAAACACAATTGTATTCACTTTAAAATCACATAATGCAACAGAACCACACGATTTCTTGGCGTGCAGTTAGACTCAAAATTACTTTTTGATGAACATGGTGAAACTTTGGCAAAAACATTATCAAAAAATATATATTGTATTCGAGGGATGTCAAAGAGGGTCGGTCACACCCAGTTAATAACTGCATACCATTCGCTATTTGAGTCCAGAATTAGGTACGGTATAATAATATGGGGTCACTCATACTCCAGGCATCGCATATTTGGCCTGCAGCGTCAGGTAATGCGTATAATTGCCGGTATTCCATATACTGGTGACTGTAAAGACACCTTTATATGTGAAAATATTCTAACTTTTCCGGCACTATATATTTTTGAATGCCTGGTATATGTGAGATCCCACATACATGAATACTCCACATTACAGCATACCTATACCACAAGAACTAAATCTAACCTGGCGTATAAACACCACCGGTTGGAAAAAACGAGAAACGGCCCCAATTACTATGGAGTCATTTTTTTCAATAAATTGTCCGAGGAAACTAGACATCTAGAAATAAATTCATTTAAAAAATACATTAAGAAATTTTTAATTAAAATGGCGCCTTACTGCATCAACGAATTCACACAATATAGTGATATAGTTTAAAGGAGTATTTAGGCCGAGTGAATGTTGCTCTGAACAAGTTGATTGTTGCTTTTAATAATTAAGTTAGGGAATTACATATGTGCTCTAAATCTTATTGATAACATAATTAGTCTAATTTGTTTATTGTTTATTTCTTTTGTATTTGTTTGTCGACGTGTGTAAAACTGTATTGTTATAAGACACAAATAAATATTATTATTATTATTATTATTATCTTTCGAGACTTATATCGTATGTTCAATTAAAAACACCTCTAAAGTGCCATGATTTATTCTTTCTTAAAATTAAGGTTGGATACACGGTTCAGGAATTGACATATAAAACGTTAGGCATAATAATTACAATGTATAATTTCAGAGTTGCCAACCCACAATATTTTCCATGGCACTCTAAAGGTTTTTTTGTTATTGAACATACGATATGTGTGCTTGGAATATTTTACATTTTTTAATCAACAAGTGATAAAAGTTTAATTACTGGTTTTGTTAAAAAAAATGTCCTGTTTAATTAAGTTTTGCGTAATAAATATAGCGGTGTTAATGAAGTTTAATTTTGTATGTAAACGTTTTTCCTGCAACCGTGAAAGGTTTTTGTTTGCGGATCTAATTTTCTGGTCCGGGTTTTCCGACGTTGCAGAAAAATGATGAAAAATCCTCCATTGTTTTTACGTTGACAAATTCCCGCCGCTGATGTAAATTAAAGTATTTCGTTAAATTAATTCCGCACAGAAACAAATAAGTGCAATTTTAATAAATAAGACATTATTAAAATCACATTTATTTTATATGTTTAGTAAATTTCTCACTTAACCCGTTGTGAAACATTTTTGAATCTAATTCTGGATATTTAAGAGGAAGTCGACCGCTCTCTAAACGTATAAAACTAAGCATACTGCCGTTTTAATTACATCCTTGTTTAGGGATGAAATAATTTGAAACAATAGGCATACTTTAAGGAAAGTGGAATCTTAATGCATGTCTTAATAAAATATTTCCCACTTTGACCGTTCTTTTATAAAAAAATATCAAACATTGTTAATCTAGCGCAATCGCATCTTCAATATAATTTTTTCTGCAACATTTATAAAAAATATTGGGAAACTAAATCAGTCACATTGTAGAAGAATTCTTTTTGGCAAATTTTAATTTATTCCAATTATTTCTATCGTACAATAAATTCACTGGGATGTCGCGCGATATTGAAGTTTCAGAAAATTTGAAAAACTGTTTTACGCACGACATCCTAGTGACTATATTTAACCAAATAAATAAATGAAAAAAATCACATATCTTTGCAAAGGAATTATCTACAATGTGACTGATTTAGTTTTTCAATATTTTTTATAGATATTGCAGACAAAAATAAAATTAGGAACGCGATTTCGCTAGTTTACCAATGTTTGATATTATTTTATGAAATGACGGTAAAAGTAGAAAATATTTTATTAAGACGGGCTTAAAGATTGTACGTTCCTTGGAGTATACCTATTTTTTCAAAATATTTCATCCCTAAACAAGGATGTAATTAGGACGGCATTATGCTTAGTTTTATACGTTTAGAGAACGGTTGACTTCCTCTTAATTAAAACACTTGGTTTGTACAAAATAAAATTCAAATTCCAAACTATTTGAATTCGAGAAAATAAGCTTACGCTTCTTATAGTTTGCACACTTTAAACATAATATATAAAATGACGAAAAAACTATTCGTGAAAATGCAAACAGTGTCTTAATTAATAAGACAATTTAAGACGATAAATATCCATTGAAACAACTACTTCCCGTGCTAATACACCTCCGGATATTGAATTATACAATGAAATATTTAAATCAAAATAAATAAGATTTTAAATATTTCATTGTATAATTCAATATCCGGAGGTGTATTTGCACGGGAAGTAGTTGTTTCAATGGATATTTATCGTCTTAGATTGTCTTATTAATTAAGACACTTTTTGCATTTTCACGAATAGTTATTTCGTAATTTTATATATTATACTTGGTTTGTTTCATTGATTTATATTTTCTCCGACTAGTTTCGACTATTGGTCATCTTCAAGGAGGAATGTACAAAAATATGTAAGCTATCTATTTACTTATAAATTCGAATTGTTTATTTTAATACACAGGAAATCATTATTCAATTTTACAGACACACTCCGACACGACACAACGAGTTAGTTTGATAATGGCTCGCTGTTGAGCCGAAACCAGTCGCAGTTTAAAATAAAAAGTGAATACAAAAAAGTAACCAGTGTTAATTATTTAAATATTTACAATGTTTCACAAAGTAACCGCTTCCACGACAAGATATTCAATATTGATAATGAAGGTTTAAATTAAATTACACTTGGTTTGTTTCACGATTTTTTACTTTACTATTTACTCGACTAGTTTCGCGTTTTACAGCATTATCAGGAGGAAACAAACTAAGTGTATTTTAATTTAAACCTTCATTATCAATATTTAAAAATGTTTCACCAAGTGATAAGTGAGAAAATTATTCAAGAAATAAAAGATATTCAATTTTAGATTACAATTATTGTGTGATTTTAATTACGAGTAGTATACATTATCCCAACAATACAATAATATAAATAATCTTGCTTTATATCACTAAGAAAAATCTGCTGAGTATTTATTAATATCACAAATGTAAATAACGTGTAGTTGAAGATAAAAAATCCAATTAATTAATGAGTAAAAAGGGGAAACCCCGCTACGGAAGCAATTAATTAAATCGCCCAAATTGCCCTTTTTTAACAAGGCGTTAAGTAAAGTAAATTAGGTTTTAATGTTTTTTTTTTACATAAAGAAAACTTAATTACAGGGTTTTTCTATTGCATTTTACTTTTCATCAAATGAGATTCATTATATCCGTAATCTTTCACCTTGTCAAATATAATATATAAACCGATGAGAAGTTGGCCACGACTTTCCAGCCACGGATTTTGGCGCCTCCACTATCGCCCGATTTTCAATGAATAATAAATTATTATCAATTGGCTGAAACCACAACATATTTTTGGCACAATTGAATTCCTGAACAGCTAGGAAAAAATACAAATAATCTATTTACAGTTTATATATAAAATTACGAAAAAAACTATTCGTGAAAATGCAAAAAATGTCTTAATTAATAAGACAACTCAAGACGATAAATATCCATTGAAACAACTACTTCCCGTGCAAATACACCTCCGGATATTGAATTATACAATGAAATATTATATTATGTATTATATTTACAGTGTGCAATCTATAAGAAGCGTAAGCTTATTTTCTCGAATTCAAATAGTTTTGAATTTAAATTTATCTTGTTTGTCAAATATAAGTCAAAAGATTTCCCCATTTACGAAATGAGTTTCACTATATACCAAATACTTTTATATTTTTCTGCACATTTTTGCAGTAACAATCCCACTGAGCAATCACATCCTAGTAATGTATCATCAACATTAAAACAACGTTTAATGTTGCGACAATGTTAATATAACGTTATTTGTTTGTTTTTAATGTATCATCATCATTAAAACAACGTTTAATGTTGCGACAATGTTATCTAACGTTATTTGTTTGTTTTTTTGCTCAGTGGGATAACTTGCTTCTGGAAATATTTTATTTGTGTTTATACATGCAGGCAGTTTTTCTTTTAAGTATACGTATTCCAAATTCAGCCTATTTTCTATAAATCTTTAGATATTCCTTGTTTTTTTTTAAAGTATAATTTGAAGCTTTAAACGAGGGTTTGCACTCCTAGACTAAGCTTGAAGGAAAATTTCGAGTTTAGAAAAGCCCCGTGAAAATTTGTCGAGGGTCGCACAGCGACCCGAGACAAATTTTCTGGGCTTTTCTAAACTCGAAATTTTACTTCATGCGCCACGCGTCTAAAACACTAAAATATTGTGAAATTTATGTATATTTGAACCTCACTTGGAATCAGTGTTTATACGCGTGGCGCATGAAGTAAAATTTCGAGTTTAGAAAAGCCCAGAAAATTTGTCTCGGGTCGCTGCGCGACCCTCGACAAATTTTCACGGGGCTTTTCTAAACTCGAAATTTTACTTCATACTTAGTCTGGGAGTGGAAAACACTCGTTTAAAGCTTCAAATTGAACTTAAAAAAAACAACAAATGTCAAAAAATGTACAGCTTATGCATATGTTTACCTAAAAGAAAAATTTACTCTATGTAACAATACTTACACTAGCATCCATTCTCTTTACAAGGAGTCCTCTTAGTTTATTGCTAGGATGGATTTTTTGACGAACTGCAGCGATTTTGCTGAGAAGTGAAATGTAATTGACAAACTGTGATAAGGTTTTGACATATAGGGAAATATAGTGGTATATAGGGAAATGCATTTGATAAATATATTTGAGATAAAAGGATACATATTCGATATAAAGTGAAATGCAACAGAAAAACTCTGTAATTATAATGACGGACATTAAAACAAAAATGTGTTTCTGTTTTCAGCTGGAAGAATTATTATTATTATTGTTTTTTGCTCAGTGGGATAACTTGCTTCTGGAAATATTTTATTTGTGTTTATACATGCAGGGAGTTTTTCTTTTAAGTATACGTATTCCAAATTCAGCCTATTTTCTGTAAATCTTTAGATATTCCCTGTTTTTTTTTAAGTATAATTTGAAGCTTTAAACGAGGGTTTGCACTCCTAGACTAAGCTTGAAGTAAAATTTCGAGTTTAGAAAAGCCCCGTTAAATTTTGTCTCGGGTCGCGCAGCGACCCGAGACAAATTTTTTGGGCTTTTCTAAACTCGAAATTTTACTTCATGCGCCACGCGTATAAAACACTAAAATATTGTGAAATTTATGTATATTTGAACCTCACTTGGAATCAGTGTTTTATACGCGTGGCGCATGAAGTAAAATTTCGAGTTTAGAAAAGCCCAGAAAATTTGTCTCGGGTCGCTGCGCGACCCTCGACAAATTTTCACGGGGCTTTTCTAAACTCGAAATTTTACTTCATACTTAGTCTGGGAGTGGAAAACACTCGTTTAAAGCTTCAAATTGAACTTAAAAAAAACAAATGTCAAAAAATGTACAGCTTATGCATATGTTTATCTAAAAGAAAAATTTACTCTATGTAACACTACTTACACTAGCACCCATTCTCTGGACAAGGAGTCCTCTTAGTTTATTGCTAGGATGCATTTTTTGACGAACTGCAGCGATTTTGCTGAGAAGTGAAATGTAATTGACAAACTGTGATAAGGTTTCGACATATAAGAGGAATATAGTGGTATATAGCGAAATGCATTTGATAAAGGGGAAATATATTTGAGATAAAGGGATATATATTCGATATAAAGTGAAATGCAACAGAAAAACTCTGTAATTATAACGACGGACATTAAAACAAAAATGTGTTTCTGTTTTCAGCTAGAAGAAAACAAATTTATATTAAAAATTAGGAATTATAACCATTGTAGTATTCTAAAGTAAAATGATTTAAATTCACATTACATAAAATAAAAATTAAACCATCCCAAAATACCAATTCGGATTCATCCCCAAAAAATCAACCATACTACCTCTTTCTATTTTAACCTTCAATATACAAACCATGCACCTAGAAGGTAAAAAAACATGTATCGCTTTTCTTGATATAACTAAAGCTTTTGACACGGTTTGGCATATTGGCCTCCTATGCAAGTCTTACATCCTTAACATCTCAAAGCATCTAATAATCCTTATTTACCATTTCCTAACAAATAGATCCTGTATAGTAAGAATCTGCCAAACGATATCTCGCACCGACAAAATAACTTCCATATTCTAATACCTCCTGCTCAGATTCAATCCATCATAAAACACGCAAATCTGAAGCTCCCATCCAATCTACAAATACTATGGGCACCTATCATAAATGTGCAAAGCAAGCAGGATAGCAACACAATACACATTTAGGGGCACTTCCTTATTGTGGATACATCACAGTTCACAATAATGAAAGCAACAGCGACACCATGTCGAATTCATAAAACATACTACGAGGCGCTGGATATAGGATATTGTAGTTGACTACAATCAACAATTCTACTTCCATTTGCAACAACAACTCTACTTCCATTTGCAAGAAACAGAATTTTCGGCTTGCAGAACACTGACACGACACAAGTATGTCTGCGCACCCACCCAAATCATGGACATCGAGACACATCCCGAATGCATCATCAGTCAAATATTCGACCGAGATGACAAGATACTTTGCAGAACAAGAAATTTTCCATTACATTCAATTACATGGAAGCAACTACATATGTCAAACACATGGCTATTTATCACACCATCACCCATCAAAATAGCCATATCCTGCAATGGTGCACGAGAGGATGTTCAACTTAGCAACACGGGAGTAATCCAAATAACCCAGGATTGTATCATACACACACAACATGTGATGTTACCGCCAAACCAGATTTATTCCAAAGCAATACTGGCCACCTATTCAAAGAAGGCTAACGTTTCACTTATAAGTGGACAAACAGTACCACCTATAAAACCAATTTCATTCAAATCTATTCTACGATCATAGAACAATAAGATGGCAACTGACATAATCAACAAAGAAGAGGAACTTTCAAACATCAACTGGAACACACATCAGATACCACTCGTCCTGGACCAGTGCTGTAACAACCATAGGCATATTTGGCGTATTAGGACTAGGAGTCGCAATCATTCGGCACATCTGGAATAAGTAGCAAAGTGGCGAAACCTTACCGGCTGGACATCCAGAAGAACTTCAAATGGTTCCAAGTCCAGCTTCCAGAGCACCTCCAGAATACTGTACAGTCCAGAGGACACCAAAAAATGTCAACCCACACCCACGTCCAAGGAACTTATCACCGACAGAGTCCATCCAACTACGACCACTGGTATCCCACATTCCCGGCGGGCAGAATGTCTAATCTCTAAGATTAGACATACATTTAATTATTAATTATTCCTTTGCGATTGCATCATTCGTTCAATAATGCAATCACAACATAACACAATTCCGGACAATTACCTGATGCCCCACTTACGCAAAAATGCAACAACAACAGCAACAACTTCTGCAACTCAGCGGTGGACTCGTGGACTTTGTGACCATCGGCGTCCCAAATCGCCGGGCCAACTCTACCAGTCAGCACCAACATCAAATATAAGTACCTGCAAGACGGCCCACTGACCAGAGTTATTTAGACTCTCAAATTGATAACAACCATGTCATGTATTTAAGTTATTATGTTACAATATATACCTATTTTAAATCCACTACTCTACCCTGAACTATTACACCCCCTTATACAAGGTCTCCTGCAAGGCTATCCGCTATTCCCACTCCTTTATAATATATATTGCTATGACATTGTAACGTTCCGTTTTTATTTTTTCGTTTAAATTATTTAAAGGCCAAAGTATTGCTACGACTCTGATTTAAAATTAGGAATTTGTGTTTTCGCGATATCGAGAGCGCGCAGGTTTTTTTGTCCTGGGGGACGAGATCAGAGGAGGGGTGATCGGGCGGGCGAGCTGAGCGAACGTGTGTGCCAGGTAAAGCGATTTGACTTTATTATTCCACTTTGATGAGAAAGATTCATTATTAGCGATCGCTCAACTTATTGAATTTATGAATGAAATTGCGCTGAGTGCGCTATTTAACTAGATTTATCAAGAACGACGGCGGATGACACACACGGCGCTCAGCCGCACGGTTTGTGGTGAATGTCCGAGTTTTATTTTTTTCCTTGTGTAGTTGTTATGTTGAGCTAGCTGTCTGTACGATATATGTACCTTTTCATGCTCTTCGCGTAAAGATCGCGAAACTGTGACGCAGTAGCCACTTAGGACCTCATAAGTAAATTGATACTGCCTTTAACTTACACCGTAGCACATCCGATAAACCCAACCTTATGGATCCAAAACGGGCCGTCGGCGTCCAAGAGAAGGACGGAAGCTAGGCCGGAAGTAAACCTTCGACGTGTCTGCTAGTTGCCTAAATCGCTGAAAACCTGAACACCAGCCTCCCAAAACTATCATCAGCCTGGAGGGCACTGCATACTAATGCCGCATGCCGATTTCGCTTACCGCTTACCGCCTGCTACTGTAGGTTGAAGCAGTTCAGGGGCGCAGGAGAACCATAATCTGGTGAGGCAACGCTTTCTTATTTCCGACGGACGGGCCAATGACTCTCCGAAGTCTACGTTGCAAGGCGTATCAAATCATTCATTTTTATGATTATTGGGTGGCTACCTATTTGTGAATTATTTCCCTAAATACTAATTTAACCTATTTCATACTTCCATTCGTTTTTGTTTTTTATTAATTTATTATTGAATCTAAAAGCAATATATAGAATTGTTAAAGTTTCCTGTAAGCTTCGTTAACTAACTGGACCAAACTACTAATTAACAGTAACCCCTTTCTGCCACTTGGTGGCTGGCGCCCAATTGATGCTGAAGTAAGAAAATAAACGAACTACGACCCAGCGCCGCAATAAGTTAACCTAGCCGTGAGCAATTGTGAAGGCGAACGTCACAACATATTCAATCCCAAGCCTTCCTACTTCAATCCAATGAAGCACGCCCTCCTCTTCGCTGACGATACGACCCTTATCTCCCACGCTTCAACAATCCCAAAATCTCCTTTTAAACTCTCTTAATTCCAAAAAAATGGTGCAATAAATGGCAAATACACCCCCCTACCTCTACAACAAGATTGTTTATCGGTCTGATGTCCACAATATCAATTTGAGGTTTAGAGGAACCATCTCACCTCCTAAATTCAAAACCACCTTTTTTAAGAGATGTTTTAAATACAATATATACAACATTTTTAATAAAATTCCCTCTAACCTCAAACAACTGTCACCCTTTATTTTTAAAAAAGCCATGTCCCGACAAATTAGATCTAAAATTCTAGGTATCTGATTTGATTGGAGTTTTTTTTGTTGTCTATTTTCTCAGTTAATTAAAGTTGTATCTTTTGTTTGTTCATTTAATTTTTAAGACTTATTATTATAACTATGTACTCATCTATGGATTATCTTTTTTACCGAAGCAGGTTAAGTGGAAGAGCAACTAAAGTCACACAGACTAGTTGAACTTCGCCTGCACTACTGTATGTTATTCTCTTTTGTAATATTCCTGAATTTTTGAATAAAGACAATTTATTATTATTATTATTATTATACAATTAAATCCTTCCAAAACCAAATTATTCATCCCTTACCATAAAATCACTCCACGATATCCTACAATAATAATCAACAACACCACTATTCTTCCATCCTATTCCTGTAAATATCTAGGCATCGAATTTAATTCAAAACTTTCCTTCCTCCCACATACCAAATCCATTAAAACCAAAATGAAAACAAGGGCTAGGCATTTCCGATCTTTAACGTATAAACAAGAAGGAATTTCCATAAAAACAGCAGATAAAATATACAAATCGATATGCCGGCCCTTGTTAGATTACGGTGCAGTTTTATTCCTTCACATCCGTCCTTCAATTTTACACCATATCCAAGTCGCCGAAAGATCAGCCCTACGAATCCTCACAAAACTCAGACACCCAATGAATCCTCTCCATAATCCCCATCAAACATCATCCTCTACGAAACTACTCAAGTAACACCAATCTCCCAACGCATATTAACCCTCAGCGAAAAATTCGCTGCCAATACCTATAACCTAAAACTCCTAAACAAATTCTGTATTCCTAGAAACCTAAATATCCATTCCAAATACAAACATCCTACTTTCAGTATACATCAATTCATCAGATAGGGCAGGTGGTGGCCGAGCGGTAACGTCGCCGGTCTGTATCGCTCGGCGAGCCACAATTCGGGTTCAATTCCCGTGCACGGCGAGATTTTATTTAAATATAATTTCTCGTCGTGACCCTGGGTGTGGTGCGAATGTGTTGTGACGTCCAAATATCTGTTAAATTTATATACTAGTATTAGTTAAAAACTGAATGATAATTAAAATAAACATTGATGCTGGCTAATAGTTATATAACTAAGGTCAGGCAAAAGCCAAACCCCCCAAAAAAAAAAACATCAATTCAATTGTACCGTTCATCAAGACAGTTCACAAGCCTAACATTCTATCACATTGTTTTAAATAAAATAAATTCTAGACAGGGTAGAAAGACCTCTTCGATTTCTCGATGAAACGTTTCCGGACTCCTGGATTGGTCGTGGGGGTCCTGTGAGGTGGCCGCCAAGATCACCAGACCTCACTCCCCTTGACTTCTTCCTTTGGGGCCATATCAAAGACGAGGTTTACAGGACGGTACCAACTACTGTCGAGGATATGAGGGAGAGAATCCGCGCGGCTTTCCGCGGTATATCACCAGAAGTCCTTAGGGCAGTGTCTAGAGCCTGTGAGTCGAAGTTGCGGTTATGCCTCCAGCAGGAAGGTCGTCATTTCGAACATTTAGTTTAAGTTGTTAAATTTTCTTTATCTGCATTTTTCATATCATGTTGAATAAATGGGTACATACTATTATGTTGACCGTATTTGTGTTTTTGTTTTCTCATGGCACTCTTGGGAACGGAAAACGTTTCCCGACATTTGCGATGAAATTCTTTTTTTCTCCGAAATTTTGTTATGCAATGTGTAATTTTTTTTGTACCAATGAAAAATTTAGAGTTTTGGCTGTACAACGCCGTAATTTTTTTAGGGGGGTGCCGTTTGAAATTTTCGAAAAAAATGACAACATGCGAAGTTCAATCAAAAATTATTTTTTTTCCATAAATTACCCGAAAAAAAATTATGTGAAGGTATACGAGGTCTTAACCTGTACCTCAATTTAAAATTTAGGCGCCGGCGTCAATTAGTTTCTCTACAAAACAATCTCAAAAATGGGGCGCAATTTTGAAAGAAGGGGTTATAACAGCGAAACCGCTAAAGTGAAGGGTATAACATGTTGGATAAAAAAATAAGTACTCTTCGAGCACTTTCCAAATCTGCAATAAAAAATAGGGCATTCCATTAAAAAAAAACATAAGTTTGGTACGCCACTGGAGTACGGCACGCCACTGATGATTAGAAATATTTTTGAAACATAGCGACGGTAATTATGCACCACTTTGCTCTTAGATTTTTTTTTCGATAGCTTTTATCGTAAAGGAGCTATGGTCCGAGGCGTCTTAAGTGCCACACCCGGTATATGTATTATAAAATTTTACTATAATTGTCTGAATAAAGATGTTCATATATAAAAATTAAACAATATATAAATTTAGTTTACACTAAAATTCGAAATAAAGAAAATCAATAAAATAGCCCCAATCGATCGATTCAAGTTTTAGGGTAAACCAGGAACGTGAATTGTTTTTTTTTTCTCGACCCTTGAAACATTGTATAAAATGAATGGTGCGTGTAAAACAGGCCCCCAGTGTACACTTTACTGCGTATGTGGTCATCCCTTAGATAAGCCAATATGCCCTACAAATACAAAACCCTTTATGTTCAACAGTTATGTGCTAGGAAACATAGTGCTGCTTTCTGTTTATGTAATTATTAAATTGGCAAAATGCAAATAGTTGTAATGTTAATTTAATATAGAGGGATTTTTTTTGTTTTAAGTACCTGTATAAATGTGTACTCTTTAAAGGTTCAATATGAAGTTTCGAGCGAGTATTTCCAATCCCAGGCTAAGCATGAAGTAAAATTTCGAGTTTAGAAAAGCCTGAAAATTTGGTTTGGTCGCGTAGCGCGAAGCGCGGAGCGGCCAAACCAAATTTTCAGGCTTTTCTAAACTCGAAATTTTACTTCATGCGCCACCGGTACAAAACACTGATTCAATGAAAAGTTCAGCAGTGTGTTTTAAACTTCGTAATATGTCAGTGTTTTGTACCGGTGGCGCATGAAGTAAAATTTCGAGTTTAGAAAAGCCTGAAAATTTGGTTTGGCCGCTCCGCGCTTCGCGCTACGCGACCAAACCAAATTTTCAGGCTTTTCTAAACTCGAAATTTTACTTCATGCGCCACGCGTACTAAACACTGATTTATTCCGAAATTCAAAAACAAATAATTAATCTTTTATTACCTCCAAGTAACTGATAGTCTAATTAAATTTGTGCAATAGAAGTGAAAATTGAACAATGTGTATATTTTGATTTAAAAAATACTTTCTTCAATTAATGTTTCATCTGGCACTTCGTAAAACATATTAAAACATGTTAAGTTATTTAAATTAAAACAAACCGAAACTAGTCGGAATAAAGATTTAATTTATGAAACAATACCAAGTGTTTATAATTTAAATAACTAAATATATTAAAAAATACACTTAATATTTCTTATCCAGTTCTATGTCACTTTACTTTTGTGATTGTGATTGAATAATTACCCTGTAATTGAGGCTAATTACAGGGTAATTATTATCAATCTAACTGTTCTAATTCCGAGTGGTATGATAAACTTAAGTATTTTGTTTTTATCAAAATTTTAAATGCGTCACGAAATGAACGCCTCCAAGACAAAAAAGTATTTTTGTTAACGCATCTTTTAGGGCCAGTTGCAACAAACACGTTAAACCGGTTCAGCTCTGAACTTGAGTTCAAAGTGATAGTAGAACAATAGGAACTGTCATCTTGAACTCAAGTTCAGCTTGAACCTGAGTTCAACATTTCTAGTGCCTTGGAAATTGGTGGTAGCGATAGCTGCATAAGTTGCGAATTAAATTATGAAATTATGATATTTTAAAATCCGTATAAGTTTGTATCCTCAATAACACAATTGCATTTTTAATATTTGAGTGCAAGTTAATACCTTTCAGGCGCAATATATTTTGTTTGAAAACATAGCAAGCACTTAAACTCAGAGTGTATATACAGGACTATTTTAAATGAAGGAACAGATTTCAAACATTAGTTTCTTCCAAACTACAAAAGATAGAAACACAATTTCAACATTCCTGGAAAGGGAAAAGTTCACATTTTTATGCATTCAATATTAGCACCATGTATTACCCGTTCTTTGATTTTTTTGGGCTCCTTTCGAAATACGACATTTTCATTTGATGTGCGTGAACGTCCCGTGCTTTTTTATTTACAGATGCAACCATCGATGCCACTGGTATATCTGCTTATGACGGGGGGGTTGTTTATTAAACTTGCCTTTAAACTTCAATAATGGACTCTAGTTTTGCTGATTGCATCACACAAAATGCTTTTTCTTGTTGTGTAACCATTTTACTACAGACAATTAACATGACAAGCAACAGCGCCAATGCGGCCATGGTTGGAACTT
The DNA here is from genome assembly GCA_932526585.2 of Philonthus cognatus. Lineage (NCBI taxonomy): Eukaryota > Metazoa > Arthropoda > Insecta > Coleoptera > Staphylinidae > Philonthus > Philonthus cognatus. Next base: position 10,364,740 of record OW052252.1, on the reverse strand, counting down.
CTGCCTAAACTGCTCAAATTTTAAACTTTCGTCTGTCCAGGAACGTTGGAATTATGGTTCTACCTTTTGTGGTTTGGAAGAAATAAATGTTTGAAATCTGATCCTTAATTTTTAATAGCCGTGTATATTTTAAAATTTATTTAATATAGAGTCAATTATAAACTATAACTATAGTAGAATTCACGAGAGATGTCTCATGATTACAGATTTTAAATCTACGATACAACTTTGCGCTATTTTCATACTAACATTATTTCTGTTACTTTTGTAGCATCAATTGCAATTTATGCTAAACTCTTCTAATTCGAGGATTTATGTTATTATAGTTATTTTTATTTGAACTTAAATGTCACAGGACATCTCTTGTGAACTGGACTATATCTTGATTTAACATAAAGAAAAATTGAGGTTGTCAATAGTTTGCAGAATATTTACAAAATATAAAAACGAACTAAAATTAATGTCGACTGACATTGAAATAGCAAATATTGGAAATGTACCCACGTTCGTAAACGCGGTGCGAAGCGAAGTAATTGACATTACACTTGCCTCTCGCAAGGCAAGTGAACTGATAAAACTTTGGCATGTGTCTGATGAACCATCATTATCAGACCATAGATATATACGATTCGATATCGAATCAGAAAAACCAACGGAAACCCAAAACAGAAACCCGAGGAGAACTGACTGGGACCTGTACAATGAGGTACTAGCCAGCCGAATCGGGGACTGTCCAACAGGAGCGAGAACAACGCATGAGCTGGAGTTCATGGTGCAAAGCATCACGGACTCCATCAATACGGCGTTTGAAGCAAGCTGCCCAAGAACTACCAAACCCACTTCCACCAGGGTCACCTGGTGGAACAGGGATCTTGATAGGGCAAAGGCATGCACCAGAAGGCTATTCAACATAGCCAAGAGAAACGGTGAATGGGCGCAGTACAAAACGGCCCTCACGGCATATAACAATGCCATCAAAAAAGCCAAGAGAGACTCTTGGCAAAAATTCTGTGGGGACATAGAAAGTGAACCCACAAGCTCCCGTCTACTTAAGACGCTCAGCAAAGATCATGCTGGGAACATCGGCTCACTGCTGACCAAAGATGGAGAGTACACAGACTCGGTAGAAGGGACCCTGCAAGTATTACTGCAGACGCACTTCCCGGGTTCTGTAATACTTGAAAATCCTGTATCCGGGGACCTAAGCGAGCCCAATACATGGGCTCCAAAACAGGACTGGGACACAGCGAAAACAATTATCAAACCTGGTGACATTGAGTGGGGAATTAACACGTTCAAACCATTCAAATCACCAGGTCCTGACGGGATATATCCTGTCATGCTACAAAAGGGGATAGCAGCGCTGAGGGGACCACTATGTGATATCCTCAGAGCTAGCCTTGCCCTTTCATACATTCCAAGCAGCTGGCGGACTGTAAGGGTGGTATTTATACCCAAACCAGGGCGTGCTTCGTATGCCCTGGCCAAATCTTACAGACCGATCAGCTTGTCATCATTCATTTTAAAACTACTAGAAAAACTAGTAGACAGGCACATACGGGAAGGAGTCCTAAAGGACTCACCACTACACCGTCAACAATATGCCTACCAAGCGGGAAAGTCATGCGAACTGGCAATCCACCAGCTAGTGAGCAGATGCGAAAGGACCATACAATGCAAAGACATTGCGTTGGGGGCCTTTCTGGACATTGAAGGGGCGTTTGACAACACAACCTTCAACTCCATAGCAACAGCAATGGAGAAAAGAGGGATCTACCCGCAAGTCCGACACTGGGTGAACAAGATGCTCAGGAGCCGGACTGTAACAACTACTCTATACGGAAAGACAGCAGAAGCGGTGGTCGCTGGCGGGTGCCCCCAGGGAGGGGTTCTCTCGCCGCTCCTGTGGTGCCTCGTCATGGACGACCTTCTGCTGCTACTTGAAAACCAGGGCATTTATGCCCTGGGGTACGCAGATGATCTGACCATTCTAGTTAGCGGGAAGTTTGGGACCACTGTATCAAGCCTGATGCAAAGGGCACTAACTACCGTGGAAAGATGGTGCAAGAACGAAGGGTTAGCTGTAAACCCGGCCAAAACGGCGATAGTCCCCTTTACCAGGAGACGAAAAACCGATGACATAACATCGCTACGCATGTATGAAATGGAAGTCCCAATCAAAAATGAAGTAAAATATCTAGGGGTCATACTTGATACCAGATTGAACTTCAACTTCCACCTGGAGAACATCAGCAAAAGGGCCATGAGAGGACTTTTTGCGACCAGGAAAATGGTAGGACGCACATGGGGACTGAGACCCAGTATGACCAAATGGCTATACACCGTGGTCATAAGACCCATAGTGACATACGCGGCGCTCGCTTGGGGAGAAAAAACCCAAACCAAGAGCGCAGCCGCAAAACTCGAAAGAGTGCAACGACAGGCGTTTCTGCTGATTACTGGGGCAATGAGAACAACGCCCACAGCAGCCATGGAACACATATTATCGCTTCCACCACTACATCTATATGTTATGATGGAAGCCAGACAGGCAGCCTACAGACTGCACATAAATGGACACACTTTAAATGTAGGGTCATCTAGACCGGAAACATTTAAAGTGCTACAAGAAGAAATCCTAAAAATGAGGTCCGATTTCACTAAAATCGTACACCCATCCCGCAGATTCAAAATAATCATACCACAGCGGAGTGAATGGACAAATGGAACATACCCGGGAACGAGTAAAGGAACCATCTGGTACACAGACGGGTCCAAAAACACTAAAGGAACCGGGGCTGGTATCTATGGAGGCTGTAACCGGAGCAAACAATTCACGGTTGCTCTGGGGAAACATGCCTCCATCTTCCAGGCTGAAGTGGCCGCCATTGACTGGTGCGCCCACCACATAATGGAGTCGGGACTCAACAAAGGACCAATTACCATTATGTCGGACAGCCAGGCAGCCCTAAAAGCGCTAGCCTCGCCGATAGTTCAGTCCAGACTGGTTATGGACTGCATAAACAGGCTGGACGCACTGGCGACAACAACAAAAACACAGCTAGTATGGATACCCAAGGACCAAGGAATTATTGGACACTTGGGGGCCGACCTGCTGGCCAAACAAGGGACAACAGGTGAATTTATAGGACCTGAACCCGCTTTCGGAATACCACATGAAACCGGAAAGGAAATAATCCGACGCAAGTTAGCAGAGGAGCATACAAAGGCATGGCACAACCAAATGGGAATGAGGCACACGAGACTCTTCCTAGATGGCCCGGTACCTGATAGCGCATTAGCGCTGTCAGGACTGAGCAGAATGAAACTAAGGAAAATCACAGGACTAATTACTGGGCACTGTGACCTGAATAAGCATAAACATAGGATGGGTCTTGAGAAAAGCCCCCTATGCCGTGGGTGCTTGGAAGAAGAGGAAACTCCCCAACACCTACTGTGCACATGCGAAGCCCATAAACGGCAACGCACGGAGCAACTCGGGAAGCCCGTGCTTCCTGAAGAACAGCTCAAGAACATCCCCTGGCCCAAACTCCTGGACTTCTTAGAAGACACAGGAATATACAGGGAGTAAAATAACCAGAGGAGCACAAAAGGACCACGGAGACCGTAGTGCAGGGACGCAAAGCGATACCACCTCATGTAGAAAAAAAAAAAAAAAAAAAAATGTCGACTTTCTGCAAAAATTTAGTCTCATTGAGACAAGTGTCCAAATATTCAGTAGTAGTTTCAATGAATATTTAAAGGCTTGTCTTAATAAGACAAATTTTTTGCAGAAAGTCGATATTAATTTAATTTGTTTTTATATTTTATATCTTGATTATTTTCTTTAATTGATTTCTCATCTGGCACTTGGTGAAACATATTAGAATATGTAAAGTTATTTAAATTGAAAACACTTGGTATTGTTTCACAAATTAAAATTTTATTCCGACTAGTTTCGGTTTGTTAGACCATTATCAAAGGAATCCTTTGAAAATGGTCTAACAAACCGAAACTAGTTAGAATAAAATTTGAATTTGTGAAACAATACCAAGTGTTTATAATTTAAATAACTTTACATATCTTGATTATTATTCAGAGGTTGCATTGTATTTTAAAATTATACTTTTTATGAATCGTGTCGAGTTCGATGGGTGTTAACCTGGACTACATTTTCGTGGCGATTAGTTCAGGTTAGAAGTTCAACGTTCGCGGAAAAGTAAGTGGGGAAAATGTTCACCGCGGAAAATTCACCCTTCGGACATCGATTGCCAACACTGACATTTTCAACTGAGCGTAGGGGAAATTAAATTAGGAACGTCCGACGGGCGCCAAAAATGTACTTAACTTAATCGCACGAGTTTTTACAACAAACTCACACGTGTTCATTTAACTCACATTTATTTAATATCAACGTAAAATCAATTTAATCAACGAGCGTTAGGTAAATTAACATAGAAAGTGCTTATTATATTTCTTAAATAACTTTCTTAACAAATAATAACTTTCCCATAATTAACCATCCCATATATATATAATACTCTTCTTCATTTATAATTTATAACAATTAACTTTATTTTACCACTTAAAAGTAGTAAAACAAAGTTAAGTGTTTTAATTAAATTGTTATGAAGATGTACCACAAAATGAACGCCAACCAAATTAAAGATTTATAATTTAGTTTAACCTTTGATAATGATTTATAAAGACAGAAACACGTGTCAGGAAACTGAAAATTAAAACATTGAACAAAACAAGTGTTTTTCTTCACCAAATTAGATAATAGCTTTTAATACAAATCAAATATGATCAAGTTTTAGATAAATTAAAATGTGTCTAAAATTGGAATTATGCGCAGGATAAATTAAAATGTGTCTAAAAGTGGAATTATGCGCTTTTTTACTTGAAAATTAATAAAGAGACAAAATCCTAGCTGCGCCACTGGTTATAGTTTATGTTGTAGTTAACTGCCCCTGACTGGCACTTGCTTTTCTTACAACTAAAATTAAATTGGAGTGTGTATACTGAGTATTCTAGTACCGTGCGATCATTTAAAACATGATTTAGAGTAGGCTCTGAATTGTAAATTAGATTGGCACTACTGACCGTTAACACATAGTTTACCATAACCTCAAATTTATTCCATCATTCAATTAGCATTTTGGGCAACCGCACAAAAAAAATGCCGCCTACTCTAAATCATAATTTAAATGATCGCACGGTATTAACGTCTTAACGCGCAGCCCCGTGTCTAGCACAGGCAAAAGCTATTGGCAAATGTTTGTGTTGTAATAAATGTAAAAATATTGATCAAGTAATATTAGCGAAACTATTGACAACGCGAATAACAATAATATTGTACAGACTGCAAATAAATAAGTTGAATTCCACTAGTTTGTTTTCTACAAAACCAACAGGTTATGGGCCCAGGGCGCATGAATTGAGAAAAGAACTTGTGTTCATCTCAAACTGAAAACAAACTGAAGTGGTGTTCCTGCAATTTAAAAAAAAAAAAAAAAAAACGATGACCGACCATCCAATATATGTGGAGAAACTCGAAGGGCCTGACGATTGGGCAAAATGGAAATGGCACATATTTATGGTGTTGCGTTCGTATGGACTAGAAGACATTGTTAACGGTGAACGTGAGTGTGTCAAGTTAACAGAAAATCCGTCAAACGAACAGAAAAAGGAATATGCTGAATGGCAGAAAGACGATGCAAAAGCAGCAAGTCTGTTAGCAAGTGCGCTGAGTAAACCAGTGGCCGAACTTGTGTTGACGTGTACCAATGCAAATGAAATTTGGAGAAAGTTACGCTCGCGATTTGAACGAAGTAGTACCCAACGACTGAACATGTTGATTGAATCATTCTTCCGAGTTAATCGTGATGATACAGAAGATATTAGTACACATGTCGCAAAACTGCAGAAGTTATTTGTGGATTTAAATGACGAACTTGGAAAACACAAGGAAAACACATTGTCAGAAAGGATACTGAATGGTCGAATATTGTCTACATTAGGAAAGGAATATGATAATTTTAAAGATCTTTGGGACACAATTCCATCCGAAAATCAGAATCTAAATTTACTTATTGAAAAATTGTGTACGATTGAATTGCGTGACCAAAGCATAACACAATCAACTGTATTAGTAACGCACAGAAAGAAAATTCCTGGAAAAATATCAAAGGAACGGGCAAAGCAAAAGTTTCCATGTAACAATTGTAAACAATTAGGGCATTGGGCAGCGGAATGTCCACAAAAGAAGAAAGGCAAGCAACAGAAGAAGCAAAGTGACAATTCCACTGACAATTCTACATTTATGTCACAGCATGTCATGGGCGCATTAATTCAAAATAACGTTGATGCAAATAAATGGTATTGTGACAGTGGTGCAAGCAAGCACATTACTCCGAATAGACAGTGTTTCGTCTCGTATAGTGAATTTGCAGTGCCTGAAGTAATTTCTATTGGTAAACAAGACATGTTTATGTATGCGTATGGACAAGGTACAATAGAAATTAAAGTCCACCTAAACAATAGAAACTATAATGCTAAAATGATTAATGTGTTATACGTTCCTGATGCAAGTGCGAATTTGTTTTCTGTAAAAGCTACAACAGAAAATGGCCACAGTGTGACTATGGATAACAGATGTGTTAAAATTAGAGATGCAACTACTAATACAACTAAAATGACTGGATGTATGAAGAATGGTCTGTATGCACTTAACATGCAAGTTATTAAGCTGAAGGTAAATGTTCAAGCTAATTTAGTTTCATCATCCAACACGTTACAAGTGTATCATGAACGACTTGGTCATCAAAACAAACAACACGTGAAAAGTATCTTGAAGAAAATGGACCTAGATGTACAAGGATTGAAAGAAGAGTTCTGTGATGGATGCGCATTAGGAAAAATGCATAGGTTGCCATTCAAGAAAAGAACGAATCGTACAACAAGTACTGGTCAACTAATCCACGCAGATGTTAATGGTCCAATGAAAACTGAGTCATTTGGTGGTGCAAGATATTATGTATGTTTTAAAGATGATTATAGCAAGTATCGAAGAATCCATTTTCTGAAGCAAAAAGGTGAAGTATGTGAAGTTCTGGAGACATTTTTAAACGAAGCAAAAACAAATGGACATGTTGTGAAGCGGTTCAGATGTGATGGTGGTAAAGAATTTGTCAACAAATCAGTTTCTAAATTACTCGCAAGTAGAGGAATTGAGCAATGGATTACTCCTCTTTATACGCCTGAACAGAATGGGACAGCAGAACGTGAAAATCGAACCATTGTGGAAGCAGCACGTTCTATGCTAAACTCAAGTAAGTTACCAAAAGGATTGTGGGCAGAAGCATGTAACACTGCAGCGTACATTTTGAATCGAACTGGAAAATCTTGTCTTCCCAACAAAACTCCGTATGAATTGTGGTATGGTCAATCATTTGACAAGCTTGATCACTTGAGGATTTTTGGCACTGGATGTTATGTCCATATAAATAAAAATTTCCGCTCGAAATTTGACAACAAAGGAGTATTTGGAAATCTTGTTGGATATGTTAAATGGATATCGAGTATGGATTCCTTCTCAAAGAAAAGTAATAATGAGTCATGATGTTATATTCAAACCAGAAGTGGTGTGCAGCGTAACAATTCATGAAAGTGCAGTTCCAGATAAAAGTCTACCAGTCACATCATCCAAAGAACAGGAAGATTCCGAGGCAATTGAAACGGAAAACTTTGATACAGAGCCTTATTCCGGAGGAAGTCAACTTCAAAATGAAATTGTTGAATCGAATGACAGTGACAGAAATAATGAAAATAAAAGAACTAGAAGAGAACGAAAAAGACCAGGGTGGATAGAGAGTAACGATTTCATACTAACGGCTGGAAGCATTGTTAATGAATGTAAGGATTCAAACTCACTTACTGATGCCATGAATTCTAATGAAATGGACAAATGGATGCAGGCTATTCAAGAAGAATTGGACTCTCTGAAAGAAAATAACACTTGGGTATTAGTTAAACGTCCAAAAGGCAAACAAATTATTAAAAACCGATGGGTTTTACGTCAGAAAACTGGAAGTAATGGAACTACTCGTTTTAAAGCTCGGCTCGTGGCGAAAGGATATGTTCAAAAGCCAGGAATTGATTATGAGGAAACGTTTAGTCCAGTTGCACGGTATGACACCATTCGAACTCTCTTAGCGGTAGCTGCTCTTAAAAACATGAAATTAAATCAATTCGACGTTAAAACGGCTTTTCTAAATGGAGTCCTCGAAGAAGAGGTATATTTAGAACAACCAGAAGGTTTTAATGATGGTACCGATCGCGTATGCCACCTAAAAAGAAGTTTGTATGGACTTAAGCAGGCACCACGTTGTTGGAACAAACGATTTATGGAATTTATGAAAAAGGAAGGTTTTCAAAACAGTAAGGCAGATCCTTGTTTATTTTTTTGTAGAAATAACAATCATTGCTTGTATGTTGCAATTTATGTTGACGATGGATTAGTTGTTGGTAGTGATAATGAAGAAATAACTAAATTCTTAAGAAGTCTTGAAAATGAATTTAGTATAACTCTAGGTTCCTTGAACAATTTTCTTGGTATGAAAATCGATCAACAACAAGACGGATCGATAAGAATTAGTCAAGAAAATTATACAAAAAGGATTTTGGATAGATTTAAAATGCAAGAATGTAATGCAGTTTCTACTCCTGTGTGTCACGAAGAAAGTAATTTGGATAAAGCATTATCATCTGATGTTCCATACCGAGAAGCAGTGGGTTGTTTGATGTACCTCATGATCGCGTCTCGTCCAGACATTGCTTTTGCGGTGAATAAAGTTTCTAGGGCCATGAAGAATCCAACAATAGAAGACTGGAATCGAATAAAACGTATACTTCGTTATCTGAAGGGTACTATAAACTATGGTATAGTATATCATAAAGAAGAAAGAAATCTAGAGGTTTACAGTGATGCTGATTTCGCTGGCGACAAGAAAACGAGACGCTCAACATCTGGAATTGTAGCAACATATGCTGGTGGAGCCATAACATGGTCCAGCAAATTACAAAAAGTAGTAGCGACTTCTACAACTGAAGCTGAAATAATAGCAGCAAGTGAAGGAGCAAAAGAACTAATTTGGTTGCAGCGTTTATTGTCGGAACTGGTTGATGTACCAGAGGTGCTCTCAACACTTTATGTCGACAATGCAAGTGCTATCAAGCTGGCGAAAAATCCGGAGTTTCATCAAAGGTCAAAGCACATTGAAGTTCGATACTTTTACGTACGAGAAAGGTTCCTTAATGGTGAACTCAAGTTGATGCACATCGATGGGAAAAATCAGCTAGCGGATTTATTGACAAAGCCGCTAGAACGTGTTTGTTTTAATAGGCTACGGAAAAGCATAGGTGTACAAAATTGTGATAATTAATTCTGTATCAGATCAATTATTTTTAGATTTGGAGGAAGTGTTGTAATAAATGTAAAAATATTGATCAAGTAATATTAGCGAAACTATTGACAACGCGAATAACAATAATATTGTACAGACTGCAAATAAATAAGTTGAATTCCACTAGTTTGTTTTCTACAAAACCAACAGTTTGCATATTTTAATTTATGGCCGGGAGAGGCATGAAGATAATATTAAATGGATACTTAATACTTTTAGAGTATACTAGGTCCATAGTTGGTTATTGTATTCAAAATAACTACGTAAAAAAAAGGAAAATGATTTTTGTTTGAGCGAAAAATCTCAAACTAATTGATCCTTAAGGGGTTAATAGCGTTAAAGGTAAATAACATATTCTGTATTCTACATAGCTCGGCGCATTCACCATTTTTATATAAGTATCAGTATCAAACAAACCAAGTGATTTTTATTCAAATATTATTATTGAATTATCCCTATTCAATTATCAATATCATTACTTTTCTGTTTTATTCAATTTTTTCTTCTGTCAAAATAATTATTAAAATATAGCTAGTTTCAACTGTACCGTAAGGTAAATAATCAGGTCTCACATTCTTCATACTTGCTAATGACATAATCCCTTTTTTACTTATAAATACCGACCATATCACTCAATCCATTTCTGTGTACCTGTACATTCCACACACAAGTAAGTTTATTTCAATTTTATTTCAATTTTTTAAAACGTCATACGCAAAGCTATACTGAAGAGTGATAAATCTCGAAACGCGTCTATAGATGGCCTAAGACATTAATTTTAATCCAAGTCCTTTCAGTTCTAATTTCTTGTAAGTTCTCCTTTCATTTTTCATTTTTATCTGTTAGTTGGTTTGAAGAGAATTTGACCTAAATGTTACATACAGATTCAAAAATGTTTCACCACGGGGTAAGTGAGAGAAATTCATTAAAGATACATACAGAGAGGTTTATATAACACCGAACATTTTCATTAAATACGATTTGACACCTTTAATTTTTAGGTTATGTGTAAACTGGGTTGCCTATATGACCATTACAAATTGTAGCTAATCAATTGCAATTAATGCCTCAACTTGTACATACAAGGAGTTTTTCTTTCAAGTATACATGTCCCAATTACAGCGTATATGCCGTAAATCTTTAGATAATCGTTGTGTTTTTAAAAGGAGTTCAATTTGGAACTTAAAATTAGTGTGTTCCACTCCCAGAATAAGCATGAAGTAAAATTTCGAGTTTAGAAAAGCCTGAAAATTTGGTTTGGACGCGTAGCGCGAAGCGCGGAGCGGCCAAACCAAATTTTCAGGCTTTTCTAAACTCGAAATTTTACTTCATGCGCCACAGGTACAAAACACTGACATATTACGAAGTTTAAAACAAACCGCTTTTACATTTAATAAGTGTTTTCTGCCAGTGGCGCATGAAGTAAAATTTCGAGTTTAGAAAAGCCTGAAAATTTGGTTTGGCCGCTCCGCGCGTTCGCGCTACGCGTCCAAACCAAATTTTCAGGCTTTTCTAAACTCGAAATTTTACTTCATGCGCCACAAGTACAAAACACTGATATATTACGAAGTTTAAAACAAACCGCTTTTACATTTAATCAGTGTTTTCTGCCAGTGGCGCATGAAGTAAAATTTCGAGTTTAGAAAAGCCTGAAAATTTGGTTTGGCCGCTCCGCGCGTTCGCGCTACGCGTCCAAACCAAATTTTCAGGCTTTTCTAAACTCGAAATTTTACTTCATGCGCCACAGGTACAAAACACTGACATATTACGAAGTTTAAAACAAACCGCTTTTACATTTAATCAGTGTTTTCTGCCAGTGGCGCATGAAGTAAAATTTCGAGTTTAGAAAAGCCTGAAAATTTGGTTTGGCCGCTCCGCGCTTTGCGCTACGCGACCAAACCAAATTTTCAGGCTTTACTAAATTCGAAATTTTGCTTCATGCTTAGCTTGGGAGTGGAAAACACTCGTTTAAAGCTTCAAATTAAATTCATTTAATAAATCGAGCGTCGGCAAATGTCCAGCGTATGCTAATGTATACTTAAACGAAAAAATCGCATGTTCAGTGTTACATAAAACTCTCTGTATACTTTCATAGAGCGTTGTAACAAATCAATTAAAGTAAGATTTTAAATATTTCATTGTATAATTCAATATCCGGAGGTTTATTTGCACGGGAAGTAATTGTTTCAAAGGATATTTATTGTCCTAAATTGTCTTATTAATTAAGACATTGTTTGCATTTTCACGAATAATTTTTCGTAATTTTATATATTTTAGTTAGTTAGTTTATATTTAATGTGTAAATACGAGAAGGCATTCAATTAATTTTAATTACACTAATTGAGTCATCTCAGCTAGAGCATTAATGTAATTAAACTAAAGTTAAATAATTTTGTAGTCACAGTTGTTGCGTTTAATTAAAGTAATTAAGCTGTTAGGTCCGCACTTAAGGAATAATTTTATTTTACCTTTATGTTATTAACTGGTAGGTACGCGACTTCCATTTACTTTGAACATTTATCAAAGTACACACTTAAATTAAATAAAATTGAAAACAAATCTGTTGATTCATTTTTCCTAATGCTTGAAGATGTGTATTTTCATGAAATTTTTGTGCCCGCCTGTAGGTTTTATTATTTTATAGCGCTCCTTTTCATACAAGCAAAAGGGGCCGCTTGTGTTTACATTTTGTTAATTACTTATTTGTGTGTAATATTTCTAAAGCGAAAAATAGAAACCAAATGTTTCTCTCGGATTTTCAGCCTTATATATTTACAGCTCGTTTACGGCCGAAAGAACGATTAGCCATTGTCCAGAAGAAATTCAAAAATTCTAAAGAGCGGGCCAAAACGTGCCAAATTGGGCCTATAAACGACCGATGAGAAGTTGGCCATAAATTCTCCAGCCACGGATTTAACCCGGCGCCTCCACAATCGGACATTTCATCATTACATGTTTAAACATTTATAAATCCTTTTTGACGATCTATCCAATTAATTTTATAAATATAACAGTATTCCGAAAGATATTAAATAACAAACATTTTAAAAAAATGTCTATGCCACACATATTAACTAGACACAATTCTTGATTTAAAAATTTTCAAAAATTCATAACTTCTATTTGTCCTCATATAGAAACATTTGTTGTGTCAATTGTTTCTATGGGCTTTTGTTAACAATCTTAACTAATAAAAACACCGTGAAAATGACTTTGTGATTTTTTTATGTCCAGCCACGATTATTCATCCAGAAATGTTCAAAAATTCATAACTTCTATTTGTCCCCATATAGAAACAATTTTTTTGTGTCAATTGTTTCTATGGGGAATTGTTAATAATCTTAAATAATCAAAACACCGTGAAAATGACTGTGATTTTTTTTATTTCCAGTCACGATTATTCATCCAGAAATTTTCAAAAATTCATAACTTCTATTTGTCCCCATATAGAAACAATTTTTTCGTGTCAGTTGTTTCTATGGAGTATTGTTAACAATCTTAAACAATCAAACCACCGTGAAAATGACTTTGTGATTTTTTTTATTTCCAGCCACGATTATTCATCCAGAAATTTTCAAAAATTCATAACTTCCATTTGTCCCCATATAGAAACAATTTTTTCATGTCAGTTGTTTCTATGGAGTATTGTTAACAATCTTAACCAATCAAAACACCGTGAAAATAACTTTTTAATTTTTTTTATTTCCAGCCACGATTATTCATACAGAAATTTTAAAAAATTCATAACTTCTATTTGTCCCCATATAGAAACAATTTTTTCGTGTCAATTGTTTCTATGGGGTATTTTTAACAATCTTAAACAATCAAATCACCGTGAAAATAACTTTTTAATTTTTTTTATTTCCAGCCACGATTATTCATCCAGAAATTTTCAAAAATTCATAACTTCTATTTGTCCCCATATAGAAACATTTTTTTGTGTCAATTGTTTCTATGGGGTATTGTCAACAATCTTAACCAATCAAAACACCGTGAAAATGACTTTGTGATTTTTTTTATTTCCAGCCACGATTATTCGTCCAGAAATTTTCAAAAATTCATAACTTCTATTTGTCCCCATATAGAAACAATTTTTTCGTGTCAGTTGTTTCTATGGAGTATTGTTAACAATCTTAAACAATCAAACCACCGTGAAAATGACTTTGTGATTTTTTTTATTTCCAGCCACGATTATTCATCCAGAAATTTTCAAAAATTCATAACTTCCATTTGTCCCCATATAGAAACAATTTTTTCATGTCAGTTGTTTCTATGGAGTATTGTTAACAATCTTAACCAATCAAAACACCGTGAAAATAACTTTTTGATTTTTTTTATTTCCAGCCACGATTATTCATCCAGAAATTTTCAAAAATTCATAACTTCTATTTGTCCCCATATAGAAACATTTTTTTGTGTCAATTGTTTCTATGGGGTATTGTCAACAATCTTAACCAATCAAAACACCGTGAAAATGACTTTGTGATTTTTTTTATTTCCAGCCACGATTATTCATCCAGAAATTTTCAAAAATTCATAACTTCCATTTGTCCCCATATAGAAACAATTTTTTTATGTCAGTTGTTTCTATGGAGTATTGTTAACAATCTTAACCAATCAAAACACCGTGAAAATAACTTTTTGATTTTTTTTATTTCCAGCCACGATTATTCATACAGAAATTTTCAAAAATTCATAACTTCTATTTGTCCCCATATAGAAACAATTTTTTCGTGTCAATTGTTTCTATGGGGTATTTTTAACAATCTTAAACAATCAAATCACCGTGAAAATAACTTTTTAATTTTTTTTATTTCCAGCCACGATTATTCATCCAGAAATTTTCAAAAATTCATAACTTCTATTTGTCCCCATATAGAAACATTTTTTTGTGTCAATTGTTTCTATGGGGTATTGTCAACAATCTTAACCAATCAAAACACCGTGAAAATGACTTTGTGATTTTTTTTATTTCCAGCCACGATTATTCATCCAGAAATTTTCAAAAATTCATAACTTCCATTTGTCCCCATATAGAAACAATTTTTTTGTGTCAATTGTTTCTATGGGGTATTGTTAACAATCTTAAACAATCAAAACACCGTGAAAATAACTTATTGTTTTTTTTTTATTTCCATCCACGATTATTCATCCAGAAATTTTCAAAAATTCATAACTTCTATTTGTCTCCATATAGAAACAATTTTTTTGAAAATTTCTGGATGAATAATCGTGGCTGGTAATAAAAAAAATCACAAAGTCATTTTCACGGTGTTTTGATTGGTTAAGATTGGTAACAATACCCCATAAAAACAATTGATATGAAAAAATTGTTTCTCGATGGGGACACATAGAAGTTATGTATTTTTGAAATTTTTTGGATGAATAATCGTGGCTGGAAATAAAAAAAATCACAAAGTCATTTTCACGGTGTTTTGATTGGTTAAGATTGTTAACAATACCCCATAGAAACAATTGACACGAAAAAATTGTTTCTATATGGGGACAAATAGAAGTTATGAATTTTTGAAAATTTTTAAATCAAGAATTGTGTCTAGTTAATATGTGTGGCATAGACATTTTTTTTTAAATGTTTGTTATTTAATATCTTTTGAAATACTCTTATATTTGTAAAATTATTTGGATAGATCGTCAAAAAGGATTTATAAATGTTTAAACATGTAATAATGAAATGTCCGATTGTGGAGGCGCCGGGTAAAATCCGTGGCTGGAGAATTTATGGCCAACTTCTCATCGGTCTATAAACGCTAATCCGCGACCGAGCCGAGCGTCCGGATTTTTCCCTTCTACCTCACCACAAAATTCTCAAAGTTTTCAGCACCCGATCCTCTGTCCTGTTCATTCACATTGAAAAACATCCCTTGCCTTATCTTGTAAAAATCTATCTCCAACTAATCCTGACCAGAGTTTCCTAGCCCAACACATTCCCTCTTACAAAATAATAACAGAGTCTTGTCTAGAACAACGCGTCTACAACATCGTTCTTTCGGCCGTATCGCATTTTCTAACTTGTGTTTGTAACATCATTTTATTTTCAACTTAATATTTTACCTTTTACCTCTTTTCATTTATTTGTTATTGTTTTTTTTTTGTATATATTTATTCAGTTATTAAATAAATCGTTTTGTTTAATTTTCTCGTATTAGTAATTTTAAATCAAAACCGCGAGACCCGCGAATGTTACAGAATCTTTCGATTTTTAATTATAAAATTTTCTTTAATTAATTTCTCACTTAGCATTTGAATCTAATAGTGGATGATTTAAATTAAATTTAAATTTAAACACTTGGTTTGTTTCACTTATTTATATTTTCTCCGACAAGTTTCGACCATTGGTCATCTTCAAGGAGGAATGTACAAAAAATATCTAAACAACAATATACAGGGTGTCCCATTAGTGCGGTCTCGGAAGATATCTCAGCTCTCGTTAAAGATAGAAAAAAAATGTTTTCACCAAATTTGCTTGATTTTAAGAGCTGCATAACCTAAAATTATTTTCAAATATACAGGGTGTCCCATTATTTTATACTTAACACCAACTTTGTTATTTTAAATAGAACACCCTATATATTATTTTTTTATTTGATCCGCCTTTAAATAACCTACACAAAGATATATCATTATTGGTACTTTAGGTTATTTGTTACTTCAGAAAAAAATATTTTTTGAAAATTTTGGCAGTTTTAGTACTTTACTTAAAAATTCACTGTGTCCTTATTTTTTAGGATATCAGTCTGTAATTTTACACACATATGCAGTAAAGAATGCTCTATCCATTGACTATAACACATTATAATATTACTTATAAAACCTAATAAAAAACTACCTTCTAATATTTAATATTTAAAATGTACATAACTTCATTTTCTTAAATGGGACACCCTATATTTCTTTACTTTATCAGATCCGAAATGAAAAATGCTTTATTTTTTGTATACCCTATATTTGACAGAAAAATGTTAATATCTCCAAAACTAATGAAAATAGATAAAGGGTATGATATACAAGAAATAAAGCATTTTTTATTGCGGATTTGATAAAATAAAAAAATATAGGATGTCCCATTTAAAAAAATGAAGTAATGTACATTTTAAATATTAAATTTTCGAGGGTAGTTTTTTACTAGGTTTTATAAGTAATATTGAAATGTGTTATAGTCAATGGATAGAGCATTTTTTACTGCATATGTGTGTAAAATTTCAGACTGGTATCTTAAAAAATGCGAACACAGTGAATTTTTAAGTAAAGTACTAAAACTGCCAAAATTTTCAAAAAATATTTTTTTTTTAAGTAACGAATTACCTAAAGTGCCGATAATGATATATCTTTGTGTAGGTTATTTAAAGGCGGATCAAATAAAAAAATAATATATAGGGTGTTCCATTTAAAATAACAAAGTTGGTATTAAGTATGGAATAATAGGACACCCTGTATATTTGAAAATAATTTTAGGTTATGCAGCTCTTAAAATCAAGCAAATTTTGTGAAAACATTTTTTTTCTATCTTTAACGAGAGCTGAGATATCTTCCGAGACCGCACTAATGGGACACCCTGTATATACAAAATCAAACTATTATAAAACTTCAGGTAATAAGGGCGGTCGTTATAGAATAGAATAGAATAGAATAGAAATATTTATTCGTGCTAATAACAATAACAGTCTTACACACGTCAAAAATAATACAATTAAATAATTACATCATAGAATATATTATAATACATAGAAAATTAAAATAATCTTATGTTAATAACCTTTAACATGTAAAGATATCGATACTCATTGTATGCATAAATTCATCTAAGGAAAAAAAAGCATTGTCAATCAGAACTTGTTTCATGCGAGATTGGAAGGCTTTAAGCGGCAGACATTTCAAATTATCAGGTAAGACATTAAATAACCGAAATGAGTGAAATCGCGGTCCCGTTTTAGCTTTGGATAAGCGGAACGATTTGTAGCGATAGTCCTCTCGTTTGCGGGTTTCATACTCATGGATGGCTTTATTTTTCGAGAGTAAGTATTCATTTCTTTTAATGTAAGATAAACATTCAAGTATGAACAGGGAAGGTGCAGTTAAGATTTTGAGTTGAATATATGCTTCACGACATTCTTGTTGGTAGGACAATCCAGCTACTATACGAATTGCTCTTCTTTGGAGCTTGAAAATATCGCTCATTATTGTTGAGTGACCCCACACAATAATGCCATATAGTATGTGAGATTGTACTAAGGAATGGAAAGCTGATTTAACCATTGCTAGTGAAACCGTATCCTTGAGATTTCGGAGAAGAAACATATTCTTTGATAGTTTTACTTTTAGTTCGTGTCCGTGAGATTCCCATGTTAATTTATGGTCAATGACTATACCAAGAAGTTTTGCAGACTTGACTGGCGAAGGTGGAATTGGCTTTAATGAGAAAGTAAGCTCGACTGTTTTACTTAGATTTAATTTTAGTTTATTTGAATTAAACCAGTCCAAAATAAGCTTTTTGTCGTCCAGTAGATCTGCAGTAGCTTGTTCAGGTGTTACCCCCTTGGCAGATACAGTCGTATCATCTGCATACATGATCAAAGAGGAGTGTATGGTACTAGATGGTAGATCATTGATGTACAGTAGGAAAAGCAGTGGTCCAAGAACAGAGCCTTGAGGTACCCCATGCTTTTGATCTACTACTCCTGACCTGACATCACCTAGATGGACAATTTGCTTACGCTCAGTCAAATATGACATTATTAATTTAATGCCACTAGGATCGAAGTTGTAGAAGTAAAGCTTGCGATGTAGAATGTCATGCATTACACAATCGAAAGCTTTACTTAGATCTAACAGATTAGTTGTAATTACCTTGTTTTGTTCAAAGCCATCAATAATGTCATTAACAAATGTGTCAACAGCCATCGTTGTCGATCGACCAGTTCTAAAGCCAAACTGAGCATTATTTATATAATGGTTATGGTCTAGATGTAAATTGATTTGTTCAAGCATTATCATCTCAATTACTTTTGAAAAAATTGGCAAAATTAGAATTGGTCGATAGTTGTTTGCATCTGAAGGGTCACCTTTTTTAAAAATGGGGATGCATTTTCCGATTTTTAATATATCAGGAAATACGTTTTCAGAGAGGCACATATTTATTAATTTGGTTAATGGACTGATAATAACATCAATGATATTTCTTACTATTTTGAGATTAATTCCATGAATGTCCGTACTACCCATGGATTTTAATTTCATTATGGTCAATCTAACCTTCGCACAAGAAACTAAAGCGAATTTCAAATAGTTACCGGAGTGGTTGTTGAGAGATTTGGCTGTTAATTCAATGGGGTTCGTATCGGTATCTGTAACTGTGCTGATGATGTTATCGGCAGCTGTCACAAAGAAGGCATTCAGATTTTCCGCCGTTATGCCCACAGCAGTTTGCAATTTATTGTTAGTTGGGCGTTTAGAGTTCAATATTTCCCACATTGCTTTATTACGATTGGAAGATGAATTAATATATCTTTCATTTGCTAATTTTTGTTCGTCCTTTATCGCAGTTTTATATGTAGTTAAAACCGCTTTATAATGCGTTTTAAGTTGTTGTGTGGGTGAATATCGACAAGCCTCTCTAATAAGGTTTAAGTTATTCCTCATTTCTCGAAGCTTGTGAGAAAACCAGTTTATTTGAATTTTGTGTGATTTTTGTTTAATTAGTTTTAACGGGTAAGATATATTAACGTGAGAAATTAGAGTTTGTAAAAAGAACTCCCATGCTTCGTTAACAGCCAAATTTTCCAACTTAGGCCACACCATATCACTCAGTAAATTATAGAGACTGATGCTGCCTTGATCAGTAATGGGACGAATTATTTTGGTTTTGGGCTGAGGTTTGTTTTCAATAAGGATATTTGTTAATATGCCTTTATGATCAGAGACACCAATATCGATTACTACTGACTTATTATCGATAATTAAGTCATTAGTAAAAACATTGTCTAAGCAAGCTGCCCCTCGTGTTGGACACGCAATTAATTTCTGAAAACCAAACGAAGCGAATAGATTGCATAAATCTATAGCATTCCTGTCGCCTGTGTTAAACTGTACGTTGAAGTCGCCACAAATAAATACTTTTAGGGAAATTAAGTTGAGACGTTCAAGCATATTTGTTATTATATTAAGAAAATTCTGAAAAATTCCACTAGGGGATCGGTATATTGATATAATTGCAAGACTTGAGTTAGTAAGTGATATTCCTGACATTTCGCAAGTGAATTCTTCTGATAGGTTGTTAAGAAAATGCAATTCTGTATATGCGCAATTAGGTTTAATCATAATTAAAGATCCTCCATGTTTAGCGATCTGCCTACTAAAGCAGCTGGCATAAACAAATTCATTGATTCGGCAATACTCCGCTTCATCGTGTGTGAGCCAATGTTCTGAAAAAGCTAATATATCGATATCTTTATCTATAATAAATGATTCAAGTACATCAATTTTGTTTCGCAAACATTATATATTAATATAAAACAATTTAAATGGACGCTCAATATAATTAACCGTTTTATTTATTTTTTCTGGGGCAACGTTGACTGACGACGGAATAAAAAACGTCTCACAAATGCTCCCGTCGGCCAGGCAGTCGGATCTTCCGCCACACATAGTTGCTCAAAAGGAACTGTGATTTTAAAGGATGCGTATTCATTGGGGCGTTTCGAATTTAGTTTTTCGCATTCCGCATTCACTTTCAAAGTGCGCAGGTGAGAAACAACGTCATCCGCTGATGTGTCCGGCGTTAATTTATAAACATGTAAATACGCCTTTCTGTCAACGCCTTTTATTATGGTTTTTGTCGCATCTGCCGTTCCAGCGATTTTAATCCTCGGAGCCTTCTTTTTCTGGACTTTGATCCACGGATTAAGATTGTTGGGTTCGTTAGATTCCTCATCCACGATGGGCATTACCGGCGTTTTAGGTTGTTCATCTTCTCGTGTTAAATTTGTGTGTATACTTAAGTTGCTTTTCGAACTAACCTTTTTCGGCTTTTTGGCATTGAGTGGTTCGGTCGTTGTTGGTAAAACTGTATTAGTCACAGTTTGTTTACTAATCGATGAGGCGGGAAAGGTGCCTTTATTAACCTCCAATTGCAATGCATCATATTTCTCAAGCAAATGTTCATATTTAGTGATAAGTAATTGATTATTTATGGTGAGTTGTTGAATTAATTGCTTTTGGTACATGTATGCCTCTAGTTTAAAATCAATTTCGGGCGGTACAGGTGACATATCAGTGTCGGTTGATTTGGGACAGCAATTAATTCCTTTCTCGTTAATAATACTTGCCCCCTTAAGTAGCTTGGCACACCCCGGGTGGATAAGTGCACTACATGTTATACAGATATATCCCGATCTTGGTAGATTTTTGCAATAACGGCAAACTTTCACAAAATTTGAATCTAAAGATGTTAACTCGGTCGCCATCTTTGTTATAGGAGAGTTCCAAAACTCTTCCATATTGTTTACAATCGGTTTTCCCCGCGTTTTTACAGTCTTTCGTGTTGAAAATGTGATTTTCTTCTATGCAATGTTGTGCGAATCCAGTTGAACACTTTTTATCTATTATTGATTTTTTATGTTCTTGTAAGCGTGTTCTAAAATTTCTTCCAGTCTGACCTATGTATATACTATCGCAGTCAACACACTTGATTTCATAAACACCACACTTGTCAAGTTTATCCACCGAGGATTTGTTATTAACTAGGAGTCTTTGTAGGTTTAATGGATTAGTCATTATAACATTAAATTCATACCCTTTAAAATGTTGTGTGATTTTTTTTGAAAGATTATTAACAAAATCTAATCTATGCCAAATTGTTTTAACTGATTTTGTTTCACAATAAAAATATTTTTTGAGTTGTTTCATTTTTTTCTTTTCTACTAAGTTATTAATTAGTTGTTCATCATAACCATTATTAGTTGCTATAGTTTTTATTGTGTTTAATTCTATATTAAAATTATTTTCGTTAAGTGGGATATGTATAAGGCGGTGGATTAAAGAATGAAAAGTACTGTTTTTTTATTTTGTAATGAGTATTAGAATTACTAGGGATGATTATATCAGTAAAACTATCTTTTCAGTAAATTTTATACTCTAACGTATTGTCTAATGTTTTAAAAACAGTTAAATCTAGAAAATGTATGCTATTGTTGAGTTCCATTTCTGTAGTGAATTCGATATTATTATTAATGGAGTTTAGAAAATTTGTGAAAGTGTTTAATTGTCGTATTGTCCCATCCCAAATGCAAAACACATCATCAACGTATCTAGCCCAATAAACAATATTTTTACATTTCTTATCTTTAAATAAGTGTTCTTCAAAATTAGACATGAAAATTTCCGTTAAAAGAGGCGATAAAGGTGAGCCCATTGGTAGACCGTCTGTTTGGCAAATTATTTTGTTATTAAATTCAAAATAATTTTGGTCTATACAAATATTGACAAGAATTCTCATCTCCAACTTGTGAGTGTCAGGGTGGTTTGTGTTATTAATTAAATCGACTATTATTGTTTTTAATTGTTTAGTTGGTATAGAAGTAAACAAACTTTTCACGTTGAAAGATAAAAGGTTTGCATTTTTTGGGATATATACATTCTTTAATTTCTTTACTAATTCTATTGAATTTTTAATGGAGTATTTTAAAGAAAAATGAATAAATTCCGGCAATTTTTTGATTAGATATTTACACAAATCATAGGTTGGCGCATATAAATATGAGACCACCGGTCTCATCGGAATTCCATCCTTATTAAGTTTCGGTAATCCATATGTCTAATCTCCATAGACATAAATTAATTATTAATTATTAAATACGATTGCATCACTCACTTCAATAATGCAATCGCAAACAAACACAATTCCAGACGGTCACCTGGTGCCCCGCTTACGACAGACACGGCGACCGCCAGCCCAGCCGACGGATTACGCAACTCCTACAAGTCAGCGTTTTACTCCGTGAACTTGTAACCATCAGCGACCAAATCACCTCGAGTCAGCACCAACATCTAATATAAATACCACCACGGAAGACGACAAAAACAGAGTTATTTCGACTCTCAAACCATTAACTACCATGTCATGTATTTAAGATATTATGTTACAATATATACCTATTATAAATCCACTACTCTACCCTGAGCTATTACATGGTCCTTCGAACCGGATCATGGTCCTTCGAACCGGATACATGGTCCTTCGAACCGGATACATGGTCCTTCGAACCGGATACATGGTCCTTCGAACCGGATACATGGTCCTTCGAACCGGATACATGGTCCTTCGAACAAAACAGCTAACTGGGTCAAGCCCGCACCAAGCCTAAGCGCCAGTTAGTTCCTATCAATCCGAAAGCTGGGTCTAGCACGCACCAAGCCAAAGCGCCAGCTTTCATTCCAAAAACTAAATCCAAATTAACTGGGTCAGCCCGCACCAAGCCTAAGCGCCAGTTAATTTTCCTACAAACCGAAAGCTGGGTCTAGCACGCACCAAGCCAAAGCGCCAGCTTTCAATCCAAAAATCAAAATTGACTGGGTCGAGCACGCACCAAGCCTAAGCGCCAGTTAATTTTCCTTTCAATCAACCAAAAGCGAATCTGCGTCCAGAAAGCGACAGATTTCAATTTCAATCAACCAAAAGCGAATCTACGTCCAGAAAGCGACAGATTTCAATTAATCAACCAAAAGCGAATCTACGTCCAGAAAGCGACAGATTTCAATTAATCAACCAAAAGCGAATCTACGTCCAGAAAGCGACAGATTTCAATTAATCAATCAAAAGCGAATCTACGTCCAGAAAGCGACAGATTTCAATTTCAATCAACCAAAAGCGAATCTACGTCCAGAAAGCGACAGATTTCAATGAATCAACCAAAAGCGAATCTACGTCCAGAAGGCGACAGATTTCAATTTCAATCAACCAAAAGCGAGTCTACGTCCTGAAAGCGACAGATTTCAATTATTCAACCAAAAGCGAATCTACGTCCAGAAAGCGACAGATTTCAATTAATCAACCAAAAGCGAATCTACGGCCAGATCAGCACACGACACCGTAGCGTGAACACGTACGATCGATTTTAAAAATGCCACCAAAGACAAGCGGTAAAGCTGCCAAGAAGGCCGGCAAGGCCCAGAAGAACATCTCCAAGGGGGACAAGAAGAAGAAGCGCAGGAGGAAGGAGAGTTACGCAATTTACATTTACAAAGTACTGAAGCAAGTACATCCCGACACCGATATCTCCAGTAAGGCGATGAGCATCATGAACAGCTTCGTTAACGACATCTTCGAACGCATCGCCGCCAAAGCTTCGCGTCTCGCTCACTACAACAAGAGATCGACCATCACCAGTAGGGAAATTCAAACTGCTGTCCGTCTCCTCCTGCCCGGTGAATTGGCCAAGCACGCTGTCAGCGAAGGCACCAAGGCTGTCACCAAATACACCAGTTCCAAGTAAATTCAATTGTTTGGACAACATCCAGAAGAACTTCAAATGGTTCCAAGTCCAGCTTCCAGAGCATCTCCAGAATACAGCACAGTCCGGACACCAAGGAATGACAGAAGATATCCAGTTCCAAGGAAGATCGAGTCCATCCAACTTCAACCACTGGTGCCCCATACTCCCGGCGGGCAGAATGTCTAATCTCCATAGACATAAATTAATTATTAATTATTAAATACGATTGCATCACTCACTTCAATAATGCAATCGCAAACAAACACAATTCCAGACGGTCACCTGGTGCCCCACTTACGACAGACACGGCGACCGCCAGCCCAGCCGACGGATTACGCAACTCCTACAAGTCAGCGTTTTACTCCGTAACCATCAGCGTCCAAATCACCTCGAGTCAGCACCAACATCTAATATAAATACCACCACGGAAGACGACAAAAACAGAGTTATTTCGACTCTCAAACCATTAACTACCATGTCATGTATTTAAGATATTATGTTACAATATTTATTTATTTATTTATTTATTTATTTATTCTTACGGGTGGCCAATTACATAGAAAATAACATATATAATAAAAAATACAATAATACAACAATACAAGAACATTACTTAAGAGTTAGAACATATATACCTATTATAAATCCACTACTCTACCCTGAGCTATTACACCATATAAAACCGGGGCTCGAGGATTCATTTTTATGAATTTATAGTGATCTGATTTCGGAATTAAATTATGGCACTGTTTTAATGTTGTTTTTATTTCTCTTTGATATTTATTTGTTGGGTTATTTTTTATACATTTAAAATTTTGTGAGTTTAATAAAATTTCTATTTTATTTAAGTAATCTTTTTTACTCAAAATCGTTACAGTGTTCCCTTTATCTGCCTTTGTTATTATTACGTTTTGGTTTTTGAATTTCTTTTTTAAACTGTTTATGATTCTATTTTCGGATATTTTTGATTTTTTACTGTTTCTATGTTCTCTTATCAATTTGGCTATTTTGTTTTTTGTCAATAATCTGTCATTTTCTAGTTGGATTTTGTTACATATTATTTCTGAGTTAATACCTAAATCTTCAATAATTGAACTATTACTAATATGAGGGCTATATTTTAAACCCTTTTCTAACAATATTAACTCATCTGATGTTAATTCCAAATCACTTATATTTTGTACTCTAGGGTAAAATTTAATGTCAAAATGCTCAGCCAAACGTTCTTCATTTTGCTGGTTTGAAGTTTTCGGCGTTCGTTTGTGTTTCTCTTCATTTTTTTTTTTTTTTTTTAGAATTTAGAATTTTATTTCAAAAACAATTACATATAAAATTACATGTTTTTTTTTATAGTATGCATGTAGGTATATAATTTGTAATTGTAGTTGATGAGGTTCCTTCCTTTTTTCCTCGCCTCGTGATTCCAGGATGAGAGATCCGATCTCGGGCTAGCGGTATTAAAGGATGTCTGTGTGTTAATGTATTTGTGTATTCTGTTTAGTTGATATCGTTGTTTAGTAGTTTGTTTTTTATTTTTAACTTATATGGGATGTATTTTAGACATTTTATGTATTGTGGTATATTGTTGTATGTTTCTATTATCTTTGTCATCATTTAATTTATTTAGTTTCCCTTTTTGTTTAATGTAGTGTTGATGTCCGATGTAGTTGGCTTCTTCTCTGAATTTCTGGTCTAAGATGTCAAATTCTATTGGATGGATCTGCATAGTTAATCTCGTGTGCAACAATTTAAGAAGGTGTGATGTTGCGTCCCTCTTGCTGTACCATTTTTTACTTTCTAGGTTGATCCACTGTTTGTATGCTAATTCGATGACTTTCTTGGCTTTATTTGTTTGTTGATTAATGTGAATCTTCATGGATTTGGGGATTATTCCTTCATACCGGCACACTTTGGTGAACCACAAATGGTTGTTTAATTTTGCGAATTTGATTAGGTTTCTTTTGTACATAATACCAATGGGCTCACCTTTATCGCCTCTCCCAAAACTTGAAGAAAAGAAACTTGGGGACGTATGGTTCCAGCAGGACGAAGCCGCGGCACACACAGCGAGAACTTTTGAGAGAACACTTCCACGAGCGCCTAATTTCCTTAAGGGGTGACGTACTGTGGCCGGCGCGCTCCCCCGAATGGCTCCCTGTGACTTTTTATGAGGATATCTCAAATCCATTGTTCACAATGACAAACCAAGGACCCTGCAACACCTGAAGGATAACATTCGCCAAGCCATCGCCAACATTCCCGTCGATATGCTCGAAAGAGTGGAGCGAAACTTCAAAAAGCGGGTGGATTACTGTATCGCTAACGAGGGCCGCCATTTATCCGATGTCATTTTTAAAACCACTTGAAACAAAAATTCAGGATGTGTACAATACGATAAAAAAAGTGTTGCGGCTCATATGTACATTTATATATTTATATTTTTTCTATTTTGCATACTTTTGTATTTCTTTAGAAATTCATTTCATTCAAATTCTTAATGGGCTGTTGTAAAATTGAGCAGACCCTTCCTCACGCCGGGGGGTGTTGTTTTGTTCACTCGATGTTTCGTGGAAACATTTACATCTGGAAACTCTTAAAGCAGGTACAGAACGACCGTACAGTAAAATCAAGAAAAGCTATCCCTTACTTCACTTGAAGGAAGGGATGCCAAAAATACACCCACGAAATGTCAATGACCAATTACAATGCTCTCCCCACTTTGTAAATATTCATATTTTTAACTCTATTTTCATTTTTGTAATCATTCTAAATAAAATCTACAAACAGTCAACATATATTAGCAATAATTGAGAAATGTAAATATTTTGTAAATATTTCTACATTTTAAGGTGAATATACAAATAATAAGTGCAACGAATGTTTTATTCCACTTAAATTCACCCCCATCAGAACTAGTGGCGATCTCTAGAACCAGGTCAAAAATAAAACAAATCGTCACAGAGATAAATCTCATAAACAAAAAGAATTGAAACGATATGTCAAATACTTTATCTTTTATTGACCTTTCAAATCAACAAGTTTCCCTGCCGCACCCGGTACAATCCTGGGTTTTGAAAAGCTTTTAGTGAAAATTGTAAAGGATGAAGTGGCTGTTTACTCTGGGTATTTTTTTCAAATTAGATTTACTTCAAGCAGCTAATAAAATATGTTTGAGCGTCAAGATTCACAGCAAGCCGGGCGTAATAAGTTGATAAATAAAAAAATCATTCAATGTAAAACTGGCAAATGATTACAAAAAAATAATGATATTATAATAACAACATTGTTTCCATTGAAGTTTTCCAAAGTATTAAATTGGTTTGCTTGTGAATGAAAAATCATTTCATTCACAAGCAAACCAATTTAATTCTTTGGAAAACTTCAATAAAAACAATGTTGTTAATATAATATTATTATTTTTTTGTATTTACTTATTGTAGTCACGATTTTAAATATTTTTTATATTTTGTATGCATTCTTGTAAATTACTCTCTCACGTTTGCAGCGTTTAGCTTAGATTAATTAAATTGAATAAGAAAAGACGTGTCAGTTTACAATCGGCTTTATAAATTAGCCGCAGAGGATATGCGACTGCGGGTACGAATAAATTACTTACCCGGGCACGTGCTGAAAAGTAAACAAAAAGTCCACGAACGCGAGAAACCCAAATACCAGTTTCCTTCCTTATCGTGAAAATTCCATTTTGCTATTAATAATCATTTCACACACACACATGTTCTTTTTTTTACATGAAACACGAACAAAGACAATCAAATAATAAAATGAAAATGCTGTATTATTCGTGTTTTACAAGAATGATATAGTCTTTGTAAGACTAACTTGTTGTAGATTGCGAAAAGAATCTCGGCACTTTTAATGTTTGAAATATTCTGCAACCAAGAATTGGCAATTTCAATTATACTTATGTTTGAACGGTAACGTGACCGCCAGTCTAAGGTGTCAAATTGTTTAGAGGAAATGGCAAAGCTATACTGATGAGAGATAAATCTCGAAACGCGTCTATAGATGGCCTGAATAATTTGACCCAAATTGTTACATTTACAGTAAGTTACTGTATGTAACAGCAAGCACTTCTTGTATAATGCAATGTCCGTCGGGGTATTAGCTCGGGAAGTAGTTGTTTCAATGAGTGTTTGATATAGTCTTTGTAAGACTAACTTGTTGTAGATTGCGAAAAGAATCTCAGCACTTTTAATGTTTGAAGTATTCTGCAACAAAGAATTGGCAATTTCAATTATACTTACAAGAATGTTGATTGGAACGATATTTTTGTCATATTCATCAAAAAACGGGTTGAAAACAATCGAGAGTTGTACATTCCTGAACTTTTAAAAATGCCAAGAAAGTTGTTGATTCGTATTTTCCAATATTTAAAGTTCTGTATTTTCTCTGTTTACCTTTTATATTTTATCAATTTATTTTGCCTTTTTTCGTACAAACAAAAAGGGTCGCTTGTGTTTACAAACATATTTTATTACTTTTTTGTGTGTGATATTTCTAAAGCGAAACCTGAGGACCACATGTTTCTCTCGGACTTTCAGCTTGTAAAATTTACAACTTGTTTGCGGCCGAAAGAACGATTAGCCATTGTCCAGAAATATTTCCTCATTTCTAAAGAGCGGGCCCAAAACGTGCCGAATTGGTCCCTATAAAACTCATCCGCGACTGAGCCGAGCGTACGGGCTTATCCCTTCTACCACTACCAAAATTCCCAGCACCCGATTATCTGTCCTGTTTATTCACATTGAAAAAACATCCCTTGCCTTATCTTGCAAAAACCCTCTCCAATTAATCCTAGCCAATCAGATTTTCCTATCCCAAAACGTTCCCTCTTACAACAGAAAAATCGGAGAGTCTTGTCTTAGCTGTCAAATTAGCAACATCGTTCTTTCGGCCGTACCGCGCTTAACTTGTCATTTGTAACTTGTGGTGTTACTTATAACTTTAACTTTTATCTTTGTGTTTTAACTTCATCCATTTTCTACAATTATTTATTATCTTGCTTTTGTATATATATTTTATTTAATCAGTAATTAAATGAATCTGTTTGTTTAATTTTACTAGTATTCGTAATTTTGAATAAAAACCGCGATCCCCGTGAAATTTACAAAAGTCTTTTAATTTAAACTTGTGAATAAAATGAAAATAATAAAATTTAAAAACTACTTGATTTTACAAACAAAAACTGTGGTGCGACGCTTGAAACATTTTGAGAATTAATTTTGCCCTAATTTCGAAGCAATTCGGGTTGGCCAGCACTGGCTTAATGGATGTAATTGTGTGGGTGGGCAGCTTAGAGTAAATGTATTTGTTCACGTCTGTGTCTCGAGTGCATGAAATTAATGGACGTTTATAATAATGCAAATGGATGGTATCAATTTTCATATTCTCCCGATTGATTGATTGATTTTGCTGGATATCGTGTTTTCGGGACGCGCGTAATAATAGAACAATTACTCCGCGAATGTGTTCTTGATTGCACATATTGACAGATTGATATACCTTCCAATTATAACACATTGTGTACGATTGACAAATACAGTACTTGTACACCTAAAACGCTTCCGTGATGTCATGCAAGCTGGCGCTTAAAGCTGTGGGGTTTATCGCAATTTTCAAGGTAAAGCAGGTGATACTGTTACAAAAGAAATTTCCATACGTGACGTCAATTGGTTATAAATCTTCCAGAAATCGGTAATGCAATCACAAACGCGGCATGATTAATGCACAATTTATTTTTAACCTAGATATTTTAAAGTACTATTAAATGTTAGTAATAGTAAGGATTAACATGTTTAACGCCTACATTCTACAGAGTATATAAAGGGTAGGCCATCTAGTTGTTTCTTTTTAAATCATTGGTTATTTTGACACTGACATCTTTTTCCCGCTCGAAATCTTGACAGAAAGTCGGTATCATTCCTCCGCGGTACGAAATGAGTCGCTTTCGCTTGAACAACGTTGGGAAATATTGCAAACTTATTTCCAAAATGAGTGCTGTGTAGCCCAAACAGTGCGTTTGTTGAAAAGAAGTTTTATCCGAAATGAATTACCCACCGCGCCTGCTGTACGCAAGTTTGTGCAAAAAGTTCGTGAGACTGGCATGCTAGTGGACAATACTCATGGTCCTCGTTCTCGTACGGTGCGCACAAACGAGAATGTGGCTGCTGTAACGGAGAGTGTGAGACTCAATCCACGAACATCAACTTGCCGTCGATCTCAACAGCTCAACATTGCACGCACTAGCCTGAGGAGAATTCTGCACAAAGATCTCGGATTATTCGCTTACAAGGTCCAATTGACTCAGCAATTGAAGGCGCATGACCATCCGCTCCGTTGTCGCTTCGCAGTTTGGGCCTTAGAGCAGCTTGAATTGGACAACGATTTTGGGCGAAAAATCATCTTTTCTGACGAGGCTCATTTTCATCTTGGCGGCTACGTTAACAAACAAAATTGCCGCATCTGGGGCTCGGAAAACCCGAACGTTATTGTCGAGAAGCCAATGCATCCCCGGATATTGACAGTTTGGTGCGGATTGTGGAGTGGTGGCATCATTGGACCATTTGTCTTCGAAAATGAGGGTGGAAACAGCGTTTCGGTCAACGGTGAGCGTTACAGAGCCATGTTATCCGACTGTTTTTTAATGAAATTAAAGACATGGATTTGGACGACTTCTGGTTCATGCAGGATAACGCCATGTCACACACCCCATGCCACAATCGATCTTTTGCGCACCAAATTCCCAAATCGTGTTATCAGCCGTCTTGGCGATGTCAATTGGCCGCCTCGGAGCTGCGATTTAACCCCTTTGGATTTTTTTTTTGTGGAGAACCGTGAAGGACCGATGTTATGCCAACAATCCAGAAACGATTCAAGCACTTCAGGCCAATATCATCCAAGCAATCCGTGAGCTACAGCTCGAAACCATCAACAAGGTCTTGGAAAATTGGAGTGACAGAATGCGCTACTGCGAAGCCAGCCGAGGCAGCCACTTGAACGAACTTGTGTTCCATAATTAATAGGAATGTTTGCTTTTACTAATACATGGAAAAAAAATAAATTTGTTCATTTTATTGCATTTTTAAAAAGAAACCACTAGATGATTATAATTCAAGTGCCACCTTGAATATGTCAATCTGAGGAAACGTCAGAATTCTAAATGTTATACGCTCGGCTTGCGTTACAGAGACCGAATGGGGCCTCCGGATTAATCATTCTATGCTTATTTAACTATTATGTATCTTACCATTAAATGGCGAATACTATTCAACCTCTAAATCCAAATCTTTGAGCTGGCAAGGATGGTGGAGAGAGTGTTAGAAGAGAGAGGAAGTATGTACGTTGTTTTTCTGGATATGAAAGCAGCGTACAATACTGTATCGAGAGAAAGGTTAGTGGAATCTCTGAATAGGAGAGGAGTGAGCGAAGTAACGGTGGAGTGGATTAGAAGGGTGTACAAGATAACGTGGGTGAGGGCGAAAGTAGAAAGAAATGTGTCTGAAAGAGTTAGAACTTGGATGGGGGTAAGACAAGGATGCCCGCTGAGCCCGTTTTTGTTTAACCTATATATTAGCGAATAGGAACAGGTTTTGAGAAAAGGGCAAGCGGGCAGGGTGGTGATCGGAAAAAGGAAGGTATGGATGCTAAGGGACTGGGGAGAGATGAAGGAGGTGATGCAGAGAGTAGAGAGATATATGGACAAAAGAGGTCTGCGAGTACCTGCAAGGAAAACAAAGTGGATGAGATTTAGGAATAAAGGAAGGGAAGGAAGAGTGGGTGAATTGAAATGGAGGGGGGGGGGGTGATTCAGAAGGTGAAAGAATTTAAATACTTAGGCTTTGTAACGGTTCGTTTTTGATGTTTAGACGAATTCGACTATTGTTATTTATGTAAAATTACTGGGGGAGAATGCTCATATTTCTTACAGTGGAAAGTGTGTTGATTGTGTTTTGTTTCATCGCTGAGTCAATTGGACCTTGTAAGCGAATAATCCGAGATCTTTGTGCAGAATTCTCCTCAGGCTAGTGCGTGCAATGTTGAGCTGTTGAGATCGACGGCCAGTTGATGTTCGTGGATTGAGTCTCACACTCTCCGTTACAGCAGCCACATTCTCGTTTGTGCGCACCGTACGAGAACGAGGACCATTAGTGTTGTCCACTAGCATGCCAGTCTCACGAACTTTTTATTTTTTATTATTCAGCGTAACATTTATTCCGCGCATAGAGGACAGTGTTCATGAGTAATTGGATGTGTGGCACTCACAATTTGCACTGGAAATATGAACAAACTCATTAACATCACATCCTATCAAACGGGACACGGAACTGAGGTTATTGTTTACATCGCGTTTGACAACGGAGTGACCAACCTAAATTGTTGCGGAGGCGTTCTGTTCACAGTGTGGCCAACTGATTTTCCGTGCGGCGTTGCCAATGTACTGCAGGGTGAATCGTTCAATTACAGCGTTTTTTTTTTGTAATCATCGAATGGGGTTCGGTGTAATAAGCGTATGTGGAACCGTTACAAATCTCTTATTAACTCTCCTTGTTGTTTTCCTATTTGGTGTGTGAGTTTTTGAATTAACCGCTAGGTTAGGATGTCAGGTGATTATTTGGTGCGTAAATGAATTAACCTGATTGGTTTAGAACTCAAATCCGATCATGGGTTTCTTGTGGACGAAAACTTTTTTGGTTCCGGGTTTCGTTTTGAGATTTATTAGCTTGGGAATGAAGCAGACGAGTGGTGGTGTTGTGTTTGAAGAGAGTCGATTTTACTTGTGTTAAGTACCAGTGAGGCTGGGATTTATCGCTCTTTAATTGTGTTATGCGGTGGCGTTGAACATCTCTGGATTGGGGAGCTGTTTAACTGGATTTTCGCCGGTGACGAACGTCTTGGGACGGTTTTTTATACAACACGCAGGCCATTTGCACGCGGTCCAAGGTAATAATTTCTCAAAAATATCATTTCTAGTTTGTGGTATGAATGTTTCTACAAGTGTCTTGTGTTGTTCGACTAGGTCTCGCACCTGGATCGCAAGTAGTACCGGGAGGTTACATTTGAAGTAGTACCGGGAGGGTACATTTGAAGTAGTGCCGGGAGCGTACATTTGAAGCAGTACCGGGTACATTTCAAGTAGTGGTATGAATGTTTCTACAAGTGTCTTGTGTTGTTCGACTAGGTCTCGCACCTGGATCGCAAGTAGTACCGGGAGATTACATTTGAAGTAGTACCGGGAGGGTACATTTGAAGTAGTGCCGGGAGCGTACATTTGAAGCAGTACCGGGTACATTTCAAGTAGTATCAAGGCAGCAGACACGGTTGAGGAAAAGGAGGCCGGGGGAGCCTGGATTTCGAAGGAGTGTCGCAGTCCTTGGTTAGTAGTTCCGTTGTTTGGAGGGAGTGAAAAGGAATTTGCTGTACAGTAACTGCAGAAGTATTTGGAATTTGGAAAGCAGGAATTGCAAAAGGAGTGTTGGAGAGGAGATATTTATGCAGGGCCGCATAAGTTATTTCATCGAGGGATTTCTAAAGCTATGTATCACTTTATATTAAGGTCACGTACGTGGTGATTGTGTTTTTTTATTGAGACGGTATTCACCGAGTGATTTGAGGCCGGTCGTCCACTGGAAGCGACAACACGCGGCTACGCGCTCACGCGATCCTAGCGGCAACATGCGTATACGCGCGACAGATCCCGACGTGTGTAAATCCAATGAATCTCGTCCACTACAAGCGTGCGCGGACATGCGGATTCTCGCGTGTAGCCGCTACTCTTGCAGCCGCCCGTTGCCGCTCGTAGCGCGTGAGCGCGTAGCCGCGTGTTGTCGCTTCCAGTGGACGACCGGCCTGAAGTTACGAGTATTATTAGTTAATATCTGATCATTGAGCTGATACGTTGTCATTTATGGTGGTGAATTCAAATCATTCTGTGAACCGTCAGATTATTTGAATTTGAACTGGGGAATTGTCACGGTTAATATTTTGCAACACATAACTCTATTTATTTGTGAAGAATTCACTTTTCGGTCGAAATACGAACATTTATTGCGAGGTTATTATTGATTCCGATTCATATACCCGAAATCGAATTCGTTAGCGATATCGGAGATCTCATGGGTCGTCAAATAGTTATTTTCCGGTTTGATTAATTAGCAGTTTTATTATGCATTTCGATTTCAGGTTTTATAGATTACTTTATTTACAGGCATGTGTTATTTGAGTTGCATATATTAAGTGGTGTTTATATTTGATAATTGAGGTGGTGACAAATTACCTCCAGGGGAGTTAATATTTTCTTACGTATGTCGTCATTTATCTGGGAATATTTCATTTTTATACCTGGGATACTCATCTAATTTTTTGTTATGATTTACTGTTATTTTACTGCGTGGTTAAGGATTAAATCCTTTTAGTCATAATTGGTCCACTTTTATTTATTTTTCCCACCTAGGTTTCGAGCTTTTACTACGACATTTTCGTTACCCAACCTTATTTTTCAAAGTTCGTGGCGCTTTTTATAACTTTTCCCACCCCGTCTTCACTGAAGCTTAGTCGTGGTAGGTTGGTAACTGAAAAAGGTCACTATTATTAGGAAAGGTTGGGCTGATCGACAATAAAAAGAGATAGGTAGGTCATCTCGGTGGAACCACTAAAAAGAGCGTTACAGCTTCATATTTAAAGGTACGGGTGGTTTATAGGGAGCACGCCAAACGGGTTCAGGGGAAAGCAAAGAAAGCATGGGGCATGATCAGAAAAAAGTGGGGAAAATGGTTTGCGGGCAACTTCCAATTGGCGTGCAAGTTCTGGGATGCGTGTGTGAAGCCTATTTTGTTGTATGGGGTGGAAACATGGAGGATAAGGGAGTATGAATGTATTGAGAAAGAGCAGTTGTGGTTCCTGAGGCAAATCTTGGGGGTTGAAAGATCAACCCCTGGGTACATTCTGCTTCAGGAAACAAATAGAATGAGTGTGCATGGTGAGGCAATGGAGACAGTGGTGAAATATGAGATGATGTGTGAATTGGAAAGTGACAGACTAGTGAAAGAGCTGTGGAGAACGTGCAGGGGAATAGGGATAAGTAAGTGACGATGGAGCGCAGAAAAATGTATGAAGAGGCAGGAGAGTCAGAGAATATTGTGAATGATTGGTTAGAGAATGGAGTTAATGTGGCGGCGTAGATAAAAGAGAAGTAGAAGAAAGTGGAGATGCAGGCGAGGCAAGGGTATATCGGGAGGAGCGGATACAATCCGATGCATGAAAGGTGGCAAGTGCATCAGAGCGTAAGAGGGTACCTGACTAATTGTAACTTATCAAAGAAGGATAAGATAACCCTGGCAAGAGCTAGATGCGGTTCGGAGGAGAAAGGAAAGACGGTTTGGATGGAAGAAAGGTATGGTAGATGTATGCTGTGCGCAAGTGGAATGGATACATGGAACCATCTGGCACAGGAGTGTAAAGGGGTATGTGAGAAGTGGTTGGGGGGAAACAGGAGGGTAACCGAATGGATGAGGGAGGATGGAGCTGGTCTAAGGATTGTAGCGAGATTGGCTTGGCAGAGGGAGATAAAACGAAAGGACTATTAGAATATATATAGAAGTTTCATTTTAAATGTAGACTTTTTTTATGCCAATAAAGGTTTTTTTTTGTTTTTTTTTTAACCTCATTCAATGATCTTTCTCGATATATTTATATATTATTACAATACCGTAAATCAAGATTACTAATAATAATTATCTATATCTCTGTAGCCATACGCTAAATAAAATCTAAATTATCGTATTTTAAACACAACAAAAGTTTCAAGAATATAAATTTGTATTCAGTACTTATTCATTCACCGGATAACTATATACGCGTTTCAGGATTCAACGCCAACATCAGTATAGTCCCGAACCAGTGCTTGAAGAATACTGAACATCTTTGACCAATTATTACGGCCTGTGCAATTTGTATATGTTTCGAAAGCGTAAACGCCATCTAATGCTTGAGCTAAGGGGCATTAGATGGCGTTTACGCTTTCGAAACATATACAACAAAAGTTGTTGATAATAATTATGTTCATACCTATTGTAGTGATGACTGTCGATGAGAAAAACACGGCTTTCAAAATCGTCCACTTCTCCAGTTGCTCGACCGGTCTTCTGTTGTCGGTGAGGCCGCCCCGGACCGCCTCTTCCAGCACTTTTTCGTAACGTTCCAATTTCACTAGAATAAATTCACCTAAATCCGATAAAGTCGCATTGTTCACTATACTATCGACCAACATCGTTCGTTCCGAGTTCACTGTTTTGTTCAGTTCGGTCAAACGCGACACTTCCGCCGGATATTCCAGTCTTCTAAAAACCTATAACAAAATCGATAATTAAACAAATTCAAGAATATCGTATGTTCAATAAAAAAAAATCAGTGTTTTATACGCGTGGCGCATGAAGTAAAATTTCGAGTTTAGAAAAGCCTAATTTAGCCAGTGTTCACTGTAGCAGATAATATCTAAATTATTATTTGCTAATAGGAATGCTTCAAGATCATTCACCTTATTTCGTACACATTGAATATTTTGAAAATATACAGCGTGTAATCGAACTAATGTACATCCTCTTAAGGGCGTATACACAAAATATTTTGACACCAATTGCAGCAAAAATAATATCGGAAAAAAAATATTGGATTTTTCATAATTTTTCATGCATTTTTTACTTTTTGAGAACTTCTGGTTACCTGTGTTCATGATATTTTTCGTGGATGCGTAAGTTGTTGTATTTTTATTTACTTTTACTACTGCGAGGCGCATAAATCACTTTGCACGGTCACTCATTTGTGGTATTGTTTATTTACTGTTACTACTGCGAGACGTATAAATCACTTAGCACGCACTACACACACACACACTGTCTAGAATTACTAGATGAAACTGGGTCACGTATAAAAAAAATCACAATAAGTGTTCAAATTGACGTCCGCCGCACTCAATGCACATTTGGGCTCTACGTATCCAATTTGCACGAACAATAGCAAACATTTCACGAGGTTTTTCACGAATGGTATTAGCCGCGGCGTTTACTCGTTGTATCAGCATTTCAGCATTGTCAATTTCCGTAGTGTAGACTTCACTTTTAAAGTATCCCCAAAGATAAAAATCTAAGGGGTTTAAATCCGGACTTCTTGGAGGCCATGGTACAGGGCCTCCACGACCAACCCAACGTCCTGGAAACTCATCATCCAAATATCTTCTAACGCGCCTTTCATAGTGAACTGGCGCACCATCTTGCAAATACCACATTCTTCTAAGAACCGCTAAGGGTACATTTTCTAGAAGATCTAAAAGGTCATCTTGCAAAAATCGTAAATATCGTTCTCCATTCAAATTAAATGGGAACATAAATGGCCTAATTAATTGATCATTTAAAATACCTGCCCAGATATTAAGGGAGAAGCGATGCTGGAAATGAGTTCTACGCGTAGCACGAGGATTTTCTATTGCATAAACATGCATATTATGGAAATTAAAACTTCCATTACGCGTAAAGCACGATTCGTCGGTCACTAAAATGTCTTTGGTAAAGTATAAATAAAATTGCCAATTCTTGGTTGCAGAATACTTCAAACATTAAAAGTGCGATTCTTTTCGCAATCTACAACAAGTTAGTCTTACAAAGACTATATCAAACACTCATTGAAACAACTACTTCCCGGGCTAATACCCCGACGGACATTGAATTATACAACAAGTGTTTGCTGTTACATACAGTAACCTACTGCAAATGTAACAATTTGGGTCAAATTATTCAGGCCATCTATAGACGCGTTTCGGGATTTATCTCTCCTCAGTATAGCTTTGCCATTCTCACTAAACAATTTGACACCTTAGACTGGCGGTCACGTTACCGTTCAAACATTAGTATAAATGAAATTGCCAATTCTTGGTTGCAGAATACTTCCAGTCTAAGGTGTCAAATTGTTTAGTGAGAATGGCAAAGCTATACTGAGGAGAGATAAATCTCGAAACGCGTTTATAGATGGCCTGAATAATTTGACCCAAATTGTTACATTTGCAGTAGGTTACTGTATGTAACAGCAAACACTTGTTGTATAATTCAATGTCCGTCGGGGTATTAGCCCGGGAAGTAGTTGTTTCAATGAGTGTTTGATAAAGTCTTTGTAAGACTAACTTGTTGTAGATTGCGAAAAGAATCGCACTTTTAATGTCTTTGGTAAAGTTAGGATTTTGAACATTTTGTGCCAAAATCCATTGACAAAATGCAATTCTTTTGGGAAAATCATGGGGTTGAAGATGTTGTACACGCTGGTAGTAATACGGATAAAAATTATTGTCTCGTATAACACTGCTGACAAATGTGTGCGATACATTTAGCTGAGCGGCGATAATACGGGTACTTAAACCAGGATCCGCTTCCAACAGATTCAAAATTTCATCTTCCGCTCGCAAATATCGCATTGGACGGTCACCACCTCCGGCGGCTCCGGCGACGGGCTGCAAACTTCTAGTATCGCGTGCTCTTTGTAATAAATTTCTAAATCGGTTTGGCGGTGGTAAGTGTCGTTCAGGAAATCGCTCTTGATAAATTCTTACAGCTTCCGCGGAATTACACCGAGTTTCACCGTAAATAAGAAACATGTCTGCCAATTCAATGTGTGAATAAACGTATCGCGCCATGTTACAAAATGTAGATGTTTCATGAAATAAGTTTCACCATAGACTAAACAGAAAACTATTTTTATGTTTAAAAATCATCCACCCTCGCCGCTCTTATCTAAACATTTCAATAAGAGTGGAGATAAAGTGAAGTGTGAACCTAATAAGGAAAAATATTGAATTTCATTAACACGTTTAGAAAATATTCGGAATTTAGTCAGCAATGGGTACTTATGAAAACGATAACATAGACATAATTCTTCACAATCTGACCCACTTTTCTCTGGATGGTGTAATTCGATATCCAAATCGTTTAAATACTACCAGTCTATGTGGAATCTCTCTTAAAATACGCAATGTGCGCGTATACCAGATACCACAAACATGTGGCCTATTATTATTAATTATTTTTAATAATTATTTGTGAGCTATTTACTAAAGGTATGGTAATTTCAAATGCAGGTATTGTTTATTTAAACGCTGCCCCTTATGTGGTAGAGAGCCTGTACAGTAGTTCGTTTACACGCTGTATATCTAAATTTGGTTTGCTCAGATCCTTTGTTCCTGTATCGATGTTGTTGTCTTCTCTAGGTTCTGCTGGATATGGAGTAAAAGATACCTTGTCATTGCGGTGTAATGCTGCTTGGGAACCGTTTCTAACGTGAACTTCCTTTAGTTTTTTGGCGATGATGAATTTACAGGTGGGAGTTGGAAGTTGAAGTTTCGTTTGGCATCACGTATTACGGTGTTGACGACTGTTTTCAACATCCTTATTTTGTCTTTAATTTGTATGAAAAATTACCTGTTACGTAAACATTTATTATTTTCTTTATATCAATAAAACTACATCCTAATGTTTTTGCGCAGTTTGACAATTTTCCATTGATTTGTCTGATCAGAGAGTTCAGTACGTTTCTTCTTGCCCATAGCGGATTTGCAATGCGGTGGACATTTGTGAGTGGTGTCAATGGTGAAATTAGTTCAGTTAGATCTTGAACACTTACCGCTGATCCCCTAAGGGCGTCCACACTGCCAGCAAGAATAAAAACATAGTCGTCCTTGGTAAATGATTCGCACAGTTTTAGTTTTCAAATGTCCTGAATAACCTCGCAGAATCTTCCATTAGGTTAATTCTTCGGGCTTACATGATTTTTTGCAAATATGGATTTTAAATTGCTCGCTAGATGTCTCCCATTATTATCGCTAAGTAACAGCACGTTTGTTGATTGTTTGAATTTGAATTGTTTGTTGACCTTTTCGTAGCCATTTCCCTTTTCTTGGTTCGTATTTACTTGCATGGAGTCAATATCAAAGCGAAGTTGATTCAGTTTTTGTTTGAGTTCTATGTTGTTTAAGAAAGCCGTGTTTAGTTGATTTTTTTGCTGCTTTAAAATTACCGTAAGAGAGTCACACTTTGCGCAATTTTCTGGCTTGAGTATTTCAGCGTCATCAGAAGTTCAAGAATTGTTTCTCTGTAGATGTGTTTCTTTAGAATGCTTGAGGTGTTCCAGTTCGTCTTGTAAATCTTTGTTTTTTCGATTTATCGCCATTAAGGGGGTATTACCACTAGGACAGCGTTTTTTTTTTTACGGTTTTTCTGAATTTTTATTTTTGGGGAATTTAATACATGCGATCTTGCGGTTTCTTGCAACTTGTTTATAGATTCATAAACTATAAAAAATGAATTTTAATTCTTTTCAATCGTCCGGCTAAACCTCTAAATCTGGCCTCAAATAAGGCCGTGTCCGCCGTGTTTTTCCTCATGGCCGGAAAGATTTTTTCGATTCTGTGATTTGAAACGTAAAATGAAGTAGTAGTCATTAATCTGTATTAAATTATCTGGAGTTTGAACCACCGACAATAAAAAATCTCGATAAATAACAAAATGGAGGCCATTCGAAAAAAGTTGTCGCTTTTTGCCCCCCTTTTTTTGACTTTAAGGCTCTATGAAAAATATCAAATGTTAATACGGGGTGTCTAGAAAAGAACTCCGGGGTTTTAAGACAAAATATTTTAATAAAGTAAAAAACGTACATACATGTTTTATACATGATTAGAAAGCTTACATTTTCTAGATGTTTTAACAACTTAGTGAAGTTCAATGTGAGCTCCGTTAGTGGCACGGCACACGTCGAAACGGTAATCTACCTCTTCCCATGTCCTGGCGAGCATGTCTGGGGGAACGGACGCCACGCAATTCACTATTCGTTCCCTGAGATGGATAACATCTCGAATTTTCTCTGCATACACAAGATTCTTGATATGCCCCCAGAAGAAAAAGTCCAACGGAGTCATATCAGGGCTCCTTGGTGGCCATGGAATAGGTCCTTCCCTTCCAATCCACCTGTTACCGAAACGAGCGTCCAGTGACTCACGCACACGCAAACTGAAGTGTGGCGGCGCCCCATCTTGTTGGAAGTAAACTAAACCTTTCTCCGCCTCAATGTCATGCAACTGAGGATAAACATACTCCTCTAACATGTCACAATAGACATCACCATTGATAGTCCTTTCGGCAAAAATGAAGGGACCTATGACTCTGTCATGCATAAGAGCACACCAAACATTCACTTTGGGCGT
Source organism: Philonthus cognatus (assembly GCA_932526585.2). NCBI lineage: Eukaryota > Metazoa > Arthropoda > Insecta > Coleoptera > Staphylinidae > Philonthus > Philonthus cognatus. Next base: position 10,323,512 of record OW052252.1, on the reverse strand, counting down.
GTCACGTTCGTACTCAATAAACTCATGGGGCGGCTGTGAACCCCAAATTCTGCAATTATGCCTGTTTACAGTTCCGTTCACATGAAAAGTAGCTTCATCACTAAAAACCACACTTTTTAAAAAATCATTATCTTCATTAATTTTATTCAGCATGGAAACAGAAAAGTCGAATCTCTTAACCTTGTCTGCCGGTTTGATATGGTGTAAAAGTTGAATCTTGTAGGCAGTTAAACGAAGTCTTTTACGAATTACCTTATGGACTGTTGATCTTGGTAACCCCAATTCCAGACTGCGTCTTGTTAATGATTTCTTAGGGCTTCGAGTGCATGAAGCTCGGATTCTGTCAACCTTCTCTTGAGACACACGCGGCCTACCCGGCGACTTTTGCTTCAAAACACTTCCTGTTTCCTTGAACGCACTTAACCACTGACGAATTGTTTTGTCTGTAGGCGGGTCAACACCATAGCTACGACGAAATTTTCTTTGTACAGTAACAACAGAATTAGTTTCTATGAGCCAAATAACACACTGAGCCTTTTGTTGAGGCGTCGCCATAGCGCGGCAGTCCAGACGACACTGACTGCCTGCCGCAGCCGCTACGTAATTTCAAGGTCAACGCTCCGCAGCGCTGCCAACTGTTGAGAGAAACATTCCCAATTGGTATGAGTAAAACTGTTTGAGCTGCTTGTTTCAAAGGAATTGATCAAATTTTGCTATCTTTTATAGTTTAAAAAATATTAATTTTTTAAACCCCGGAGTTCTTTTATAGACACCCTGTATATTTAAATGACGGTGGTTCAAACTCCAGAGGAAAATGTGGAGAACCGAACACTAAAAGCTCAAGTCAATCCGTTTCATAGTTTGAAAAGAAAGTTTCCGGCCAGCGAAAAAAAAGTGGTTTCGAGAAAAACGCGTTTAAAGTTTTGACACAAGTTTTAACTATTTTTGGAGATTTTTGGCTTTAGTCAGCTATGCCAGCTCCGTACACTAGGCCCTCCTCTTCCTCTAAAAACTGTGTTTGAATGATTTACTCCTACCAGCGTTGTTGGATGGCCTTATGAGTTGCTGGAGTCAGGCAAAATTCGTCCCACATCTCGCGCTCCGCGTCGGTCCGCACCGGAAAGCCTTGGCTTGCAGGCCGATATGGATTCCCAGTGTCTCTATCGTCTTAAAAACTGCCGAGTATCCGTCGTTGAAAATGCTGGTAGCTATGAAAGACGCGATAGCGACGGTTTTTGCACCACAGTTGAGGTGCTTCGAAGCCAGCTTCCAGACACAAACATTCAAACTTTCGTTTGAGTTCTGCGTATTTCCACCCAGCCACCTACTCAGCATTGTTTACTTCAACAAGCAAAAATCTAACTAACGAATTCGCCTATTGTAAAACGGCTTTCGGACATAAAACTAGATACTATCAAGTATCAATACATGCAAAAAAAAATCATTTTTTAAAAACTTCTGAATGGTAATACCCCCTTAAGCTGTGTTCGGGTAACTTAATTTTTTCTTCTCCTATCGCGATCGTTTCCAATAGAGACTCTTCTGCTTCTATGGCCTCATTTTCTATGTTTTTGATTCGAAGTGTAAGTTTTTCTATGTATGCCGTCTTGCTTTTGAGTTCTTCATTCAGCTGGTCGATGATTTCTTGTTTAGTTGAGTCAATGCTGGAGTTTAAAGATGTGTTTTGTAGTGTTTTGGAGCAGCACTCAATTTTGTGATTGCCGAGATATTTGATTCTTTTATTTTTGCTTTTACATGCCCCATGGAAAATGCTGGAGCAATTGACACATATATAATTTTTGAAGGGGGCAGGTGGTGACCGAGCGGTAACGTCGTCGGATAGTATATCGCTCGGCGAGCCTCAGACCGGGTTCGATTCCCCTGCACGGGGAGTTGTTATTTAAAAATAATAACTCGACTTGTCCCTGGTTGTTGTGTGAATGCGTTGTGACGTCCGAATAAATGTTAATATAATATATTTAAAAACTACAACGAGATATGGCTGTGGTGAGAACCTATGCCAGGTTCGTCGAATCCAAATTAAAAAAAAATTGAAGCCAGCTGATTTACAGCATTTAAAATTAGTAGAAGATTGCGACATCGTATATAACCATGAATTATTCGAGTAATTTTATTTAGATAAATTATAATAAATTTAAATAATTTTAAATAATTTATAATAAATAAATAAAATGTGGGTTCACTGGGGTTTCAACCCGCGGCTAGCGCGTAGCTAGCGAAGTTTCCAACGCCTGCTAACGCTCGCCCAACACAACCTTGGTGCAGTGTGTAATTTTACTGAGTGCGTAGGTTGAATTTAATTTGCGTTACTTCAGATCTTATTTACATTTAAAAATAATTGAGGTTATTTTCCACATTAGTAAATACACTTAAAGTCTTTGTTGGTAGTGTGTTTTTACGATCTTGCATTATTAGAGATGAACAGGTAACTGATTTGTCACTATACATAATGTTATTTTAGTGCACGAGGGATAGTTTATATATCACAATGATAAAACACGATAGCACGATCTGATGTTATAAGATTGTATAGAAGTTTGTAAATGTTTGTGAATGTAAATCAAAGAATATGAAATTGAAATTAATAATATTTTTTATTACCAGTAAGATGTGGTAAAGTGTGAAATATGAATTCTTTTAAGTATTTATAAGAAAGTAGTGTAAATTATTGAATATTTCCTGTTAAAATAATTAATAGTGCACAGGCTTGAAATATGAGTTCATTTTGAAGCTTCTACCGAGTGTCTTCCACTCGCAGATTAAGCATGAAGTAAAATTTCGAGTTTAGAAAAGCCTGAAAATTTGGTTCGGGCGCGTAGCGAAGCGGAGCGACCGAGCCAAATTAGGCTTTTCTAAACTCGAAATTTTACTTCATGCGCCACGCGTGTAAAAGGCTGATATGTTGTGAAATTTGAAATACTCTTGTTTAACGATCTATTTTTAAACTAGCTTTTGCAGTGCATTTTTAATTACTGATTAAGCAGTGTATGTTTAATTTCACATGTCAGTGTTTTATACGCGTGGCGCATGAAGTAAAATTTCGAGTTTGGAGAGTTCAGTAGACAGGTCTTTCATCCTTGCCCCCTTCCTTGCAAGCTCGTCGGCAATTGAATTCCCCCTGATATCACTGTGACTAGGTACCCACATGAGTCCCACGTCACAATTATTTGCAAGCCTATTTAGCGATTTTTTACAGTCTCTGACCACCTCCGAGGTGCAGTGCGGACTATTCAGTATCTTAATGGCGGCTTGGCTTCAGTAATGAATCTGATGCGGCTCTCCTGAAGGTCATTTTTATGGATCCAGTCTACTGCCACTCGGATGGCCATGACCTCTGCCTGAAGAATGTTACAGACTTGGTGTGCTCAGGTTTATACCTTTCGATGTACACCTTTCGAGTGTAAGTATTTATAAGAAAGTAGTGTAAATTATTGAATATTTCCTGTTAAAATAATTAATAGTGCACTGGCTTGAAATATGAGTTCATTTTGAAGCTTCTACCGAGTGTCTTCCACTCCCAGATTAAGCATGAAGTAAAATTTCGAGTTTAGAAAAGCCTGAAAATTTGGTTCGGGCGCGTAGCGAAGCGGAGCGACCGAGCCAAATTAGGCTTTTCTAAACTCCAAATTTTACTTCATGCGCCACGCGTGTAAAAGACTGATATGTTGTGAAATTTGAAATACTCTTGTTTAACGATCTATTTTTAAACTAGCTTTTTTAGTGTATTTTTAATAACTGATTAAGCAGTGTATGTTTAATTTCACATGTCAGTGTTTTATACGCGTGGCGCATGAAGTAAAATTTCGAGTTTAGAAAAGTCCCGTGAAAAATTGTAGTTTTATACGCGTGACGCATGAAGTAAAATTTCGAGTTTAGAAAAGCCGCGTGAAAATTTGTCTCAGGTCGCTGCGCGACCCTCGACAAATTTTCTACGCGAGGCTTTTCTAAACTCGAAATTTTACTTCATGCTTAATCTGGGAGTGGAAACACTCGTTCGAAACATTAAATTAAACTATTTTAATACAAGCAAGCTCGGTGGATTACACTTAGTAGAAACATGTTGTACACTCAATAGACAAAATGTCTGTAATAATGTGAAAAGCTAGAAAATTGTATTTCTATAAAAATCACTTGCTATATATATATATTTTTTTTTTCTATAAAATCTTGAGTGTAATAAATTTGTCAGTTTTATTTGGAGTAACATAACGTTAACGACGTCGTTATATTTTTATGATATTCACAATAACAGAGGGGGATCAAGTAATGACGTGAAAAAATGAAATTAACCGATCCTGGGCTATATGTGTTTATTGCGTGTAACATATTTATTTTTTTCACGTGCTAATTCCCCTAAAGATTACCATGCCAATATCATTTTACACATTATTCACATCGCATGAACTTTCTACCCAGTTTTATATTACAAAACTAAATGCGTATAACACACTAAAATATTGTGAAATTTATGTTTATTCGAACTTCAGTTAAAATCTGTTTTATACGCGTGGCGCATGAAGTAAAATTTCGAGTTTAGAAAAGCCCAGAAAATTTGTCTCGGGTCGCTGCGCGACCCTCGACAAATTTTCACGGGGCTTTTCTAAACTCGAAATTTTACTTCATGCTTAGTCTGGGAGTGGAAAACACTTGTTTAAAGCTTAAAATTAAACATAAAAAAACAGGGAACATCCCAAGATATACAGAAAATAGGCTACGCAACCAAACCAAATTTTCAGGCTTTTCTAAACTCGAAATTTTACTTCATGCTTAATCTGGGATTGGAAACACTCGTTTGAGGCCTTAAATTTGTTGTGATAAGAAGATAATAGGCGGCTAAAGACAAAATGTAGTGTGATTTGTGTCAAAATAACGTAATCGAATAAACACGTTCTACTTTCATCATATTATTTTTCTCCTGCGAACTGAATAGGCTGCTTGAATTTACAACAAAATTGAACCAATTTATAAAACATCCTCAATAACTTATTGCTTACATGATGTAACTATGAATAATAGGAAAAACGAGTGCGAAAATAAATACAGTGAATTGAAAAATTTGTAATAAGGGCAAATACAGTGAATCGAAAGGAAACATTTGTAATTAGGGCCTGTTTTTTTTTTCGAGGGAATTGATTTATATACTCTCGTGTCGTGATTCCATTTCCATTGTTTGATAAAGAGTTTTTTTATCGGTTTATAATGCCTCCCTTAACATTTCCATTAAGATAAAAAAAGTACCTTAAAGACGCATAAAACGCGTTTAATGTCCTACCGAATTTATTGCACCTATTGAAAATATGATTTATAACTTTTAATAACGATAGAATAAACTTAAAAATCAATGCTAATCAACATTTTCGGGCAATTCATTACTTTTGTATCGCATGTTTAATAAAAAAAACCTCTAGAGTGCCATGATTTAATCTGTTGTATAACTTAATGCTGTACAAATTCGGTTGAAATTTGTTTATTAGTTATTGATGTTTTATGTTCTTCTAGGTTAGGTTAGGTTAGGCTTCAATGGCAACAGTTGATCGCTGACTTACGCCCAAATGCCCCTTGTGATACCATAAGAGAAAAAAGGAGTCAGATCTCCCCTCCCTCGCCACCCATACAAACCAATACAAGCACCTAATGAACCCGATCAGATTTCTCACACCTAAAGGTATGAGGTCCATTAGCCATTCGCGTAGTGTATAATAATAATAATAATAATAATTATAATAATAATATTTATTGCCCAACAGGAAACAAATATTTCCCAATTACAAGACAATGTACAAGAATAACAACAATAATAGTGTATTATAACATTATGAAATAGAAAATAATAATAAAAACCTAATTATTTGATTAACATAATGCGACTATGGATTTTAGTGATTCAAGAAAGATATCACAAGTTGGAGGTAGTTGATTAAAGTTATTACAAATTATGCTGATGGGTGATTTAGCGCCAAAATTTAATTATTATAACTGATATTAAATGTAGTCTTATATCTACTGTTGAAAGTAGGAATATGCAAACTATTTAGCTGTAAAATATCGGGGCTGTCGATATGATTATTAAATAGTTTACGTATAAATGAGATAGCAGACTTGTAACGTCGGCACTCAAGAGATTCGACATTAAATTTCTCAAGCAAACGAAAATGATCATAGCCTCTCTCAAGATAATGCCCCTCAGTCTTCAGGTATAGAAATTTAAGAAATCTTCGTTGGACACTTTCCACAAGATTAATCTGAAGTTGAGATTGTGGATACCAAATTAAGCATTAAGCATTAAGATAAATCCTAATGCTTTAAAGGAACTTTTAACAAGAGATTGAATATGAGGAGTTAATGTAAATTTATCATCGAACCAAACACCAAGATCTTTGAAGACATTGACTCGCTCAATAGAATTGTTACTCACGACATAGTTAAATGTAATTGGTTTGGATTTTTTTGTAAAGGAGACAAATTTACACTTATTGCTGTTCAGGTTAAGTTTATTTGTACTGCACCAATTCGAAATAACATTAAGTTGATTTTGCAAACTTATGCAATCATCTGAAGTGTTGAAAAAATCTTTAAATCATCAGCATATAAAAGTTGTTTGCACTCTAGTAGATTGGAAAGATCGTTAATGAAAATATTGAATAATAATGGACCCAGTATGGGCCCTTGAGGGACCCCCGAACTTGGAAAATAAGAATTAGACTTAAAATTATTTATCAGTACATATGATTCACGACATGAAAGATAAGATGAAATGAGTGAAGTGGAATGATCACAAAAACCAAAGTAATTAAGTTTTTCAAGTAACAATGTATGATCAACTCTGTCAAACGCTTTTGACATGTCAGTATATATTACATCAATCTGCCCGGATGAATCTAATGATCTAGTAATATCATGTGTAATAATAGTCAAGTTAGTTACCGTAGAACATCTCGGAAAAAAAACCGTGCTGATAATGTGATAAATATGGAGAAGTATGAAAATAAATTTGATCATACAGTGTTTTCTCAAATATTTTAGCAACATGATAAAGTATTGCTATTGGTCGATAGTTTGCAATATCTCGATGATTAGTGGAGGTCTTCGGTATAGGGCAAATTGATGTAATTTTAAATTTACTAGGAAAAACTGATGTTTTTAGAGACAGGTTAAAAATAAGTGCAAGTGGATAACAGAGAATAGAAGCACAATCTTTGAGTAAGAAAGCTATTAGGTTATCATGACCTGACGAAAATCTATTCGGGAGCTTCTTTAAATGTTTAAAGATCATTCTATCACATACTTCCGCAAAAGAAAATGAAGGTATATTGCTGAGGTTCATAGTTGTAGTCGTCGCAGATGGTAATATAAAAACAGATTCGAAGTACTTACGAAAGCCGTCTGCAATTGCATCAGGAGTTTGATACACCTCGTCATCATACTTAAGTTCTGCAGGAATTCTCGAAGGGTTAGATTTTTCTGAATTAATATACGACCAAAACCGTTTAGGATCGCTAGTAAGCTGTGATTCAATGTTTATTATATAGTCGCAACATTAATTTTGTTCTTAATGAGAGATCTAAGTTTCTTGAATTCGGCTTCAAGCGTCACGTCTCGTTTGATATTTTTACGGCAATAGTTCTTTTCTTTAATAAGTTGTATAATATTATTAGTAAACCAGCGGGGATATTTTCTCTTTTGTTTAAATTTATGTCGCGGAATAAATTGAAAAGGTGCACTATTTAACACATTATAGAACTCATTTAGTGCAAAATCAACATTGGAATAACTCGACAAGAAGTTCCAATCGATAGAACCTAAGTAGGAATACAAAGATAAATAATCGCCCCTTTTGAAGTTCAGTTTGGTGACATCAATGTTGCTAGGAGACATATTGAAAGAACATTGAAAAGATAATTAATGTTAATGCAGGATGATAAGCATCCTCGTTTACTAAGGGATCAGGTTCTCTCGTAATGCTGCAATCTAAGCTGGAATATATTTAATCCAAAATGTTACGAGAACAATTTTGAATCAAGTTGAATTGGTTTAAACCGAGAAATGTACATGCGTTTGAAATTATTTGCGCTTTTTCTGACATATTGCCCGCTGATAGAATTGGACAATTAAAATCACCTGCAAAGAGTATAGGGTTATCATTAAAATCTATTTGGATTAATAGATCGAAAAATTATTTTATATCGGTGGTTATTGTGTCCGGTGGTATATATACGTTAATTAGATATAAATAAATTGAATTGAATTTTAACTTTGCATACACAAAGGTCAATAATTGGAATTTTTGATTTAATATGGCCCGTAGGTATTAAGTCAATATTTAAATTATATTTAGCCGCCACTAACACACCGCCGCCCTTTGATCTCACCTGTTAACACTGTGTCACGATCCGAACGAAATATTTTATAACGATCACAAAATAGCTCACTATCACTTACACCTGATGTTAGCCACGTTTCTGTGAGGAATAATATGTCATAATTATGAGTGAAGATGTTGTTGTAGAATTCATTGAGCTTACTATTAAGGCCGCGGACCTTTTGGTAGTAGACTACTAAGTTTCCTGTGGGCGGTGATTCTCATGCGCGTTGTCCTGTAGCCAAGTACGGTAATCCATTTCTGTATGCAATCTTCAAATTCAATTCGCCTTAAGATTTTCTACGATTCAGTTCAGATTTTAATGAGTTGTAATGTTCCATTTGCATTTTAGTTTTGTCAGAATTGAATATAATTTTATCGTTAATAGAATGTGTGTTACTGCGAAAAACAGAGTTGGCGGTTTCCTTTGATTCAAACATGATCTTTAGTGGTCTAGGTTTGTTATCGGATCTTATTTTTCCCAACCGAATTATTTTTTTAGGCATAGCTGAAATTTTTTGACGCTGCAAGATATTAATTATGTTTTTAGTGTCATCAGCATATCTCTCCTCTGACACAACTGACACTGGTTCCTTAAAGTTGTAAAGTATAACATTAGATAATCGGCTGCATCTATCCTCGAGCTCATTAATAATATCCACAGAAGATGTATCACACGCAGATTTTATAGTAGATATCTCAGATTCATTTTAACAAGGTACTTGATTCTTTTCCCTTCAAGAGCAGGGCATTGTCCCAGATAGTGGAGTACCGTCTCTTCCTCCTCCACATCCAGGCATCCTCTGCAAAAGTCGTTGTGCTCAAGACCCATCTTATGTGCATGTCTGCCTAGGAGGCAGTGGCCTGTGAGGATGCCTACCACTTTCTTTATGTCGATTCTGTTAAGTGCAATTAATCTGTTGCTGTTTATAGTATCCCCTATAGGCCATAGCTGCTTCGTTATGAGACACGTACCTTCTTCTCTCCACCTATGGTTGACCGATGCTATCATTTGGTCCCTAAGTAGTCTCTTGCATTCCACAAGAGGAATGTGGGTGGAGAGTTCAGTAGACAGGTCTTTCATCCTTGCCCCCTTCCTTGCAAGCTCGTCGGCAATTGAATTCCCCCTGATATCACTGTGACTAGGTACCCACATTAGTCCCACGTCACAATTATTTGCAAGCCTATTTAGCGATTTTTTACAGTCTCTGACCATCTTCGAGGTGCAGTGCGGACTATTCAGTATCTTAATGGCGGCTTGGCTATCAGTAATGAACCTGTTGCGGTTCTCCTGAAGGTCATTTTTATGGATCCAGTCTACTGCCACTCGGATGGCCATGACCTCTGCCTGAAGAATGTTACAGACTTGGTGTGCTCAGGCTTTCGAGTGTCCGTCTAAAGACCGGTGGATCACCGCCATATCTGCGAACCATTGCAAGTCGGAGACTAACCCACGCGTGGACCGGAGGAGCGAGTAGGCACCTCTGGGCTTTTCAAGCCCCACCCCCGACTCCTCATTTAGCGGCGACTAGCACCAGGGCTGAGTCAACCCCGAAGTGTGTAAGTTAGCCTTATCCAAGATAGGAACACAGAGGCTACCTCAAGAAGGTCTACAGCTCCGACTTGGACAATCATCCCCTTCAAACATCCATCGTCCGAAGACAGGTCTGCCCCAGACGCCTTCTGTTTAGGTGCTATGCTGGACCTCTTGAAGAATGTTACAGTGGTTTGGGAGTCTAAAAGACTTTTTGAGGTTGAAATCTTGTGAGAAGATTCCTCCCCTTACTCTGATTTCAGACTTGGAACCATCTGTAAAGAGCCAGACATCCTTGCCTTGAACTATCTAACCATTTGGTTTTGTTCGGGATGGAAGTGGAGAACTTATTTTCAAAATTAAGTGCAACTGTCGGTCTTCAGGGGGATATCGACAACTCATTCAGGATCCTTCCATGGTTTTGTTTGCTAGTGCTCCATATCCCAACTGAGTTGATTCTGATCGCTGTGGTAGCTGCAGCATATCTGCAGTAGAGGTCGACTCGAGCTAGATTTAGTATTATATCTAGCGCTTTGGAGGAGTGGACCTGACCGCCCCCGTTATGAGCAATTCGGCGGCTCTCTGAGCCTTGCCCAGTGCAGTTTGGTGGATCCTTTTGTCCAGTGCAGTCCACCAGAATTCGGCTCTGTAGAACATAATGGGCCTTACCACGGCCTTCTTCTAGGCGTGTTCTAAAATTTCTTCCTGTCTGGCCAATGAATATGCTATCACAATCAACCCATTTAATTTTATAAACGCCTCACTTGTCAAGTTTATCGACCACAGATGTGTTATTAACTCGAAGTATTTGTAGGTTTATTGGATGTCATTATAACAATAAAATCCTTAACACTTTGTGTGTTTTTTTTTCCGTAAGATTACTAAGAAAATTCAACAACTTAAAAAATACTTTTATTGTGAAACAAAATAAGTTAAAACAATTTGGCATAGATTGGATTTTGTTAATAGTCTTTCTTTAGCCTCCCTAAATTTCAAACCGTTGTTACTTTTTTCTCTTCCTGGTGCAACTTTCAATTTTTGCGGTGCAACTGAGTGCAGCTTAATACAGGGTGACAATTAACACCCTGTACTAAAGCCTTTGCTATTAAATTCCAATATTTTGTTACCTGAAATGTATTTAACAAGTAGGCCTAATCTGTTGACATTTCGTAAAACAATTAGTAAGATATGGATCGCCAAATGCAGCGTGCCGCTATTATAAGCTCTTATGAGCGTGGAAACCGTGTTTGTGACATTGTTCGTGAATTCGCTTTTCATAAAAAAACAGTCCAAAGAGTAATTTCTCGTTACGAAGAGTTTGGAAACTTGAGTGACCGTGCAAGAAGCGGACGACCGCGAACTGCTGTTACACGTCAAAAAATTGGTAAAATCAGGGATAGAATTCGACGAAATCCAAGACGATCGATGCGAAGGTAGCTATGGAACTTGGAATAAGCAGAGAGAGCGTCCGGACTATTGTTAGAAAGAAGCTCAAAATTATGTGTTATAAAAGACAGTAAGTCCATTTGCTGCCTGCAAATACAACGGCTAACAGGGTAATAAAGTGCAGGAGATTGCTTCGGCGCGCTGTTGGAAATTGGCACAGTTCGGTCTTATTTACAGATGAGAAAGTTTTTACTATAGATGAAAAATTTTATAAACAAAATTCTCGAATAATTTCTTGCACTATAGAATGATAAAGGTAGACACGTTTTTAAGTCAGCCCATCCTTCGTCAGTAATGGTCTGGGCAGGAATTACAGCGGATGGAAAAACACCTTTGGTGTTTATCGACCAGGGCATTAGGATGACCGCAGAAATATATCGTAGGGACGTGTTGGAGGCCGTGGTAGAACTATGGGCTCGTCAACATTTTAGAGACCGTCGGTGGACTTTCCAGCAAGACTCTGCAAGGCCCCATACAGCGAATGACACTATTGCTTGGATTCGAGAAAATTTTCCAGACTTCATTTCAGCTGAAAATTGGCCTTCATATTCACCAGACTTGAATCCAATGGATTACGCTTGTTTACGCGGTTTGCGCGATTTGATTACAAAATTACTTAAACACGATACTTAGGAACAAATTTCTTTATTCACATAAATATGTGCATCGTTAATAATAAAACAAATAGTAACAAATATTTACAAATAAAATTAGACAAATTGAACAAAATTAAGTAAAGAAACAAATTAAATTAGATAAGAAAATATGCACGAAAGATTAAAATGAAATGAAATACACAAGTGAAATTACACATGAAGTTAGAAAATTAATAAAGCAAAGTTTAAGTTGAAGGAACACAGACAAAAAATATAAGTACAAATATGACACAAAAATACAAGTTTCACGTAAAGAAGGAACAACTTACTCGATTAGAAGATGGTGAGAGAAATGATTGAGTTCTTCTCATTGAGGGCAAAAGTTAACACGAAAAATAAAAAAGTAGGGATGAAGGTAGGGGTGAAAGTAGTGATGAAAAGTAACAAGGGCAAGAAAAATCACGCCAAATGTACGAAAGTGATAGAAGAAAAATATATAGAATTCGAAGAACACAAATTTCGCTTTCCCCAGGGACGCACTTTACGACTCATATCCATAAACTCAAACTCTGGATTATCTCCTAGTGCCTGTCATCGGTCACGTACCCGCGGAACACCATTGTCCGGCTAGAAATTTTGAAGAAAGAGTTTATGGTCTGTTTGCTCGGGATTCAGCACGTACTGGCAATGAAGTGCACACCCTGGGTGAAAGCAAGCAATAAAATACGGGCTATAATATCATTTCTAATTCTAAAAGGTTATTTCAAATTTTACCAAAAGGTTCGTTTTTCCCGAAATTAATACGATTATTTATTCGCGCAATTGTTAGGTGCGAACAACGCTATATCGGCTATTCTAGAGGCAGCGGCTTGTGCAAAACGTCATGGCAATGTTGAAGACCTAAACGTTCTTTAAGGGCCGCCTGGGCTGCTATTTCTGAGGAAGTGTTGCGATTTACGGTAGATCATTTTAGGAAAAAAACTGAGGGCCTGTATTAACGCACGCGGAGGAATTTTTGAAACTGTTTGAGTTTACTTAGGCTATGAATGTTTGATGTTTATAACAGTATTAAGTTTATGAAAAAACAATAAAAATTTAACGAACTACCATCGCTTTTTTATGGCGACCGAACTTATTTGCCACCCTGTAGTTTTGATTTCAAAATTTTAAAAAAGGGAGGCCAAGTTGACAGACTTTACAAACTTTACAAAAAAACAAATAAATACGTTGTGATTCCATTGGCATTAATCAAAGTTATGAATATGTATCGCACTTTTAATATTTTTTTATTATTACTTTGTTTAAAAAATCTTAGATAATAGATTTCTGTTTGGTTAATTGTGCATTACATAATACACACGATCATATATTCTATATTAATCAATGTCTGAGTTATAAATCATCTGTGCTTTACATGCCATTAGTGATAAGTAAAGTTTTGTACACAAACTGCTCATAATCTGCATGAAAATGGATGGCATAGATGATCGTTATCTCATCAATAACATCAATAAATATACTCGCAGTAAACGATGAATGCTTTTTAACATTATCTACATAGATGAAAGGGGTTAAACGATATTGAAATCATTCCAATAAATCATAGAAAGGGAAATATAACCGGGTGCGTGATTAAGGTTGGCCATCAGCTGTATCTCAGAAACTATCCATCGTAGCATCTTGCAGTAAAAAAATTCATAGTAAAAGTGGCCAAGAGAAATTGCTGAAAACTATTTGTAATTTTCTAGCTTCGCCACCAGAGGGCGCAATCTCTATCATACAACATAAAAACAAGTTTTTATCAAATAAATTCCAAATTAAGCTACGTCAAAAATATTAAATTCTTAATCTACGCAAAATGTTACTCAATTTCAACTATTTTCTCGTTTATTTAGCTTTTACTTAAAACGCAGGGGAGAATAAAAATGTCTAGCCGTTTAAAGCAATAAGGGCTGTCATGATGGGTGAGCTCCACAGATCTTCGATGTCACTAACTATTGGTTTTTCCTGTTTTATTACTTTCTGGATTTCGTCCTTCGCGATAGTTGAGATGACGTCCTTTATCGCCTGTGCATAAAATCTTTAGCGTTTTTTTATTAAAGAAGTGATTATTGTCAATGCAGTGTTTAGCTAACCCAGTACAATATTTTTTATTTAGGATTGAACAGTGGCGGACTTACGATTTTGCCGCCGGTAGGCTGAAATATTTTGCCGCCTATTCTCAGTGAGGAGCGTTAGATGATATATTAGACTGCGTTTCTTGACATTAAATGCCATTATTACTAAAGGAATAAATATGGGCTAGTCTTTCTCGTTTCTTGATCAAAAACAAAATAGCTAAGGTTAAAATTGTTTATACAAAAGTTGTGTGTTTTTTCCTTGGCTACATCTTTTATTTGAGACATTTTTTGATTAAGTTAATATGTTTCTATATTTTAAACTTCACTTGAAAAAAGTGTTTATTACGCGTGGCGCATGAAGTAAAATTTCGAGTTTAGAAAAGCCCGCAAAATTTGGCTCGGTCGCTGCGCGACCGAGCCAAATTTTGCTCAGGGCTTTTCTAAACTCGAAAGTTTACTTCATGCTTAGTCTGGGAGTGGAGGTCACTCGTTCGTAAATTTTTAAATTATCACAAAATTGCGTATTTTTTCGTTGTCTGCAACTTTTGTTTGAAGCTTTGTTTAATTGAATCGATAATAAAGCTACAGTTAAGGAATAAATCTGAGCTCGACTTTCTCGTTTCTTGATCAAAAACAAAATAGCTAAAGTTAAAATTGTTTAGACAAAAGTTTTGTGTTTTTTCCTTGGCTACACCTTTTATTTGAGACATTTTTTGATTAAGTTAATCTGTTTCTATATTTTAAACTTCACTTGAAATCAGTGTTTAATACGCGTGGCGCATGAAGTAAAATTTTGCTCAGGGCTTTTCTAAACTCGAAATTTTACTTCATGCTTAGTCTGGGAGTGGAAGTCACTCGTTCGTAAATTTTCAAAGAAGGGGTTATAACAGCGAAACCGCTAAAGTGAAGGGTATAACATGTTAGATAAAAAAATAAGTACTCTTCGAGCACTTTCCAAATCTGCAATAAAAAATAGTATATTCCATTTAAAAAAAACATAAGTTTGGTACGCCACTGGAGTACGGCACGCCACTGATGATTAGAAATATTTTTAATAATAATAATAATAATAATAATAATAATTTATTGGTGCAATATACATCAGTTTACACAGGTCAGAAAATTACAGAAAGTATAAATATGGAAAATAAGTATAAGATAAAAATACAAGTTACAACATATTAAAATATTAAAATGGGATATACATTTGGAACACATATTCTAAATGAAGATTTTACAGTTCAAATTTATCTGCCAATATTTCATCCATGCTATAAAATGCTTTTTTTATGAGGTACATTTTTATAATTTTTTTAAACTCTTTACACCCCAACGACCTTATCTTTTCAGGCAGGGTGTTATAAATTTTGGGACCGTAGAAATGTATTCCGTCTTGTGTCTTCGTAAGGCGAGACCGATACATGTGTATGTTTTGTTTATTTCTGGTGTCGTACATATGAATGCTGCTGTGAAGGCGATATGACTCTATATTTCGAGAGATATACGTTAGGCAGTTTAGTGCATAAAGTGAAGGTAGGGTTAGTACGCCAAGCTTGGTAAATGCCTCCCTACAGTCATCTCTGTATCCTAAACCATCTAAAATTCTCACTGCTCGTCTCTGCAGACCAAATAGTCTGTGCATAATTGTTGTGTGGCCCCAGGCTGTAATGCCATAGGATAAGTGGGATCCACATAGAGAAAAATATGCTACAAGCAATGCCTTTTTTGGTAGACAAGAGCTTAGTTGGCGCAGTAAATATATATTTCTGCAAATCTTTGCGGCAGTTTCCTGGCCATGCGTGTGCCAAGTTAGTTTACTGTTGATGTATACTCCGAGGAATTTGACACACATTTGGTTATTTTCTTGTATAGATTTAAGTGAAAAGTTGATGTTTACTGTTTTATTTTCATTTAATGACAATTTATTATACTTAAACCATTTGCTCGCTTCATATTTAGCTACGTTATTCTGGTGTGTGCAGTTATTGATATCAGAACCCTTTGTATAAATAGAGGTGTCGTCGGCATATAGTAGAAATGTGGAGTAAGATGTTATTGATGGTAAGTCGTTAATAAATAATATGAATAGTACCGGCCCGAGAATGGAGCCTTGTGGTACACCGTGTCTTATGTGGCTTTCGCGGGAAGATTTTTGGTTAAGGACCACTGTTTGCTTTCTGTCTATCAGGTATGAATTAATCAGCCGACATACTGAAGGGTGGAAGTTGTAGAAATATAACTTGCGTATAAGAATTTCGTGATTGACACAGTCAAACGCTTTGCTGAGGTCCAGAAAAGAAGCCGATGTGTGCATGTCAGCATCAAAACCCTCTAGGATATCCTGAAGCAAGACGTTGACTGCATCAATTGTCGATCGGTTTTTTCGAAAGCCGTACTGTTGGTTTGTTAGAATGGATTCATGTTCCAGAAATTTCAGAATTTGACTTAAGATTATCTTCTCAAAAATCTTTGATAGAACTGGGAGTACAGAGATAGGTCGATAATTCCCCATGTCAGTTCTATCGCCCTTTTTAAATATAGGCGTTACTCTCGCACTTTTAAGAGATTTTGGAAATAGGCTGTCGACTATACACAAATTTATCAATTTAGTGATAGGCGTGACTATAACATCAATCACTTTTTTTATTAGAGTAGTTGTTAAACCATATATGTCTCGGGATTTTGAGTGTTTGAGACTTCCGACAACGCCTCGGAGTTCGGACTGTGAGATCTCTGTTAATTTAAAGTAATTCGTTGTAGTAAGTGTGTTATGCTTGGCCATTTGACTTATGGGATCTATGGTTTGAGCTGGTATTTGTTGCAGGAGATTACTTGATACATTACAAAAGTAATCGTTAAGTGAATTTGGTTCGATATTACACGGAGGGTCTGTTTTTAAATTTCCCCTGTTTTGATTGATAATTGTCCACATAGCTTTAATATTGTTGTGTGAATTATTTATGTATGACTGATTAGCTGCGATTTTTGCGCTTTTTAGGGCAACTTGGTATGTCTTCCGGTAGGAAAGGTAGATATTTTTTATGGAGGGGTCCCTTTTGTGGGCGTCCCTTATAAGAAAAAGTGTTTCGCGCATTTGTCTTAACTTGGTATTAAACCATTTTATTTGTTTCTTTTTTCCCGTTAGTACTTTTTCGGGAAAACTTGTTAGATAGTGTTAAAATCTTCGCTATCAATAAAACTCCAATCGGTAGATTCCAGTAATGCGTAAAATTCACTTATGCCTAGTCTAGTAAACGGTCTTATCTTTGTGTCGGTCTCTTTAGTTAGGGGCGTATTGGTGTTTATTTTAACGTTAATTCCTATGTGGTCGGACAGGCCAGAGTCGCATGCCTGAACTGATATGTCATTAGGGTCAATGTTAGCGAAAATATTGTCGAGGCAGTTTAAATTGCGAGTTTTAAATTTAACGTGACTGTACAGGCCATAGGATGCTAGTGTATCACATAAATCTACTGCATTTCTATCTTGCGTGTTAAATAGTACATTAAAATCACCGCCGAGTATTACATGGTATTTGTTGACATCTGTATTTTCTAGTATGTTGCACAATGTATTTAAGAATGTGTTAAAATCACCATCAGGAGATCTGTATATGCATATAATAAGTATGTTATAAACGGGCAGAAAAGTCGCCGATACTTCGCAATGTTTTTCTATTGATAAGTTATTGATTTGGTTATAATTAGTAATTTTTATTTTGCTGTTCGCTAGCTGCATCGATCCACCGTGTTGAAATGTACGACGCGCAAAATAGGATATTATAGAGAATTTATCAATTACAAAATTTGGTACCTCATCTGGTTTTAGCCAGTGTTCACAAAAGCAAATTATGTCATAGTTTATGTTATTGCTAATTAAAAAAGCTTCAAATTCATTAACTTTATTGCGGATGCTTTGAATATTTAGGAAATATATGTTTATCTCCGATCTTATATTAGGTGTTATTCTCTCTCTTGTGACTTCTTTTGCCTGTGAAAAAAACGTGTTATATACGCTCCATAAGGCCAATTGGATGGATCCATCGCTTTTTCGAAGTTGATTCTGTCTACGGTTACCTTGAAGGAAAAATAATGCTGTGGATATTTTGAATCCAATTGTTCGCAAATTGCTTCTGGAAAATCCGTTTTCAAGTCGGCGCATAGTTCCGCTGCTGTAGTTGTTGGTTCAAGTCTGGAGACGTACAAGAATCCTTTACGTGGAATAGCTCTTATATTATGCTTATTTGTGGAGGTTCCGACAATTCCGTTTGGTTTATTTTTCTTTCTTCGTCCCGTCACTTCGGTCCAAGTGTCCGTTTTTGCGCGATCGGTTGTTTTTTTAGTATCTACACTGTTAGTTGGTGCCGTTGCTTGAATGGGCTGCGGTCGTCGCGTCTGCGTGAGTGTTTCATTCACCGGGAGTGGACTCTTCGCGCGTTTGCTCTTGATTTGATCCTTGACGTTATCATTGACTTCCTCACCTCTGTAGTCATCGCATGATAGGGATCTTTTATTGAGATTAATACTTTGCAGGAGGTAATTTTGTTTTTGGGTTATTGTACTCGAGATGTCGCTATTGGTTTTGTTGGTTATATTTTTGCTATCTAAATATGCAACTTTTTCATTTAGTAGTTTAATATTGTCCTTCAGGACTTGGTTTTTATCTTCCATTTCATGTAAAAGTTTATTAAGTAGTTCTACTTGCCTTTGTAGGGATTCAGTTTCTTGTGAGTTTTTAACCTCAATTTCTTCTGGTCCGCAGCACGATATCCATATACCCTCAAGAGGCGTTACTCCCTTAGCTTTCTTGGCACAGCTCCGATGGTATGCATTTCCACATTTTCTGCACACTAGTATTTTAAATAACTGGTTCGTACAACACTTCAAATAAGGATCATTGGGCTCACTAGTATTACTTGTTTCGCCCGCCATCTTTTTGAAACATAGCGACGGTAATTATGCACCACTTTGCTCTTGGATTTTTTTCGATAGCTTTTATCGTAAAGGAGCTATGGTCCGAGGCGTCTTAAGTGCCACACCCGGTATATATATAAGGAAATGTATATATAATTTACAAGCTAAATAAATTAAATTAAATTAAGTGTACAAAAAAAACAATAATACAGTAGGTAGTCAATCGCCGTTAACCATAAATGTTAAATTCCACACTTGAAATTAATGCCTTGAATTCTCTCAGACTACAGTTAAATATGTCACAATCGAGATTATTGTGACATGCGCAGATACGAGGCAATGGGGAGAATTCAAGGACGTTAGACCGCGCAGTGTTAATATGGAAGCACATACAATGTCGACTAGATAATCTAGAGATATTAAAGTTAATTTTAAATAAAAGGTCTGGACAATCAATCATGCTGTGAAGGATTTTAAATAAAAATAATTGACCCAGAATATTTCTCCGTGATTGTAGCGAGACCGCATCAAACTCATTTAAAAGCAAGTCGTGGCTGAAACCCTGCGTAGGATAGTTTCCATGCCTTTTATATAACAGGTACTTGAAGAATTTACGTTGGATATTTTCAAGAGATTGATTATGTGTGTGATATATCGGATTCCAGAATTGTATAGAACTTTTAGTGCTTCTACATTTTTGAAAGACCTAGTGTTACGAATAATAAACCCAAGAGTTCTGTTGGCTTTACATATGATTGTATTGTAGTGAATTTTGAAATTGAAGTGAGCATCAAAGGTAACACCAAGGTCTTTAAAAGTTGAGAGTCTTTCCAAAAGTTGATTTCCAATGGAATATCTGAATAACATTTTTATTTATTTATTCTCTCACGGGAAACCCCTTTTACAAAGAATATGTACAAAATAATAACAATAACATTGGATTACCTTTACGCGAATAAGTAACTACTTTACATTTAGCAATCTTTAAAGTTAAATGATTATCACAGCACCATGCAGCAATTGTATCAAGCATATTTTGTAAATTTAGACAGGAAGATTGTGTTTCAATATTAGAAAATATTGTAAGATCATCTGCAAATAATAAATGGTTACAATCTAGTAAAACACTAAGGTCATTAACAAAGAGAAGGAATAATAATGGCCCCAAATTGGATCCCTGGGGTACACCCGAACGAGCAACAAACGCTTTAGATGAGAAACCATTGATTGAGACATATAGATGGTCAGATAGATAAGATTTATTTATACATTTTATTTACAATTTATTAAATTTTATTCTCGTTGCATTTCATTTTATTTAAGAGATTGTGCTCTTATTTATTTGAGAGAATTTGCTTTTGCATTTTGTTCCAGCTTGTATATATTTTTAAAATATTAAATTTAAAATAAAATTACTTGGTATGTTTCACTAATTTTACGTCTTTATTCCGACTAGTTTCGGTAGTAATTTTATTTAAAAAAAAAATTTAATATTTAATCATGTTTCATCAAGTGATCAATGAGAAACAAGTTGAAAATTGTATATATTTTTATTAAAAAAATAATTTTAGAAATATCAGTCACAGTTGCGTGTTATAAAATAAAATACATCCTCAAATCTACTTCTAAATTACTCTACCTAAAATATCTTCCATGCAAATCATACATGTCACCTTCGCTAATGAAAAAGCTCACTACAAGAAAATACTTTTTTAAAGTGAAACACGCGAGTGCGCCTAAAAAACTTCATCACATGGAAACAATCGCCAAAGGAAAATAAAGGAAATCGCGGGTAATCAAAAGTGTGTAGCCTGAGAATATTTCATAGGCGATAAAACGCTAGGGTTAACTCCGAGTAAAATAGCGCTCACTTCCTATTCTCGTGTTGTTTTCGGCCCTATCGATTGGAAAAAAATTGCCTTCGTGATCGAGATACTATATGAATCCTTGGGTGAGCACTGAACGGATTTTTCTTATTAATTTTATTTCCCGGAAAGCGTATTGGATTGGACGAGTCATAAGATCGTCATCATCGCTAGAGGAGTGATTTATTGCGGATTTGGAAGACTATATTTAATATCTTTCACTATGTTCTTTCTTATTAATCACGGTGAAACATACATTTTGAAAACTATATTTAATCTAGGAAATTGTTTTATTTTCTATGAATTATACAGTAATCTGTGTTTTAAAAAAGGAAAACACTTGGTTAAATTTCACTAATATTAAGTGTTTTCCTTTTTTAAATCATAGCTAAATATGTTTCACCACGTGAAACATTAGAAACTTGTTCAGTAATGTGTGTAATCTTCTTTATATTTCTTTTAATTAAATATGTAATTGTGGGGTCCAATGCAATAATCAGCCAAGTCCATTTTTATAAGAAAATGGATTAAGTATTCAATATTCTTATAAAGTTTAAAATTCTATGTTATAGCATGCAACAATCTGGTTTAAATTTGCAGTGGATTCATTGGTGTATTGTTAGTTGCATGCATAATAATCATTATGTTTTTTTTTTCTTGCATGTGAACAGTTTTCTGTCTCTCCTCGACATTTTATAAAACTGGACTTGGCTGGTTATTGCATTGGACCCTTCAATTAGACGCTTTTTTGCAGCCTAAATGTGTATTTTCTAAACTACAATTAATATATTTCTTGAATAATTTTCTCACTTATCACTTGGTGAAACATTTTTAAATATTGATAATGAAGGTTTAAATTAAATTACACTTGGTTTGTTTCACACAATTGTGAAACAAACCAAGTGTAATTTAATTTAAACCTTCATTATCAATACAATTAATATGACTCTGAAAAGTTGCATCCGCGATGGGGGCGATGGGGGCCTAGCTGCCGACATTTATAGATGTTGTGAATTGTGGGGTTGAAAAACTATTTAAATGGGGGATCAGTCAACTTAGCCCCCCGAAGTTTAAATTTTTTGAAAAAAACCTTTGCGCTAGACGGGCCTTAGCTAGCGCCAGCTAGCGCTACAAAAA
Source organism: Philonthus cognatus (assembly GCA_932526585.2). Lineage (NCBI taxonomy): Eukaryota > Metazoa > Arthropoda > Insecta > Coleoptera > Staphylinidae > Philonthus > Philonthus cognatus. Next base: position 10,301,521 of record OW052252.1, on the reverse strand, counting down.
TTAGAGATAGCGCCATTTAGACAAGAAAGTTACAGGGGTTTGAGCTTTCGGGGGGGCTAGGATGATGCTAGCCCCCCGAGTTTGGATTTTCCAACTTTTTTTACACTATTCGGATTCCTCAGAGCTAGCGCCACCAATTTAAAAGCTAGCGCTACCCCGACAACCCCAAAAAATGATAAAACATTTTTAACCCCAGCCCCCCGAAATGAGATTTTTTTAATAAAATTGTGTGGAAAAGCTAGCTTAGAGCTAGCGCCAGCAGAATATGAAAAAAAATATTCTCTCAAAAAAATCAAAATATTCACATCCCAATTTTGATACGAGAGCTTTCAGATCCTGTGTGCGTATTACCATTTACTTGCTGAATTTCAATGCTAAATTATGCATTTAAAATACTGCTTCCAAAAATATATCGGCGTTCTAATTACCTTATTTATGTTCATAGACATCAGCTATTAGAAATATGATGCCTAGAAGACAGTAGCGTAACTGACAATTGTGTTTTCGATCCTTGCTAATTTAAATCGTTAGAACTCGGAAACTAACGATACGATTTCAATTTTTTTTTTCGTCGTTGTAATACCTAAAGTGATGTTTATTAATACTGCTAACAAGAGAGCTAACGCTAGCAAGACAGTGGCTTACCTGACGATTGCTTTTTTACTCCTTGATAATTTAATTCGTTATAACTCTGAAACTAACTGTACGATTTCAATTGTCTTTTTGTCGTTGGAATACCTAAAGTGATGTTTATTAAGACTGCTAATAAGAGAGCTAGCGCTAGCAAGACAGTGGCTTACCTGACGATTGCTTTTTTACTCCTTGATAATTTAATTCGTTATAACTCTGAAACTAACTGTACGATTTCAATTGTCTTTTTGTCGTTGGAATACCTAAAGTGATGTTTATTAAGACTGCTAATGAGAGAGCTAGCGCTAGCAAGACAGTGGCGTAAATGACGATTGTTTATTTACTGCTTGATAATTTAAGTCGTGATAACTCGGAAACTAACAATACGATTTCAATTTTTTTTGTCGTTGGAATACCTAAAGTGATATTCATAAACACTGCTACCAAGAGAGCTAGCGCTAGCAAGATAGTGGCGTACCTGACAATTGTTTTTTACTCCTTGATAATTTAAGTCGTTATAACTCGGAAACTAACGATACAATTTCAATTTTTTTTTCGTCGTTGGAATACCTTAAGTAATGTCCATAAATACTGCTAACGAGAGAGCTAGCGCCAGCAAGACAGTGGCGTACCTGACGATTGTCTTTTTACGCCTTAATGATTTATGTCGTTATAACTCGGAAACTAACGATACGGTTTCAATTTTTTTTTTTTTTTCGTCGTTGGAATATACACCATTCCATTTGTTTCTGGATCTCGCCTAGCCATGCTTTCGTGTTGTTATGTTGCAGTATCAACATTTACATTTTTTATTAGTTGCCACTCCTGATTCCTTATTTTAACAGTGTTGCAATAATTTATGATATCATAAGTAATTAAAATGTGTTAACGGGAAGACCCAAGCGAGAAATACAAATGGATGACGAAATAAGTTTGCAGAGCCGAATTCATTATATTTGTTATATACAATATTATTGCTGTGTTTGTATGTACAAAAACCAAGTAGTAAATTTTGTTAATCTTAAAACTGCATATTATTATCCTTTTATATCTGAAAATTTGTAAAACAGGCAACAGTGTAAGATCACAATAGTCAGAAATTATAACCTTAAAATCGAACATCTGACAGTGACATTTAAAAGCCCTGATTTAAAACACAACCAGCCCCATTTACAATACTTAAACTGTCACTTTTCCATAGCTAGGCGAGATCCAGAAACAAATGGAATATATTATACCTAAAGTAATGTTCATAAACGCTGCTAACAAGAGAGCTAGCGCTAGCAATACAGTGGCGTACCTGACGATTGTTTTTTTACGCCTTAATAATTTAAGTCGTTATAACTCGGAAACTAACAATACGATTTTAATTTTTTTTTTCGTCATTGGAATACCTAAAGTGATGTTCATAAACACTGCTAACGAGAGAGCTAGCGCTAGCAAGACAGTGGCATACCTGACGATTGTTTTTTTACTCCTTGATAATTTAAGTCGTTATAACTCGGAAACTACCTTTTTACGCCTTAATGATTTAAGTCATTATAACTCGGAAACTAACAATACGATTTCAATTTTTCTTTCGTCGTTGGAATACCTAAAGTGATGTTTATAAACACTGCTAACGAGAGAGAGAGCTAGCGCTAGCAAGACAGTGGCGTACCTGACGATTGTTTTTTTTACTCCTTGATAATTTAGGTCGGTATAACTCGAAAACTAACGGTACGATTTCAATTTTTTTTTTCGACGTTGGAATGCCTAAACTGATGTTCATAAACACTGCTAACAAGAGAGCTAGCGCTAGCAAGACAGTGGCAAGTTACGTATCTCTCTCAATGCATTCCTTATGATAGATAATTATGTTTATTCTATTAAATGTTATCTTTGCATTATTCGCATTTACTCTTATATATACTCTAATGCATGCTATTGTAGTCAGTTCCTGATAGAGTTCCAGCCTGTAATTAGTATTCGCGCGTATTGTTGTTGTAATTCAGTACTTATGTGTAATAAAAAATATATAATTAAATTAAAACGTTTTTTAAAAAATCAACCGCTTGGTCGAAAAACGTAAATGGCGTACCTGACGATTGTTTTTTTTACTCATTGATAATTTAAGTAATTTAAGTAGTAATAACTCGGAAACTAACCCCCCCCCCCCCCCCCCCAAGGCATTTTGGACAATATTGAGAATCAAGGGAGCAGCCACGGGGGACCCGGAATTTTACTCTCAACGTGTTTAGATTTGTTACCTACTCCCTATCTAGTAACCGCAGCATATCTCACTGCCATATTGACGCGTATGATTGACATTATATACTTATGCACATACATGCACGATAAGTACATTACGTGCTGAAAGCTAATTGCTTAACGCACGGCCTGCGCGGCTTGGGCGCAACATATCCGCTAGTATGTAATATGTTACATAGCACTTTCGTAACGTAATGTAATATTTCACGTTTGAATCTGATGAACGCTACTCCGGCCATTTTGATTCTACGCAAGGCCTCAATAAATTAAGCATACTATTTTTAATGGCGACCGTCCGAACAATCGTGTATTGACAGTGCACACTTTTCTCTGGTGAATACGCCCTATGTTAACTCATTATATTGTGAGATTGTGCGTCTTCTTGACAAATACTGAGGTAAGTAATTATAAATTGTTCTGTTAAGTAAAAAGGGTGACGTGAATAAGCGAAGTGCGATCGCTATACAGGGTGCCCGTTTTTCGAGCGGCGCTATGGGGATCTCGTTATTTGAATAAATAGAGAATCGGTTAAATGGGGGCAAAGTTGTGCATTTTAGTTGTTATTAATAATATGCTTTCATATTTGAAATATCTTCATTTGTTTGGATGTACTTCGAAAAAAACTAAAATTTTAGATTTTTTTAAAATCGTCCATATCTCCGTTATTATTTATTTTTTTCAAATTTTGTGAAAACTTTCTAAAGTCAACTTTTTATGACTGATCGAATGGCGAACGTTTAAAATATTCAAATCGATTCGTTTTTGTTTTATAGACTCAACTTTTGTTTCTCTTATGGAAACATACACATTTATCCACTTCATTAAAATGCATTTTAAATTCTGATTTCACATGTAGACTTTTGTTCAATTATTGTTGTTGTTCCAGTTGCCATGGCAACCAAACAATACCAACTTGCTATGCAATAGTTCAAATGTTATTCAATAGTAAAGCTATGAACCATTGGTTATCTTTTTCTACGCAAATAAATATTTTTTGTGGACTTTGCGCGATTGTTTCCATGGCAACATACCATAAAAACAATACATTTTTTGAAAGTCAACATGTTGCACATCATTGAAATCAACGTGGAAAATGCTGTTCAATGATATGCATATCTTCATATGCGCCCATAAGAAAAACAAAAGGTATGCTTCGAAAAACAAATACGAATCGCAGTTTTATAATTTACTCCATAGGTCGAGAAATAACGGAGATATAGACAATTTTTAAATATCGAAAATAACAGTTTTTCTTAAATTACAACGAAACAATTGAAGATATTTGAAATATGAAAGCAGATTATTGGCAAGCACTGTAATATGCAACTTTGCCCCTATTTATCCGATTCTCTATATATTCAAATAAGCGAGATCCCTATAGTGCCGCACGAAAAACGGGCACCCTGTATATACAGGGTGTATATGAATAAAACGTAACATGAGATTTTAAATATATTTTTTATATTGCAATATTAATTTCTCTAAGTATTTTAGAACAAATATCTAAAAATATTTGTTGTGGAGTAAAATATTCTGCATGATATTGTATTCCTTGAATTACATGCAATTTGAAGGTAATTAATAATATATCATGAATTTGCTCAACGAAAACACTAATATGTTAATTCTCAATACGAGAATATACAATATAAAAGAAGATGTTATTTCGTTGCAAATTCATTGCCATTTCATAGCAAACAACATAACATATCTGAAAAGAGATATAACTTTACTTTGATCTTGTAAATATTTTGAGTATAAGAATGATGACCAAATCATTATTGAATAAAATTGGGAATTCAACAACCAATAAATACAAAAAACAATTATGTTTTCTAGAAATACACAATTCAAATATTTTCAATTTTTTCGATGAAGAAAACATTGTTAGAAATAACTGTATTTTGAATAATTATGGAAGATATTATTCCAATATAAAGAAATTAACATTGGAAATTCTATGTTCCGTTTTATCCATCTACGTCAGACGCCGTCTCGCATTGTTTTTTCAAAAGTATTAGTATAATTGCAAATTGACGAAAATTTAAGGCTGAAAGACTGACGGTCGATAGCCATCGATATTATATTATTATAAAACATTAAAAGTGCGATTCTTTTCGCAATCTACAACAAGTTAGTCTTACAAAGACTATATCAAACACTCATTGAAACAACTACTTCCCGGGCTAATACCCCGACGGACATTGAATTATACAACAAGTGTTTGCTGTTACATACAGTAACCTACTGCAAATGTAACAATTTGGGTCAAATTATTCGGGCCATCTATAGACGCGTTTCGAGATTTATTTCTCCTCAGTATAGCTTTGCCATTCCCTCTAAACAATTTGACACCTTAGACTGGCGGTCACGTTTGGCCCGAATAATTTGACCCAAATTGTTACATTTGCAGTAGGTTACTGTATGTAACAGCAAACACTTGTTGTATAATTCAATCTCCGTCGGGGTATTAGCCCGGGAAGTAGTTGTTTCAATGAGTGTTTGATATAGTCTTTGTAAGACTAACTTGTTGTAGATTGCGAAAAGAATCGCACTTTTAATGTTTGAAGTATTCTGCAACCAAGAATTGGCAATTTCATTTATACTTATATTATTATTATTATATAAGAATGTATTATTACACAATAAAGATGTTAGTATATAACATATTTAATTAAAAATACTGACAAAATTATTTTTTCCTTTTGTTAAAAAATAGAACATTGAAAAATAATACAAGTGGACATTTTAAAACGATTCAAAAAGAAAATCATGGCACTAAATGTTTTTTTTATTGAAAAATTCATGACATGTACGTTTAGTTACAGATATAAATTTACAATATGAAACGAACAGCAGAAAATACATTATATAGTTATTTTAAAAAACCAACAAAGAAGCAACAACACCAGAACTCCAAATTGAAAATAATGCCTCCGCTGAAATAGAAAATCTAAATCTAAGGACCCCGTCTACGAGTGCAGAAACAACAACTTTAGGCAGTTCATATGATATCGCAAATTTTGTAAACACACACATGCCTACCGACGATAAATTGGATTTGGTTAACAAATTTTGGATACCGGATGATCACTTTAATTTCCCGTTCATCACTGTTAATAAACATAATCGAAGATTTCAATCAATTTGGCTCAAAAAATATTCATGGTTAACCTACTCTAAAATTCAAGATGGAGCTTATTGCAAATTTTGCTCCCTTTTTGCAAAAGATGAGGTTGGATTCAGTAATTCGCAAGAAACTGGCAAGTTAGTAAAAAATCCCTTCAGGAACTGGAAAGATGCATTAAAATCATTTAATAATCATAGCCAGTGTAAATATCACCAGAGCGCAATTCTAACTTTTGATTTATTAACCCAAGAAAAACAACAAAGGCAGATATCAGTAATAGATCAACTTAATCGATCCACTCTAAAACAGGCGGAAGAAAATAGAAAAAAACTGGTTCCGATTATTCAAACTGTGATATTCTGTGGTAGAAATGGACTAGCTCTTCGAGGGCATCGTGATTCGGGAAGCATCGACATTGGCACTGGTCCACTTAAAGAAGAAGGGAATTTTCGGGCTTTACTTAGATTCAAAGTTGAATCTGGGGATTCCACCTTGGAGAATCACTTATTAACGTGTAAAAAAAGCGCATCATATATAAGTTGGGATATCCAAAAACAAATAATAGAGTCCTGCAATACTATTATTCTAAATAAACTCGTGAGAGAGGTAAATAAACCGAAATGTTTCACAGTATTGGCAGATGAAACAGCAGATATAAGTTGCACAGAATAATACAGTCTTTGTGTACGATATTACAACGAAGAAAAAAAATCACTTTGTGAACATTTTCTGCAGTTTGTTCCCGTTGTTTCTACTACTGGAAAATACTTATCTACAGCATTATTAACGTCACTTGAAAAGTTTGGGATTGATATTAGATATCTTCGAGGCCAGGGGTACGATGGAGCACCAGTAAATACTGGAAACATTGAAGGTGTTCAAGCTTATGTTACCCAAAAATGCCCATCTGCAATATTTGTTCATTGCGTGGCTCACTCTCTAAATCTTGCCATATCTTCTGCCTCAACCATTCGAGAAATTAATAATTGCTTCGGAACAGTTGAACAAATTTATTCATTCTTTAAAACACCCAAGAGAAATGCAATTTTGATTGACAAAGTTAATGAATTTGCCCCAGAAACTAACAGACAAAAATTAAAACAATTATCTCCAACCAGATGGGTAGAAAGACACGACTCCGTAATCGTTATGGTGGAGTTACTAGAATCGGTGTATCATGCTCTGGAAGACATTGCAATCTGGAACGATAAAAACACTTCATCATTGGCAAATTTATTAATATCGGGAATACAAAAGTCAAGTTTTTTAATAACATTATTAATAGTGCAGAAAGTTTTCAGCTACACATTACCACTATGTAAGTATTTACAATCCGGAAATGTCGATTTAATTATGACAATGCAACAAGTAACAAATGTAGAAAACATCCTTGTTAATATAAGAGAAAATGTAAGAAGTGAGTTTGATCCCATTTTCCAGCAAGCAACTCACATTACAGCCACTATTTTTGAAAACGAAGCAGGAATAACTGTTCCAAGAATAGTAAAGAAACAAGTCCATAGAAACAATATTCCAGCTGATTCTCCCAAAGTGTATTATATTAAATCAATATTTTTACCATTTCTGGACTACGTTATTTCACAATTAAATAGCCGTTTTATAAAACACAAGGAAATTTTAGAGTCATTCCAATGTTTAATGCCGACTGGTGAAAAGCCAACACCCAAAAATATAGAAGGACTGAGATATTTGATCAAATTTTACAAGGATGATATCCTCGTTATTAATACTGATGTTTTGATAAGTGAATACGAATTATGGTTTTCGAAATATTATAATGCACCAGCCAATATTCCAACAAATGCCATTGAAGCATTACAAGATTGTAACAAAAATATTTATGAAAATATATACAATCTTTTAAAAATTTTTGTCACTCTACCAATTTCAACAGCCACTCCAGAAAGATCATTTTCTACATTGAAACGACTAAAATCATATTTACGAAGTACTACTGGAGAAGGCCGATTGAATGGTTTAGCTCTTTTAAATATTCACTGGGAAGTGAATGTATCACCAGAAGAAGTTTTAAATGAACTGAAAAAAAAAAACCGAGAAAATTATTACTTTAAATCTTTTCGGTTAATTAATAGTACCTTTTATTGTGTATACTATATGTGATTGTTATTGGTGTTAAATATTATTGTTCTTATTATTTTATTATTCAACATTAAACTATTTAATGTATATATGTGATTACTACTGCTGTGTTAAATATTTTTTTGTTTTTTTTCTTATTTAATATTAAAGATATTTTAATATATTTATATGTATATAATATTCGTATTTAATATTTATTTAATTGGGCCCCCTCCAAGCCAAAATCCTGGCTGCGCCACTGACCTAAAGTGATGTTTAATATCACTGCTAACGAGAGAGCTAGCGCTAGCAAGATAGTGGCGTGCCTGACGATTGGTGTTTTACTCCTTGATAATTTTAAGCGGTATAATTTGGGAACTAACCGTACGATTTCGATTTTTTCTCGGCGTCGGCATACTATAAAGTAATGTGCATAAACACTGGCAATGAGATAGCTTTAACGATTATAATTATCAAGAAGTACAAAAACAATTGCCAGGTAAGCCGCTGTCTTACTAGCGCGAACTATCTTGTTGCCAGTATTTAGAATACTATTAGTATAGTAATTACAATGCCGTAAGACTTTTTTAAATCGTACGGTTAGTTTCCGAGTTATAACGATTTAAATTAGCAAGGAATGCAAACACCATTGTTAGTTAAGCTACTGTCTTCCGGTCAATATATTTGTAATAGCTGGTGATTATGAACATAAATAAAGTAATTACAACGCCAAAATATTTATTTAAGCGGTATTTCAAATGCTAAACATAATTTGCATTGAAATTCAGCAAGTAAATGGTAATACGCACACAGGATCTGAAAGCTCTCGCGTTAAAATTTGGATGTGAATATTTTTTTACCTGATTTTTTTTGAGAGAATATTTTTTCATATTCTGCTGGCGCTAGCTGTAAACTATCTTTTTCACCCAATTTGATTAAAAAAATCTCATTTCGGGGGGCTGGCGTTAAAAATGTTTTATAATTTTTTGGGGTTGTGGGGGTAGCGCTAGCTTTTAAATTGGTGGCGCTAGCTCTGAGGAATCCGAATAGTGTAAAAAAAACTTAAAAAATCTAAACTCAGGGGGCTAGCATCAACCTAGCCCCCGAAAGTTTAATCCCCTGTAACTTTTGTGTCTAAATGGCGCTAGCTCTAATTTTTGTGGCGCTAGCTAAGGCCCGTCTAGCGCAATAGTTTTTTTTCAAAAGAGTCAAACTTCGGGGGGCTAAGTTGACTGAGCCTTAAATGGGTCGCATTTTAAAGTCGTGGCATGGTTAAAAAATCATTCTGAAACGCTGATCTAGCCGTTTTAGCTAGAATTAATTTAAAAAAAAATCTTTTGTCACACCAGCGGCGGCCCGCGGCCCGCGGCCTGCCTTCAAACTGTACACTTCTATTATACAATACAATTATACTGGGCATTTTTCTTTAATGCATACGCTGTAAATTTTCTGACATTCGTTGTTTTTTAAAAGAGTTCAATTTAAAGCTTTAAACGAGTGTTTTCCACTCCCAGACTAAGCATGAAGTAAAATTTCGAGTTTAGAAAAGCCCCGTGAAAATTTGTCGAGGGTCGCGCAGCGACCCGAGACAAATTTTCTGGGCTTTTCTAAACTCGAAATTTTACTTCATGCGCCACGCGTATAAAACACTAAAATATTGTAAAATTTACGTATATTCGAACTTCACTTGAAATCCGTGTTTTATATGCGTGGCGCATGAAGTAAAATTTCGAGTTTAGAAAAGCCTAAGTTTGAATTTGGATTTTTTTTAGTTTTAAACGAGTAGTGTCCACTCCCAGACTAAGCATGAAGTAAAATTTCGAGTTTAGAAAAGCCCCGTGAAAATTTGTCGAGGGTCGCGCAGCGACCCGAGACAAATTTTCACGGGGCTTTTCTAAACTCGAAATTTTACTTCATGCGCCACGCGTATAAAGCAGATTTTAAGTTAATATCGAATATGCATAAATTTCACAATATTTTAGTGTTTTATACGCGTGGCGCATAAAGTAAAATTTCAAGTTCTATCGCCTACCCTGAAGTTAAACCGCGAGCCGCCGCTGCGTCAAACGAATTGCTAATTTAATACCAAGTCACGTGATATCCATTTTAGAAATAATCTCTAAGAATACACTTCTAACAAAATCTGAATTTATCTTATAATAAAAAGTAAGACTAGATAAGAAGAGGCTCGCTTTTTGTAATTAAGAAAAAAATAGACAAGTTCTTTTTTACAAGAAGCGAGTACGAGTATGTTGAAACGAGCAAATAATTGTCACTCCGGAAAGCGTAAGACCCTTATCTACAACAGACGGACATTTTGGGAGTGGTTTTATGACAAATGGGGCAAACGACCGAATTACTTTCCACTTACATTAGATGTTACGGTCTCCTCAGATAAATTTCCGCAAGAGATGAAAGCCCTAATATGAACTTTAATGCAATTTATGCCATTTAATTACTCACTTTACAACAGATTAATTAGTCTTGCATAAAATACTCCCACCGCATAATTAATTTTTATTATAAACATGGCAATTATTTTGAATTAATTCATAATGTTTAGTAACATTATGTTACTGAACATAATCGTACTTTTCGGCCCAGATGCACCAGAAACGTTGAACTCGAGTTCAAGCTGAACTTTAGTTCGAGATGAAAGTTCCAATTGTTCTGCGGCTCGCAGCCAACTTCAGGGTAGGCCAGAGACCCAAGGTAATATGTATCCGTTATTGAAAGGTGACTTTTTTGTACCATTCCTTGTATTTATAAAGCGCGATCCCAACCTCAAATTTTGTGTACCTGGCGCTGTGGCCCACCCTGAAGTTAGGCTGCCAGACGGATGTGAAACTAGCCATAGATTTCAGCCACAGATTTCCATTATTTCTATACATATTCAAGATAAATAGATTGTTTTGACTTTCGGGTGTAAATAAAACATTGAATTAACAAATTGTGATACAAGTACCCCAATTGTCAACCCTTAATATTTTTTATCACACCCTTAAATAATAAAATTTAAAGAAAAATCAAAGTGCGCCGTCTCCTATAAAAAAGTTAGCAACAAATATGGATTTAGCACACATTAAACTATTATTTAAAGAAATAAAATTCGGAATACCTTACTTCTATCATACGATAAAAAAAAAAAGAAATAATATTAGTCGCCAGTCTGAGATAGCGGTCGGACAAATTTTAAAATATTTCAAAGTGCGCCGTCTCCCATAAAAAAGTTAGCAACAAATATGGATTCAGCACACATTAAACTATTATTTAAATAAATAAAATTTGGACCACCTTACTTTTATCATACGAAAAAAAAAAAAGAAACAATATTAACTGCCAGTCTGAGAGAGCGGTCGGATAAATCTTGAAATATTTCAAAGTGCGCCGTCTCCTATAAAAAAGTTAGCAACAAATATGGATTCAGCACACATTAAACTATTATGTAAATAAATAAAATTCGGAATACCTTACTTCTATCATACGAAAAAAAAAGAAACAATATTAACTGCCAGTCTGAGAGAGCGGTCGGATAAATCTTAAAATATTTCAAAGTGCGCCGTCTCCCATAAAAAAGTTATCAACAAATATGGATTCAGCACACATTAAACTATTATTTAAATAATTAAAATTCGGACCACCTTACTTTTATCATACGAAAAAAAAAGAAACAATATTAACTGCCAGTCTGAGAGAGCGGTCGGATAAATCTTAAAATATTTCAAAGTGCGCTGTCTCCCATAAAAAAGTTAGCAACAAATATGGATTTAGCACTCATTAAACTATTATTTAAACAAATAAAATTTGGACCACCTTACTTTTATCATACAAAAAAAAAGAAACAATATTAACTGTCAGTTTGAGAAAGCGGTCGGATAAATCATAAAATATTTCAAAGTGCGCCGTCACCCATAAAAAAGTTAGCAACAAATTTGGATTCAGCACACATTAAACTATTATTTAAACAAATAAAATTCGGAATACCTTACTTTTATCATACGAAAAAAAAAACAATATTAACTGCCAGTCTGAGAGAGCGGTCGGATAAATCTTAAAATATTTCAAAGTGCGCCGTCTCCCATAAAAAAGTTAGTAACAAATATGGATTCAGCACATATTAAACTATTATTTAAATAAATAAAATTTGGACCACCTTACTTTTAACATACGAAAAAAAAAGAAACAATATTAACTGCCAGTCTGAGAGAGCGGTCGGATAAATCTTGAAATATTTCAAAGTGCGCCGTCTCCCATAAAAAAGTTAACAAAAAATATGGATTCAGCACTCATTAAACTATTATGTAAACAAATAAAATTCGGAATACCTTACTTTTATCATACGAAAAAAAAAGAAACAATATTAACTGCCAGTCTGAGAGAGCGGTCGGATAAATCTTAAAATATTTCAAAGTGCGCCGTCTCACATCAAAAAGTTATCAACAAATATGGATTCAGCACACATTAAACTATTATTTAAATAATTAAAATTCGGACCACCTTACTTTTATCATACGAAAAAAAAAGAAACAATATTAACTGCCAGTCTGAGAGAGCGGTCGGATAAATCATAAAATATTTCAAAGTGCGCCGTCACCCATAAAAAAGTTAGCAACAAATTTGGATTCAGCACACATGAAACTATTATTTAAACAAATAAAATTCGGAATACCTTACTTTTATCATACGAAAAAAAAAACAATATTAACTGCCAGTCTGGGAGAGCGGTCGGATAAATCTTAAAATATTTCAAAGTGCGCCGTCTCCCATCAAAAAGTTATCAACAAATATGGATTCAGCACACATTAAACTATTATTTAAATAATTAAAATTCGGACCACCTTACTTTTATCATACGAAAAAGAAAGAAACAATATTAACTGCCAGTCTGAGAGAGCGGTCGGATAAATCTTAAAATATTTCAAAGTGCGCTGTCCCCCATTAAAAAGTTAGCAACAAATATGGATTTAGCACTCATTAACTATTATTTAAATAAATAAAATTTGGACCACCTTGCTTTTATCATACAAAAAAAAAGAAACAATATTAACTGTCAGTTTGAGAAAGCGGTCGGATAAATCATAAAATATTTCAAAGTGCGCCGTCACCCATAAAAATGTTAGCAACAAATTTGGATTCAGCACATATTAAACTATTATTTAAACAAATAAAATTCGGAATACCTTGCTTCTATCATACGAAAAAAAAAAACAATATTAGTCGCCAGTCTGAGATAGCGGTCGTACAAATTTTAAAATATTTCAAAGTGCGCCGTCTCCCATTAAAAAGTTAGCAACAAATATAGATTCAGCACACATTAAACTATTATTTAAACAAATAAAATTTGGACCACATTACTTTTATCATACGAAAAAAAAAAAACAATATTAACTGCCAGTCTGAGAGAGCGGTCGGATAAATCTTAAAATATTTCAAAGTGCGTCGTCTCGCATAAAAAAAGTTAGCAACAAATATGGATTCAGCACACATTAAACTATTATTTAAACAAATAAAATTCGGACCACATTACTTTTATCATACGAAACAAAAAGAAACAATATTAACTGCCAGTCTGAGAGAGCGGTCGGTTAAATCTTAAAATATTTCAAAGTGCGCCGTCTCCCATAAAAAAGTTAGCAACAAATATGGATTGAGCACTCATTAAACTATTATTTAAATGAATAAAATTTGGACCACCTTACTTTTATCATACAAAAAAAAAGAAACAATTTTAACTGTCAGTTTGAGAAAGCGGTCGGATAAATCATAAAATATTTCAAAGTGCGCCGTCACCCATAAAAAAGTTAGCAACAAATTTGGATTCAGCACATATTAAACTATTATTTAAACAAATAAAATTCGGAATACCTTGCTTCTATCATACGAAAAAAAAAATAAACAATATTAGTCGCCAGTCTGAGATAGCGGTCGTACAAATTTTAAAATATTTCAAAGTGCGCCGTCTCCCATTAAAAAGTTAGCAACAAATATAGATTCAGCACACATTAAACTATTATTTAAACAAATAAAATTTGGACCACATTACTTTTATCATACGAAAAAAAAAAACAATATTAACTGCCAGTCTGAGAGAGCGGTCGGATAAATCTTAAAATATTTCAAAGTGCGTCGTCTCCCATAAAAAAAGTTAGCAACAAATATGGATTCAGCACACATTAAACTATTATTTAAACAAATAAAATTCGGACCACATTACTTTTATCATACGAAACAAAAAGAAACAATATTAACTGCCAGTCTGAGAGAGCGGTCGGTTAAATCTTAAAATATTTCAAAGTGCGCCGTCTCCCATAAAAAAGTTAGCAACAAATATGGATTCAGCACACCTTAAACTATTATTTAAACAAATAAAATTCGGAATACCTTACTTCTATCATACGGAAAAAAAAACAATATTAGTCGCCAGTCTGAGATAGCGGTCGTACAAATTTTAAAATATTTCAAAGTGCGCCGTCTCCCATAAAAAAAGTTAGCAACAAATATGGATTCAGCACACATTAAACTATTATGTAAATAAATAAAATTTGGACCACCTTACTTTTATCATACGAAAAAAAAAGAAACAATATTAACTGGCCGTTACATGTACCCCCAAATATTTGAATTTATCAACTATCTCAAATATGTACTTCCCGATTTTTATGTTCCCATTTCTACTGTTCCCATCGCATATCATAATTTTTGTCATGTCATTGTTAATGTTCATTCCCATTTTTTTAGCTTCACGCCCTATTTCCTCCAACACATTTATCATTATTTGCCGTTGTTTTGCAACTATTACAATATCGTCAGCGTAAGCAGCGTAAGCAGATGGTAAAAGGCAGGAAGAAATAAAAGAAAAGATACAAGCAGCCAACAGAGCAGTGCATGCTAACAGAAAAATTCTAAGGAACAACAATATCACAAAAAGAACAAAAATGAATGTGTACAGAACGATGATAAGACCAATTATGACACATGCAGCAGAGACAATGACAATGACAGAAAAAGAGCAAAATGATCTACTCACAATGGAGAGGAAAATCATGAGAACGATACTTGGCCCAATAAAAGAAAACGACAACTATTATCGTAGAAGAACAAATGAGGAAATTCGGCAGCAAATGGGCGATGAAAATATAATTTCACATATACAAATGAAACGATTAAGATGGCTAGGACATATTTGGAGAGCAGGACCGAACGCGACAATAAGGATTATGCTGGAGTGGAACCCAGGAGGAAGGAGAAGGCAAGGAAGGCCCAGATCGAGATGGCTAGATGAAGTGGAGGACGATCTTAAGAAAATAGGGGTGAAATATTGGAAAAAAATTGCGATAAATAGGAAAGAATGGAAAGACATAGTGGAAAAAGTAAAAAACAACAGTTAAAAACTAAAAGAAAAAAAAAATAATAATATAGACACAAAGCATAAAAGTAAATGGGGTCTGATCCGCCCCTACAAGTAGATCATGAAAGCTTCAGAAAAGAAGCAGCCAAACTCCACGAGGAGTGTAGTGCTTATGTATATATTAATTGGCAGTCTGAGAGAGCGGTCGGATAAATATTAAGATATTTCAAAGTGCGCCGTCTCCCATTAAAAAGTTAGCAACAAATATGGATTCAGCACACATTAAACTATTATTTAAACAAATAAAATTTGGAATACCTTACTTCTATCATACGAAATAAAAAAAAAGAAATAATATTAGTCGCCAGTCTGAGATAGCGGTTGGACAAATTTTAAAATTTTTCAAAGTGCGCCGTCTCCCATAAAATGTTAGCAACAAATATGGATTCAGCACACATTAAACTATTATTTAAATAAATAAAATTCGGAATACCTTACTTCTATCACACGAAAAAAAAAATAAACAATATTAGTCACCAGTCTGAGATAGCGGTCTTACAAATTTTTAAATATTTCAAAGTGCGCCGTCTCTCATTAAAATGTTAGCAACAAATATGGATTCAGCACACATTAAACTATTATTTAAACAAATAAACAAATTGTAATAAACTGCTGATCATTTGTCTGAATATCCGGTCATGTGCAGTTTTAGATGACATTTTTGCAACAAAACAGTATGACAACATGACTAGAAACAAATACAATGTTGGCAGTGCCGATCTTTATCCTTTTCAGCATTATACATTAATTTCAAGATTAAATACGTTATCACCCATTTATTAAAATACATCCCTTGCGTTTCTAATCGAGTATAAAAACCTTGTCGTCTGTTTAAAATGCGATAACTTAAATTTCACTTTATTCACTCACTTAAAGAAAATATTTTTGTTCTCCCTATTTGAAGAAATTATTCACTCCTCTCCTCGCTTTTTCTGTTTGCCTCTTTGAAAGCTAAGAGTCCTTTTGTCCTCCCCCTGGCTTGTAAATAACATTTTCGGTTTTAACATGTGAATTACGACGGGCGCCTGAAAACGAAACGGATTTCAGGACTTTCACGTAGCCTCCGTAGCCGATATAATGAAAATCTCATGATCCCTAATGAGAAGGGTAATGGCACACGCCCTCGCAACAACTTTCTCCGACTTCAAATAGAATGCGTGCGTCCTTGAAATCTTAACTATTAAGCCCCAAGAGCGAGAGTTATATATTATAATACTATCCTAAGTTTGTAAAGTTCTGAATATAATCAGCTCAGGTATCATTTATAATTAATTGTGGTGAATGTATGTTAATGATTAGCACCTTTTATAAGGGCAAATTATATTATGGAGGCGATTCAATGTTTTGCAACTGAAAAAATATATCAGCTTTTACAATACAGAAATGTAGCAGGTTCTGCATTTTATAGGATTTTTAAGACCTATTGTTAAAATGTTTAGGAAGGGTTTTGAAGGTCAATTTGTTTTTAAAATTGCAGCCCAAGACAAGTAGAATCCAGGGAAACCAAAATCTCAAAATCAAAAAAAAGGTGAATGGCTGGTTCTGCATTTAAATATGAATGAACTTTATTTGGGTACTTAATTTTATATTATTTTAATAATAGTAATATTTAAGTCAAATATTAAAATAATATAAAATTAAATACACTGCATTTGAGTATTTATTTTATATTTTATTTTTCCATGGCACTCTAGAGTGCCATGGAAAATATTTTAGGTTAGCAACTCTGCAATTTGACAATCAAACTTTAACCGCTCTTTTGCCTTTATGTCATTCTGCAATGATTAGAGATTAGAGTGATAACGTAAACAAAAAGTTGAGGTTATGTTTGACGTATTATATGTCAATTCCTAAAGCATGTAGCCAACTTGAATTTTAAAAAAATATTTAATCATGACACTCTGGAGATTTTTTTTTTATTGAACATACGATATTTCAAACAAAGCGATTCCTAATAACACGTTATTGGACATTATTTCAGCACGCAATTTCCATATTTCAGTTTTAAATCGAAAATGAACACAATGTGATGTGATGTGAATGAAAATAATCACCCATTATTATCAGAAGCACTATCGTGGAAAATACAGCGTAATAAATTTGAAAATTCGATACGCTTACCCGTGTTTATGATATTGGTATCACGTTGTTGCATGTGGAAACCCGCATTTTCCATACTTTAGTTGCTCGAAGATTTGCAGCTGCATTCACCCGTTATGCATGTTCGAGTCGACACAAATTTGTATTGAAATATATTTTCGGCTTCAATCAACCGAACACAATAAACAAGAAGCACGTCTAGGCTGAAAATTCGCCACTCTGCATAAATATACAGAGAGTTTTATGTAACACCGAATATTTTCATAGCGAGAATATTTCTTTCTTTAATGCATACGTTGTACATTTTCCGACGCTCGGTTTATTTAGAGAATTCAATTTGAAGCTTCAAACAAGTGTTTTCCACTCCCAGGCTAAGCATGAAGTAAAATTTCGAGTTTAGAAAAGCCTGAAAATTTGGTTTGGTCGCGTAGCGCGAAGCGCGGAGCGGCCAAACCAAATTTTCAGGCTTTTCTAAACTCGAAATTTTACTTCATGCGCCACCGGTACAAAACACTGATGCAATGTAAAGTTTAGCGGTGTGTTTTAAGCTTCGTAATATGTCAGTGTTTTGTACCGGTGGCGCATGAAGTAAAATTTCGAGTTTAGAAAAGCCTGAAAATTTGGTTTGGCCGCTCCGCGCTTCGCGCTACGCGACCAAACCAAATTTTCAGGCTTTTCTAAACTCGAAATTTTACTTCATGCTTAGCCTGGGAGTGGAAAACACTCGTTTAAAGTTCTAATTGAATTCTCTTAATAAACCGAGCGTCGGAAAAACTTAAAAGAAATATAATAAAGTTATGGAAATGTTCCGTGTTACATAAAACTCTCTGTATATAAGAAGAATATTTACACAAACTGACTATTTTAATTGGTTATCTTGCCTAAAGAACCTCACTGCATTCTACAATCAAGAACAATCGTTTTTTTTTTTTCATGCGGAATGATTTTTTTATATAATAACTGTTTCCTGGTAGAATTCTATTAGAAATTTAACTTCTCCCCATAAATCAACGTACAATCCAATAAAAGCAAAACATTTGCATATCAGACGAACAGGTAGCCAAGAATTGGCACAATTACCTTTTAACGCCCTTTTTTATTCCCCCCCCTGCGGTCATAGCGAAATAAAAATCTTACCCCCAACCTCTTTCAACTTTTTAACAACACAATAGCGCGTCCTAAATAACTTTCGCCGTGGATATTTCTTTGAGAAAAAACGCGAATACTAATTTTACGATTTATGGAGGTGTAATTAGGGACGAAAAATTAATTTATGGGTGCCGGCGTTTCATTCACGCGTGTTATAATGAATTCATGTTCAGATCGAGTTTCTTATAACAGGTTTTAATGGTTATGTATTATTAATGTCATTTTTTCTGTTTGTCTTTTGTACTTTACTGTAAGTTTCAGTAGTTTATCCAGGACTCTACTTACTGTAAAAATTGTTATGTAAATATGATAGTACACTAACTAACCGATGAGAAGTTGGCCATAGATTTCCAGCCACGAATCCGGCGCCTCCGCCATTTATAAAACTATAATTTTACTAACGTATTACAACGAATACAATAACATTTCATAGAAACAATTGATAATTTAATTAAACGTAATGCTGAGATAGCTCTTACAACTTTTAAAAGTTATGATTTAGCATCTGGCATTAAAATTTGTATCTGTGATAAAAGAGGACATTTCAAACATTTTAAAAATGCTATTTGGGGAGGTTTAGAAACGATTTTAATAGCCACAAATGTCCTCAGTAGTGTTATTACCAATATAAAACAATAATTGGAGGACCATCTTTCTTCAATTGTTTTTAACATGTTTTTCTAAAACGCCCACCTGAAGACATGGCTTATTTTTCGAAAAATAAAAAGTTGGTGTTTGGGGCCTTTTAGAAATGATTTTGTTATCCACAAATGTTCTCTATAGTATTAGTAACCATATCAAACAACAATTGGAGGACCATCTTTCTTAATTTTTTTTTTTAACAATTTTTTTACAAAGCGCTCACCTGAAGACATGGCTTATTTTTAGAAAAATAAAAAGTTGGTGTTCAGGGCCTTTTAGAAATGATTTTGTTGGCCACAAATATTCTCCATAGTATTAGTAACCATATTAAATAACAATTGGAGGACCATCTTTCTTCATTTTTTTTTAAACAATTTTTTTTCCAAACCGCTCACCTGAAGACATGGTTTGGAAAAAAATTGTTTAAAAAAAATTGAAGAAAGATGGTCCTCCAATTGTTATTTAATATGGTTACTAATACTATAGAAAACATTTGTGATCAACAAAATCATTTCTAAAAGGCCCCAAACACCAACATTTTATTTTTCGAAAAATTAGCCATGTCTTCAGGTGAGCGGTTTGGAAAAAAATTGTTTAAAAAAAATTGAAGCAAGATGGTCCTTTAATTGTTGTTTAATATGGTTACTAATACTATGGAGAACATTTGTGGCCAACAAAATCATTTCTAAAAGGCCCCAAACACCAACTTTTTATTTTTCTTTCTCTTTTATTTTTCTGTCTTTAGGTGAGCGCTTTGTAAAAAAATTGTTTAAAAAAAATGAAGAAAGATGGTCCTCCAATTGTTGTTTGATATGGTTACTAATACTATAGAGAACATTTGTGGCCAACAAAATCATTTCTAAAAGGCCCCAAATACCAACTTTTTATTTTTCGAAAAATTAGCCAAGTCTTCAGGTGAGCGGTTTGGAGAAAAATTGTTTAAAAAAAATTGAAGAAAGATGGTCCTCTAATTGTTGTTTTATATGGTTACAAATACTATTGAGAACATTTGTGGCCAACAAAATCATTTCTAAAAGGCCCCAAACACCAACTTTTTATTTTTCGAAAAATAAGCCATGTCTTCAGGTGAGCGGTTTGGAAATAATTGTTTAAAAAAAAAATGAAGAAAGATTGTCCTCCAATTGTTATTTAATATTATTACTAATATTATGGAGAGCATTTGTGGCCAACAAAATCATTTCTAAAAGGCCCCAAACACCAACTTTTTATTTTTCGAAAAATAAGCCATGTCTTCAGGTGGGCGTTTTAGAGAAACATGTTAAAATAAATTGAAGAAAGATGGTCCTCCAATTATTGTTTTATATTGGTAAAAACACTACTGAGGACATTTGTAGCTATTAAAATCGTTTCTAAACCTCCCTAAATAGCATTTTTAAACTTTTTGAAATGTCCTCTTTTATCACAGATACAAATTTTAATGCCAGATGCTAAATCATAACTTTTAAAAGTTGTAAAAGCTATCTCAGCATTACATTTAATTAAATTATCAATTGTTTCTATGAAATGTTATTGTATTCGTTGTAATATGTTGGTAATATTATAGTTTTATAAATGGTGGAGGCGCCGGATTCGTGGCCAACTTCTCATCGGTCACAAATTTGTATTGAAATATATTTTTTGCTTCAATCAACCGAACACAATAAACAAGAAGCACGTCTAGGCTAAAAATTCGCCACTCTGCATAAATATACAGAGAGTTTTATGTAACACCGAAAATTTTCATAACGAGAATATTTCTTTTAAGTATACATATGCATACGTTCTACATTTTCCGACGTTTGGTTTATTTAGAGAATTCAATTTGAAGCTTTAAACAAGTGTTTTCCACTCCCAGGCTAAGCATGAAGTAAAATTTCGAGTTTAGAAAAGCCTGAAAATTTGGTTTGGTCGCGTAGCGTGAAGCGCGGAGCGGCCAAACCAAATTTTCAGGCTTTTCTAAACTCGAAATTTTACTTCATGCGCCACCGGTACAAAACACTGATTTAATGTAAAGTTTAGCGGTGTGTTTTAAGCTTCGTAATAAGTCAGTGTTTTGTACCGGTGGCGCATGAAGTAAAATTTCGAGTTTAGAAAAGCCTGAAAATTTGGTTTGGCCGCTCCGCGCTTCGCGCTACGCGACCAAACCAAATTTTCAGGCTTTTCTAAACTCGAAATTTTACTTCATGCTTAGCCTGGGAGTGGAAAACACTCGTTTAAAGTTCTAATTGAATTCTCTTAATAAACCGAGCGTCGGAAAATGTACAACGAAATGCATATGTACACTTAAAAGAAATATTCTCGTTATGAAAATGTTCGGTGTTACATAAAACTCTCTGTATATAAGAAGAATATTTACACAAACTGACTATTTTAATTGGTTATCTTGCCTAAAGAACCTCACTGCATTCTACAATCAAGAACAATCGTTTTTTTTTCATGCGGAATGATTTTTTTATATAATAACTGTTTCCTGGTAGAATTCTATTAGAAATTTAACTTCTCCCCTATAAATCAACGTACAATCCAATAAAAGCAAAACATTTGCATATCAGACGAACACGTAGCCAAGAATTGGCACAATTACCTTTTAACGCCCTTTTTTATTCCCCCCTGCGGTCATAGCGAAATAAAAATCTTACCCCCGTCCTCTTTCAACTTTTTTAACAACACAATACCGCGTCCTAAATAACTTTTGCCGTGGATATTTCTTTGAGAAAAAAACGCGAATACTAATTTTATGATTTATGGAGGTGTAATTAGGGACGAAAAATTAAATTTTCCGTTAATTTATGGGTGCCGGCGTTTCATTCACGCGTGGTATAATGAATTCATGTTCAGATCGAGTTTCTGATAAAAGGTTTTAATGGTTATGTATTATTAATGTCATTTTTTTCTGTTTGTCTTTCGTACTTTACTGTAAGTTTCGGTGGTTTATTCAGGACTCTACTTACTGTCCAAATTGTTATGTAAATATGATAGTATACTAAGTATCGAGAACAGTAAGGAGTTCTTACCGGTCTAGGAGAATTATTGTCTTAGACAGAGAACAATAAGGAGTTCTTACCGGTCTTAAAGAATTATTGTCTAAGACCAAGAACAGTAAGGAGTTCTTATCGGTCTGAGAGAATTATTGTCTTAGACCGAGAACAGTAAGGAGTTCTTACCGGTCGTAAAGAATTATTGTCTAAGACTGAGAACAGTAAGGAGTTCTTACCGGTCTTAGAGAATTATTGTCTAAGACTGAGAACAGTAAGGAGTTCTTACCGGTCTTAGAGAATTATTGTCTAAGACCGAGAGCAGGAAGGAGTTCTTACCGGTCTAAGAGAATTATTGTCTTAGACCGAGAACAGTAAGGAGTTCTTACCGGTCTTAAAGAATTATTGTCTAAGATCGAGAACAGTAAAGAGTTCTTGCCGGTCTAGGAGAATTATTGTCTTAGACCGAGAACAGTAAGGAGTTCTTACCGGTCTCAAAGAATTATTGTCTAAGACCGAGAATAGTAAGGAGTTTTTACCGGTCTAAGAGAATTATTGTTTTAGACCGAGAACAGTAAGGAGTTCTTACCGGTCTTGAAGAATTATTGTCTAAGACCGAGAACAGTAAGGAGTTCTTGCCGGCCTAAGAGAATTATTGTCTAAGACTGAGAACAGTAAGGAGTTCTTACCGGTCTTAAAGAATTATTGTCTAAGATCGAGAACAGTAAGGAGTTCTTGCCGGTCTAGGAGAATTATTGTCTTAGACCGAGAACAGTAAGGAGTTCTTACCGGTCTCAAAGAATTATTGTCTAAGACCGAGAATAGTAAGGAGTTTTTACCGGTCTAAGAGAATTATTGTCTTAGACCGAGAACAGTAAGGAGTTCTTACAGGTCCTAAAGAATTATTCTCTAAGACCGAGAACAGTTGATGATGGCAAGTTGAGTTGCCGAAACTTCAGTCACAAAAATAAAAAATATAGTGTTTTACAAACAAAGTTATAGTGTTTTATTTTATTGAATTAACATGTATAACAAAGTAGAAGCCTCCACCGTTCATAATTCAGTAAGGAGTTCTTACCGGTCTAAGAGAATTATTGTCTTAAACCGAGAACAGTAAGGACTTCTTACCGGTCTTAAAGAATTATTGTCTAAGACCGAGAACAGTAAGGAGTTGTTACCAGTCTAAGAGAATTGTTGTCTTAGACCGAGAACAGTAAGGAGTTCTTACCGGTCTAAGACAATTATTGTCTTAGACCGGTATTGTACTTACTGTTTGAGATACTTATGACGTTTCTTGCACGATCGGAAAAGACAGAAATTTTTTTCGCAATTATTATGAATATATATTGTATCTGTAAAAATGCATTGTTAATGTGTTATAATTTGATGCAATTACGGCGTCTATTGAAATCAATATCTGAAATAGCCAGAAAAAATAGTCGACTATTCCTGCCTCTTCTTTCTCTCTCTCTCTCTCTCTCTCTCTCTCTCTCTCTCTCTCTCTCTCTCTCTCTCTCTCCCTCTCCTTTGCCTCTTTTTTTCTCCTTTTCAACGACATAAAATTAGTATAATAGTAGTCTGTGCTTTCACTTTAACATTTGTTATAAAGTCATGAAAATGGCACGGTTCGGAGAAACATCAACGGCAGAAATTGACGAAATTGTTAAAAACCCCGTACCAATAAATACAAATTGAAGCAAGCCATACACTTGTCAATATGAGAAATTTTGTGAAGCCAAAAATTACAAATTGGAGAAAGCAACCCCAAACGGAGTGATAGCTGAAATTTTAAAGGATTGGGCTTGGAATATGCGTAAGGAGAACGGGAATATACAATTAAGGTTATGTGGAATGATTCAACAAATAATCTTTATAAATATAACACGACCTTTTCAAATAGCGACTATTTTTTTTAAATAATTTATCTTAAAGTCTTGCATTTTTAGACAATTCAACTCGACATATCAAGCGTTAATAATCTAAGATTAAAGCCCTAAAGGCTTTAATCAGATTCAGCGGCGGCTCGCAACCTAACTTCAAGGTAGGCCAGAGAGCCAAGGTAATATGTATCCGTTATTGGAATTTTGTGTGCCTTGGTGCTGTGGCCCACCCTGAAGTTAGGCTGCGAGCCGTCGCTGATCAGATTATTAATGCTTGATATTTGGTCAAAATTGTTAAAATGCAAGCCTTCTCGACATATTAGTAAAAAATAATAACCGGCTATTTAAAAAGATCATGTTTTAAAAAAAAAGACCTTTAATGGCATTCTTCATTACAAACAATACTATACATTCTATTCTAAAACTAAATCCCCTCCCTTCTACCCACCCTTCTATTTTCCCTCTCCCTCCATAGCTTCTCCAACGTCCTTACCCCTACCCCATCCTCTCTCTATCACCCTTCTACTCCCTTTCGCTCCCATCCATTCCTCCTTCACCCCCTCGCATTCGTCAGCCAAGTGGCCCCACGTATCCTTCCCATGTCCGCACAATTCACACCTTCCATATTCTTCCCCCATCCACACATCCTTCCTCTCTCCTCCAATCCACACCTCACCCTTGCCACAATCACCCTCGCCTCTCTACTCCATCCCCTCTCTATCAGATATCTCAGCACTCTTCTATACACCTGCCACCTCTCATACATATCATTATACTCCGCCCCTTCCGCCTCCTTCCCTTTCCCCTTCACCCACTCATCCACCTTCACCCCATTCCCTAGCCATGCCATTACTTTCGCCTCCGACAACCCTACCATCTCATGCATTTTGGCCCCTCGTGGCCCAATGTAGGTTTTTTCCCCTCCCAATCACCCTTCGTGCATCCGTTCAAAATCTCCCATCCCTTCTCCATCACCCACTCCTTCAACCTCCTGCCCTCCCCATTTATACATTTATCCTGCGAACTTCTTTTCACTCTTCACATCCGGACCGTCCTCTCTAATCTCTCCCCCATATTTCCTATTCTGGCATAGAAGTCCCCACCCACCATCCAACTTCCTTCCTCGCCCGCTCTGTCATCTATTTCTCTTCTTATGTCCCCCCAATTTTTGTTGACGTATACCACCCCCACTTTAACGCGGTATCCTCGCTGCTGGTATTTCACCCACACCAGCTCTTCGCCTCCCTCCATCATCTCCCCCTTGCCTCGTTTTCCATCCTCTCTCCATCCAACAATCATTCCCCCCTTTGCCATTCCTCTAATCGCACATTTTGTTGCCTCTTTCATATCCCGTCTAAGCCCCCTCGGTAACCATCCTTTCACTTCTCCCCATTCCGTCCTCACCTTCCAAGTCTCTTGAGATGGTCCCTTCCAGTTCGTCACTAAAACACTACATTGGTTCGACTATGTTTATTTCAGGTACAACAGAAGTAGGTACATCGAGAGTTGCGTAGACAGTCTCTCTCCTAATCTAGCCTTAAACTAATACTTATATACTAGACTCTTCAATGGCACTCATTGGTTCAATGGCACACGATGCCTTGAAAGAGCACGATGCCGCGTTAACAATAATCACACTAGTATTATTGTTTACTACAGCGACGCGTATTGTTTATGCTTACCACTCACAATCCACTCGTTCACTCATATGTTTATAAACAATGTTTATAAACATTTACATGTTATTATTCACACATCACACTCTACTATCCCCACTACGTCATTCCCGGTTATGCACACCTCAAAGTCCACTTGCCCTCCTGCCCTTTAGACTTTATTACCGCTACATTCCAAAACCTTGTTATCTTCCTTTTTTTTCCCACTCCCCTACACTTGCTTTCTAGTCACCTGCTCCTCTCATAGCCCTTCTGCCCCTGCCCTAACTCTCCCCCTTCGTCTCTTCTATATCCGCTCTCTCCATCCCTCCTCCCCCCTTCCTCCTCCACTTCTTGTTACACCTCTGCATTTTTTCCCAATTCCTGCTCTATCATGATATTATCATCCCCTCCCTCTCTTACTCCCTCCTTCCTTCTTATTTTTTTGGCTCCTCATGCTTCTCCACTTCCGCCTTTTCCTTATTCCATCTCCATTCTTCCAACTATCACTTTCTGATACCCGAATCTTGCATACTTCCCCCTTTCCCTCTCCCGTCTAGAGGAGAGAAGAGTGCAGAAATGCATGAGGGAGATCATGCATTTCTGCGCCCTTCTCTCCTCCTTCTTCAGAGTCTCGTCTATGTATATTCCTTCTTGCGCACTTTTGCGTTTGTTTTTATTTTTAAATACCTTAATTTATTTCTCTAATTTCCCAAGCCTCACCACCACCAACTTTCCAACCCTATCCACCACATAGCTATCCTGCACCTCCGCCTTTACTCCCAGCGCCTTCTTTAGAAAACCCGCCACTTCTCCTTTCACCTGGAACACCTTCTCTTTGATCACTATGGTGTTCCTCCTCTCCTGTCTCTCCCTCTTCTCCGCCAGATCTACTATCGTTTGTCTTAACTGCTCTCTTTCCTCTCCCCCCCCCTCATCTCCTCTCTCCACATCTCCCTTGCATCCCTCATCTCTTTCTTCCACATCTCCCTCTCCTTCCAGATCTACTATCCTTTGTCTTAACTGCTCTCTTTCCTTCCCCCACCTTTCTTTCATTTCCCTCATCTCCTCTCTCCACATCTCCCTTGCTTCCCTCATCTCCTCGTTCCACATCTCCCTTTCCTTCCTCATCGCTTCTGCAATCAGCTCCATTATCTTTCTACAGTTCCCGTTGCATCTTTTTTTTCTCTCCTTCGCCACTCTTTTTTTTCCTCCTTGCTCTCCTTCCTTCTCAAATGAGGTGTCTGCCACCTTCTTCTTATCCCCTCCCTCTCCCGACTCTCCTTGTCGTTGCGGCGACCTCTGTGCTCCCGCTCCCCTGCCAAACGCATCCCTTCTTCTGGCCTCCTCCTCCTGTTGTTCTCATTGCTCCACCTCCTTTCTCTCTTTCTGCTTCTTGTTCCCAGTCATGTTTTCTTAATTCACTTCTTTGGAAGAAGCAATCTGTACCAAACTAGTTTAACACCACTTCCCGGTTCAGCCCCTCGGATCAAGATGGCGTTGTTTATTTATACGAATTAGTATGTGTTTATATACTTATTTAATTTGTAGGTTACTCAATTATTCAATTAAATGAATTCCACTATTTTACTTATATTTTCCTTTGGAGATTCACAATTATTACGCCCGAAAATATATGTAATAAACATTTGCAGGGCCCCCTCGTACCCAATGTCCTTAACTACTGTTTGTTATATTTACTCAATTAATTGCGGCTACTAACATTTATTTACCTTTATTAATTTGGCTTCAACTTTTTAAAAACACTCACTAACTCACACGTGTTCACACGCCTATGTTGTATTGCTGTTAAATATTTCACTGACGTTTTTTAAAATTTGATTAGTTAATATCGCCTTCAAACTAATATATAAATTTACGAAAATGTTATTCGTAAAAATGCAAACAATGCCTTAATTAATAAGACAACCTAAGACGATAAATATCCATTGAAACAATTACTTCCCGTGCAAATACACCTACGGATATTGAATTATACAATGAAATATTTAAAATCTTATTTAATTTGATTTGTTACAGCGCTCTATTAAAGTATATGTAACGTTTAGATCAAATTCTCTTCAAACCAACTAACAAATACAAATTTAAAACGAAAGGAGAAATAACAACAAATCAGAAGTGAAAGGACTTGGATTAAAGCTAATGTCTTAGGCCATCTATAGACGCGTTTCGAGGTTTATCTCTCTTCAGTACAGCTTTGCTTATGACGTTTAAAAAAATTTAAGAATAAATTTAAAATAAACTTACTTGGAAAAAGTGTTTGTGTGGAATGTACAGGTACACAGTGTGTAAACTATAAGAAGCGTAAGCTTATTTTCTCGAATTCAAATAGCATTGAATTTGAATTTATCTTGTTATAAATTAAACCGAAACTAAAATCAAAGTAAAAAAATTACACTGAGCTACAAAGAAACATAACAACCAATCACGTATGCGCATAATTCACATAATAAATCATCTGATTTCAAACAAATTAACGTTTCCCACCTGACACATTTAATAATAGCATTTCACCATTAGCGCGCGCATTTATCCGTTTTAAAAGCATCACGCATTTTTGGCGGATAAATCACAAATTAGTTATTTATGTGCGTGAGAGGGTTGGTCGTGCGTGCCCTAGACTAATCCGGAGGATTCCCTTTCTATGTAAACTTTTGTAAAAAGCCTCGATTAGAGTTTCGATCGAAGATTTATCGCGGAGGAATTTCTAGAGATTGGAGTTTGCGAAATTTTATAGTTTCGGTTTTTCAAGGCGGGACTGCGGATAAAAATGTGATGGATTGAATTGAATCGAATTGGAATAATGGGTTTGGAATGGGAATGGGGTAAAAGGGTATTGGGTTTCCAGTTATTTTTAAGTGGAAAACTGATTTACTGAGTTACACACAATTATACAGGGAATTTTTATTTTAGGTAAACGTATGCATTAAGCTGTAAATTTACCGACATCCGTTGTTTTTTAAAAGAGTGTAAGCTTTGAAGCTTTAAACGAGTGTTTTCCACTCCTGGACTAAGCATGAAGTGAAATTTCGTGTTTGGAAAAGCATCGCGTAGAAAATTTGTCGAGGGTCGCACATTTGCAATACGTATACTTTAAAGAAAATCTTCCTGTAGATTAGAAATACTTTAGTGTTGAATAGACAATTGAGTGGTGGAGGCGATTACTTTGTGATGCATTTTAACTACCGTGCGATCATTTAAAACATGATTTAGAGTAGGCTTTGAATTTTAAATTACATTGGCACTACTAACTGTTAATACATAGTTTACCATAACCTTAAATTTATTCATTTAATGAGCATTCTGGGCATCCGCACAAAAAAAATGCCGCCTACCCTAAAACATCATTTAAACGATCGCGCGGGGTTATTATTCTTAATTGTTTCTGAGACAAAGATATGAGTCGCCCCACCATTTTTTTTTTTATTTTGAGGTATTGATATCCCTAGATTCTGCTCGCCTTGGGCTACAATTTTAAAAATGAATACACGCATTATAAACCTTTTAAAATTAAGATACAAAACCTGCTACATTTCCCCGTTGCAAAAGCTGACATATCCTTTTATTGTTGTCAAAACTATGTGATATAATTTAATGTTTTGTGTTGTATACAAAAATAATCAACCAAATTTCAGATTGTGATAAAATGAGCAGTGATTATTGAGAATTTAATATTCTTTGCATTAACGTTGGAATATAACAAAATCTAATATTTGTAGACGTTTAAAAACGGACACAAACATTGCAAAAATCAGTGTTTTCTTTTTGAACTTGTTAAGAGTCAAATAAATGTTAAATATGACTGCTAAAGCAGTATATTTTAACCTTTACTGTAAATCAGTGGTTTATAAGCGTGGCTCATGAAGTAAAATTTCTAGTTTAAAAAAGTCCCGCGTAGAAAATTTGTCGAGGGTCGCGCAGCGACCCGTGCCGAGGAGCTAATGGCACCCGGGGTATAAGAGTGTCTCACACCGGAGCCTCCAAGGTACAAGGCGCCCCCTTGGAGTAAGTTGATCTTCAAGTACTATGCATGAAACAACCACAGACGTGGAGATTTTCTTCACACCGGGCTAGGAGCATACTTCCATGGAGAATGTTCCCGTTGCTGTTGGATCAAGCAATTCTGAAATTTCATCTAGCCACAAAGTACGATCCCAGAACATAAAATAATGTCTTAAATTCAATTACACGGTTTTTTCTTTCACTATATCCCAAATATCTTTCACCTTGTCAAATATAAGTCAAAAGATTTCCCGATTTACGAAATAAGTGTCACTATATACCAAATACTTCC
This sequence comes from Philonthus cognatus, assembly GCA_932526585.2. Taxonomy (NCBI): domain Eukaryota; kingdom Metazoa; phylum Arthropoda; class Insecta; order Coleoptera; family Staphylinidae; genus Philonthus; species Philonthus cognatus. The sequence goes on along the minus strand of OW052252.1, from coordinate 10,271,287 downwards.
CTTTAATATTTTTGCTGAACATTTTTGCAGTAACAATAACTTTCTTCTGGAAATATTTTATTTGTATTTATACATACAAGGAGTTTTCTTTTAAGTATACGTGTTTCAAATTCAACCTATTTTCTGTAAATCTTTAGATATTCCTTGTTTTTTTAAAAAGTTCTATTTGAAGCTTTAAATGAGTGTTTTCCACTCCCAGACTAAGCATGAAGTAAAATTTCGAGTTTAGAAAAGCCCAGAGAAAATTTGTCGAGGGTCGCGCAGCCCCCCGAGACAAATTTTCTGGGCTTTTCTAAACTCGAAATTTTACGTCATGCGCCACGCGTATAAATCACAGATTTCAATTGAAATTAGAATGTACATAAATTTTACAATATTTTAGTGTTTAATACACGTGGCGCATGAAGTAAAATTTCGAGTTTAGAAAAGCCCAGAAAATTTGTCTCGGGTCGCTGCGCGACCCTCGACAAATTTTCACGGGGCTTTTCTAAACTCGAAATTTTACTTCATGCTTAGTCTGGAAGTGGAAAACACTCGTTTAAAGCTTTATATTGAACTCTTTTGAAAAACAACGAATGTCGGAAAATTTACAGCTTATGCATATGTTTACCTTAAAGAAAAATTCACTGTATGGAACACTACTTACGCCAACATCCTTATCCGGATAAGGAGACCTCTTATTTCATTTCTAAGATGCATTTTTTGACAAACTGCAGACATTTTGTTGAGAAGTGAAATGTAATTAGGTTTTGACATGTAGCGAAATATATTTGTAATAACTTTTTAAATATACATTTAACATGTTCATTAGGTCTTGGTATTTTTCGCATCGCACGGTAATTTAATACCGTGCGATGTTCCCCGCACCGCACCCACCATTCAATGTTATGGTGGGTGCACCGCACACCCCGCTTAGCAAGAATCCCGTCCGCTCCCCGCGCCACTTGACGTCATTTGCGATTGCAGCGCCGTCTCATCGATTGGGTCGGTTAACTAAAATCATGATACGTGGAGCCACCTATGAGTTATCAATCTAATTTAATCTATGCGTCCCAGTACACATCGAACATAGGAAAATTAACGTTAAGTACATTTTAGTATGTTCGGTGTTACATAAAACTCTCTATATAAGACAAAATGCTAGTTTCGTGTAGTGTCAAAGACTGTAAAAATCGGCATTCTAAAGAAAATTCAAGACAATTTTTTTAGTAAGTATTATTATTATTGTTTTAACATTACTAAAAAATAGGCCTTTGTACTACATATCTAAGAAAAACGTTTAGGATAAAAAATATATTTAGCTAGCGCCTGTAAATAAATAATTAACATTGCCCGTGAATTATTATTAGAAGAAAACAACATTACATATTTATTAACATATACATTTTCGCAAGATCACTTTTAACTATTTTTTAAAAAAATAGGCAGAGATTTGGCTGTAACAATAATCCAAATGTTGTCTTTAGAAATGCAATAAAACAAGTGCTATTAACAAATTTCAACCATCACCAGCTGCTAATTGCATGATAGAAGCGTTTATTGATATATTTGATTTCAGATGGAACAAAAAACAAAATATTTTGTATTCAGCATCATTTAAAAATGAGGATGGGAATAAATTTGCGGACTTTAACCTATTAATTGCAGATAACAACGAATTAAAAGACAATGTCCTGCAGGATATGTTATAAAAAAAATGCTTTGTAACATTAATTGCGAGGGTAATGTCGCTGCTCTTATCGTTAATAATAATGAACAATATCACAATTATTATAGCACATTTTTAAAATACATTGATAAAGGTAATTTAATAAAGCCCATATATTTTGTATTCCTTATAATTAAAGAAGCAGATAAAATGTTTCAACATTTTACCTTAATCAATTATTGTAGTAATTCCTTTGTTTGCTGATTACTTTTATTATAAAGGGTGATCAACAATGATTATAGACAAGTTAAATTTCCCGCCGAAAAATCTGGGGAATTTGATCGCTCCAAGTTCATGCCAAGGAAAAATGAATAAACAGTAACTCGATTTGACATTAGCAGCGTCGTGCGTCGTATTTTGCCATTGTGTTAATTCATTCTTCGAATTAAGTAATTTTTCATTCTGTTTCATAGACATCAGTTCTTATCAGGACTACTTTGTATAAGTCTTTGTTTTGTGGTAAGTGATTTGCTGTTTTTAAGGTTACAAAATTAGAAAATTTAAGTTTATTCCTAAATTTACAGATTTTAAGAGAATTCGCTTGTGTTTACCGTGATGTTTGCACCACAGCATAATGCTTTCATCCTGAAGGCTCATTATCGAAGTCCGCACAGGGACTTACTCATTACAATCGTGTCTGAATCAATTTATTCAAGCCTTCCCCGATGTCCACATTCCTTACAAAACATTTTCCTCGCATAAAACCCGCATTGTTGACCGTTTTGAGGGAAAGAATTGTATCTGTAAGGGCAAGTCAGCTGGAAGACTGCCTATCTTAACAGAAGAGGTTGTTGGCGACATTCAACAACGACTTGAACAAAGCCCAACAAAATCTTTAAGAAAACTTTCAGCTCAAACGGATATGTTCTTAATTTTAAGGTGCGCACAAATTTTAATGTTTAATCCTTTTACAGGAGTATCGTATGGGAGTTGCATAAAAGCCGCAAAAAAATCTGCATTTGCACCCGTATAAGGTATCGGTAGTTCGACAACTTCAGCCACTTGATTTCCAAAAAAGAAGTGATTATTGCAATTGGTTTAATCAGAATTTAAATGATAATGGTATGTTGGACAAGACCTTTTTTACTGACGAGGCGTGGTTTCACTTGTCAGGATATGTGAACAGCCAAAACTATCGTACGTGGGCTACAGAAAATCCTCATACTTTTATTGAAACGGATTTACATCCACAAAAAATTGGTGTTTGGGTAGCAATTTCGAGACGTCGGATAATTGGCCCAATATTTTTCAACGAAATAATCAATGCGGAGCGCTACCGAACACTCATTCTAGATGAATTTTTGAATCGATTGCATGATGACGAACAGATAATGGGTTATTTTCAGCAAGATGGAGCCACTCCTCATACTGCGTTGGCGACATTAAATTACTTGAGGGAATTTTACGATGATCGCTTGGTAAGCGACGGATTGTGGCCACCACGTTCGCCAGACCTCACTCCGTGCGATTTTTATTTATTCGGGCATTTGAAAAATAAGGTTTTTAAAAATCGAATGCATACCCTAAACGAGCTTAAAGCAGCAATTGAAGAAGAGATAAGGAACATAAATCCGGAGGAGCTTCAACGAGTATTTCAAAATAAAAAATGTAGAGTTAACATTTGCCTAGAAAATGAAGGCCATCATTTTCAACATTTATTATAAAATTAGGGATTCTAACTCTACGTTTATTAAAAATACACAAAACCTTAACTTACTTCAATTTACTTTATATATTTAATTAAAATTGTAAAAATTTTATATATAGTTATGATTAAATATTTACCTCGTTAATCGGGTCACTGACGAGATGGACCTTTTAGATACCCGGTACTCGTGGGAACAATATGAACACAACAAACAAAAACAAAAAACAAGAACAGGAAGGGGAACTTCGTAAAGAAGAAGACCCTACCATTAAGCACAACCCCGAAACCAGCGCAGTGGTAGGAACAGTGGTGGTGGATGCCCAGCATTGAACCCCATCTCCCCAAACCAGCGCATCGAAAGCCCAAATCCAAACCCGGGAATCACTGAGGCAATCTCCGGCTGGAACCGAGGCTCTCCGGCTCCCAAAAGAGGAAAGCCGCGATCAGTTTGGCCAAATCTCGTAGGAAAGCTATAAAACCCAGGAGGTCAAACAGACATGGGGTTCACAACGAATGGCGCCATGGAGCCCATCAAACCCGGCCACAACCCCCGCCAAGAACCCACTTGCAAAACAAGAGGCTTCGCTCGGAAACGAGCACGTTCTCTACTGGAACGCGTCCAACCACAGTCACGACCGAGGGGAGACCGAGCACTACAGCTGGGGAGACCTACAGGCAGGCACTAGGGACGGCGCGAATGGCTGTGGTACTTGAAGAGTACCCAGAAGGAATATACTAACTGAGGTATGAAAGTGCAAACCTTTCAAGGGTCCTCAATTCACCAACAGCTACTTCGAGATGGGGGTTGTGTACATCACATGTACCAAGGAAACTTCCAAGGAGTGGCTGCTGCGAAAGATCCCGACAATCAAGCCATGGGAGGGCGCTGCTCTACGCAGCGGAAATGCCAGGGAAATTGTCAGGATGACCAAGGTTAAAGTCTGGGTGCAGAAGACGGACCTAATCCAGACCAAAGATAAGGCTAACCTTATCAGCTTACTGAAAACCCAGAACTTTGGGCTAGAAACAGCAAGATGGAAGGTAGTGAAAGCCGACAGGAGGAGGATAAAGGGACCACTCTTATCCTCTACTTCGACGAGGGTTCATTGAAGGCTCTGGAGAAGTCGGGGTTTAAAGCCTACCTAGGTTTCTCTTAACTAACCTTCAAAATCCTCGGAAGGAAGCCGGACACCTTGGACAGCTGTGGAGGAAATTCAAATTAACCTCCACCACCCAAGGCGGCCATCTCTGCCCAATGCCGCCAACTTCAAACAGGGATATTCGGCCTGGCTCTTATACAAGAACCCTGGCAATACAAGGGAGGTGTAAAGGGTCTAGGTAACATCGGAGGTAAGTTAATATATGATACAAACTCCGAAAAGGTCAGGTCCTGCATTTTTGTGCGGATTGACATAACCATCTTAAAACTGCAGAACTTCTTCTTCCCAGATCTATTCGCAGCGAAGGTGAAACTCTGGGGTGAGGGATCCACACTCGAGGCCGTTATAGCCTCAGTGTACCTCCCCTACGACTCCCCGCAGCCCTCGCCTTCCAAGGAACTTGAGGAGCTCGCGACCTACTGTAGGACGAGGAGACTGCAGCTGTTGGTAGGTGCGGACGCCAACGCCCATCACCAACTCTGGGGCAGTGAAGTGGTATGTCTCAGACGAACCATCCCTCTCCGATCACCGCTACATAGTCTTGGAAATCAGCCAAACTCGTGAGACCGAAGTCGTGTTCCGAAAGCCACGAAGAACATGTTGGGAAACATATCATGTAGACCTTGGTATTTACCTTGAAGATACCAAGGAAAACATCGAAACCAAACTGGATGTAGTGCTTGTTGCAGAACAAGTCTAAGAGGCCATTCTAACCTCCTTCCAGAAAAACTGCCCTACAATGAAGAGATCCACCGGCAAAGTAAACAGCTGGTGAAATGAAAACCTAGAAAAACTTAGGAGGGACACACGCCGGCCTTACAACAGAGCGAAGAAATCTGGTGAGTGGGAGGAATACTCCAAAACACTGACTGAGTACAGCAAGGAGATTAGGAGGGCGCGCCGGGAGGCTTGGAGGATATTCTGCTCGGAGATTGACTAAAGCAAAACTCCCCAAAATCCTAGCGAAAACCTCCGACCCCTCTTGCGGAACTTAAAAGAAACCAGATGGAAAATTCACAGAAACTGGTAAGGAAACAGCGGAGATCCTTATGAGAACCCATTTCCCCGAATCTGAAATCGTGCAAAACAATGCAGACATTCACACAGCGCTTGTAACCCCTAGTAAGGCGGTCACAAAACAAGACTGGGAAATTTCAAAGAAAGCTATAACCTCTAAACGAATCAGGTGGGCGATTGGGACATTCCATCGATATAAATCACCAGGACAAGATGGGATTTACCTAGTCTTTTGCAGCAAGGGCTTGACCATCTTCTACCGGTGCTATGCAATCTTTTCAGGGGGGGCTTGGCACTGAAACACGAGCCTACTAACTGGAAGAAAGTCAAAGTGGTCTTTATCCCTAAGCCTGAAAAGAACTTAACCCAGCCAAAGGGATACAGACCAATTTGCCTCACATCGTTCCTCCTTAAAACGATGGAAAAACTAGTTGAAAGACACATAAGGGAAACCTCACTATTAGAGCGGCCGCTTCATCCTTTCCAACACGCCTTTCAAGCTGGAAAATAATGTTAGTCTGCCCTACACCAACTGGTACTGAAGATAGAGGATCTTGATGACGCTGGGATGAATTGGCAAAGATTGGATCACGTAGACCCTACATTGGCCAGAACCGATGCTACCGATCCCCAAAAAGTCAATAAGACCAAGCGTAAGTGAGTGGACTCTGGAAAGACACACCGAGCGCTGGAAAAACCTGACAGGGCACAGACACAGTAAACTACTGATGAAAAAACCCTGCCAAGAACTAGCAACTGAGGCCCTCAGACTCAGTAGAAACAACCTTATAATGGTCACAGGAATGATAACTAGACACTGCACCCTAAGGAAACATCTGCATAACATGAAACTGTTTACAGAAGATCCAATATGCAGACTATACTATGAAGAGGATGAAGACGCCTCACATGTACTATTCGAGTGCGAGGCACTTACTATCTGGAGGGAAGCAAATTCAACCCACTACCCGAAGGAAAAGATGATCGAGAAGCTGCTGGAATTAGCTAATGAAACAGAGCTCTTTGATTAACTACGGAAACGGAAGAAGTACAATAAGCCACACAGCTGCGGTGCTAGCACAGAAATAACCCTAACTTCCGTTCCTTGCCACTAAAAAAAAAAATCCTGGTTCATAGAGAAATCGATGGAGGAACTAGACATACCATCACTTACGCTAGATCATCTCAGATCATTTGCACTTGGAACTTATCAGCTTCGACAAGCGCCATCATACTATTTTCAAACTATTAAACATTATGGGTCATTCAAGAATAGAGTTCTAAAAGACAATATTATTGACTACGATGATTACTTTGATATTGATAACGCTGACTATGTTTGGATAAGCTGTCGTTTGTTCGCAAGACACAAGAAGAACAAAAACTATTATCAAAATGTACTTCTCAATTTGAACGGTTCTGATCTTGATCTGATTGTTGGTTATACATGCGGTTGTTTCGCAGGAAGTAGAACTGCTGGTTGCTGCAGTCACATCATGACAGTTATCTGCTATCTTGTACATGCTTGGAAAATTGACGATCTGAAGTGTCCTGTAGCAAATCTTGACCACTTTTTCGACAACTTAGCTCCAGTAGATGTTGGTGATGAAAATGATGATTAGTATGCATTTTTAATAGTGTTTATAATGATGATTAAATAAAATTAACAATTGCTGATTTTGAGGCTAATGCTCAATGAATTTTGGGTTGACCTTGAAGTAGTCGCAGTCATTTGTGATGACAAATGTTACCATCAACTTTTTATCCGCCGTCATCAATCGGGCATATTATCTGAAATTTGCCCATTGTTCTTTGTGTATTCAATTTTATATAATTTGAATAATGTTAATACTAAGTAATTCTCATTTTAAAACACATTTTTAATATTTTTAAATGATCTACAACCAACCATTGGCAATTTTATTCATAATTTATAATTCTAAATGATAAAAATGTATGATACTAAAAACTTTTATAAGCTCCTTTTTATATAAATGATACTTCTTTATCTGTTCGACAGGGCAGAAAACAAGCAGTGCTGGGAGCTGAATTTCATTCATAGATCTTCCCTTTTCTTAACGTCATATATCCCTTTCAGACACAAAAACCCTTCCATTATTTATAAATAATTATACACTCCTACAATAACATTAAAGGATAAATTAAAAACACTTGGTTTGTTTCACTATTTGTTTCTATTTACTCGACTATTTTCGCTTTTTACGGCATTATCAAGAGACTCTTGATAATGCCGTAAAAAGCGAAACTAGTCGAGTAATTAGAAACAAATAGTGAAACAAATCAAGTGTTTTTAATTTATCCTTTAATATTATTTCAAAATGTTTCTCTAAGTGATAAATGAGAAAGTTATTCAAGAAATATTACACTCCTACAATTATAAATAAATATTGCGCGAAAAATCCTGATATTAAAAAATCGTACCTGATGTTTTCCGTTTAATTTATATTCTATATAGTTGTAGTGTGTTCACTAATGTTTGAAAATTACTACTAGATAGTTGAAACTATATCATTTACATTTATCTACAGGGAAATGTTCTTTTAGGTATACACATACACTTCTGTGCAATAAAATTAAGTACACACAATATGTTATAGTTTAAACCGGACATGATGAGTTTCCTAGTTACGTAAATATGTCAATTTTCTTAGTGTCAAAATGCCGCGCCATTTAGACAACAATTCAAAAATTCGAATTCTAACTAAAATGGAAGATGGTTCTTCCATTAGACAAATTGCTCGATTGGTTAACATCAGTAAAGACACTGTTTCCAGAGTAAGAAACGTTGTGAGCAGGAAAGAAGTGTTATGGTGTTTAATTATTTATTGAAACTGCTGCTAGGCAATTAAACAGACCCACAATTACACAACTAGAATATTGTGAAAAATAGTTATAAGACTTGTACTTAATTTTATTGCACAGAAGTGTACATACGCTTTTTTAAGTTTAATTTCAAGCTTTTAACGAGTTTTTTCCACTCCCAGACTAAGCATGAAGTAAAATTTCGAGTTTAGAAAAGCCTGAAAATTTGGTTTGGTCGCGTAGCGCGAAGCGCGGAGCGGCCAAACCAAATTTTCAGGCTTTTCTAAACTCGAAATTTTACTTCATGCGCCACGCGTATTAATCACTGAATTATTGTGAACAAGTGAACTTCACTTGAAATAAATAAAATAAAATAAATATTGCGCGAAAAATTAAAAAATCGTACCTGATGTTTTCCGTTTAATTCATATTCTATATAGTTGTAGTGTGTTCGCTAATGTTTGAAAATTACTACTAGATAGTTATCATTTACATTTATCTACAGGGAATTTTTCTTTTAGGTATACATACAGCGTGTAAACGAACTACTGTACAGGCTCTCTACCACATAAGGGGCAGCGTTTAAATAAACAATACCTGCATTTGAAATTACCATACCTTTAGTAGATAGCTCACAAATAATTATTAAAAATAATTAATAATAATAGGCCACATGTTTGTGGTATCTGGTATACGCGCACATTGCGTATTTTAAGAGAGATTCCACATAGACTGGTAGTTTTTAAACGATTTGGATATCGAATTACACCATCCAGAGAAAAGTGGGTCAGATTGTGAAGAATTATGTCTATATTATCGTTTTCATAAGTACCCATTGCTGACTAAAGTTTAGTGCGTGCGAAGTGATTTATGCGCCTCGCAGTAGTAAAAGTAAATGAAAAATACAACAACTTACGCATCCACGAAAAATATCATAAACACAGGTAACCAGAAGTTCTCAAAAAGTAAAAAATGCGTGAAAAATTATGAAAAATCCAATATTTTTTTTCCGATTTTATTTTTGCTGCAATTGGTGTCAAAATATTTTGTGTAAACGCCCTTAAGAGGATGTACATTAGTTCGATTACACGCTGTATACATACGCTTTTTTTAAGTTTAATTTCAAGCATTTAACGAGTGTTTTCCACTCCCAGACTAAGCATGAAGTAAAATTTCGAGTTTAGAAAAGCCTGAAAATTTGGTTTGGTCGCTCCGCGCTTCGCGCTACGCGACCAAACCAAATTTTCAGGCTTTTCTAAACTCGAAATTTTACTTCATGCGCCACGCGTATTAAACACTGAATTATTGTGAACAAGTGAACTTCACTTGAAATCAATATCCTATACGCGTAGCGCATTAAGTAAAATTTATATCGTATGTTCAATAAAATAAAACCTCTAGAGTGCCATGCAAAATAATTATAATGTATAATTTCAAAGTTGCCAACCTACAATTAGCAACTCTGAAATTATACATTATAATTATTATCTGACGTTTTATATGTCAATTCCTAAAGCGTGTAGCCAACTTTAATTAAAATAAAGATAAAATCGTGGCACTCTAGAGGTTATTTTTTATTGAACATACGATATTTAAGATATGTATACTTAAAAGAAAAACTGCTTTTGCATAAATGAACTATTAAATATTTGAAACCGTCTCCAAAATACGCACACTCAACAGATGCAAACATTTTACAACCCTCTTCTCTTCCATCTAGAGACTTGAAAACGTCTCTGTCCCCAATTAATTTTTAACAAGACAATTTTCCGGAATGTTCACGTTTGCCCATTCCCGGCGCATTCGCCATAATGTGACTTTTCCGCGCCATAAAAAAACGTGTGTAGCCTTTTTTTTAAATGGGCCTTGTTCCACATCGAAACCTCGGATTTTGTATTCGAATAACATCCCATTTGCAAATTCATAATCGCACGGTATGTATTTATATACAAATAAATTACTTATTTATTATTTATATCAGGTACATACTTTACCTGATATAAATAATAAATAAGTAATTTATTTCTATGTAAATACATACCGTGCGATAGTTTAAATGATAATTTAAAATAGACGGCACTTTTTTGTGCGGTTGGCCAGAATGCTAATTGAATAATGAAATAAATTTTAGGTTATGGTAAACTATGTGTTAACAGTCAGTAGTGACAATCTAATTTAAAATTCAAAGCCTACTCTAAATCATGTTTTAAACGATCGCATGGTAGATAATACCCACAAATTTTACATTTAATTTTCATAAAAATTGAATTTGTGTTCAGTATTCCGGCACCAGATACCCACAGACGCGTTCCGGACATCAACGTCCTCTTCAGTGTGCTGAGGAATACCGAGTGCTGAGGAATACGGAACATTTCTGACTATTTCAAGCCAATATGTGAAAACAATTAATGGATTTCGATAGCTAACGCCATCTACATTTTCATTACATTCATAATTTATTTTTTATTTGTCGACATCTACAAACTTTTCTAAACTATAAATCATCAAGTTATCAAAATTCGGAAAACATCAATACCTTGTAATTATTTATTTTCAACAGATCAAAAAAAGCTACATTGAAAGTTGATTTTATTCAAGTTGTAATGCAATCTTAGTTTTAGACATTCATAGCTTTAGACATTTTCAGGATATCGTCATGAAGCTTTGTGTGGATATTAAACAAACATTGCTTTTTCAAAATATACCAAAGTCTAAAAATACCCTACCAATAGTTTATGAGCTATTTACAAAAAACGCAACATTGGAAGGGGATTTTATCTAAGTTTTAATGCAGTCCTAGTTTTAGACATTTATAGCTTTAGACGTCTTCAGGATATCGTCATGTAACTTTGTGTGGATATTAAACAAACATTACTCTTTCAAAATATACCAAAGTCTAAAAATACCCTATCAATATTTTAAGAGTTATTTACAAAAAAACGCAGCATTGGAAGGAGATTTTATCCAAGTTTTAATGCAATCCTAGTTTTAGACATTCATAGCTTTAGACATTTTCAGGATATCGTCATGAAACTTTGTGTGGATATTGAACAAACATTGCTCTTTTAAAATATATCAAAGTCTAAAAATACCCTATCAATAGTTTATGAGTTATTTACAAAAAAACTCAACATTGGAAGGAGATTTTATCCAAGTTTTAATGCAATCCTAGTTTTAGACATTCATAGCTTTAGAAATTTTCAGGATATCGTCATGAAACTTTGTGTGGATATTGAACAAACATTGCTCTTTTAAAATATATCAAAGTCTAAAAATACCCTATCAATAGTTTATGAGTTATTTACAAAAAAACGCAACATTGGAAGGAGATTTTATCCAAGTTTTAATGCAATCCTAGTTTTAGACATTTATAGCTTTAGACATTTTTAGGATATCGTCATGAAACTTTGTTTGTATATTAGGTAAAAATTGCTCTTTCAAAATATACCAAAGTCTGAAAATACCCTATCAATAGTGTATAAGTTATTTACAAAAAAACGCACCATTTTAAGGAGATTTTATCTAAGTTTTAATGCAATTCTAGTTTCAGACATTTATAGCTTTAGACATTTTCAGGATATCGTCATAAAACTTTGTGTGGATATTAAACAAACATTGCTCTATTGTTAGTTTATAAGTTATTTGTAAAAAAAAGCGACATTGGAAGGTGATTTTATCCAATTCCAGTGTCAGACATTCATAACTCTAGACGTTTTTAAGATTTAATCATGGAATTTTGTGTGGATATTAAGCTAACAAAATATATCAAAATCTGAAAATACCCTATCAATAGTTTATAAGTTATTTACAAAGAAGCGACATTGAAAGGTGATTTTATATAAGTTTTAGCACATTTCCATTGTACTGTTACATCTATAGATTTATAGTGTTTTTTTTTATATTGTTTGAGAAGGGGAGCTGCCGTGAATTTCATAGCGTTTTTTTGCGGCGGCCGACAACAAAGTCGGAGAAATTGCTAGGGAACGGTAGCGAGAGGAAACTGACCTTTGGTGTGTCGGTATCCGGGTCCTTACAGCTTCTCCTGTGGGTGTATTTCCGAGGTGATCGTCACTACTTAACTAATCTCCGGAGTGGCGCGAGATCGACCGTCGCGTGTCGCTGTACATTTACGACTCTCCTCTCTCTGTCAGCGGACTGAACAAGGATGTGGGAAGTGTTGTACATAGCAAAAAAAGGGTGGAATAGGAAAAAGCGAGCATATTGCCAACCGATTGTTTGTATCGAACAATATTATGTTATTATTTCAAACTTACCAAACCACCACATACTGTGTAGGTCATTAAGGCCACCAATAATGACATGTGTTGAAGACCCGCTTTCAGTTGAAGATGTTCCCACCAAAACACCAATCTGGTCTTCCAATCCACTTGGGTTTGAAGATACACTGTGGTCTCCATTTTTTATTTAAAAAAACGTTCTTTTTAATCGGTGAAAATATTGTTTTCCTTCAATCATTCATAGTTATTATAATTCTGCTCGCCTTGGTATTTAAGATGCGTTGAAGCTGATACCTGAAACAAATCAAATAAAGAACAACTTGAGACTAAACAATAAGTAAAATTTTAGGGACGTCACTAGTGCTTTTAAGCACAGTTTTCGATTTAAACTAGGCTTAAATACACTAGTCGGAGAAAATATAAATAAGTGAAACAAACCAAGTGTTTATATTAAATTTAATTCAAATCATCCAGTATTAGCTTAAATACATGTTGGTGTTTTTTAATCATGGCTTAGTACTAAGCAGTGGTTTAAGCTCGAGTTTTTGAAAGCGGACGACCACCATCATAAATGGAATCTAAAAATAATTTGATTTTAAAATGTGATAGATTGAGAAATAAGCCCCACTCTATAATTTTATGATTTCGTTTTTTTTTGATGAATTACTCCTAAATTATGAAAATTTGTTTCACAGGATCGCGTGATTATTTACTGGCGGGGTAATTAAATCCCCTCTCGAAATTAAATTCTCAACCATAAACTGCGGCATGCGACAAACCATTAAAATCATTGCCTGCGTAACTTTACTTCCATGATTAATAGGGGTGAAAATAATTACGTTTAAAGAGAAAGAAAGAAAACAATGTCTTTCTTTAAAAATATTGGATATCGTTTATTCACACTACAATTGCTTTAAATTAAATGAAATATCAAGATAGCCAGTGGCGTGGCCAGGAAGGGGTTACGGAGGGTTAGAGAACATCGACTCGTCATCGCTCTCAGCAATTGAAAATTATTCGCACTACCTTGAGGCGTATTTTACAGAAAGACATCTGTTTATTCACCTATAAGGTCCAAATAACACAGTAGTTGAAGAGAGTTGACCATCCACATCGATACAACTTTGCTAATTGGGCCTTACAGCAGCTGGAAGCCGATGGTGAATTTTGGCGAAAAATTATCTTTTCCGATGAAGCGCATTTTCACCTCGGGGGCTATGTAAACAAGTAAAACTGCAGGATTTGGGCATCGGAAAACCCACATTGTGATCGTTGAGCAGCCAATGCATCCCGAACGAGTGACTGTATGGTGCGGATTATGGGCCGGCGGCATCATCGGCCCATTTTTCTTTGAATCTGGCGAAACGGTCAACGGAAACCGCTATAGGACCATGATAGCAAACTTTTTTTGGAGCAAATTGCTGGTTTGGATGTAGGCAACATCTGGTTCCAACAAGATGGGGTGACATGCCATACTAGCAACGAAACTATCGATTTATTGCGGTCAATGTTCGAAAATCGTGTAATCAGCTGTCGTGGAGATCTGAATTGGCCAGCAAGGAGCTGCGATTTGACGCCCATGGACTTTTATCTCTGGGGTGCCGTTAGAGAACGTTGTTATGCCAACGATCCAGCAACGATTGACGATCTTAAAGTCAATATCCAAAATGCCATTGCTGGGATAGAACTGCAGACGTTGGAAAAAGTTCTGAAAAATTGGTTTGAGAGAATGGACTATTTCGTTAATTAATTAACCCGTGGTGAAACATTTTTGAATCTAAACGACAGTAAAATGCATTAAACAAGATAATGTTGAAATAATTTTATTAATTTTAACCCCTTGACTGACGATTTAAAATTACATTTAAGTATACTTCTATAGATTCCAAAACAAATGTTTGATATTGATATTGATATCACTGATTATTTTTATTATACTAAATCTACATTTCGAACACTAGGTGTTCCTTTTCAATAGTAATTAAATTGACAACTATATTTATTTCGTTAATTGACAGTGTCACTCAAACAATTGAGTGACACTATCAATTAACGAAATAAATATATTTGTCAATTTAATTATTATTGAAAATGAACACATAGTGTTTGAAATGTACATTTAGTAAAATAAAAGTAATCAGTGAAGAAAGGAACTAAAAGAAGAATATTGAAAACAAATGTTTGAATTAATAAAAATTAAAATTTGTAAAATTAATTAACATAAGATCAAAGACAAGCAGTACAGAAGAAAGAAATGTTAACAATACTTGAAACTAATTTTGCAATTTGTTTTTTTAGGATTTAACGTTGAAACTGTAGAATATAAGAACATAAGCTTCACGGTGTGGGATGTGGGTGGTTAGGACAAAATCAGGCCGCTCTGGAGACACTATTTCCAAAATACACAGGTAAGAGATTCAGAACACACACTTACTCAGCATTCCGTGACCATTTATAATGCGAATTGCTGCTCGAAAGTCGGTCGGTCGGTACGGCTTGAGCTCCGGCCATTAAGTTTTTATTAAATTCCGTGTCAATAATTTTAAAAATTATTGTTTCTCCAGTGTTTTCGAAATATTATACTTTCACGGGTAACGGTTACAGTTAATTTTTTATAGCAACGACTAACATAAGGAAATTATTTCAGTCATGAAAAGTTTGCACTCACATGTACAGTATAGTCAAATAAAAATGTATCAAATAAGTCAGGTTAGATACATGTGTTTATTTTAAGCAGAATAAGGATATGATTTTTCGTTGGCCCAAAAAATCTATAAGTTAATGATCGCTAAGGAATTAAATATATAGCTCCGGAATATACGAAATTGGACAGGTATACAAAATTTTTGAGAACTATACCGCGCGGCAATAAACAGAACTATAGCCATTATCCCAGAGATGACAATTCGCCAACACACAGAGGTGCTACAGCAGTGGAAAAAGGAAATAAAAAAAGAATGTTTAAAGAACTGCAAACTTGCAATTGTGTTTACAGCCACATTTGTAAGAAATCCATATGAACTCTTGCTAAAATTGCCTCCACTTAAAACTCCAATTTATAACATTTATACAAAGCGCAGCAATCAATAAAAAAAAATTAACTTAAAAAAAATCGACGCCAACACTGAAAAATCTGCATGACACTCAAAGAATAAGAAGAAGAAACTCAAATACCCTACCCTGGGTGTCACTAGTGTAAAATAAAGATTTTCAATTGTGGATCTATAGAATGTCTAGGGGGTTTTAATGGTGAAAATATTGTTTTTGCTTTTGCTTTCAATTTTTCAAATGTGAAGTGCTATTTCTATCGGGTGTCCAACAATTATTGAATCTGACGTTTTTAAAGTCATAACCTATTTCAAAGAAGAATTAAGAATCAACATTCATGTTTGGTTCCACAGCCACCCAAGACTTTATTACTTGTTGGACACCTGATAGAATTGCCCTCACAGCAATGGCGCCCAGCGTAAGCCCCACGCTGGGCACCATTGCTGTAAAATAACGATTTTTAGGATTAGTAACTAACCCTAAAACAATTTCTTGCATTTTAACCAACATTTTGATTGTAATTTACATTTATTTCAAGAAACATAAAATGCAATTTATCTCACTTTCTACAAATATGTTTGTCTTGTAGATGCAGATCTATTTAACTAATGTTGGTAAAACCATTAGGTAAACAGATCGAATAAAATCAAGTAATAGTTACATACATGTCAAAAAATCAACTGATTCGCGTATTTTCACATTGATGTAAAAAATTTAAATAAATAAATTAAATTATTTAACATGATTCAACTGCAGTTAGTGAAACCGGACAATTGCTTTGTAGTTATTTATTTTATAGAACATTTATAGACTGAAAACTTGCTATGCAAGGCAAGGCCGTAGCCAAGGAGGGATATGGGGGTTCACCCCCCCCCCCTTGACATTTTTCAAATGGTAAATTTTTGTATGTAAAAGAGGGCCGCTTTTACATACAAAAATTTACCATTTGAAAAATTGAAAGCAAAAGCAAAAACAATATTTTCACCATTAAAACCCCCTAGACATTTTTATAACCCCCTCAATTCCGCTGTCTGGTGGACAAAGACAACGGAGATCACAACCCAAGCAAGGCTCAGCAAGGTTCAACGGCTGGCATGTTTGGGCATCACAGGGGCTATGAACACCTGCCCCACTGGAGCAATGGAGGCTATGCTAAATCTCACACTTCTACATCTGCACGTGAAAAGGGAAGCAGCACTAGACGCATTAAGAATAATCCAGACAGACATACCAAAATATGGATACTTTAACAGGCACCTAAAAATCCTCAACACTGTCTGTGAAAGAGCAATATACATGCCCAAAGACTACATGTCAACTGACTACGACTTCGACACAACGATTGAAGTGGCCATCCATGGATGCCATGATGTTGAAGCGAAGGTCAAGCAGTTACAAGGCTCCTCGATAGTTTGGTTCACTGACGGATCCAAAACTGAGAACGGAGTCGGAATCGGTATCACTGGCCCTCGATTCGAGTTATCAAAGGCCTTGGGACGATCCCCATCGATATTTCAGGCAGAAATCGAGGCCCTGAACATATGCGCCCACATATGCTTAGACAGGGGATACAACAAACAGAGGGTTTGCATCTGCTCAGACAGTCAAGCTGCATTAAAGGCAATAAAATCGCCTACATGCAAATCTAAATCTGTCTGGGAGTGCAAGCTATCCCTAAAGCAGCTGGCTAGGAACAACAGAGTCAAACTGGTCTGGGTTCCGGGACACGCAGGGATCAAAGGCAATGAAATTGCCGACAACCTTGCCAAGGAAGGGTCCAAAACTCCATTTGTCGGACCAGAACCTTACAGTGGAATAACTAAAGTCCGCATCAAGGGGATGATCCGGGAATGGGAAGATGCTGCCAAAAGTGCTCACCTGAGAAACACACCTGGTCTGCGGCAGGCGAAAAGGTTCATCGCCTTCTCTGCCGTAAGAGCCGGACAGTTTCTCAGGTTAAGCAAGGGCAACCTAATTAAATTTAAATTAAAACACTTGGTTTGTTTCACTTATTTATAAATAAATTTAATTTAAATCATCCAGTATTAGAATGGACTATTGTAAGGTCAGCCGTGGCAGCCATTTGGTTGATGTCATATTCCATGTATAACCGGATACTCTTGGCTTAAAAATAAATTCAAGATCATGAAAATCCATCTAGCCGTTTGTGTTTAATTAACATTTTAAAAATATTTCTTGCGATGACCCACCCTTTAGTTTCTATAGAAATATTTTATGTTTATGCAAATTATATTATTTCGTCTAACCTGTTTTTTCTTTCTGCGCTTCAGTTAGAAACCCCTCTATGTGTAAATCCTGGCTACGCCACTGAAGACAGCGAATGAGAAACTGTTCGTAATTTCGTAGATTTACGTGTATTATCAAAGTTTTGAGATGCGAATGAAATATTAATTGATGTAGGTGTTCTCGAGATTAATTATTATTCCAGACTGAAATTACTTCTCATTAATCGGCGATATTTATTAACCGATAAATTTAACAGGAGTTGGACTGGATCTTAAGGAAACTTGCACAAGCTCTTATACGAGGGTGGTTTGATAAGTCAGTGGCTTTTGAATAAAAGATTTTATTTACGCCCTATCTAGTAACCGCATCATATTATTGTAAATTTTCCCTGTGATTGGAACGTTGTTCTGTTGGATTAATAAAGAATAAAGAATAAATCACACTGTCATCTTGACAAGTATAATTGACATTACGTACACATGCACGTAATAGCTTTGACACGTGCTGACAGCTGATTGCTTACCGTACAACCAAATGACATTTCTTTGATGTACAGGGAGTTTTTCTTTAAAGTATACGTATTCCAAATTCAGCTTGTTTTCTTTAAATCTTTAGTTATTCGTTGTTTTTTTTTAATAGTTTAATTTGAAGCTCTAAACGAGTGTTTTCCACTCCCAGACTAAGCATGAAGTAAAATTTCGAGTTTAGAAAAGCCCCGTGAAAATTTGTCGAGGGTCGCGCAGCGACCCGAGACAAATTTTCTGGGCTTTTCTAAACTCGAAATTTTACTTCATGCGCCACGCGTATAAAACACTAAAATATTGTGAACTCAATGTATATTTGAACCTCACTTGAAATCAGTGTTTTATACGCGTGGCGCATGAAGTAAAATTTCGAGTTTAGAAAAGCCCCGTGAAAATTTGTCTCGGGTCGCTGCGCGACCCTCGACAAATTTTCACGGGGCTTTTCTAAACTCGAAATTTTACTTCATGCTTAGTCTGGGAGTGGACAACACTCGTTTAAAGCTTCAAATTGAACTCTTTTAGAAAACATCGAATTGCGGAAAATGTACAGCTTTATTCCCTGTATATTATTCAAGTAGTAATTTAGTTTCCATCATTGTCATGGTACTATTAAAAATGATTACAATAAATAAGTTGTTCTTTAATGCCCATTGATTATTTTGTTAGGGCGTAGGTAAAGTATCGTACGTTTCTCGAGTGGTATGGCAATTACATACTCGCGGAACACTGCACTCGCCGCTGCGCGGTTCGTGCGCTACATGTCCGCTCATATGTAATATGCTGCATACCACTCTCGTTACGTAATATACTATTTTTTCGGCAATACACGTGTTATTTCTTTACATAATCACCTTTCAGCTCAACACATTTAATCCGGCGTTTTTTCATTTTTTTCATTCCTTACAAATAATACGTTTGCCCAAGGGCTTCAAAACAGGCATTTGTCCTCTTAATTCAACCCAAATCTCATACCGCCGCACAGTAGATCAGAATCCCGAAAAGCTGACCAAAAGTAAAAAAAAAATACTATCTGTGGATTTTGCTATTTCGATGAATTAGCATTAGCTCTATCAAATTCTCTATGCAGCTACCGTTTCCCGTGTGGGGTTGCTAGTCCCCCATCGGGCGCCTCCCCGGGTTGCGGATAAAGGAATGCCTCCCAGATATGGGTAGTACCTGGGAAATCAAATACCAGGGGCGGACAAAAACTAGAAAGGGCAGACTGGACTCTGCAGCCGTAGCGAAGGTGACCAGTCTATGGCAGGTCACCCGAAGAAACCAGAAGTGCAAAGTATTATGTGTGACATAAACAACATTGTACCCCAGGCACAGGTAAAGCCTGTGACGCGTCAATGCCTTTTACAAAGCCAAAACACAATAAGCGACCGGCCTACTGGTGGACCCAAGAGATTAGCAACCTCCGTAAGACTTGTCACCCTCTAAGGCGCAAAGCGCAAAGGACTAGAACTAGAGAAGAGGCAAACCGACTCTCAGCAGAGCATAAAGTCCAAAAAAAAGTACTTCGGCACACCATTAACCGGAGCAAGGCCGATCAATGGAGGAAGCTGGGAGAAGAAATAAACAACGACCCTTGGGGCCTTGGCTACAAGATTGTAACCAAGAAACTGAAAGTCTGCGGCCTAAGCGCTATTATGGACGCAGAGAAAATGACAGATATCGTCGACACAGCCGTAGCGAAGGAGACCAGTCTATGGCAGGTCACCCGAAGAAACCAGAAGTGCAAAGTATGATGTGTAACATAAACAACATTGTACTCCAGGCGGTAAACAATCCGACCGCTGGTTCCGACCGGGTGAAAGCTCCGGTAGCCAGTGCAGGCCCTAAGGATTCTAGGGAGGGCCAATCACACCGTTTTGCGAACACCGACGTGAACGAGGAGAAAGTGTTTGGAAGGCGTTCTGCTATCATGCGCACTCCTCCCTCCGCCCAGCGGAGGAACATCGCTGAAGAAAGGACGCCCAGTGAATTCTAATCAGAGCAAGAAGTGCAATTGGTATCTGTTCGGTTTTGATAATATTTTCGATTTCAAAACTATTATCTTTAGGACAGAGAAAAATTCTACCGACCGTTTTGGGCCCAGTACGTGACAAAACAATGGCATCTTCGTGTACCCAGAACGAGGAATGCAGTTCAACCCCTGTAGTGCGGATACACGGTTTATTAAGGGTATTCATAGCATCCGCGCGAAAGTAGAGTTCCTCGAAAAGAGCAAATCGAACGGGACTTGCACTTCGTGAGTTTTTATCCGATCCCTTTTTTCGAGTGCAGACTAGGTACCTGGAAATCTCGGTCTTGTGAAGTGATGTTTTCTGCGCCTGTGTCGATTTTTTGCCCCCACCATCTAACAGACATTTTTCATAGAATTTGTAAATATGTAACTAGTATTAAGAGCAAACTTGTACATAGCACACCAATATACAAAACATAAAAAGATCTCCTGACGTATTATTTCTGGTCAAACAAGTTACCCTTACAAAGTAACGACTTTCCTAAAAGGAAAATCAACATAACGCTTTTCATTCGGAAAACCCAACAGTATCTCCACGTATCTCCAAAGGGAACCTACATAGAAAAACTGAAGAACGATGAGTTCTGCGAACTCAGCCGATGCAAAGACAACAAAAAAAAAATGAAAACGGCCACGACAAGGCAAAAAAACATGTCTATGGACATAAAAAACGGCATTAAAGAGCTCGAAGAGGCTTTAGATGTCATTGAGTATTGCAGAGGTAGTTGGCTAAAAACGCACTCTGAACTACTAGCGCATCAAAACCGGGAGAAAAGGAAAGTAGGCACGGTTGCTAGTACTAAACGAGCTGCCAGCAGCCCTATTGCTGGCAATAACGACAAAAGAAAGAAGGAAGATGGTCACCCAATCCAAATAGCGGCAGCTCCAAATGATGCCTGGATACCAGATAAAGTTACCGCAAAAAAGCAAAGGAGAAAAGAAAGGGAGGCCCAAAAGCAGGAAACCAGAGCTAATCAAACGGCGCAAAAGAGCACGCAAGATAGCAAAACAGGGGTACCAGCAAAGAAGGAAGATGGTCACCCAATCCAAATAGCGGCAGCTCCAAATGATGTCTGGATACCAGATAGAGTTACCGCAAAAAAGCAAAGGAGAAAAGAAAAGGAAGCCCAAAAGCAGGAAACCAGAGCTCATCAAATGGCACAAAAGAGCACGCAAGATAGCAAAACAGGGGTACCAGCAAAGAAGGAAGATGGTCACCCAATCCAACTAGCGGCAGCTCAAAATGATGTTTCTATACCAGATAAAGTTACCGCAAAAAAGCAAAGGAGAAAAGAAATGGAGGCCCAATAGCAGGAAACCAGAGCTAATCAAACGGCGCAGAAGAGCACGCAAGATAGCAAAACAGGGGTACCAGCAAAGAAGGAAGATGGTTACCCAATCCAAATAGCGGCAGCTTCAAATGATGTCTGGATACCAGATAAAGTTACCGCAAAAAAGCAAAGGAGAAAAGAAAAGGAAGCTAAAAAGCAGGAAACCAAAGAAGGAAGATGGTCACCCAATCCAAATAGCGGCAGCTCCAAATGATGTCTGGATACCAGATAAAGTTACCGCAAAAAGCAAAGGAGAAAAGAAAGGGAGGCCCAAAAGCAGGAAACCAGAGCCAATCAAACGGTGCAAAAGAGCACGCAAGATAGCAAACCAGGGGTACCAGCAAAGAAGGAAGATGGTCACCCAATCCAAATAACGGCAGCTCCAAATGATGTATGGAAACCAGATAAAGGTCCCCCCAAAAAAGCAAAGGAGAAAAGAAAAGGAGGCCCAAAAGCAGGAAACCAGAGCTAATCAAACGGCGCAAAAGAGCACGCAAAATAGCAAAACAGGGGTACCAGCAAAGAAGGAAGATGGTCACCCAATCCAAATAGCGGCAGCTCCAAATAATGTCTGGATACCAGATAAAGTTACCGCAAAAAAGCAAAGGAGAAAAGAAAAGGAGGCCCAAAAGCAGGAAACCAGAGCTAATCAAACGGCGCAAAAGAGCACGCAAGATAGCAAAACAGGGGTACCAGCAAAGAAGGAAGATGGTCACCCAATCCAAATAGCGGCAGCTCCAAATGATGTCTGGATACCAGATAAAGTTACCGCAAAAAAGCAAAGGAGAAAAGAAAAGGAAGCTAAAAAGCAGGAAACCAAAGAAGGAAGATGGTCACCCAATCCAAATAGCGGCAGCTCCAAATGATGTCTGGATACCAGATAAAGTTACCGCAAAAAGCAAAGGAGAAAAGAAAGGGAGGCCCAAAAGCAGGAAACCAGAGCCAATCAAACGGTGCAAAAGAGCACGCAAGATAGCAAACCAGGGGTACCAGCAAAGAAGGAAGATGGTCACCCAATCCAAATAACGGCAGCTCCAAATGATGTATGGAAACCAGATAAAGGTCCCCCCAAAAAAGCAAAGGAGAAAAGAAAAGGAGGCCCAATAGCAGGAAACCAGAGCTAATCAAACGGCGCAAAAGAGCACGCAAAATAGCAAAACAGGGGTACCAGCAAAGAAGGAAGATGGTCACCCAATCCAAATAGCGGCAGCTCCAAATAATGTCTGGATACCAGATAAAGTTACCGCAAAAAAGCAAAGGAGAAAAGAAAAGGAGGCCCAAAAGCAGGAAACCAGAGCTAATCAAACGGCGCAAAAGAGCACGCAAGATAGCAAAACAGGGGTACCAGCAAAGAAGGAAGATGGTCACCCAATCCAAATAGCGGTAGCTGCAAATGATGTCTGGATACCAGATAAAGTTACCGCAAAAAAACAAAGGAGAAAAGAAAGGGAGGCCCAAAAGCAGGAAACCAGAGCTAATCAAACGGCGCAAAAGAGCACGCAAGATAGCATAACGGGGGTACCAGCGAAGTCTAAACCGAGAACCCTTGTCCAACCAAAAGATGGAGAACCCAGCAACGCCGCAAAGCATACAAAAATAAAAAGTCTGCCATTCAAGCGCCGCAAGGAATCCTTGCTAATCGAGCCGGCCCCGGGAAAGGCTTATACGGATGTACTTGGTAAAATCCGCAAAAAAGTAAACCCGGCGGACACAGGGACAGTGGTAACATCTATTCGCAAAACCCTCTCAGGGGGAATCCTTGTCGAGCTTGGGCCTAAGACTGTGGATAAGGTGCCTTTCGGAAACGCCCTGAAAACCTCCCTGGGGTCCAGCGCGACAGTGCACAGTCTTGAGCCTAGGGTGACAATTGAAATCAGATCTCGATGGGCTCACAACTATGGAGGAAGCGACCGATGCCAAAAGACCAAAAGATGGAGAACCCAGCAACGCCGCGAAGTAAACAAAAATAAAACGTCTGCCATTCAAGCGCCGCAAGGAAGCCTTGCTAATCGAGCCGGCCCCGGGAAAGTCTTATACGGATGTACTTGGTGAAATCCGCAAAAAAGTAAACCCGGCGGACACAGCGACAGTGGTAACATCTATCCACAAAACCCTGTCAGGGTGAATCCTTGTCAAGCTTGGGCCTAAGACTGTGGATCTTTCGGAAACGCCCTGAAAACCTTCCTGGGGTCCAGCGCGACAATGCACAGTCTTGAGCCTAGGGAAACAATTGAATTCAGAGATCTCGATATTCTCACAACTATGGAGGAAACGACCGATGCTAACCAAAGAAAACTAGGTGAACTCGCCAAGGACATTAAGGTATCCATAGTCAAAACTGGCGACAGGGAACGAAAAATGGCTATCGTCGCACTCGGCACTAGGGGAGCGAGCGAATTATTAAAGGAGCGAAAGATTATAATCGGGCTGGTCAACTGCAAAGTCCGACCAAGGCCGGTGTTATCCCGATGCTACCGGTGCCTTGGCTACGGTCACCTTGCTAGAGCTTGCAGAGGGCCCGATAGAAGCCGCATCTGCTATAAATGCGGTAAGACGGGTCACAAAGGAAAGCATTTTCGGCATTCGGGACCACTGTGCGCCGAGCCATTTCTTCAATGTTTGGGAACAGGAAATAGTCGCAGGGGGCTTAATCGGGATGGGGTAGCAGTTCGTAGCCCAGGTTATGGATTTTTGCCATGGAGACTACACACGTGTGCACCCCTGCATTGTCCCGGTAGAGTAACACTTTTTTCTTTGTTAAATGTGATCGTTTCTGCTTAAAATCAATCTATCCAACAGCTCTTAATAGTATTTACCAGTGATCGTTTTACCCCTTATCAGGGTAATCGATGAGAATAACACCGCGTGTATCCCAGAAAACTGTCGCTATAACCTTGTTAGCCGACAAACCCACCTTGCCCTTCTTTGGTGCACGCTCCCACGAGGTTGTCTGCTTTCAATAGCTACCAAACAAACTAAATAACGGACCTTGCTCAAAATTTGACAGAAGTCTATCGACAGATGGTAGTGGACATGAGCAGTGTTGTATTTAATGTTACTAGGCGGGGAATTCATAAAGTCAATGACTTAATAAACTACCCTTGTAGCCTCATAATAAAGTGAAAATTATGTTATGACCTTGTAAGTTATTAAGCAGGTATCTAACCTAGCCAAAAGTATTGTAACGAAAATAGATGAAACAAGTGGAAAACAGTAGTATGTTGCACCCCCGCGCTTAGACAAGTGTGGCTCATAGCGCGAGGGAAACAAAAGCGCCCGACAAAATAAACAACGGTGAATCACGAAAACGTCGGGATTCTTCTCGAACATTCGATGAATAATCAGCCCTTTTATATGGCGCGCGTTAGCAGGAAGGAGGAGAGTTTTCAGTACGAACATTCGCATCGTCAACAACTAGTTATAAATAAATAGTGCGCGCTAATAATTAAATTAGTGACATTATAAGTGATAACTTATAATTTAGAATATAAATATTTGTGTTAATTATGAAGTTTATTTTATATAAATAAATAGACATTGTTTTACTTATTTCCAAGTTTATGTAAACCCGATTTCGTAACAGTATTTTAAAATATAACCAACACTATTTGTATCGTATGTTCAATATAAAAACCTCTAGAGTGCAATGATTTATACTTTTTCTTAACTTAAGTTGGCTACACGCTTTGGAAATTGTCATATAAAACGTTAGACATACAAATGATAATGTATAATTTCAGAATTGCCAACCTACAATAATTCCATGGCACTCTAGAGGTTTCATTTTATTGAACACACGATACATTTTTCACAATTTAATATAAAACCAAGAATTAGAATCCCGACTTTATTTCTCTTTCCGTGGACGTTTATTAAAATATTTCCGTAAGAATGTTTCTTATTCTGAAATTTATGAGGGCGCTATTGCATTTTTCCCGTATCGTGGTGGTTCTTTGGTTTCCCTATTGAATTTTTAGCGAGGGCACTGACACACATTTATCGAGATTCGTCCATAAATCCGCATTCGCTTTTATTGCCCGGCATAACCACCCTTAATGCGCCCTGTCCGGGGGGGCCTAATTTTTACAAATTGCCGCATTACCATATTGCCTCGTTATAACGAAAACACGTGTAATTTAGAACGCAGTTAAAATAAATATAAGCATGATTCGTTTTTTTGATTGGATATAAACTGCCTAAAATACATGCAGGGATTTTTGCTTTTATGAACGCTTTTTTATAATCATCAAATCCCTGAAAATGTACGAGATACGTGTACTTAACGTATCCCGTACATTTTCAGGGATTTGATGATTTTATAAAAGCGTTCATAAGAGCAAAAATCCCTGCATGTATTCAATTCAAAGAGTCTAACGTCCTTGATTAAGCATGAAGTGACATTTCCAGTTTAGAAAAGCTTCTTGATCAAAATCGTGAAAATTCAATACTCTGTTGAATTATCGCAAAACTGGCAGATTTTGTTTAAAAAAGAAAGCTTTTTAGACGAAATAAAAGCTCTCGTTTTTAAACAAAATCTGTCAGTTTTGCAATAATTCAGTAGACTATTGAATTTTCTATTCAATCTTCGCATGGTTTTTCTGTTATTCAGAGCTTAAATCGATTTCATTTTAGTTATTTAATAAAAATGTTTAGCAGAAATTGAATTAAGCAATAAAGGTAGCAACTGCGATTCTATTAATAATAAATAATTATTTACCAATATTTAATATTACCAAAAGCCTCTGGTAATATTAAATATTGTTGAATAATTATTTACAGGATTATTATTAGAATCGCAGTTGATACCGTTATTGCTTAATTTAATGTCTGCTAAACCCGATACTAACATTTCGTATTAATTAAACAAAATCTACATGCTGTTAGTTAGTTATGAACTATTAATAAAATTAACGTGTATATTTGTAAAAGTCTTGAATAGACTACGTTTTTGCAGAAAGTCGATAATAATTGTTTTTTTTTATATTTTGTATAAATGTAGATACCCAATCAGTGTATTTTTAACTTAATTTGAAAACAGTGTTTTATACGCGTGGCGCATGAAGTAAAATTTCGAGTTTAGAAAAGCCCCGCGTAGAAAATTTGTCGAGGGTCGCGCAGCGACCCTCGACAAATTTTCTACGCGGGGCTTTTCTAAACTCGAAATTTTACTTCATGCTTAGTCTGGGACTGGACAACACTCGTTCTTAGAAGATTAAAATTGAAGGATCACTCTAGATTACTAAGTTTATTACTATTTTGCAAAGGCTACAGCTCGAAGGACCAATCATGGTCTTCGGAGACCGAAGAACTACAGGGAATGGAAGTGTTTTTGCAAGAAAACAACGAATATCTAAAGGTTTACAGCATGGATTGGAAAGAAAACATCCAATTTTTAAAAAATATCGAAGTTGCGTTGGTTTTTAGTGCTGTTATAACTTCACTTTAAATCAGTGTTTTATACGCGTAGCGCATGAAGTAAAATTTCGAGTTTAGAAAAGCCCCGCGAAAATTTGTCTCGGGTCGCTGCGCGACCCTCGACAAAATTTCTACGCGGGGCTTTTCTAAACTCGAAATTTTACTTCATGCTTAGTCTGGGAGTGGACAACACTCGTTCTTAGAAGATTCAAATTGAAGGATCACTCTAGTTTACTAAGTTTATTACCATTTTGCAAAGGCTACAGCTCGAAGGACCAATCATGGTCTTCGGAGACCGAAGAACTACAGGGAATGGAAGTTTTTTTGCAAGAAAACAACGAATATCTAAAGGTTTACAGCATGGATTGGAAAGAAAACATCCAATTTTTAAAAAATATCGAAGTTGCGTTGGTTTTTAGTGCTGTTATAACTTCACTTTAAATCAGTGTTTTATGCGCGTAGCGCATGAAGTAAAATTTCGAGTTTAGAAAATCCCCGCGAAAATTTGTCTCGGGTCGCTGCGCGACCCTCGACAAATTTTCTACGCGGGGCTTTTCTAAACTCGAAATTTTACTTCATGCTTAGTCTGGGAGTGGACAACACTCGTTCGAAACTTCAAATTGAACGCTTTTAGAAAACCGACGAATGCCTGAAAATTTACAGCGTAAACATTATGTTTATTTAACCTGAAACTCCCAGTATGTAATATAATAAGTCATTCGTCGAAATCATAAAAATAAGTGCCGAAGAATTTTACCTAAAATCAACTTCTAGAATAAACTGTTTTTTGTTGTAGGCGTTCACTTTGTGGTACATCTCGTATACGCTTGTAAGAAAAACACTTTTTACTTTGTTTAACCACTATATTTGTTTAACCACTGAGTGAATTAATTACTATAAATTAACTTACATCACATACGTAAGTACATCCATATACTGTACCAAAATCAGCACGATGCCGCTTACGAGAGAGCAGATTACAGATCTCAAAGTAGTAATAAAGGACACTTTAAATGAATTGTTTAAAGACGATGGATTTCTATCGACCGTATTAGAAAAAATTATCTCGAAGGTCAATACCGAATTTCACGCTAAATGCGAAAAACTCGAATCAGATATATCTGCTTTAAATAAAGAGCGTATTTTTCAACAAAAGCGAATAGATCAGTTGGAACAATCAACCCGTAATAAAATCCTTAGAATATTAGGTCTTCCAAATGACCACGGCGAACATCTAGAAACAAAACTCAATGATCTATTTAAAAACAAATTATCCATCAAAGATGATTTGAGTATAGCCGCTTGCTATCGGTCTGGTATAAATAAAACTAACGCCGTGCCGCGACCCGTTATCGCCTGCTTTACACATCGTGAGTCTGCTAACACAATTCTGAAGAATCGCTTTCGTTTAAAAAAATCTGGAATCGTTATTACTGAAGATCTGATACCAACAAGATATAATCTTTTAAAATTGGCGCGGGACAAACTCGGAACCAGCAACGCATGGTCGTTTAACGGTTGCATATATGGAAAATCTACAGCTAACGGACAAGACTATAAACAAAAAATTTTTGAAGAATGCCATATAGATGAAATTCTAAAGAAAACGGATACTCAGCCTAAAGTATAACAAACTATTTTGTTAATTTTTTCGCTTCTATTTTATAAACCCTGTAAATGAATAATTATTTAATTTGCAATAATTTTGTATTATTTCACTTCAGTCTTGTTTTATTATAATCTCTTGCGTTGTTTTTAAGCTTTTTAAGTTGTTTTTGCTTTATTTTAATGTTCATAAATGGCTTTTTTGTGATTCTCACATTTTTTTACTATTAAGTATTTACTCTTCACTTAATATCATATATTTGTAGATAGCACACACACACAGTGTATTCTCGTTTTATGAGTTTAGTAACTGTATGTCACATAAATGTTCGATCATTAGTATGTAATTTGAGTAACTTTAGAGTTCATATAACATCTAATAATTTTGATATAATCGCTGTTACTGAGACGTGGTTAAATAATTCAATAGATGAGTCTATTGTTAAAATTAATGGATACACGTTTATACATAAAGACAGAAATATTGGACGTGGGGGCGGAGCATTCTATATTAAAAATAATGTAAGATTTGAACAAGCACCTATCACGATTATTAATTCAGAACAACTATGGATACGGTGCAAATTTGCTAACAAAATATATTGTATAGGTGTTATATATAAGCCTCCTACAGCTGGTATTACTGATTTTATAGAATCACTTGATAATTCTATTAGCCAAATCCTTCCTCAGTGTGATGATATACTTTTCCTGGGCGATTTTAACATTAATATGTTAAACACTGAGTCGAGCAACACTAGGCATTTAAATGATTTTTTTCAAGCATACGGTTTCCATCAAGTTGTACAACAACCAACACGAATTACTGCGTATTCTGAGTCAATAATTGACCTAGTCGTGATTTCTAACGAATGTGACTGTATAGAAGTAGGTGTCACTAAAATACATGACATCGCTGACCACGATTTAATTTTTTGTAGGCTTGTGTTTAATAAAGTCAAATCAGAAAAAATTGTTACTTATCGAAAACTACAAGACATAAATTATAGTATATTTAAAAATGATTTAGAGTCTTCAGGTATCGAAAATTTAATATATCTCAACAATATTGACGATAAAGTATCCCTGTTGAATGAAAAACTCATTATACTATTTAACACTCACGCGCCCTTAATAGCATCTCGGGTAACTAGGAAGCCTGCTCCCTGGTTAACTAGTACAATTAAACTTATGATGTCTAAACGCGATAATGCTCTTAAGAAATTTAAATCAACTAAACTGTCCAGCGATTTTAACAATTACAAACAGTGGCGTAACTATGTAAATTCTGCAATTGTCCGCGAAAAAAAAGCTTACCTCCAATATATAATAAATAACAAACCTAAATTAACATGGAAATACTTTAAAAGCTATGGCATTGTTAAACAGAAAAGTTATGATATTCCTGACCACCTAAAAGACCCTAACTATGCCAATCTATATCTTACTAATTCAATAAAATCAACAGCTGATAATGATCTACTTAATTATTACAATAATTCTACTTGCCCTGGAACCAAAGATCAATTTGTTTTCACAATAGTAAGCCCAGATCTAATTAACAAAATATTGTCTGACATCACATCTAACGCTATTGGTTCGGATTGTCTATCCATATACATGATGAAGATCTGTTGTCCTTATATACTTCCATACATTACCCACATTGTTAACTGCTGTTTAGAACAATCAGTCTTTCCCTATGCTTGGAAAATAGCCACCGTTAACCTTATTCCGAAAATACATAATCCATGTGAGATTGGTGATCTCAGACCTATCAGCATACTTCCCGTACTTTCTAAAGTCCTCGAACAAGTCATGAAACAACAACTTTCCAGCTTCATTGAAACTAACAATATACTTCCAGCAAATCAATCAGGATTTAGAACCAACTATAGCTGCGCCACATCACTGTTAAATGTCACTGATGATATAATCTCTGCTACAGACACTGGCAAGTTAACTTGTCTAATTTTAGTAGATTATAGTAAAGCGTTTGACACTATTAACCACAAATTATTACTTGCCATACTAAAATATATAGGGCTCAGTGCAGATGCACTAGTTTTGTTAGAGGACTTTCTGTGCAACAGGAAACAACTTGTCAAAATTGATGAATTGAGATCTGACTATGCCACTCCTGTAGCTGGTGTACCGCAGGGCTCAATTTTGGGACCAACTTTGTTTTCGATATATACATCATCTTTGTCAAAAAGCCTCGAACATTGTACTTGTAATCTGTATGCTGACGATACTCAGTTATTATATTCTTTCAAATTAGAAGACATTGAAACCGCCAGCAATAATATAAATAAAGACCTGTCAAATCTGATGTATATATCGAGCAAACACTCCCTTAAAATAAACCCTAAGAAAACTACCGCAATAGTGTTTGGCCCTAAAAACAAACGCGAGGTCGCTAAATCCCTACTTAAAATAAAATTAGATGGATCTGATATATCCTTCACGAACTCCATACGGAATCTAGGTCTAATTATTGACGAGGAATTACGCTTCAAGTCACACATTAGTAAATGCATCTCTAGAGCCTACGCTAATCTCAAAATGATTTATGCAAACAAAAATATTTTAAGTATTCACACAAAAAAAATATTATGTGATACCTTGGTGTTAAGTCACTTTAACTTTTCTGACACCGTGTATACATGCCTAGATCAAGTAACTTCTGATCGAATACAGAAGATACAAAATTCATGCATTCGTTTAATTTTTGGAATCCGAAAGTTTGATCATATCTCAGAAAAATTTAACGAGATAAATTGGATAAAGATGGCTGATAGGAGAGCAGTACATTCAGCAGTTTTTTATTTTAAAATAATAAATTTACGCACTCCACCTTACCTATACAGTAGAATTGTATTCCGCACCGATGTCCATAACATCAATGTTAGATTTCGGGGTTTAATATCACCTCCACAACATAAAACCGCATTTTTTAAAAGGTCATTTTCATACAACATTTACAAAACGTTTAATAAAATTCCGGAACACCTAAAATCTCTCAGCTTAAATAATTTTAAAGCAAATGTGCGTATCCTAATCTTACGTGGTGAACTCTAAAGTTACTAAAGTTGCAAGTCTCAAATTTTATTTTGTCTAATAATAAATAGTCGCTAAACATAGAATTAGTTATTAAGTTTGGAAGTAGTAGGTTAAGTGGAAGAGCAGTAACAGGCTTAGGCCTGCCTGAACTTCGCCTACGCGAAATGTATAAAAGATAATTGTAAACATTGTATTTCTTTAAATTAAATAAAGACATTATAATAATATTTTGCACTTTATTTGTGACTATAGTTTCGACTATCTAGTAGTCATTATCAAACTAAAAGTTTGTCATTTTTAGTTTGATTATAACTACTAAATAGTTGAAACTATAGTCACAAATTAAGTTCAAAATATAGTGGTTAAACAAAGTAAAAAGTGTTTTATTTGCAAGTTCCAGAGTAAACTCTGTAATTTCAAGTTCCTAGATTAACATCTCGCAGTAATAACCTATTTTTTCAACCACATGCCAATACGCTAGCTCATTTCAATTCACCCGTTTTAAAAATGATTAGAACGTTTAATAGTTTAAATAATAAAGTAAATATTTTTGTAGATATCAGAAAATCCCTCATCGAAATAATGTCAGACTTATCGGTACCATTGATATTGTTATAAATCTTTAGGCTTTACGTTTCTTTTTTTTTTCTTTTCTCTTCTTTCTCTGCACATTGTATGTATGATCTAAAATTAGGTAACATAGCATTATATTAGATTAAGTTCCCTGTAATTGGATATTTGTATATCTGTTAGGATAATAAAGAATAATAATAATAATAATTGCTCGGCCGTTAATTGGTTAATACAAAATAAGTAAATAAAATGTTTTCAATCCCTACCGCTACTGATATCAGTTTATTTATTTATTTATCTATATTCTCTTTTATCATAGACTTTATTGCATCCATTTGCCATCTTCGCAACATCTACAAGAAACGCCTCACATTCACGCTAACATACATAAAAGCTTATGATGCCTGAAAAAAAAGCAGAGTCTCTGTAAATATCTTTCACCACACAACGTTCTCTTTTTTTATATATATTTTAGGTCACTCGACGGTTTTATCTATTGCACTGAGGGCAGCTTTAAAAAATCTCTGCGGGATAAAAGTTTGTGCAGACGAAGCTCATTCATGGAATTAGTATATTCTAAAGTAGAAGAAAGTCCGCTCACTTTGAGGTAGGTGCTGATAAGAATAGGATTTGTTTGAGAAAATAATAATTAGCGTTAATATGTTATTAATTATAACGTTTAATTATTTAGTTTTAGAATCCCGCTGAGCAAACACAATTAAGTTATGTTTCATCAACATTAAAACAACGTTTAATGTTGATATAACGTTATTCCAATTTAATTAAAACACTTAACTTTGTTTTACCACTTTTATTTTTACTTTTCAGTGACTATAGTTTCGACTACAAGCTAGTCCTTATCAAACTAAGTGCGTAAAATTATAACATAACGTTATTTGTTTGTTTTTTGCTCAGTGGGATATAATTATTAAAAAGTATCTGTTATCAATTATGAATGTGAGTATAAATGAAATAGCCAATTCTTGGTTGCAGAATACTTCAAACATTAAAAGTGCCAAGATTCTTTTCGCAATCTACAACAAGTCAGTCTTACAAAGACTATATCAAACACTCATTAAAACAACTACTTGCCGAGCTAATGCCCCGACGGACGTTGAATTATACAACAAGTGTTTGCTGTTACATACAGTAACCTACTGCAAATGTAACAATTTGGGTCAAATTATTCAGGCCTTCTATAGACGCATTACGAGATTTATCTCTCATCAATATAGCTTTGCCATTCCCTCTAAATAATTTGACACCTATTAGCTCGGGAAGTAGTTGTTTTAATGAATGTTTGATATAGTCTTTGTAAGACTAACTTGTTGTAGATTGCAAAAAGAATCTCGGCACTTTTAAAATTATGAATGTGTTTTGATATGAAGAAAACGGGTAACTTGTTTATACCACTTTTATTTTACTTCTTGTGACTAGTTTCAATTACAGGGTAATTATTATCAAATTTATTTATATGATAATGATTACCGTGTAATTCAATCTAGTTTCAATTACACGGTAATCATTATCAAACTAATTGTATTTGATAATGATTACCGTGTAATTGAAACTAGCCACAAAAAGTAAAATTAAAGTGGTATAAAAAAAGTTAAGCGTTTTCTTTATGTCAAAATTAAAATATACCACGAAGTAAACACCTCCAAAATTCAAGAGTTTAATAAAAGTTTATGCTTTTATTAAATGAGTCGCCTATTTCCAAAAACCCCTAAATCCATTGTTTTCAAATAGATTTAGGAGTTTTTGGAAATAGACGACTCAAATGAAGGAAATATTACTTTATGAATAAATACCTACAGAGAGTTTTATATAACATCGAACATGAGAATTTTTCGTTCGTTGCCGACGCTCGGTTTATTAAAAGAATGTAATTTGAAGCTTTAAACCAGTGTTTTCCACTCCTAGGCTAAGCATGAAGTAAAATTTCGAGTTTAGAAATGCCTGAAAATTTGGTTTGGTCGCGTAGCGCGAAGCGCGGAGCGGCCAAACCAAATTTTCAGGCTTTTCTAAACTCGAAATTTTACTTCATGCGCCACCGGCACAAAACACTGGCATTACGAAGTTTAAAACACACCGCCAAACTTTACATTGCACCAGTGTTTCGTAACGGTGGCGCATGAAGTAAAATTTCGAGTTTAGAAAAGCCTGAAAATTTGGCTTGGCCGCTCCGCGCATCGCGCTACGCGACCAAACCAAATTTTCAGGCTTTTCTAAACTCGAAATTTTACTTCATGCGCCACCGGTACAAAACACTGATGCTATGTAAAGTTTAGCAGTGTGTTTGAAACTTCTTAATTTCAGTGTTTTGTACCGGTGGCGCATGAAGTAAAATTTCGAGTTTAGAAAAGCCTGAAAATTTGGTTTGGACGCTCCGCGCTTCGCGCTACGCGACCAAACCAAATTTTCAGGCTTTTCTAAACTCGAAATTTTACTTCATGCTTAGTCTGGGAGTGGAACACACTCATTTTCAGATAAAAATGACTTCTTTAAAAAAAAACTAGTATCTAAAGATTTACGACTTATGCGCTGTAATTGGGACATGTATACTTGAAAGGAAAACTCCCTGTATGTACAAGTTAAGGCATTAATTGCGATTGCTTGGCTACACCATGTAATGGTCATACCGGCAACCCAATTTACACATTATTTTAAAATGAAAGGTGTCAAATTGTATTGGATGACAATGTTCGGTGTTACATGAAACTCTCTGTATGTTCAACTTTATTTTCCTATACTTTTATTAATACCAATCAGACCATATATACGGTACAATACATATCTAAATAAAAAAAAGCATAGGCTGAAAGACCCTAGGGTCAATAGCCAGCAGGCCTAAGACTCTGTCCATAGTGACGACCCCAGCGAAAGAGAAGATACGAAGAAGGAATGTCGCACAAATCGACATGGTTCTCAACGACGAGAAAAAGCGCTACATTGAAAGAGCCGAGGAACGGATCGCTGGATTCCGAAGCGAAGCCAAGAGTAGTGCCTGGAATAGGAACAAACCTACTCAGAACAGTAGGAAAATCGGTAGCCAAACTAGCAGCGGAGGTGAAGAGCCTAGAAAAGGTTATTACCTCGAACCCTAACACGAAGACGGAAATAAAGCAAGGTGTCAGTAAGCTCGCAAGCCAAATGACCATTCTTGCCACGGACGACATAAAACGTCTACTAGTGAAGGGTGTAATCGCCGAGGAGGCAACCTAGGTCTTGACAATAGGGGATGAAGAGGAGCTTGTGAGGAGGGAGGACATGATCGGTGGTAACATTAATATGGACGCCATCCTGGAAAAAAATCACAAAACTAGAGCGTGAGGCTGAACAGGATAAGCTGGAGAGAAGGACTATGAGGATGGACAGGACAACCGAAGCGGGCACTTCGAAAAGAAAGGAAGGACATGAGACTGCAGGCGAAGACATAGGCATAGGCCTAGACGGCAAAAAGACCCTGGCCGATATTGTTGCAGAGAAGACGAACGCAGCGGAACCGCAGTTCGAGGCAAATGATCATCCCATTTGATTGTGAATAGTATGGCCTGCTTGTCACCTGTCTTGTGTTGTATCTTCTTTTAAATTCATTAAATTCGGCGGAGATGAATTGCCTTCCATTATTCGAATGTAGCTCTTGTGGAATTCCATGTCTTGAGAATGCCTCTTTGATACTTAAGATTATCTCTTCGCTGTTCATGGTCTTTAATTTATACACCTCAGGATATTTTGAGTATACATCCTGAAGCACCAGGTATTTTTTCGATACTCCCCAATGTCCATCCCTACCACTTCCCATGGGAACTTTGGTATTTCTCTGGACATCATCGGTTCTGTTTCTTCATTCCTGTGTATTATGCATTTCTCATACCGTCTGATTTTCTCTTCCAAATGTTTGACTATTCCTGGCCACCAAATGGTTTCTCTGGCTCTATCTTAACATTTTCTTAATCCTAAGTGACCCTCATGTATTTTGTATAAATATTTCTTCCTCCGGCTTTGGGGGATAATTACTCTTCCATTCTAGGTTAATAAGTCATCACTTATTCCAATATTTTCTTTATTTTTATAAAATATATACAATTCTTCTGGCCAACCTTTTTTGTTGGGCCAACCTTTCAATACCATCTCACTATGATTCGCTTCTTACTTCTAATACATCCTTGCCTTTTTTTCCTTCTTTTACGGGGTTTCGTGATAATGTATCTGGGATGTGAAAGTCTGTTCCTCTCAAGTGCTCCATATCATATTCTTAGTTCATTAATCTCGTCCTGAATCTTTTCAATCTAGGACTTAGTTTGTAAAACCCTTTTGTCTTTAGTATAGCTAATAGTGGTTTGTAGTCGGTTTGTAGGACTATCTTTTTCCCTACAATATATTGATGGTATCTATCGCATGCCCAAGTTAGCGCCAGGCATTCTTTCTCGATTTGCGCGTATAGCATTTCCGTTTCTCTCAGTGATTTTGAAGCATAACTCACAGGTTTCCATTCTCCATTCTGCTGTTTCTGTTCCAATACACATCCTATCCTAAATGATAAGCAACCGCCCCATAAGACAACCTTCAGAGTCAGACCGACCCGTATCATGGTAGATACTAAAGGCAGCAGCTACGGCGAGATGCTAATGAAGGTGCAAGCGGGGATATCTCCGGAATTAAGCACCCCGGTGATAGGGGCAAAGCAAAGTCAGGCCGGCAACTTGGTCGTAGAAATTAATAAGGAGACTAGTGGTAAAGGGCTAGCAAGGGCAGTAAACGCTATAGTTGGGGTAGGCAAGGCCAGAGTAACAAGGAGTAGCATGGTTGTGGTTGAGGTAAAAAGGTTGGAGGAGGCCACAGGACCGGAAAAGGTATTGGAGGCGATAGCGAAGGCCACCAACGGGGAAGGCGAGTACAACGTCAGGCGTATCCACAAGTACAGCGGTCGCCATGGTGGAGTGCACCAGGGGGGATGCCAGGCTACTTCTGTGCAAGGAAAGCCTCAAAATTGTTTGGACATCAAAGGTGGATGCGTGGGTGAAAGAGAAGGAGAAGGAGGTGGAAGCACAGAAAAGACAGGGGTGTATAGAGAGGATTGAATACAACGATAGGTACGGGAGGTGACAGGTGTATAGGAGAATGCCGAGGTATTTGGTGGATGGGGGTGCTGGTAAGGGCGAGGTATGGGTCAGGGGAGAGAGGAAGGAAGGTGTGGATGGGGGAAGAGTATGGAAAGTGTGTAATGTGTGAGCAGGGGAGGGATACGTGGAGTCATCTGGCGGAGGAGTGCGAGGGGGTGAAGGAGGTATGGGTGGAAATAAGAGAGAATAGAAGATTGACAGAATGGATGAGAGAGAATGGGGTCGGTGTATGGACGCTGGAGAAGCTGGGGGAAGAGAGGGAAAGCAGGAGGAAGAGAGGGGGCATAGATTAGTGTAGATGTAATGTAGTATTATGCCAATAAAGATCTTTTTCTTTTTTTTTGGTTAGACATCCTGTATGGTACAGGAGAGGCTGGCGCAATTCACCACATGCGGGAAGTGTCAAGGCTACGGGCACTGGGCAGACAGCTGCAAAGGCGAGGATAGACCTACACCGCAGATGTGCAGAAGCGCGGTGTGAGAAGGCACCGAAGTGCGTCCTGTGCGCCGAGAAAGGGGGAGATTCCGACCACTTTCGCGGGAGCAAGGGTTGTCGAGCCTTCAAAAAGGCCCAAGAACTAATGGCGGGTGATACAAATCAACCTAAACAGGTGCAAAAATGCTCATGACCTACTTGAGCAAACGATGGTACAACTGAACATCGACATAACACTGTTATCAGAGCCAAACCAAGCAAAAACGGACAACAATTGCATCTGCGACGTAAACAAGGACTTCGCCATCTACATTGCAAACCAGCACCTAGGCAAACTACGCAAATGGTGATCCCCGGAAGACGAAATTGCCTGGGCAGCTGTAGAGGACGTTACATACTACAGCTGCTACATTTCCCCTAACTGTAGCAAGGGACAGTACCTGCAGTGGCTCGACAAGCTCGACGGGTGCTTGAGACGAAGCCGGGGAGACTACGTGGTTGTAGGTGGCGACTTCAATTCAAAATCGACTCTCGACGCTCGCCAAACACGGACAGAAGAGGCTGGGCGTTAATGGAAAGGCTGAAACTGCTAAAAATGCAGGTGGCAAACGAAGGCACCGAGTACACCTTCATGAGGGGAAACGGAGGCTCGCACCTCGACCTGACCTGAGCGAAGGAATCCCATCCGCACCTAATCACCAACTTGAGGGTGCACGCGGACCTAGAATCGCTAAGCGACCACACAGACCTTCGAGGTGCAGGCAGCAAATACCACTCCGCATAGGCAAGAAGATAAGACAAGATGGCTGATTAGCAAGATAAACGCGAAGGTCTTCAAGGAGGACATGGACGCTTGCTGGATCAGTGACACATGCGCAGCGGAAGAGGCAGCGGGCACACTAATGTCAGACCTCAGGAGAGCATGCGAGATTAAATTAGATTAGATTAGATATTCGTAGGGGTGGCCTCATTGGCCTGTACCACCGCGACCTTTGCAGATGGATCCCTATTATCCTAGACGACGTGCTCGAGCTTCGCCTCTTTGATTATCCCTATTAACCCTGACAGTGAGCCTTGGGTGTAGCTTTCTGCGCTTGGTTTAGTGTTGCCCAGCTTTAGGTATCTTACCCGCGCTAGGGCCTCACATTGGCACAGGATTTGGAAAGGATCCTCCTCTTCTTCCTGGCAGAATCTACATATTGTATCCTCTGCTAGACCTATTTTGCTCATGTGTTTGTTGAGCCTACAGTGTTCTGTTAGTAGACGTACTATAGCTTTAACCGTTTTTCTCTCTTGGTTGAGAAGATCGGTCGTGAAAGCCGGCGATTGTTTTTTGAGGAACTGTTTCGTCTGCCTCTGCCCTGGTGTGTTCGTCTACCGGGTTTGAGTGTGTCTCCGTCCATTTTTTTATGGATTGTCTGACTGTGGTTTTTGCGATACCGCAGGAGGGTTCCGGGCCAATGAATGTGCTTGACATGCGGGACAGCCATCCCAAAACTACCGATGGGAAAAAGAAGGGGGTCTACTGGTGGTGTGAGGAGGTAGCGAGCGCCAGAAGAGAGGCAAACGCAGCCAGGCGTAAAATCACAAGGGCTAGGAAGAACGGAGCGGTCGCTGTGGAGCTGGAGGAAGCCAGACGGCAGGCGGCCAAAGCCCTAAAAACCGAGATAGTTCGTAGGGCAGGGCGGCGGCTATGCGACGAATTGGAAGCCGACCCATGGGTACTTCCGTATAAAATAGTAGGGTCAATAGCCAATTTACAGAATTTAAATTTATTTATCGTAATAGCTTATTATAAACTATTTTATTTTACTTTGTATTCTGTAAATAAAAATGTTGTATATAAAAAAAAGGGGAGAGACATTATTTACCACAAAAAAGACCATCAGTATCAATTTATTTACTTAAAATGTAAGCTTGCCTTTTTTATATGTACCGGGTGTTTGATTAAGCGTGGCCACCGGCTGCATCTTAGAAACCATGCAGCGTACCGTACCGTGTTGGGGTAAAAAAATGCATAGTAAAAGAGAGAGATTGTGCCCTCTAGTGGCAAAGCTAGAAAGTTACAAATAATTTCCAGCAATTTCTCTTGGCCACTTTTATTATGAATTTTTTACTGCAAGATGCTACGATGGATAGTTTCTGTGATACTGCCGATGGCCACCTTTAGTCAAACACCCGGTACATATAAAAAAAGGCAAGCTTACATTTTAAGTAAATAAATTGATACTGATGGTCTTTTTTGTGGTAAATAATGTCTCTCCCCTTTTTTTTTACAAGTATACACGGATCATATCTCATGTAAGAAGATCAACTTTTACGGCTTAAGGTGTAACTTTCAGGCCTAACACGTTCGCCACAAGGAATCGTAAATTAGTTGACAAATATATCAAATGTGAGAAAACTACATATATTTCATTCACTCTTCACTTACTTTATTTTATGATGTTATCAAGATAAAATACTCATAAAAAGATCTTATCATAAATATAATATAATATTGATATATAATATAATATAATATTGATATGTTTTCAATAAAGTGCTTCAAAGTAAATGTTATGAATACTGTCAACTAAGTCAATAAAAAAATAAATAATAACAATAATAAATGCTTTATTATAACTATTATATTGAATTATAGCGTAAGTTCAATAAAAAAATCTAGAATACAAAATGTCCGTATTTCAACAGTATGTATGGGGATCTCGGTTATTTGATAATAATAATAATAATAATAAACAATCTTTATTCCTTTAAAAATATACATACGAAAGAAAATAAACATATACTTAATATAGGAATTTGCGTCAAGGGAAACACATATGTATAGCAATCGATATTTGTTTTTGAGTTTCGTGAAGAGTATAATCATAATTAATTATGTTAATTATTAACACTGTTGTATCCTTTCTTCACACTTTATTTTCTAATGGTTAGATATATATTTCAAGTGCTAAGTTGTTGTTGAAAATGAGTGCTTAGCACTTGAAATATATATCTAACCATTAGAAAATAAAGTGTGAAGAAAGGATACAACAGTGTTAATTATTTATGTATAGCAATGTTATACAATTTTATAATGAAAGAATTCTTCTAAATTATATGGTTCCATTAACAATAGCACATTAATTAGTCTATTCTTGAAATTATTGATCCTATTCTCAATTTTTAGGTTAGACGGCAAAAAATTATATAATTTCATACACCTATATTCGGGACTTTTTTCAGTGAAAGTATACTTGTGAATAGGGTATACAAAATTTTGTTTGTGTCGAGTATCGTGCTCGTGTGAACTTTTGTTTTTCAAAAATAGATGCTGTTGTTTCCAAACGAATAGTAGACTTTCTAGTATATATATTGCAGTTACTGTGAGTATACTATTTTCAGAAAACAATGTTCTGCATGAAGCAGTTGTTTTAAGCCCTAACATCGCTCTAAGTGTACGCTTTTGGAGAATGAAAATTTTATTAAGCTGTGTGGAGCTCCCCCAATGTATTATTCCATATCTAATATGGCTTTCAAAGTTCGCGTGGTATGTCATTTTTAAAATGTCAAAACCAACAGTTAATTTTAAGGACCGGATCATAAAGCTTGCTCTGCTTAGCTTTTTAGAAACATGAGTTATTTGATCATTCCATTTTAATTTGTCATCTATATAGATGCCTAAAAATTTCGCAGAATTGGTTACATTTAATATACAATCATCAAACCTCAAATTTGACGGCGTGGCAAGAGCTTCGTTCTTTTTAAATAGAATGCAATTTGTCTTACTTTTATTTATAGCTAAGCCGTTATCATCAAACCATTTGAAAATTAATTGCAGCGCATCCGTCCCGTTTTGGCATAGGTTCGTCATGTCACTACCTTTGATTACGATATTTGTATCGTCTGCGTAGTTAATAATTTCAAAATTCGGATTGTTTTTATAAGCAAATAAATCATTAATATAAATATTAAATAGCAGAGGGCCTAAAATGCTCCCTTGCGGGACACCGCTGACAATGTCTAAGACTTTTGACCGCACCACGACGCCGTTTTCTTATTTTATCTCAACAATTTGTTTTCTGCCGGTTAGATAAGATGTCAACCACTTGTGTGCAACACCTCTGAACCCATATTGGTCTAATTTTGATAATAGGGCTGCGTGATCAATGCAGTCAAAAGCCTTAGACAAATCGAGCAGCACACCGCATGTTAATTGATTTTTTTCTATTGATGAATATATGAATTTGGTAAAATCGTATAACGCTGTATTGCAATTTTTATTGCTACTAAACCCATGTTGGTACTGAGACAGAATATTATGTTTGAGTAAAAAAGATTTCATTTGTTTAATTACAACGTACTCGTATATTTTAGAGAAGGTGGATATGAGACTTATAGCTCTATAATTGGCTTCGTCTTCAGGATCACCGTTTTTTAAATAATAGTACTACCTTAACTAATTTTAATTGTTGTGGAAAAGTTCCATTTTGCAGCGATTCGTTTATTAAAAAATATAGATGGTCAACAATACAATCCATGCATTTTTTTAGTATAAATATTCCATCAATCCCACTGCTTCTTTTCGTAGATATATTTCGAATAATGTCTCTCAAGTCGTCAACCGTTATAGGATGCAAAAACATACTATTATTGATTTTTTTTATATTAATATTATCGGGAAGGTACATTGTTGTAATCTGATTGCTAGCTACATTTACAAAATATTCGTTTATCTGGTCTGGATCTATGGTCATACCTATTTTAGATACTTGGTTTTTAGGTGTAGTACCTGTTACTTCCTTAATAACAGACCATGAAGCTCTGCACTTATTTGACGCACATGCAATTTTATTGCTGTAGTAGTTGGTTTTATCAAGTTTTAAATGAATATTATATTGTTGCTTAAATGTTTCAGAAGCGGTAAATACGTTGGTTGGTGTTTAGATATTGTGTCATACAGATGTATTAATCTTTTATATTCTCTTGTCTCATTTGACATAGGAATTGCTACTTTAGGATCGTTTACTTTTTTTAAGGCCAATGGAAAACAAATATTGAAATGTTTCAAGAATATGTTCATAAATAAATCAAATTGAGAGTCTACGTTTGTACTATTGTAAATGGATGACCATTGCTCGGCATAA
This sequence comes from Philonthus cognatus, assembly GCA_932526585.2. Classification (NCBI taxonomy): domain Eukaryota; kingdom Metazoa; phylum Arthropoda; class Insecta; order Coleoptera; family Staphylinidae; genus Philonthus; species Philonthus cognatus. The sequence goes on along the minus strand of OW052252.1, from coordinate 10,228,164 downwards.
TTTAGACTTATTTTAAATGCATTAATATTCTTCTCGAAGAGGAATCGTGTTTTAGTTTGAGTTTTATTCATTTTTGAGATTGCAGAAAATGTAATCAATTGCGCAAGATGGGCGGAAAATCCTGTGGACATCACTTTACAAGTAATCACATGTTGGTAATTAGTTATAACATTGTCTATACATGAGTTGCTACTATTAAATATACGAGTGTATTCATTAATTAACAAAACACTACCATAAGAGTCTGCGAGCGATTTAAATTCTTGCGTCGCTTTGTTATTTTTGAGTATATCAATATTATAGTCTCCTGAGATTAAATAGCGGTTATTATTTGATATTAATATTGTAAATAAAATTTCCAATTTCTCAAAGAAAATGTTAACATCACTGATGGGAGATCTATAAATTGAGACAAATGTTACTTTTTCGTTCTGAAAGTTAATATCAATTGCTGCGCATTCAAAAACATTTATTATTGCTAAACGGTTAATATCCATTCGCTCCGAAAATTTCATATTAGTCTCACAATAAATTGCGACTCCACCGTGTATTTTATTATTACCACAAAAATATGATGACAATTTGTAATTTAAAAGTTTTAGGGTTAGTATCTGTTCAGTATTTTGCCAGTGCTCTGACAAGCATAGAATATTAATATTATTATCGTTTAAAAATACATATAGCTCATTTAAACAATTTCCTATCGATTGAATGTTTAGGTGCATTAAATTTATTTTATGTTCACGTGTTACTACTTGGCTTCGTTTGGTTTTTGAATCCAGGGGAAAAAAGGGTTGACGCGAATTCCTCGCGGCCATGTAGCTGGGTTCCTGAGTGTTTCTAGATCAGCTGTTGGCACTCCAATTTTGAATGAAGAATATTCCGATGGATTTCTTGATTCCATTTTTTCACATTTGATGTTAACAAATTGTTTATTGGTTAATAATATTTTAATTTCCTCTACGGTTGTGTTTGGATGAAAACGAGTAGAGTGTATATAACCGAATTTTACAGCTGCCACTACCGTAGACTCATCGGAGATAGAGTCGGTTAAATTGGGGCAAAGTTGCGTAATTTGGGGCCCAATAGTAATCTAATTCCTCTAAACCTTCAACATGTTGCCTGGTTTCTTGGATATACTGTACATATAAAAATCATGTTTGGTCCAAATAAAATATTGCTCATACACACAAATACAGAGTTTTTCTATTTCACTTTATATCGAATACGTATCTCTTTATCTCAAATACATTTCGCGTTTATCCAAAACATTTTCCTACATACCATCAAGGACGGTCGAGTATACGGTAAGAAGGATCGACAGAATCGAAGGTTTTGGAGTGGGGGTAGAGATTGCTTACGTCACAAAAGCGCGCTGAATTTAAATGTGGTTACTTCATGTTGAACTTTAGGTAATCATGCATAAGCTGTAAATTTGCTGACATTCGTTGTTTTTTAAGAGAGTTAAATTTGAAGATTTAAACGAGTGTTATCCACTCCCAGACTAAGCATGAAGTAAAATTTCGAGTTTAGAAAAGCCCCGCGTAGAAAATTTGTCGAGGGTCGCGCCAGCGACCCGAGACAAATTTTCACGGGGCTTTTCTAAACTCGAAATTTTACTTTATGCGCCACGCGTATAAAACACTGATTTAAAGTGAAGTTAAAAACGCACTGAAAACCAACCAAACTTCGATATTTTTCAAAATCGGATGCTTTCTTTCCTATCCATGCTGTAAACCTTTAGATATTCGTTGTTTTCTTGTAAAAAAACTTCGATTCCCTGCAGTCCTTCGATCTCTGAAGACCATGATTGGTCCTTCGAGCTGTAGCCTTTGTAAAATAGTAATAAACTTAGTAATCTACAGTAATCCTTCAATTTGAAACTTCTAAGAACGAGTGTTGTCCACTCCCAGACTAAGCATGAAGTAAAATTTCGAGTTTATTAAAGCCCCGCGTAGAAAATTTGTCGAGGGTCGCGCAGCGACCCTCGACAAATTTTCACGGGGCTTTTCTAAACTCGATATTTTACTTCATGCGCCACGCGTATAAAACACAGATTTTCAGCGAAGTTCGAATATATTAGTGTTTTCTACCCTGTAAATAGTACGTTCAACATTTCGAATCGAATCGGCAGCCTCTTACTTCTCTGGATTTTCTGAAATTACAATTCAATTTCAAGGTTGTTACGTTGTAATCTAAGATGTGGAAACACTTAAAACAAAATTCGCTCCGCGTTTACACAAAACGTTATTTTTACTTGTGATGCTTACACTGAGGAAATTTATTTATATTTTGATCGACTCCAATAATTTTCATGGACTTATTTTTTTTAATGTTTGCTTTTACTGCCGCAACGGACGCTAAATTTAGATCCAATAAAAAACCAAAAGTTACACATCTAAATACTACAAATACACCAATCATACTCATTTCTTGCTTTGCAATTAAAACTTCTGTCATGTTTCTTTCACGTGTAGTTATTTAATACATAGCATATAAAAAAGTACACGCGAAAGAAAAATGGTAGAAGTTTTAATTGCAACGACCCAATAAGCAAAAAAAACAAATAACTTTGTTAATAAAAAGCGGTTTAACTTTGTATAACACAATTTATTTTTATGTATTTGTTATACAAACAAAGTTAAAGTTATTAATAAATTAACATGTATAACGAAGTAGAAGCCTCCACAATACAAAATAACTTTGTATCAACATTGTAGCAACATTAAACGTTGTTTTAATGTTGGTGAAACGCTACTTAATTGTGCTCAGTGGGGAAAGAAATTACGATCAGTAGAAAGGATATTTCTTTAGCAGTGTTGACTTTTTTAAATATTAATTAGCTAAATAACTAGAATGTATCTAGAACTACCTTTAATTTATCACCGCTCCGCTACAAAGCTAAAGTAAAGTAACCACCGCTCCGCTGGAACTACCTGCGGGTACCAAGCTGAAGCCCACAGAAGGATTGTTAAAATGAAAACTAAAGAATGTTCAATAAATTGAAATTGCAATAATAGCAAGAATGGAGTGATGAGGGGTGAAAGGAGGGTGCGTAAGCCGAATGATTGTGGTTGGAGAATGACGTGTTGTTGATGTAGTAAGGATGCGGTGGATGGAGGAAGCAGTTTGTATATTAAAAGGACTCTGTAGCTCACCCCTGCTCGCTTCGCTCGCTAGCCCGCTCGCTGCGCTCGCAAAAGGCTCGCTTCGTTCGCAAGTTAAGCCGCGCTTACCCTAGATTGGCTTCTGTAGCTCGCTAACGGTCAGCCTAGCTCGCTTCACTCGCTTGCCTGCTCGCTGTGCTCGCGAAAGGCTCGCATCGTTCGCAAGTTAAACCGCGCTTAGCTTCGATTAGCTTCTGTAGCTCGCTAACGGTCAGCCTAGCTCGCTTCGCTCACTAGCCTGCTCGCTGCGCTCGCAAAAGGCTCGCTTCGTTCGCAAGTTAAACCGCGCTTAGCCTAGATTGGCTTCTGTAGCTCGCTAACGGTCAGCCTAGCTCGCTTCACTCGCTTGCCTGCTCGCTGTGCTCGCGAAAGGCTCGCATCGTTCGCAAGTTAAACCGCGCTTAGCTTCGATTAGCTTCTGTAGCTCGCTAACGGTCAGCCTAGCTCACTTCGCTCACTAGCCTGCTCGCTGCGCTCGCAAAAGGCTCGCTTCGTTCGCAAGTTAAACCGCGCTTAGCCTAGATTGGCTTCTGTATCTCGCTAACGGTCAGCCTAGCTCGCTTCACTCGCTTGCCTGCTCGCTGTGCTCGCGAAAGGCTCGCATCGTTCGCAACTTAAACCGCGCTTAGCTTCGATTAGGTTCTGTAGCTCGCTAACGGTCGGCCTAGCTCGCTTCGATCACTAGCCTGCTCGCTGCGCTCGCAAAAGGCTCGCTTTGTTCGCAAGTTAAACCGCGCTTAGCTTCGATTAGCTTCTGTAGCTCGCTAACAGTCAGCCTAGCTCGCTTCGTTCGCTTGCCTACTCGCTGCGAAAGGCTCGTTTCGCTCGCAAGTTGAATCGTGGTTAACCTTGATTTTTACACTTTTAAAATCTCTAAAATATCGTTAAACATGCTATTCGTATTTATTTAATTTAAAATTTAATTATTTTAAATTTAATTAATCACAAAAAAAGTACTTCCGGTTGAGCAAAAAAAACACTTCCTACGAAAACGTCATAGAAAAAAATAAGGAATTTTTTGATACCGTTAACAAAAATATTTTTTTTTCAAAAAAATCCAAGGGCTACCACCGACCCCTTGATTCGAAATTTAACATTGAAACCTGCATAAGTCTGTCCTTTTCCCACTCATAGCATTTGATAGCCAGTGCATCAAAATATTCCTGAATTGCTAAAAACTAAAAAAAAATATTGCTCCGGTCCTACTTGAGCTAGATAAATGAAATTTTTAGAATTTATACAAATTTATATTCGCTATCTATTGGTATAACTACCATTGTTGTACTGTATCAAATACTGAAGCAAAAAAATAAAAATTATTTATTTAAATAATTTTAAAAATAAAAAAAAATCTATTTCCTATCCAAATTGAGCTAGATGAATGAAATTTTCAGCATTTATACATATTTGTATTTCATATTTATTGGTGTAACTTTTTTTGTTTCACTGTATTAAATACTATAGCAAAAAAATAAAAATTATTTATTTAAAAAAATTAAAAAGTAAAAGAAAATCTATTTCCGATCTAAATTGAGCTAGATGAATGAAATTTTCAGCATTTATACATATTTGTAATTCATATTTATTGGTGTAACTTTTGTTGTTTCACTGTGTTAAATACTATAGCAAAAAAAATAAAAATTATTTATTTAAAAAATTTAATAAGTAAAAAAAATCTATTTTTGATCTAAATTGAGCTAGGTCAATGAAATTTTCAGCATTAATAGAGATTTGTATTACCTAATTATTAATCAAATTTCCATTGTTGTACTATAAATAATACCGGAGCTAAAAAATAAAAATCGTTTTTTTAAACCGCCTAAAAAGCAGTTTTGAAGCGCAGAAAAAAAATACCAATTTCGGTTCTAATAGAGCTAGATCAATGAAATTTTCAGCACTTATGCAGATTTATATTGCCTATATATGGTCTAAATTCCATTGGTCTACTATAAATATAACCGAAGTAAAACAATTAAAATTGTCGTTTTTCGTGATTTCGACGACTTCGCTAACATAAACTGAAATATTTCAGCAAATATCTAAAAGATAAGAAGCGATCCGAGGCATGTAAAAGGTACTACCCTAAAGTATATTCTATTAAAATTTCAGCCCTCTACGATAAACTCACAGGGAGTGGTGAATTCTTTTCTTCGGTTTTTCGTTAAAAAATGCTATTTTAAAAATTTCAAGAATTATTATACTTTAGGAATTTTTAACGGCCCTCCTGGGCCCCTCGGTAAGGGCGCATGGGGCACACCTTAATAAGTGACCTTTTGGCTACTTGTGAGTATTTTTTTCAGTCGACTAACTCATCGCGTAGGCGAGCAAAATGGCGGAGGACCAGACCGGATATTGTCTTTATTATAGGCCCCATAATTGGGCATTATTATAAAAGGTACTACCCTATAGTATATTCTATGAAAATTTTAGCCCTCTACGATAAACTCACAGGAATGGTGAATTTTTTTCTTCGATTTTTCGTTAAAAAATGCTGATTTATAGTTTTCAAGAATTATTATACTTTAGGAAGTTTTAACAGCCCTCCTGGGCCGCTCAGTAAGGGTGCATGGGGCACACCTTAATAAGTGACTTTTTGGCTACTTGTGAGTATTTTTTTCAGTCGTCTAACTCATCGCGTAGGCGAGCAAAATGGCGAAGGACCAGACCGGATATTGTCTTAATTATGGGCCCCATAATTGGACATCGGTATAAAAGGTACTACCCTAAAGTATATTCTGTTAAAATTTTAGCCCTCTACGGTAAACTCACAGGAAATGGTGAATTTTTTTCCTAGATTTTTCGTTAAAAAATGCTATTTTAAAAATTTTAAGAATTATTATACTTTATGAATTTTTAACGGCCCTCCTGGGCCCCTTGATAAGGGCGCATGGGGCACACCTTAATAAATGACCTTTTGGCTACTTGTGAGTATTTTTTACAGTCGTCTAACTAATCGTGTAGGCGAGCAAAATGGCGGAGGACCAGACCGGATATTGTCTTAATTATGGGCCCAATAATTAGGCATCGGTATAAAAAGTACTACCCTAAAGTATATTCTGTTAAAATTTTAGCCCTCTACGATAAACTCACAGGAAATGGTGAATTTTTTTCTGTGATTTTTCGTTAAAAAATGCTAATTTAAAATTTTCAAGATTTATTATACTTTAGCAATTTTAACGGCCCTCCTGGGCCCCTCAGTAAGGGCGCATAGGGCACACCTTAATAAGTGACCATTTGGCTACTTGTGAGTATTTTTTTCAGTCGTCTAACTCATCGCGTAGGCGAGCAAAATGGCGGAGGACCAGACCGGATATTGTCTTAATTATGGGCCCCATAATTGGGCATCGGTATAAAAGGTACTACCCTAAAGTATATTCTGTTAAAATTTTAGCCCTCTACGATAAACTCACAGGAAATGGTGAATTTTTTTCTTCGATTTTTGGTTAAAAAATGCTATTTTAAAAATTTCAAGAATTATTATACCTTAGGAATTTTTACGGCCCTCCTGGGCCCCTCAGTAAGGGCGCATGACGCACACCTTAATAAGTGACATTTTGGCTCCTTGTGAGTATTTTTTTCAGTCGTCTAACTTATCGCGTAGGCGAGAAAAATGGCGGAGGACCAGACCGGATATTGTCTTAATTATGGGCCCCATAATTGGGCATCGGTATAAAAGGTACTACCCTAAAGTATATTCTATTAAAATTTCAGCCCTCTACGATAAACTCACAGGAAATGGTGATTTTTTTTCTGTGATTTTTGGTTAAAAAATGCTATTTTAAAAATTTCAAGAATTATTATACTTTACGAATTTTTAACGGCCCTCCTGGGCCCCTTGGTAAGGACGCATGGGGCACACCTTAATAAGTGACCTTTTGGCTACTTGTGAGTATTTTTTTCAGTTGTCTATCTCATCGCGTAGGCGAGCAAAATGGCGGAGGACCAGACCGGATATTGTCTTAATTATGGGCCCCATAATTGGGCATCGGTATAAAAGGTACTACCCTAAAGTATATTCTATTAAAATTTTAGCCCTCTACGATAAGCTCACAGCAAATGGTGATTTTTTTTCCTAGATTTTTCGTTAAAAAATGCTATTTTAAAAATTTCAAGAATTATTATACTTTAGCAATTTTTAACGGCCCTTCTGGGCCCCTCAGTAAGGGCGCATGGGGCACACCTTAATAAGCGACCTTTTGGCTACTTGCGAGTATTTTTTTCAGTCGTCTAATTCATCGCGTAGGCGAGCAAATTGGCCCAGGACCAGACCGAATATTGTCTTAATTATGGGCCCCATAATTAAGCATCGGTATAAAAGGTACTACCCTAAAGTATATTCTATTAAAATTTCAGCCCTCTACGATAAACTCACAGGAAATGGTGAATTTTTTTCTTCGATTTTTGGTTAAAAAATGCTATTTTAAAAATGTCAAGAATTATTATACCTTAGGAATTTTTAACGGCCCTCCTGGGCCCCTCAGTAAGGGCGCATGACGCACACCTTAATAAGTGACCTTTTGGCTACTTGTGAGTATTTTTTTCAGTCGTCTAACTCATCGCGTAGGCGAGCAAAATGGCGGAGGACCAGACCGGATATTGTCTTAATTATAGGCCCCATAATTGGGCATCGGTATAAAAGGTACTACCCTAAAGTATATTCTGTTAAAATTTTAGCCCTCTACGATAAACTCACAGGAAATGGTGAATTTTTTTCTGTGATTTTTTGTTAAAAAATGCTATTTAAAAAATTTCAAGAATTATTTTACTTTAGGAATTTTTAACGGCCCTCCTGGGCCCCTCGGTAAGGGCGCATGGGGCACACCTTAATAAGTGACCTTTTGGCTACTTGTGAGTATTTTTTTCAGTCGTCTAACTCATCGCGTAGGCGAGCAAAATGGTGGAGGACCAGACCGGATATTGTCTTAATTATGGGCCCCGTAATGGGGCCTTGGTAAAAATTCGGTGATCAATCGAAAGCCCTTTTAATGGGCTACAAGACACTGACTATTTTTTTGGAGCTTCCGTTCGGGCGCTATAGTACTTTAAACTTGAGGGTAATTTTGGTTTCATTTTTTCTTTTTGGACGTAGCTCCATAAGGGCGTTATTAAGGTCCAATGCTTAAAATTGTTTTAATTAATTCAGACGTCGCAGCTCCAGGCTATGGCAAAAAATGTAAAAATTCGGAAAACCGGCCCCAATGTACTTGGATTTTTTTTTTCTCGGCCCCTAGCGACTGGATTTTATCGTACTTTTGATTATTAGTTGGATCAAATATGGCACTATGGCCTGATCTTTTTTGTGGCCGTCATAGGTAAGGTGTTCCCGTAGGAGGTACCAAGGATTCGGTTTTTCTCAAAAATTTCGTGTTTTTTGAAAATTTGTTTCGCCTGCGGGGGCCGCGATTTTTCTCGAAAAAAAATCCTCGTCTATAGAGTTTTTTGCGCTCTTTTCGAATCTGAAATCTCTTCTAGTTTTGTCAAAAAAAATTGGCAAAGTCGCAATTTTGAAAGGTGCGGTGCGGTGCGAGTTTTGCCTCGAGGGGCCTCCGGCCCCCCTCGCTAAAGGGGAACGCTGAAACGGCTCTGAAACGGCTCTGAAACGGCTCTGAAACGGCTCTGAAACGGCTCTGAAACGGCTCTGAAACGGCTCTGAAACGGCTCTGAAACGGCTCTGAAACGGCTCTGAAACGGCTCTGAAACGGCTCTGAAACGGCTCTGCAACGGCTCTGAAACGGCTCTGAAACGGCTCTGAAACGGCTCTGAAACGGCTCTGAAACGGCTCTGAAACGGCTCTGAAACGGCTCTGAAACGGCTCTGAAACGGCTCTGAAACGGCTCTGAAACGGCTCTGAAACGGCTCTGAAACGGCTCTGAAACGGCTCTGAAACGGCTCTGAAACGGCTCTGAAACGGCTCTGAAACGGCTCTGAAGCTGCTCTGAAACGGCTCTGAAAAGGCTTTGAAACGGCTCTGAAACGGCTCTGAAACGGCTCTGAAACGGCTCTGAAACGGCTCTGAAGCGGCTCTGAAATGGCTCTGAAACGGCTTTGAAACGGCTCTGAAACGGCTCTGAAACGGCTCTGAAACGGCTCTGAAACGGCTCTGAAACGGCTCTGAAACGGCTCTGAAACGGCTCTGAAACGGCTCTGAAACGGCTCTGGAAGTACGCTCTGGAAGTACAAAGTACGTACCCCCCTTACTTATTTAGTATACAGGATGTTCATTTGAAAACTTCTCAACGCGGATTTATGGAAAACCACTGATTAAAAGAAAAAACGCCGAGATACGTCCAAAGATATTCCAAGGGGGACAACTTTTTAACCAAAAACGACTTCACCCCCTTTTACCCTCTGCCCCCCGGGGTCATCCCCTTAAAAATTTTAAATGACAAGGGGTATCAAGTAATAGCTTGCTTGAAATGTTATTCAAAGTGCTTTATTTTGACGTTTGAATTTTTAAAATCGGTCGATTTGTTTACGGAAAAATTAGAAAAATCTTTATTTATCTTAATTTGTTCAGATAGAAAAAAAAACACACGAAAATATCACTTTTTATTTTATTAATAAGTGTTCAAAAACCAACAAAACTTGGCAGCAACCAATACGGAGATAACATTTATTCTTATACCTGTTTAGTTTGGGTTAGTTGCTATGGAAAAGAAACAATTCCATTTACTGTCAGTTACCTTTGTGACAATTTTGGGATAGTGAAAATAAATTTATTGATTCATATTTTACTTCCAAAATGGTTTACACACTAGTCGAAAGAGTGACTAGAATGTGCAAACTGCCGTCACATTTAACGCCAGACATCCGGACAAGATAAATTCGCATAGGTATGTTTTGGACCTTGTTACTAAATTTACTCAAACTGGATCTGTTGCAAATAAAAAACGTAATCATTGTAGAGTTTTAAATGAAGCCGCTCAAATTGAAGTTTTGGGTCATTTTGGCATAAATCCTAATACTTCATTACGCAAAATTGGTGATGCGACTGGTATTTCATTAGGCTCTGTACACACAGTTACTAAATTACATAAATTTCATCCATTCAAAATGCAAATATTGCAAGAGTTAACCGAGGGTGATTTCGATAGGCGAGTTGAGTTTTGTGAACAAATGACTGCAGCGATTAATGATAATACCATTCATGTAAAGAATATCTGCTTCACTGATGAATGCACATTTTATCTAAATGGATTTGTTAATAAGCATAACTGCAGGTATTTGAGCAATGAAAATCCTCATGCTTTTGTAAAAGGGAATACTCAGTACCCCCAAAAAATTAATGTATGGGCAGGCATTTTAGGAAACAAAGTGATTGGGCCATTGTTTATTAATGGGAATTTAAATGGAGGCATTTATTTAGATATGTTGGAAAATACCATCAATCCGCTTATCACTGAAACCATTGAAAACCAAATCGGAGACGATGGAAACCCTATACTTGATGAGGCTGAAATATATTTCCAGCAAGACGGCGCTTCTCCTCACTATGTTTTTCCGGTTCGGCAATGGCTAGACGACGAATTTTCAGATAAATGGATTGGGCGAAGAGGGCCTATAGAATGGCCTGCTAGATCTCCTGACTTGTCGCCATTAGACTTTTTTCTATGGGGCCATTTAAAATCTATTGTGTTCACTCCCCAACCTGAAAGTTTAGATGAACTTCATCAACGCATCACCGAAAGCTGCCATGATCTCCCACAACATGTTTTTGAAAATGTCCGGCAGGAATTTGAACATCGCCTATATAATTGTTTGGCCAATAACGGGCAACATTTTGAACACTTAATAAAATAAAAAGTGATATTTTCGTGTGTTTTTTTTTTCTATCTGAACAAATTAAGATAAATAAAGATTTTTCTAATTTTTCCGTAAACAAATCGACCGATTTTAAAAATTCAAACGTCAAAATAAAGCACTTTGAAAACCTTTCAAACAAGCTATTACTTGATACCCCTTGTCGTTTAAAATTTTTAAGGGGATGACCCCGGAGAGCAGAGGGTAAAAGGGGGTGAAGTCGTTTTTGGTTAAAAAGTTGTCCCCCTTGGGAAATCTTTGGACGTGTCTCGGCGTTTTTTCTTTTAATCAGTGGTTTTCCATAAATCCGCGTTGGGAAGTTTTCAAATGAACACCCTGTATATAATATTATGTTCAGTATAAATTAGGTAATTAATATTTAAAAAGTCAAAACTGCTAAAGGAATACCGTAGTTCCTTTTTTTATTTTTTTATTTATTTATTTATCACTTAAGCTACAATAAATGTTTAATAACATAGTTGTAAGATGTGAACGTCAAGGAAGAGAAGTTAAAAAAATTTGTACTACAGATATGTTTAATTATTACCACTGCCGTCGATGGCAGTAGGGAATAACAATAAGTAGTTGTCAACTGAGTAAACAGGATGAGCTATAAGTATATTTTTTATATATTTTTTAAATTTAGAATAATCTAACTTCTTAACATTATCTGGTAGTAGATTAAACATTTTTTTTCCCTTCGCAAAAATATGCTCTATTCATAAGAGATGTGTGCGATTTATCTAACCGCAGTAGATTACAATGTCTAGTTTCATAATTGTGATGTTGACTTGACATAGGGAAAACATTAAGATTTTGTTTTATGTAACATAGCATCTTGTAAACATATATTCCATACAGTGTTAACATTTTTTTTGCTACGAATACATGTTTACATGTATCTAGTCTCTGAAGACCAAACATTGATCTAATAATTTTTTTTCTGTGCCATGAATACATTATGAGCATCAACTGCTCTTCCCCATGCCAGTATATTAAAAAACAGGTGAGAGTAGGCAAATGCATAGTACAGAGTCATTAAAGTATTTTCTTCTGTTTCGTCCTTCATTCTAAGGATTACAAAATGTGCCTCACTTAACTTTCTACAAACATGATCGGTGTGGTTTCTCCATGTCAATTTCCGATCTATGTGCACACCTAGGTACTTCACACAGTCTACGAGCGGGTATTTGATGTCATTTACTATGATTTTGAAGTCATTTGGCAGTTGACGTTTCTTACCTATATGCGTACATACCGTTTTAGACGAATTCAATATTAAGTGATTGGCGGCACACCATTCATTCATTCTTTGTATGACATTTGTTATTTTGTCAATTAATTCAGTACGACTGTCTGCTGTCACTAATATTGCGGTGTCATCAGCAAATAATAATGCGGTTTCTATCAAATATTCCGGAAGATCATTGATAAATAAAAGGAACAAAAGTGGGCCTAATACTGACCCTTGCGGAACACCGTAAAACGTTTGTTTACAAGTAGATTTAAATTTATTGACTTCAACAAAGAAACTTCGGTTTGATAGGTAAGAAAGTAACCATTTAGAAAAATGACCTCTAAATCCATATGCTTAAAGTTTTGTTATTATAAAATTTATATCAACACAATCGAAAGCTTTCCTCAGGTCGAACAGCAAAAGCACAACGTATTTTCTTTTATCTCGTTTATTTATGACAAAATCTATAAATGAGCAAAGTGCTGTTTCGACCGACTTTTTAGGCGTAAATCCATGTTGGTTACAATTTATAATGTTGTTAATTCGTAAGTAGTTATTCATTCTATTACTAACTATCTTTTCAAATATTTTTGAAAATAATGATAGTAATTGTATAGGCCGGTAGTTGCTCAAGTCTTCCTTACTACCCTTTTTAAAAACTGGTGTAACACGTCCTATTTTTAAACAATCAGGAAATACAGATTCTTTAATAGACTCATTGTATAGATATAGTAAGTGTGGAATAATACTACTTGTGATTGATTTTAATGTGGTAAGTGAAATTTCATCTGGACCAGGTGAATTTTTAGAAAATGTATTAATTACTTTAATAATGTCAGCTTCAGTAATGGGTTCAATATAAAATGAATTTCTTCATTATTCTTTATCTGCATTAAAATTAATTGGTATATTTTATATATGTATTTAATTTCTACTCTTTCTATACATTACATCGTATGTTCAATAAAAAAATACCTCTAGATTGCCATGATTTCATCTTTATTTAAATTTAAGTTGGCTACACGCTTTAGGAATTGACATATAAAACGTCAGGCATAATAATTTTAATATATATTATTTGAAATAAAACAACGCAGTTGGGAGGGTTTCACTTTTATTGTTGAACACTGCAACATGTTTCACCACACAGTGGCTTCATCAGGCAGATGATGCAATGTTTTATTTCAAATAGTATTATGGAGTTTCATCATGTATCCGCCTCATCAATTAAAAATTTTAATATATAATTTCAGAGGTGCCAACCTAGAATTTTTTCCATGGCACTCTTGAGGTTTTTTTTTAAATTGAACACACGATACATATACAGAAAATTTGTATTTATACGCTGTACATTTCAATTGAACGTACAATTTGACGCTCCTAACGAGTGTTTCCACTCCTAGACTATGCATGAAGTAAAATTTCGAGTTTAGAAAATGTTCTGACATTCGTTGTTTTTAAAAGAGTTAAATTTGTAGTAATAAACGAGTGTTGTCCACTCCCAGACTAAGCATGAAGTAAAATTTCGAGTTTAGAAAAGCCCCGTGAACATTTGTCGAGGGTCGCGCAGCGACCCGAGACAAATTTTCTGGGCTTTTCTAAACTTGAAATTTTACTTCATGCGCCACGCGTATAAAACACTGATTTCAAGTGAAGTTTAAAGTGTACTCATAAAGCTTGATCTCAGGTTAATAAATATTAAAAAGGTTTATTTCATCTAAACAAATCTTGCGTGTTCAAAATTCTTGCAATTTGCTTTTCGATGTGTACGCATATTGTTGTACTTAAGTAGACTTATAAGTATACTTATAAGAAAAAAATGCTTGTACTACTTATGGTCCCCACTGAGCAAACACAATTAAGTAACGTTTCATCAACATTAAAACAACGTTTAATATTGCTACAATACTGATATAACGTTATTTATTTATGTTTTGCTCAATGGGTCAAGTCATTGTCATATATATAAATATTTATTATTTTTACTTTTCCATACAAAGTTACCAAGTATTGTTTTTATGAACAATTGTAGTTCAAGTTTTTCTTAATTAAGCTCTAAGCTCTTATAAAATTTATTTAATTGTAAATTATAAAAAGTGTATCCTTATTCAATATTATTATTACATATATATTAATATACTCAATGACATTAGAAACTTAACACCAAGAAGGAATGATTTTTTTTGAATTCATATTTTAGCAACAGAGTGACTGACTATATTTAAAGCATACATTGATAACAATTTCAACCTTGTGCCTTTTATATTTATTGTGAAAAAAAAAATATTTCACTTTTTCTTTTTTGATAAAACTATTTATATGAGCTGTTTAGTACAGATGTTTTTAGTTGTGGTATTTCCGTTGAGTGTGTTAAGCTTAAATAAAATGCCTCGAGTCCGAAGACGTGCACAATATCACCATTTGAGCGATTTTGACCGGGGTCGAGTTGTTGCTTATCGAGATGTCGGTATGTCCTATCGCGAAATTGCCCGCCGTATTGATTCCACTGCAGCAACTGTAATACGTGTGTATCAGGTATGGACAGAAGAAGGTAGAGGAGCAAGAAGAAGAAGACCAATTGGCGTACCACAGAACGTCAAGATCGGCGCTTAAGACAAATAGCCCTGCGAGACCGTTTCGCTACTACGCGTCAAATCGGTGATCAATGGATTGGAGAAGAAGGTAGGCCCGTTAGTATGCGAACCTTATATCGCATTCAATCCTTTGGGCTTCTTTCGTACCGTCCAAGATTAGTGCTTCCTTTAACAGCGAGACACTGTCGCCATTCAGCGATGAATCACGATTTTGTCTAGGCACGCATGATGGCCGTAGAAGGGTACGACGCTACCGTAGAGAACGACCTGATCTTAGGTTTGCTATTGAGAGGCATGTACACAGGACTGCTGGAGTAATGGTTTGGGGGGCTATTGCTTATGGTAGTCGATCACCTCTTGTATTCATTCGAGGCAGTATGACAGCTGCGCGTTATGTTGAAGACGTCATACGACCGACTTTGTTGCCTTATTTAGATGGCCGCCCAGACGTACTTTTTCAACAAGATAACGCACGTCCCCATATTGCTCGTCGAACTATGAACTTTCTTAATGAAGCTGGTGTTAATGTTTTTCTACCGTTCGCCGGATTTAAATCGCATTGAACATGTGTGGGATATCATGGGAAGAAGAATATTCTCTTTGCACCATCCTCCACAGACTCTAGCACAGTTGATCGATGAAATTCAAGTTGCTTGAAACGAGATGCCTCAAGAAGACATCGACCATCTCATTTTGTCGATGCCCAGACGTCTACAGGAGTGTATACAGCAAAGGGGTCGCCAAACACATTATTAATTTTTTTTAGATTGTTTTTAATAAAATTTCTTGAAAATGTAATCATTTTATCCTTGATGTAAGACTACCATACTGGCAAAAAATCAAGTTAAAATAATAACTCCTTCTGGGTGTTACGCTTCTAATGTCATTGAGTATAATATTATATCGTATGTTCAACAAAATAAAACCTCAAGAGTGCTATGGAATATATTTTAGGTTGGCAACTCTGAAATTATAGATTATAATTACTGCCACTGAACAAGCACATTTAAGTAACGTTTCATCAACTGTAGAATCTTAAATTCTAGATGAGAAAAAGTCCTTCAACATTATAGGAGTAGATAGAGGTACTTAACATCAACAATATACCAACGTTTAATGTTGATATAACGGTATTTGTTTGTTTTTTGCTCAGTGGGTTATGTCTGACGTTTTATATGACAATTCCTAAAGCGTGTAGCCAACATAAATTTAAAAAAAAGATAAAACCATAGCACTCTAGAGGTTTTTTTTTATTGAACATATAAGTGAAACAAACCAAGTGTTTTAATTTAAATTTAATTTAAATTATCCATTATATGATATAGTATGTTCAATAAAATAAAATCTCTAGTGCCATGGAAAATAGTGTAGGTTGGCAACTATGAAATTATACATTATAATTATTATATTTGACGTTTTATATGTCAATTTCTAACGCGTGTAGCCAACTTAAATTTTAAAAAAGATAAAATCATGGCACTCTAGAGGTTTTTTATTAATTGAACATACGACACAAAGCAATATAAGCGATTGAGCAACAGTATAAAATGCTTAAAAATTTAAATTAAACTCAACACTTACATGTTCTAACAGTTTTTAACTTTTTCCAAAAACAATTACGTTTTGAAAATTGATTCCACCGATTTTATTCAAATTGTTATTATTATTACAATTGAAATTAACCAAAAGTCTTATATTTAATTACATATTTTTTGTTTCGTTTTCAGATTTTCCGACCGAAATAAGTGAAAAGTGTGTGTTGTTTCGTCGGTGGGATTCGCGTAACTGGCGTAGACGCGGCGGCGGAGCAGCGTCGCGACGCCGGGCACCGCGACGCTCGGTGGCACATTGGTGTGCCGGCGGTGCGCTTGTTATGTAATACGTATTTCGGAGTGCGGGCGCGCTTTTCGGAGTCGGCGTCGCGACGCCTCCCCCCGTCCGGGGCCCATTCATGATGTCCATCGCGAAAATAACAAATCAGCCATAAATTCGTTATTTCGAAATTGTACTCAAATATGTCAGAATTTATTCTAATAAATAAACAATTGTATCAAGCAGAAAGGTAGGCTGATGCACACTTTTTATGAAAAGAAAAGCATTTTATAAAAATTGTATTTAAAAACTCTTGAGATCTAAAAGCTCTATTTTACTATTTTTAAAAACAAATTTGTGTTATTTAACAAAAAACATTATTTATCACGACTGCCGTTAAAATGTAATTTCATAAGATTAAGGAGATCTCAAGTCCCATTTTTTTATATATTTTTATTACATCTTTAATTAATTTCTCACTTAACCCGTGGTGAAACATTTTTGAATCTAATACTGGATGATTTAAATTAAATTTAAATTAAAACACTTGGTTTGTTTCACTCATTTATATGGTCTCCGACTAGTTTCGACCATTGGTCTCTTCATTCCTCCTTGAAGATGACCAATGCTCGAAACTAGTCGGAGAAAATATAAATAAGTGAAACAAACCAAGTGTTTTAATTTAAATTTAATTTAAATCATCCATTAAAAGAAAACGAACGCCTAAACCCTGGGTCTCCAAACTATCTTCTTCGCGGGCCACAAATACAATTCTACATAATAAAGTCGGCCAAGATCCGATTAATTTTATAAAATTATGAAAAATTTAAAGAACAATTGTTACAATCGCGGGCCGGATTCATGCAAGTCGCGGGCCGGATTTGGCCCGCGGGCCGTAGTTTGGAGACCACTGGCCTAAAAAATCACAGCGTATACATCCGCATATATATATTGACTTAAAAAAATGGGGCCTCGTGTTACACAGACCGAATAGGTTTACACAGACCCAACGGGGTTACACAGACCAAATGGGTTAATTCTTGTCCACAATTGTTAATATAGTTCAGTAACTTAAAAGACCCTCGACAAATTTTCTATGCGGGGCTTTTCTAAACTCGAAATTTTTCTTCATGGAGTATTATTTTTATTACCACTATAAAAAAAACTCTAATTCGTTATAACAACAAATATTGTCAATGTGTAAAGTTATTTAAATTAAAAACAGTTGGTATTGTTTAATTTGTGAAGCAATACTAAGTGTATTTAATTTAAATAACTTTACATATTCTAATATGTTTCACCAAGTGCCAGATGAGAAATTAATTCAAGAAAATATTGTCAATATTGTGTAGGAGCACAATATTGACAATATTTGACTCCTACTAAGAGGCATAGTTTGAAATTCGTACATACATTAAATTTTAAATATGGGCACCATAATATTAAATATAAATTAAACTGTGTGAAATATATAATATTTTAGTGTTTTATACGCGTGGCGCATGAAGTAAAATTTCGAGTTTAGAAAAGCCCCGTGAAAATTTGTCTCGGGTCGCTTCGCGACCCTCGACAAATTTTCTACGCGGGGCTTTTCTAAACTCGAAATTTTACTTCATGCTTAGTCTGGGAGTGGACAACACTCGTTCTTAGAAGTTTAAAATTGAAGGATCCCTCTAGATTATTAAGTTTATTACCATTTTGCAAAGGCTACAGCTCGAAGGACCAATTAAGGTCCTCGGAGACCGAAGGACTACAGGGAATTGAAGTTTTTTAATAAAAAAACAACGAATATCAGAAGGTTTACAGCATGGATAGGAAAGAAAACCTCCAATTTTGAAAAAATATCGAAGTTGGGTTGGTTTTCAGTGCATTTTTAATTTTACTTTAAATCAGTGTTTTATACGCGTGGCGCATGAAGTAAAATTTCGAGTTTAGAAAAGCCCCGTGAAAATTTGTCTCGGGTCGTTGCGCGACCCTCGACAAATTTTCTACGCGGGGCTTTTCTAAACTCGAAATTTTACTTCATGCTTAGTCTGGGAGTGGAAGACACTCGCTAGAAGTTCCAAATTGCTTTAAAAGAAAACGAACGCTTAAACCAGTGATGGGGAAACTACGGCCCGCGGGCCAAGTCCGGCCCGCGGAAAGGTTTAATCCGGCCCGTTTAAGAGTGCCGTCGTGAGAATGTTTGAACGCGTTCTTACTTCGTAATGTGACGACCCGCATAAAAACTACCTACCTACGATTAAGCATTATTCTTTGGCCCGCTACGATTGTCTGGTTATTACAAATGGCCCGTCTTAAAAAAAGTTTCCCCACCACTGGCCTAAACAATCACAGCGTATACATCCGCATATATATATATATATATATATATATTGACTTACAAAAAAAATGGGGCCTCGTGTTACACGGACCGAATAGGTTTACAAAGACCCAACGGGGTTACAAAGACCAAATGGGTTTATTCTTGTCCACAATTGTTAATATAGTTCAGTAACTTAAAATACTCTCGACAAATTTTCTACACGGGGCTTTTCTAAACTCTAAATATTACTTCATGCTTAGCCTTAGTCTCCCAGGGTAGGAAGGTACCTTGACGCGGTGTGGGAGCAAGGAAGCCTCACCCAATGAACGGAGAGCGGAGACGCGGCTCTCCTTCTCGTAGACCCGGATATCTGTGATGCTGTGAGGCGTTACCCTAACGCTAAACGTTCCGAGGCTTAAACAAACTCCTTGCTGTTACGGCCTCCTTCGTAGAATCACTTCCTCTATACTGCCACCCTTGGCAAACTCTAGCTTTTCAAAGTCCCCTACAGTTCTTCGAACTTATCGGAACTCAAGTGGGATTCAAACCATCTTTCTATCTTTCTATCCCTCTTCAAACCAAACCAAAAACAATGGACAATAAAAAGGAGGAAACTGGTCTCCAGGTGGGTACGCAAAAATCTCACCTCGCGCGAGCGGGCTGCCCCATCGGATCTGGAGGGGGCAACTGTCCATCTGTGTCCGGCCTCAAGGGCAAACACGGTCAGGAAAGGAATCCAAAAGGTCTGGCACGAACCGACCTATCTATAGCGAAAACCTAAAGCCCTCTAAAAGGGCCTTCAGGGATAGAAGGGCGGCTCACAGAATTCGCCTAAAATTCGAGTCCGCTCCGGAAACAGAACTTTCCGACAAGGATAAGGTGGCTCTGAAATGGGCTCGGAAAGTAATTAGGGAACACAGGGAGAAGTCTGCTGCGACCGAGGCGCCCAAGAGGCAGCGATCGCAGGGAGATACTCCACTATGCCCTAAAAAGGCGAGGACTGGGCCGTCTCCAAAAACCACGCCCGGCCGCACGTACAGTGACATCCTCAAAAAGCACACTGTGTGGGCTGTAATAGATAGGAGCCACAGGGAGGGCTCAATCTCACCAGCGAACTGGCAGCTGGTAGAGGTGGCCTTCCTCAAGGTCTATATGGAGGTCCTATCTAAAAATCCAGGTACAGCTCCTAAGTGCCAAGACGCAGGTTGGCACCAGGGCCACGTCAAACTGGTGGCCTGTGCAGATCAGAGAACCGCTGATTTGTTCAGGTTTTCCATAGAAAAGGTGGGTGAAGTCTGGCCAGGTGCTAGGATCGAGACTGCCACCAGGGACAAGTTCCCAAACAGACCTCGGTGTAGGGCTTGGATCCCGATCGAGCCCGCGGACCCGCCGACGATAGAGCAATTCATCCGCATGAGCAACCCAGAGTTGCCGACGGATGACTGGATCGTGGTCAGCGTAGGAAAGGCGAAGGGCAACACCAGACCGGTGATAATCACGGTCAATAAGGAGTCCGTCAACCTTCTAGAGACCTGTGCGGGGGTGATGAGCTACGGCTTTGGGTCGATCACCCTCAAAATTTACAAGAAAGACCGGGAGACCGTCAAAATCAATAAGGAGGCGGCCCCTGAAGAGCCGATGGAATCCCATTCCGACATGGAAAGCGAACCGGTTCGCTGCGCACGCACTCTGAAAAGACGGGAGAGAGTGAGAGAGACGAAGATCTTACTCTCTCACCCTGCTCCGAAGACAACGACCTGAACACCCCGGTCGTTAACCCCTAAGCAGCAGAAATAGCGAAGGTGATCCAGGTCAATCTGCATCTCTGCAAGGCAGCCTCGGCTGCGCTAATCCTCGCCCTAACAAGGGAGAGGTATAATGTCGCTCTGGTCCAGGAACCTTTGGAAATCGGGTTTGCGGACTAGGCTCAATTGACTTCAATGTCTATTACAAACAAGGAGGAGGTAAACCAAGATCATGTATCTTAATTAACAAAAAGCACCCTGCTTTCCTGCTTCCCTGTTTTAGCAAAAATAACACAACTGCCGTCTCCATGGAGAGTGGCTTCCACCAACTTTGAGTGGCCTCTTCCTACATGGCCCATGACAGGAAAATACCCCCAGAAGACCTGGTAAATGCGGCGGTGGGAGAGGCACACTAGAAGGGGGTTAACATCGTCATCGGCGCTGATGCAAATGCCCACGACACCAGATCGGAGAGCTCCGACACGAACAACAGAGCACAACGGCTTTTGCAGAGAATGCCTGGATGTGGAGGAAGAAGAGACGGTACTCCACTATCTGAGACAATGCCCTGCTCTCGAAGGAAAAGGATCAAGTACCTTGGTATGCACTACGCGAATGGACTAACGGACCTCACATCTCTAGATGTGAGAAATCTGGTCGGGTTCATTAGGTGCTCGGATTGGTTTGTATACGTGGGGAGGGAGTGAAGATCTGACTCTTTTTCACCCATATAGTATCACAAGTGAGCGGTCTAACTGCTGCCATTGGAACCTAACCTAACCTAATATTAAATATAACTTTACAATATTTGAGTGTTTTATACGCGCGGCGCATGAAGTAAAATTTGGAGTTTAGAAAAGCCCCGTGAAAATCTGTCTCGGGTCGCTCCGCGACCATCGACAAATTTTGTACGCGGGGCTTTTCTAAACTCGAAATTTCACTGCATGCTTAGCCTGAGAGTGCAAACACTCGTTAGAAATTTCAAATTAACCTTATGCAAAAACAACCGATTCCTGAAAACTTATAGAGAACACATAGGGATATGTAAACTTAAAAGAAAAAATCCTTCTTTCAAAAAAAAAAAATTACACACATACAATATTTCCCAAATGAATGTATAAAATGCCAGAGTGAAAAAATAAATATTATACGAATTCGTGATGAAAGAATGCACGGGGGAAATTGGTTTGATAACAAGCAGATGAAAAGAGGGAGTAGGAAATGGAGAAAAAAAAATGATAGACATAATCTTTAATGAGTGTGAAGAGGAAGGTAGCGTGTAATAATTTAATTTAATCCGGAACGATTACCTGCGTAAATATTTTATGTAGATAGATATCATTAATTTCAGTCGCTTTTTTTCTTTTCCTTCTCAATAAAATATTACACAATTTTCCTTCTGGGTGAAATATCGTATGTTCAATCAAAAAAAAAACCTCTAGAGTGCCATGGAAAATATTGTAGGTTGGCAACTCTAAAACTATATATTATAATTATTATGTCTGACGTTTTATATGTCAATTCCTAAAGTGTATAGCCAAATTAAATTAAAAAGAAGATAAAATCATGGCACTCTAGAGGTTTTTTTTTATTGAACATTGTGACGTCTTGGACGAAGAGAAAGAGTAATTTTGTATAATTTGATTTATTTACAAAATATATACATTGATATTTGGTTTGCTCGGCTTTTGGGTCGTGGAAAAATCTCTTCTCTCTCCTCGCTGAAGGGGTGTGGCTTGACTGGAGTGCTACTGATGGCGGAGGCGTCGGGTCGCGTCCTGGTGGCGGAGCCGATGTGTCCTGGTGGAGGCGCCGATGTCTTGGGCGTCGAGATCTGGTGCAGCAGTCCGCAAGGGAGGTAGAGGGTCTGGTTCGGTTGGAACGTCTTCGTTGGGGGGGGCAGGAGTCTTCTGGGATCACTCGGTGTCGATGGCGTAGTTCGTATCCGTGTGAATTAGGTTCACTTCGGGTTTACGTTGTGGTTGTATCCGTATGAATTAGTTTCACTTCGGATTGACGTTATGGTTGTATCCGTGGGAATCACTTTTCCTCTTCGGATGGATATTGCTAGATTGACTAGTGAGAGGGCATGTAAATTAATTTCAGCTGTGCACTTCTCAGAGTCTCAAGAGCAACTGCCTTTTACTTGTTGAGGGGTGCGCTTTTATGTTATTCCAAATATTGGTATCCTTTTCCAAACTCCTATTGCTTTCTCTCTTAGTAGGGCGAAGTTTTGAAAAAGATGTACGTATTGGAATATTCTAGAATCTCGGTCCTATTGTTATCGAGCAACGACGAGTTTTATGGCGGCTTAGTGCGCGGGTTATCGGTACCGAGCGTGGTAATGAGGGTCCGTTCGCTGGCGGAAGGCTACCTGCATGGGTGGTTGAAGGCGATTTCGTACAGCTTTTACAAGAAAAACGCTGTACGGTGTTTGGGATGTTACAACATACAATACTTTATGTAGCTACCGCGTTTCAGTATTTTGCAAGAATAGTCCAGAATATTATTCAAATTTGTCATAACTATAAAAATTAAACATTTCTTAAATATAAAAGCAATCAAGTATACAGGGTGCCAGTATTTCGACAGAATGTATAAGGATCTTAGTTATTTGAAGAGATAGAGAGTCGGTTGAATTGGGGCAAAGTTGCGTATTTTAGGGCCTAACAATAATCTGAAAACAGTTTTGAAATACCTTTTATTGTTTTCGAGATATCAACAAAAAACTGATTTTTAAAAAATCGTTATTATTTTTTTATTCAAAAACTACTGAATCTGGACATTTAGAACTTTGCCAGGCACTTTTTAATGCGGAATCTAGTAGAATATTTTTTTTAAGATAACTATAACAATTACCCAGGGAATATAGCCAACTTTTGTTTTTGTTGTTGTTGTTATGAGCGCCATTTTGGATTTTCATATTTTTTGAAAGAATATTTTTTTCTGAACTCAGTGATGTACAGCACTCATAATTTGTTTTAGATTTGATATTTAAAATGATGATATTTTCTTTTTTGCAAAGAGTGCTTTGGAAACAATGACGTCCTATTTGATAATCAATAAAATCTTGACAGCAGTCAATCATTGTTAGCACTCAAAATTAATTAATAACTGTCAATCTTTTGTAATAATAATAATAAGTATCGATTATCACGCAAAAGTTGCACAAACTAAATTTATTCTACTTTTATTATTATTATTCCAAAACTATTCACAAAAAAAGTAATTCTTGCATATTTTCGCTACATCTCGGTAAATATTGTTCACCAACACATCTAAGCGTTATACATTTTTAACTTTACTGTAAATCAGTGGTTTATACGCGTGGCGCATAAAGTAAAATTTCGAGTTTAGAAAAGTCCCGTGAAAATTTGTCTCGGGTCGCTGCGCGACCCTCGACAAATTTTCTACGCGGGGCTTTTCTAAACTCGAAATTTTACTTCATGCTTAGTCTGGGAGTGGACAACACTCGTCCTTAGGAGTTTCAAATTGAAGGATCCCTCTAGATTACTAAGTTTATTACCATTTTATAAAGGCTACAGCTCGAAGGACCAATCATGGTCTTCGGAGACCGAAGGACTACAGGGAATCGAAGTTTTTCTACAAGAAAAAAACAAATATCTGAAGGTTTACAGCATGGATAAGAAAGAAAATATCCAATTTAAAAAAAATATCGAATTTGGGTTGGTTTTCAGTGCACTTTTAACTTCACTTTAAATCAGTGTTTTATACGCGTGGCGCATGAAGTAAAATTTCGAGTTTAGAAAAGCCCCGTGAAAATTTGTCTCGGGTCGCTGCGCGACCCTCGACAAATTTTCTACGCGGGGCTTTTCTAAACTCGAAATTTTACTTCATGCTTAGTCTGGGAGTGGAAGACACTCGTTACTTTAAAATACATCACAATTGTTAAATATGTATCGCCGGATGCCCGTCTTCAAGGGTGATATGGAAGCAAATTATGGGTCCTAGGAGTTGTCAAATAAGTGAGTTACTCAACTGTTTCCAAGGCAATCTTTACAAAAAAAACGAAAGATTAAATTTTTCCATATAAAATATACAATAAACTATATTGAATTCAGAAAAAAATATTCTTCCAAAAAATATGAAAATCCAAAATGGCGCCCATAAGAAAAACAAAAGTTGGCTATGGTCCCTAGGTAAATGTTATAGTTATCTTGAAATAAAATATGTTACTAGATTTATCGTTAAAAAGTGCCTCTATAATGTCAAAGTTGTAAATGTCTGGATTCAATAGTTTTTGTTAAAAAAAAATAAAAACGAAATTAAAAAAAATCTGTTTTTTGACAATATCTGAAAAACGAAACACGATATTTTAAATTTGTTCTTAGTTTATTACTAGGCCCTAAATTACGCAACTTTGCCCCAATTTAAGCGAATCTCTATCTCTTCAAATAACCGAGATCCCCATACATTCTGTTGAAATACGAACACCCTGTATAAATATAAATTGATTAATACGAAAGTATATTCGAAAGAAAACACGATTGTGCTTACTGTTTATTGTAAAAATTATCCATTTTTCTAGTAAATAGCCATGTATACTTAAAATTAAAGTTAAATGGAACGAGCTCTATTAACGATTTTAAATTTCAATAATAAATAACTAGGTACACGTTATACACTTGTTTCTTACAAAAACTATGATTATAAGGTATACATCTAAATATTGATTGAAAATACAAAATTATAATCAATGATCTAATTTTATTTGTGGTAATTTTCGTAGAGTAGCAAACAGATTCATAAATAACCGAAAGGTTCTGTTCGGTTTGTTTTCCACGAGTATGTGCCATGCGAAGGAAAGGAGAGGATAATAATGGACAGATGATGGAAAATCCATTCATTGAAATCTACCGCACGTATTTCCACACATATTTTTGCCAAGAACATATTGTTTAAATTGTTTCTATCTTAACGATTTTGGCAACTGCTGTTTCTACTGATGGATTTATTTATTTGCAGTACGTGAATTTAAAACATTTACTTAAAGTTCTAACCACTTCGTTATACATTATTATTTACACAAATAAGACACTTAAACATTGTTTCTATAACTGCCCATTGAGCAAGCACATTTATGTAATGATTTATCAACATTAAGACAACGTTTAATGTTTCTACAATGCTAATAAAACGTTATTTGTTTGTTTTTTGCTCAGTGGGTGAGGTTTTTATTGTGACTATAGTTGCAACCTATACTTCTAGTTCAATAATAACAAGTTAAAGTTGTCAAGTCTATAGTCACAATAAAAACCTTAGTTATACAAACAAAGTTTAAGTGTCTTATTTGTGTATTTATTTAAAGCTCTTTTTCTCAGGGCTTGAGTTTGCCTACTGAGCGCGTCGGCAGGTGGTGGATAGCCGAACGTCCTGAGTCGCCCTCTGGCCTCTAACCGGAGGACGATGCAGGACATAATAGGAATAAATCGAATAGGAGACCGCGAACCAACTCCCCCAGCTCAAGGTATTATGCGACCCGTGCCGAGGAGCTAATGGCACTCGGGGTATAAGGGTGTCTCGCACGGAGCCTCCAAGGTACAAGGCGCCCCCTTGGAGTAAGTAGCCTTACCTCGTTAGACGGGTCACTGACGAGATGGAACTTTTAGATACCCGGTACTCGTCTGAACAACAAACAAAAACAAAAAACAAAAACAGGAAGGGGAACTTTGTAAAGAAGAAGACCCTACCGTTAGGCACAACCCCGAAACCAGCGCCGTGGCAGGGACAGTGGTGGTGGATGAGCATCGAACCCTATCTCCCCAACCCAGTGCATCGAAAGCCCAGGGCTGTAATTCAAACCCGAGAATCACTGAGGCAACAGCAGGAGTATCCAACCTCCGGCTGGAACCGAGGCTCTCCGGCTCCCAAAAGAGGAAAGCCGCGATCAGTTTAGCCAAATCTCGTGGGGAGGCTATAAAACCCAGGAGGCAAAAGTCAAACAGACAAGGGGTTTGCGAAGAAGGGCGCCAGGGATCCCATCAAACCCGGCCACAACCCCCGTCAAGAACCCCCTTGCAAAACAAGAGACTTCGCTCGGAAACGAGCACGCCCTCTACTGGAGGCCACTCTAAACCTCCAGCCAAAAGAACGCGCCCAACCACAGTCACGACCGAGGTGAGACCCAGCACTACAGCTGGGGAGACTGTTGTACTTGAGGAGCACCCAGAATAATACCTCACGGAGGACCAGGGTAAATTCGTTCAGCGGGATATACTAACTGAAGTATAGAAGTGCAAACCTTCCAAGGGTCCTCAATTCACCAACAGCTACTTCGAGAATGGGGTTGTGTACATCACATGTGCCAACGAAACTTCCAAGGAGTGGCTACTAGAAAAGATCCCGACAATCAAGCCATGAGAGGGCGCTGCTCTACACAGCGGAAATTCCAGAGAAATTGTCAGGATGACCAAGGTTGGAGTCTGGATGCAGAAGATGGACCTAATCGAGGCTAAAGATACGGCTGACTTTATCAGCTTGCTGAAAACCCAGAACTCTGGGCTAGACACAGCAATATGGAAGGTAGTCAGTCGACAGGAGGAGGATAAAGGGACAACTCTTATCTTCTACATCGACGAGGGTTCATTAAAGGCTCTGGAGAAGGCAGGGTTTAAAGCCTGCCTGGGTTTCTCCCAACTAACCTTCAAAATCTTCGGAAGGAAGCCGGACACCTTGGACAGCTGTGGAGGTAATTCAAATTAACCTCCAACAGTCTAAGACGGCCGCCTCTGCCCTGTGCCGCCAACTCCAAACATTGACATACGGCCTGGCCCTCATACAAGAACCCTGGTAATACAAGGGAGTTGTAAAGGGTCTAGGTAACACCGGAGGTAAGTTAATACATGATACAAACTCTGAAAAGGTTAGGTCCTACATTTTTGTGCGGAACGACATAACCATCTTAAAACTGCACTTCTGCTTCCCTGATCTAGTAGCAGCGAAGGTGAAACTCTGGGGTGAGGGATCCACACTCGATGCCGTTATAGCCTCAGTATACCTTCCGTACGACTCCCCGCAGCTCCCGCCTTCCAAGGAACTTGAGGAGCTCGCGACCTACTGCAGGACGAGGAGACTGCAGCTGTTGGTAGTTGCGGACGCCAACACCCATCACCAACTCTGAGTCAGATCAGACACCAACAAAAGAGGTGAGTACCTATTAGATTTCTTAATGGCTTCGGACCTTGAAATTCTAAATCAGGGAAATGAACCCACGTTTGTAACAAAACAACGCCGCGAGGTAATCGATATAACGTTTGCGTCGCGAAGTGTAAGTACCCAACTAGTGAAGTGGTATGTCTCGGACGAACCATCCCTCTCCGACCACCGCTACATAGTCTTGGAGGTCGGCCAAACCTGTGAGATCGAAGTCGAGTTCTGAAACCCACGAAGAACATGTTGGAAAACATACCATGTAAACCTTGGTATTCACCTTAAAGATACCAAGGAAAACATCAAAACCAAACTGGATGTAGAGCTTGTTGCAGAACAAGTCAAAGAGGCCATTCTAACCTACTCCCAGGAAAACTTCCCTACAATGGAGAGATCCAGTGGCAAAGTAAAGAGCTTGAGTACAGCAGGGAGATTAGGAGGGCGCGCCGGGAGACTTGGAGGATATTCTGCTCGGAGATTGACCAAATCCCCGAGGGAGCAAAACTCCACAAAATCCTAGCGAAAACCTCTTGCGGAACTCTGAAAAACCAGATGAAAAATTCACAGAAGCGAAAACCTCTTGCGGAACTCTGAACAACCAGATGAAAAATTCACAGAAACTGGTGAGAAAACAGCGGAGATCCTTATGAGAACCCATGTTCTCAGATCTGAAATCCTGTAAAACAATGCAGACATCCACACAGCGCTTTTAACCCCTAGTAAGGCGGCAATGAAACAAGACTGGGTAATTTCAAAGAAAGTTATAACCTTTGAACGAATCAGGTGGGCGATTGGGACATTCCATCGATATAGATCACCAGGACAAGATGGGATTTACCTAGTCTTTTGCAGCAGGGGCTTGACCATCTTCTACCGGTGCTATGCAATCTTTTCAGGGGGAGCTTGACACTGAAACACGCGCCTACTACCTGGAAGAAAGTCAAAGTGGTTTTTATCCCTAAGTCTGGGAAGGACTTAACCCAGCCAATGGGATACAGACCAATTTGCCTCACATCGTTCCTCATCCCTTCCATCGTTCCTTCATCCCTTCCAACACGCCTTTCAAGCTAGAAAATCATGTGAGTCTGCGTTACACCAACAAGTAGTGAAGATAGAGGACACGCTAAAAAACAATACAGTGACACTGGCCACATTTCTATATATTGAGGGAGATTTGACAACACCTCTATCAGAACGATGACAACATAGCAGGCTCTGGGAAAAACATGGGGCCTCAACCCAAAAATGACTGTGTGGATATACAGACATCGAATACAACTACCCATATCATAAGTTGATATTCTATGAAAAAAAATCCATTATACAATAGTATAAAAATATATAACAACCTCCCCAAACATGTACGGGGCTCTACAACGTTTTCGAAATGGAAACAATCACTAAAGGAATTCTTACTAGTTTTAGAACCTTATAACATGGATGAGTATTTTCAATAATGATTATTTCTTGTAATTGACCCTATTTCGTGCAACAAATGTATGTTACTGTATATTCTGTTTTCATTAGAATAAAGACATATTATTATTATTATTATTATTATTATTATATAATACAGTAGTGATCACCTACGGATGCACCATATGGTGGCCGAAAGTAGAACAAAGTACTGCGCAGACAGCTCTCTCTAGAGTACAGCGACTAGCCTGCTTATGTATAATTGGCGTTCTGCGTACAACACCAACTGCCTCAATGGAGACCCTACTAATCTGGAAACTGGTACCTCACAGGAAACCACTCCAGAATAAAACAGGTAGTTACCAAACCTCTACTGCAAATGGGAAGTGAATGCATAATACCACGCTACTCCCTTAATAGATCCTTCACAATACAGTGTGAAGGGACAAGGAGAAGCGCAACCCTCCACCTGGAACCTTGATCTGGTATACCGATGGATCAAACAAAGATGGTAGAGCTAGCGCTGGGATCCATGGCGTAACCCTAATATGTGACATCTTTGTGTCTCTGGGGAGGATGGCAACTGCACATCAAGCCGAAATCTTCGCGATTAACCAATGTATTATGGAAAACCTGCGACGGGGATATAGGAGGCAAAAGATCTTGATCTCACAGACAACCAAGCTACTCTAAGAGGACTTGATAGCTACAAGATCCAATGTAAGCTAAAATGGGAGTGCATTATAAACCTGACGAAACTGATGACCGTAAACACCGTAACTCTACGGTGGACGCCGGAACACACAGGGGAGGATGGCAACGAGAAAGCCGACGAATTGGCAAAGGTTGGATCACGTAGACCCTACATTGGACCAGAACCGATGCTACCGATCCACAAAAAGTCAATAAGACCAACTGTAAGAGAGTGGACTCTGGAAAAGACACACCGAGCGCTGGAAAAACCTGACAGGGCACAGATACAGTAAATTACTAATGGAAAAACCCTGCCAAGAACTAGCAACTTTGGCCCTCAGACTCAGTAGAAACAACCTTAGAATGGTCACAGCAATGATAACTGGACACTGCACCCTAAGGAAACATCTGCATAACATGAAACTGTTTACAGAAGATCCAATATGCAGACTATGCTATGAAGAGGATGAAGACGCCTAACATGTATTATTCGAGTGCGAGACACTTACTACATGGAGGGAAGCAAACCTTGTACAAGGGAATTCAACCCATTTCCCGAAGGGAAAGATGATCGAAAAGCTGCTGGAATTAGCTAATGAAACAGAGCTCTTTGATTAACTACGGAAACGGAAGAAGTACAATAAGCCACACGGCTGCGGTGCTAGGGCGGAAATATCCCTAACTTCCGTTTCTTGTCCCTAAAAAAGCTCTTTTCCACTCAGATTCATTATGATTAAACTCGACTTAATAGTTTATTTAACGTTACATTGAATTATCAAAACTAACGTTACAAACATGGGCGTAGCTAAGGAGGGCAGTTTAAGTATCCCTCACTTGACATTAAACATTTTACTTTTACTCTTTGTGGCTTGAAATATGTCATATAGTATATTGTTCTGTTTCTGTTTCTATTATTACTAATTTGTTTATTTTTTTAGATTCAATGCATACATTACAAAACAGTTCATCACAAGTTTGGTTCCGCTATTGCCGAGGAAAAAGTTTACCCGAAAAATAAACAGATCCCTAACGCCACTTTGTGAAGTTTGGAGTTGATAGATGCAGCGCCACGGATATTATCACAGCTGACCCCATTACAGAATGTCTTTTCCCCCCAAATACAATTTCCTTCCACCTAAATGA
This sequence comes from Philonthus cognatus, assembly GCA_932526585.2. Taxonomy (NCBI): domain Eukaryota; kingdom Metazoa; phylum Arthropoda; class Insecta; order Coleoptera; family Staphylinidae; genus Philonthus; species Philonthus cognatus. Next base: position 10,197,082 of record OW052252.1, on the reverse strand, counting down.
TAAATTTGTATACACACGGAGCGGAGGTCTTAGTAAAAATAACAAAATTACGTCGTCTACTAATATTTTCAAAACAAGTTTTCCTAGAATTAACTCGTCTGTGTTTATATTGAATCAAGGCCGTAACCAGAAAAAAATGTCAGTGGGGGTTATAAACATTCCGGGGGAAGGGGTGGAGTTTAATGGTAAAAATATGGCTTTTGCTCTTACAAGGCCGCCTTTACATATAAAAATTTAACTTTTTGGAAATTAGGGGAGGGGTTTACCCCCATACCCTCCTCTGGCTACGGAATAATATACAGTTTTTACAATTTACTAAGCGTATTTATTTTATGAAAACTTGTTTTGTAAATATTAGTAGACGACTTAATTTTGCTATTTTTATTAAGAGCTTCGGTCAGGTGGTGTGTTAAAACATTATTTTAGCGTCTATTAATAATGCAAATCTACCAGATTTATGGTTTTAAAATATTTTTATAGATTAATAGACATTGAATATATGCAACTTAATATACACATGTCGATTCAAATGTAAATATATTTCTTGTGAAATAAATAGTACTCCTAATTATTTAAAGTTGGGAATACATTGAATACGTAAAAGTACAGGCATACAGGGCCTTTCAGAGAAAATGTAAGGCCGGGGACACCTAATATTGTCGAGGCCCTTTAACATTTTATTCAACAACAAATATTGCTGCAAAATAACAAGTGTGTATTATTTCTCTAATTCTCTACTTTTGTTTCAGGTGGTGTGTTAAAACACTATTTTAGCGTCTATTAATAATGCAAATCTGGCAGATTTGTGGTTTTAAAATATTTTTATCGATTAATAGATATTGAATATATGCAACTTAATATACACATGTCGATTCAAATATAAATGTTTCTCGTGAAATAAATAGTGCTCCTAATTAATTAAAGTTAGGAATACATTGAATACGTAAAATTACAGGCATCCAGGGCTTTTTAGAAAAAATCTAAGGCCGGGGGCACCTAATATTGTTGAGGCCCTTTAACATTTTATTCAAGAACAAATATTGCTGCAAAATAACAAGTATGTATTCTTTTTCTAATTCTCTACTTCTGTTTCAGGTGATGTATTAAAACATTATTTTAGCGTCTATTAATAATGCAAACCTGCCAGATTTATGGTTTTAAAATATTGTTATCGATTAATAGACATTGAATATATGCAACTTAATATACACATGTCGATTCTAATATAAATATATTTCTCGTGAAATAAATAGTGCTCCTAATTAATTAAAGTTAGGAATACATTGAATGCGTAAAAGTACAGGCATCCAGGGCTTCTAATTCTCTACTTTTATTTCAGGTGGTGTGTTAAAACACTATTTTAGCGTCTATTAATAATTTTCAAACACGAATCCGGTATTCGTCGGGATATTAGCCGGGCAAGTAGTCACTTCAATTTGAATTATTAACTGTAAGACCAGTAATTTGTTTTACAGTAAATAATTCAAATTGAAGCGACTACTTCCCCGGCTAATGTTTTTTTTTTTTTAATTGAAGTTGTAAATGTATAGAATTACGTGAATATTAATGCAAATTCATATATAATTCATTAATAATAGCAATATTTAATTAAATTATAATTGAGGTGTAGAATATTACTTTGATCGATATTTATAAGCAGTGATCTTGTGCTTACTATTAAAATACAAGCTTTGAGAATTACGTGCCTGCATTTAAATATGTAAATAGTATTTCTTTTTTTCTTTTAAGTAAACATATGCACAAGCTGTAAATTTTCCGTCATCCGTTGTTTTTCAAAAAAGCTTAATTTGAAACTTTAAACGAGTGTTTTCCACTCCCAGACTAAGCATGAAGTAAAATTTCGAGTTTAGAAAAGCCTGAAAATTTGGTTTGGACGCGTAGCGCGAAGCGGCCAAACCAAATTAGGCTTTTCTAAACTCGAAATTTTACTTCATGCGCCACACGTACTAAACAAAAATATTGCGAATTTATGTATATTTCAACCTCACTTGAAATCAGTGTCTTATACGCGTGGCGCATGAAGTAAAATACTAAATATATTTACAAGCAGTGATCTTGTGCTTACTATTAAATTACAAGCTTTAAGGATTACGTGTCTGCGTTTAAATATGTAAATAGTAAATAGCACTTTCACATCATGGACCTTTTACAAAAGCGTATCTTGTTATAAATAACAAGCCCATGAGGTAAAGAGCCAGTGAGAAAATCACTAACCGGGTTCTCTACCGCCCAAAACCAATAATTATCTCTTACGTAAACGAATTAATCACTTTAAATGAAGAACTGTCTGAATATTTAAATATTATATAAAACATGTGTTTTCTATGAGGATTATCTTTAGAGCAAAGAGAGAAAATAAGTAGAGTTGCTTACATTTCTTACGGTTTAATTAATCCAAGGTTAACATATTTTGTTTGTAATATTATTTCAAGATAAAAACCTTATTGTAAATATAATATATAACATTACGAATATGTTATTTATGAAAATGCAAACAATGTCTTAGTTAATAAGACAACTTAAGACGATAAATATCCATTGAAACAATTACTTCCCGTGCAAATACACCTCCGGATATTTAATTATACAATGAAATATTTAAAATCTTATTTTATTTGATTTGGTACAACGCTCTATTAAAGTATATGTAAGTAGTTCGAAATTAAAACCATAATATTTTAATAATAATAATAATAATAATTATTACCCAACAGGACATCCCAATTACAGAGTAATATTACAAAAGTAAAAATTCCTAAAATAATATATATAAACAAAACAAAATAAAATTACAAAAATAAAGATCACGTGATATAAGATCATGTTCTATTTAAACAAAATAAATTGAATATTTAGAAATTATAATAATAAAATAATGACAAAATAACAAAGAAATAACAATGCAGCTATGCAGCCGTTTGTTGTTAGTAATATCAAGTAACAGAAATTATGTTCTTGAATTCACGTAAGTCCAAGTGAAAAATATTACAATGAGTGGCAAATGTGTTGTAATACAAATGCGACGCACCGGGGACAGTTCCAAGACATTAGTTCTTAAATGACACAAATCGAAAGAATTGGCAAAGTATTTCAATTCTTTTGCAACAACATCTCAAAAATCGTCAATTTGCGTTATTCTAATTACAACTATTTGCTTTGCGTAAGTATTTTGGTGGTATGGGTATACAAAATTGAAATTATCGAAAGTCGTTGGGCCAGGGTAATGGAGCCCTTTATTAATACAGTTGCATTAGGGGAAAATTTGAGAAAACGAACTTTTTGATTAAACTCTTCAGAATCAACTCTAAATTGAACTCTTATAAAATCAACGAATGTCCGCAAATGTACGGAGTATACGACATAAGGATATGATATGTAAAAATAGTGAATAATTATGTCATATATTAATAATTTTTGTAAATAAAACACTTTTTACTTCCCTTTTTGCACTCCCACCGCTTTTGTATTATAATCTGCCTGTCTATATATAGTTTAAAATTTCGGTTTTATATTTAATTTTAATTGTTTTGTATTGTAGCCATTTACTTTATGGTACATATTAAATACACTTGTAAATAAAACACTTTTTACTTTGTTTAACCACTTATGACTACTACTAGATAGTCGTAAGTATAGTCACAAATTAAGTGCAAAATACAGTGGTTAAACAAAGTAAAAAATTTGACGAATAAAGCACTAATAACCTTTCTTCACACTTTTATTTGAATTACCAAATGTACATTTCGGACAGAAAGTGACCATTATCAATGGATTAACACTAAATACAAAACAGAAATTTTAAACTATATATAGACAGGCAGATTATAATACAAAAGCGGTGGGAGTGCAAAAAGTGTTTTATTTACAAAAATTATTAATATATGACATAATTATTTACCATTTTTACATATCATATCCTTATGTCGTATACTCTGTACATTTGCGGACATTCGTTGATTTTTTAAGAGTTCAATTTAGAGTTCGAACGAGTGTCTTCCACTCCCAGACTAAGCATGAAGTAAAATTTCGAGTTTAGAAAAGCCCGGCGTAGAAAATTTGTCGAGGGTCGCGCCAGCGACCCTCGACAAATTTTCACGGGGCTTTTCTAAACTCGAAATTTTACTTCATGCGCCAAGCGTATAAGACACTGATTTAAAATGAAGTTAAAGACGCACTAAAAACCAACCCAACTTCGATATTTTTTTAAAATTTCATGTTTTCTTTCCTATCCATGCTGTAAACCTTCAGATATTCGTTGTTTTCTTGTAAAATAACCCCGATTCCTTGTATTCCTTCGGTCTCCAACGACCATGATTGGTCCTTCGAGCTGTAGCCTTTGTAAAATGGTAATAAACTTAGTAATTCTTCAATTTGAAACTTAAACTTCTAAGAACGAGTGTTTTCCACTCCCAGACTAAGCATGAAGTAAAATTTCGAGTTTAGAAAAGCCCCGCGTAGAAAATTTGTCGAGGGTCGCGCCAGCGACCCGAGACAAATTTTCGCGGGGCTTTTCTAAACTCGAAATTTTACTTCATGCGCCACGCGTATAAACCACTGATTTATAGTAAAAATAAAAATGTATAACGCTCAATATCAATATTTACCGAGATGTAGCGAAAAAATACAAGAATTACTTTTTTGGAATAATAATTATGAAAGTAAAAGAAATTTGGTTTGAGCAAGTTTTTCATAGTGTTGATATTTAAATCATTATATCTTCAACGGGGAAAGTGCAATGACGGATGCTTTTGTTATACTACATTGTTCGATAAGTAAAAGTATTAACACATCACTGAGCAAAGCATGATTAATGCCCGTGTGCACCAACATGTCCTAGGTTCTGTTTTAAGTAGGTTCGACCCACATCAGGTTCGACCTAGGATCTCAATTGTGGTGCACCAAACTTTTCGAACTGCATCCTCACTAAATTTCCGTTAAGGTCCGGCAACGTTGTAAAATTAAAATAAAATAGCACTAAGCTAACGTCAAAAACATTGTCAAAAGCGCTCAAAAAGTGTGAAACGGTGTTTACGGTTTATTTTGCTGAAATTTTTACTGTTTCTTTTTCTTATTGGTAAGTAAAATATCATTTATGTTTTAAATACTTTACCTTACAAGTGCGGTGGAATTGTATTCATTTACATGATTTTTATTTAACCTGAAAAGATAGTTAAAGAAAAAAATACCTTAAAGTAGTTCATATGACTGAAAACAGTTTTTACATATTTTTCCCTGATTTAGTCATTCCTACGTACTAGTAAAAAGCAGTATATCTGCATAATTAATTGTAATGAGATTTTTCTCAGCCGTACTAAATACTAATTTATATATAAGAATATAAATTTCTAGAAAAAATGAGTGGATATTCAAAACGAATTAATTATACCCATGAAGAAAGGAAATTGTTAATTGAACTTGTGAATAAATACAAAGGAATACTTGAATCGAAAGAAACAAATGCCAACACTAACCAACAAAAAGAAAAAACATGGAAGATAGTTGAAAAAATGTTCAATTCGAAAAATGTAAATGTATATCGTGATGGAAATTCATTGCGTAAGCAATGGGCACACATAAAAATGGACACTAAGAAAAAGGCAGCCAAACAAAGACAGGAGCTGTATAAAACTGGTGGTGGCTCTTGTGAACAAATACTTGATAAAGTAGATGAATTTACTTTATCTATATTAAATACTAAAACAGTAGAAGGACTTGAAAACAATTATGATTGTGATGCAATTAATATTGGTAAGTCATCTTTAAAAAAACTATTTTATATTCTTATTAATCAATACAATTTAGAAGTTATTGAAGATATTCAAATAGAAAATGAGTCACAAGAAGAAATTGTTACAATAAACAATGAAAATATAGAGGATGTCACTATAGACCCTGCTTTAGATATTTTGCAAACTGCTCAAACGAAAAACACAAAGGAAGATTCTGTAAGAGCTTCATGGGCAACAAAACGTAGACCGGATGTGACAAAAGTTGGTAATTTAGAACAAGCAAAAATTGATGTTTTGTCAGCACAAAAAAAATATTATATAGACGAGAATGCAAGAAAAAAAGAAATGCACGACTTAGAATTTTCCCACAAAAAAGAACTATACAAATTGGAATTGGCGGCAATGAAATGCAATTGTAAAAAAAATTAAACCAAATTATTTTTTTTTGTGGTCAGTTTATAAAATATAAGCAAATATTATTCTTAGAATTTTTGTATGTTGTATTTTTTAATTACCATAATTTATTTTTGTTTTGTTTTATATCATAATTGTATTTTTGGTAAAATATTGCTAACAAGTAAAGGTAGGTACATATTGTTTATACGGAAATATTTATTACTAAGAAAACTGATTTATAAGTGCATAAAATAAGTATTGACAAGATGTCGTCTGTTATCATATTGATTATTATCATAAATAATTGGTTCATCAATATTTCCTTGTCTTAAAATATTTTGCATATTATGGTTCCATATTTCATTATCCACAGGGGGTTCAGGTTCGTTGTGTAGTTGGGCAATGTTATGTAATACCGCTGTTGCAACAATGGAAGGCAAAATATTTTTCAATTTCATACGGCATCCATAACCCATAATAGGGAACCTCCTTTTCCAAACACCAAATAAGTTTTCAACCTTTACCCTACTTCTCGTATGGCTAAAATTATATTTTCTTTCACCTTCATCTTGTGGATGTAGAAAAGGAGTTACTAAATATGCAGAATTTACATAAGCACTGTCACCTAAAAATGTTTTCATAATTTTAAATTAAGTATGGATAGCAAAAAAACTCACCAAGAAGTAATCCATTCCCAAAAACACCACTTTTAAAAGAGTTCTTTAACCTGCTGCTGTTAAAAATAAACGAGTCATGAGTGGATCCAGGCCACCTAGCTACTATGTCCTGAAAATGCAAGTCAGCACTCGCAACAGCTTGAACATTTACAGAGAAATATCCTTTTCTGTTACGGAATACTTCTGCATCAATTCCACCTGTAATATTAGATAGTGATTATCTTATTAAAAAAAATACAAATATACAAACCTTGCGACAATATACGGATGTGTGTACCATCAATGGCTCCGATGACTTTTGGAAAACCAGCAATTTCAAAAAATTTATTTTGTTAATTAGCTACTTCAGTTGCATTTCTGGGCATATAAATAAATTTAGGTGCCAAATTTGCGATAGCCCGGGACACTTTTGAAACAATTCTGGATACAGTGGATCGGTCACAATTCATAAAATCTCCTATTGCTATCTGGTGTCCGCCTGTAGCAAATGTACGCAGTGTTAGCAGCAATTGGTTTACAGGGCTTATTGAATTATTACTGAAATAAAAATGTAATTTAATTTTTATAATGAAAATATGTTCTTGCAAAACACCTTACCGATTGTGCCAAAACCCTAACTTGTTTTCAATATTTTCTAAAATATACATTACTGTCATTTTTCTTAATCGAAATCGTCGGAAAAACTCTTCTTCTGTTAATGATTCAAAGAAGTTCGTTGTTTGAAAATGTTGACGCGGAACTCGTACGTCCACAACGTTTATAATTTCAATATCGTCAACAATATCAACATTTTCTATGAAATCCATTTTTCGAGATTTTTCACTTGATTTCACTTTACACTCAAATCTAACGTCTGTTTGATTTAACGAGGTTATGAACACCGACCTAGGATCACTAAATCGGTGACCTGAAATGTGGGTCGCCGTTGTGTCTTAAAATGTCCATTTTACGTTGGTGCAGCACTTTAAAATAGATTGCAGACCTAGGTCTGACCTAGGTTCAGAACTTAGTTTGGTGCACACAGATGTTAATTTACGCATTTTTTCCGTTCCTGTTCAGATTGTCCTGAGAGTACAACTATGAATTAACACGTATCACACTTTCTCAGTTTAATTTGCCAATGGATTGTCCTGAATTTCCATAGCATAATTGCTATAACACAAAATTTTCCGCAAATAATCAGAAAAAAAATCTGCTGTGGTCAACGCAGGTACCGACCTCAAATTAAAATGTTATAGAATTAATATATTGATTACTCTTATTACTTATTACTATTGTTTACAGAGATAGAGTAATAAAATAATTTGAAACAATTCAAAAATGCACCCTTTTTCTATATGACTTTAATATCGTAGATAGTTAAGGTACTTACATTTTTTTTAAATCCATGATTACTTAAATACAACACTTAATGATCTATAACTTAATTATTATTATTATAATAATTAATGTCAATTAGTTGAAAATTATTAAGTATTTTATTTAAGTGATATGACTTTAAAATAGTTGAGGCACTTAATTTTTTTTAAATCCATGATTACTTAATGATCTTTAACTTAATAATTATTATTATAATAATTAATGTCAATTAGTTGAAAATCATTAAGTATTTTATTTAAGTGATATGACTTTAAAATTGAAAGGGCTACGACAAAAAGTATAAACACATTAAATGTTATAAACTTAATAAAACAGTAACACTTTCTTTACTTAAAAACAGTAACTGCTTTATTGAGTTTCTTTTATTAAACTCTTCACGTAACTCAAACCAAATACACATTAAATGTTAATTTCATGATTCTCTACAACTTTTTCTTAAAAAATGTGTCAATTATATTAATAATTTACAAGAAACAAACGCTAAGAGTTAGCATCCACTTTCGGTTTTCGCATTAAACCCAAACGTTTATTACTTCCACACATTATAAAATAAAACCTTTTTGAGTTTTACTCCATAATATCTGGGCCCTGTTTCTCAAAACACTATTAACTATTAATAATAGTAAATGTCATATTAATATGAGTGAAATGTATGAGTACTCGTTTCTCAAATATATTAGTCTATTTTAATAGTTAATAGTTTAATAGTGAAAATTAATGACATATTTTATTGACTAATATCTGTCAAATATTCAGTTCTGTTTCTTAAAATTGAAAACTATTATAATTGTTCTCATAATAATTGTTTATTTCCATAAGTAGTAATTGACTTGTAAGTTTTTAATTTGATAAAAATGTCTTCAAGTGAAAGTTCTGATGAAGAAGCTGTTATACATATACGAAATGCAAGAGTATATATAACAAGAATTAATTATGTATTTATGGAAAATTCATATCAATTTAACGAAATATTTAGAATGCAGGTAGATAAGTTTTATAGTTTGGTGGAGATATTACGTCCATATCTTATCAGAGTAACTGAAACCTAAAATTATTGTTGAGATAGGATTGCATTGGTTGGGTACAGGGGCACAATACCATGCAATTGCAGATATGCATGGCGTATCAAAGGCAAGTGTGTGTCGTACTGTACACAGTGTCGTTAATTCTGTTGTAGCGACGATCTTTCGACAATATGTTAAATGGCCAGAAAATGTACAAGAGATTGTTCAACGTTTCCATGCAATTGCTGGTATGCCTATGGTTTGCGGATGTGTTGATGGGACATTAATTAATATTGACGCTCCTTCAGATAATGAAGCTGCATATGTAGATCGACATGGTAAACATTCAATAAATACCATGGTAGTTTGTGGACCAAATTTTGAGTTTTTTTATTCATTTGCAAATTGGCCCGGTAGTGTGCATGATGCTCGTGTATTACGAACAAGTGGTTTATACGCTCGCATGGAAAATGGTTGGACACCAATCCCTAATGGGATTATACTTGGCGATAGTGCGTATCCCCTAAAACAATGGCTAATTCCACCAGTAATTAGGAATAACAATGAAGTAGAAGCTCGATTTTTAAGAAGCCACAAGAGTACACGAAGGATAATTGAAAACTCTATAGGTATTTTAAAAGAAAAGTTTCCATGCTTAAATCATTTAAGAGTGAATCCAAGCTTTGCTTGTAATGTCTTCAACTGTTGTGTAACATTACACAATTTTCTAAAGGATAATTTATTTAATGAAATAAATAATTTGCAAGAAAATAACCAGGACGAGGAGCATGGAGAAATAATTGATCCCGATCCCATCCAAATCCAAGCAGAAATTAGACTTCAAGATATTATTAGACACTTTAGAAGATAGTAAAATTGAGTTTTTATTTACTAATTATTCTTATATTTAACAAATAACATGAAAATAAAAAAAAATGGGTTCGAAGAATTTCATTAACAAATTTTGAAAATATAATTATTTTGGTAAAATTTCATTAACATATTTTGAATGACTTAGATCTAAATTTCTTTCTTTCTCGAAAATTTCTAATTTAAGTTTATAATTTTGTAATTCCAATTGTTCAATTTTAAGTTCTAATTTTCTTTTGTTTAAACATTTCTCTTCCTCAACATTTTTTCTTTTTGAATTTGTATGAAAAGATTGTCCTAAAACAGTAGTAGTTTAATAAAATTAGTATATGAACTGCATTTATTACAACCTTTGGATGTTCATGGCATTTCTAATGATTTAAACGTTTCTGCTTCATTAGCATTATTAATGCTTTGCACATCATCAACACTTGAGTTATATTCTAATATCAATAACGAGGGATTGTTTTCTTCCGTTAAGGAATCTTCCTTTCCCAATCCAACTACGCCCGGTGATTCTTTTCCTATAATATCCAAGACTAAGTTATCGATATCTGATAACTTAGCTTGGATTCCTCCTCCAGTGCCGGTATGTTTGGCGTTATCAATTTTTTTCTGAATAAAATAAATTGTAAATTGTTATTATTTGTAAAAATTAAGTGCTTACTACTCACCATAGTCGAATTTCTAATGTTTGGCCAAAAAGTGTCTCGAATGTACGTGTAAGGTTTATCACTTTCTATCATGTTTAAACTCTTCGCTATGTTGGCCACATTCTTCCATGTGGTTTGTTTTAATTCTTTTGTAACTTTATCAGAAAAGGCCGCAAACAGAATTGCCTTTTCTTTAAAAATTTCTCTTAAAATTGCAATTTTTGCGCCTTCGTTCTTTTTCATTATTATTTATAATGATTGACATATAAGTGACATCAGTAGACTATTAATAATAGTGGTCCATTTTAAGAGTATTACATTTTTTTTCGAGAAACATGTTTTATGAGTACTAATAGTTATTGAACTATTAACTATTAAACTATTAACTATTATTTTCGAGAAACAGGGCCCTGGAAATAAACAAACATTGATCAAAATTCTATGAGCCGTTTTTGCTAAAATGTCTCAACAAATAGAACGACCGGCAGTCGTCATTTAGATAACACTCCCTTGAGAATGACTTAAAGTCGAAACTAGTTGGAATAAAAAAACCAAAATATTAGTGAAATTTAACCAAGTGTTTTCCTTTTTAAATCATAGATAACACTTGATTCGAATTCCTGGGACCCTCTTACACATTAGTCGGTAAAAAGATTTTATTTTATTTTGTAAGTACCCCTGAGATTACCTTACCACTCTCAATTTTGAATTGTCAAACCACTTGGGATAAAGATGTTCAAAGTTTATGTGTTGAATAGTTGACTTATTTGTGCATTATATTGTTTATGATGATTTATGTAAATGCTTACAATTTTTGTAGAAAGGAGATTTCCGTAAATAAATGAAGAAAAAAAAAAGATACCCACATTATTTATTCCACTCAGGTCCATTTGCACCCCGACCGATTAGCTTTAATCATCAACTAATTATTGATTACGTCAAATTTCTGCAACATAAGAACGTTATAAATTTGTAAGATATTGAAAACATATCTCTTTCATCAATAACAGTGGTCTACCATAGAATATTACATCAATATTACTATAAATAATACATTAAACATTCGAGATAAAATATGAACAATAAAATATAAAAACACATACATTTAAAACAACAATATATATATATATATATATATATATATATATATATATATATATATATATATATATATATAATCAGTATTCCCTTTTACCATATGGTGTCGGGATATATATATATACTGCCTTTCAAAAAAATCAGAACACAAAGTATTTATTGGACGATTTTAATGAAATTTACAGAATTTGATCATGTAAATGAACTGCATCGATGATCAAAAAATCAATTGTTTTGGTTACTATTTAATGGTATTTTGCCTTGATTTCACCATTATGAAGAGCTGCTGATTTTTTAATGTAATTGCTTCTAATATCCAAGTAGCCTCTGAGTAGTTTGACGTTTCAGTTTGTAAAACATAAAAAGATGCCCCGTGTTCGTCGGCGTGCACAATATCATCATCTAAGTGAATTTGAAAGGGGTCGCATTATTGGAATGCGAGAAGCGGGTTTTTCGGTTCGTGCTATTGCTGAAAGGGTAGGCCGTAGTGTATCGGTGATCGTACGCTGCTGGTCTAGATGGTCCGAAGCTGGGAAGAATCGACGTAGACTTGGATCAGGACGTCCAAGAAGCACCACTGAGCGTGAAGATCGAGCTCTTCGTCTTACAACTTTAAGGGACAGATTTACAACGTCGCGAGCATTGGGAAATGACTGGTTGGCTCTAAATGGCCAAAGAGTATCCGTGGCTACTGTTTACAGAAGAATCCGCAGTTTTGGTATAAGATCCTACCGTCCACAATTGTGTCTACCTCTTACTCCGCAGCATCGCAGAGCAAGACAACATTGGACCCATGAATGGAATAACATTATCTTCAGCGATGAGTCTCGGTTCTGTTTATGGGCTCATAATGGTCGCAGAAGAGCGAGACGTCAACGCGGTGAACGCAGAATTTTATAATTTGCTGTTGAAAGACATACGGCTCTTACACAGGGAGTTATGGTTTGGGGGGCGATAGCATATGGTAGTCGGTCTCCTCTAGTTTTTTTAGAAGCAAGTCCTAACGCGATTCGGTATATTGACAACATTTTACGGCCAGTGTTAGTGCGCTATGTAAATGGCTTGCAGAACCCCATTTTTCTGCAAGGTAATGCTCGACCTCACACAGCGGCCATTACAAGACAGTTTTTTGATAGTGCCGAAATCAATTTGTTACCTTGGCCATCTCGTTCTCCAGATCTATCGCCAATAGAACATGTTTGGGATATGATAGGTGTTAGAATAAGTAACTTACAGCGCCCCGCTAACACTGTAATGGAACTTAGAGGTCAAATTATCGAAGTTTGGAATGAAATACCCCAAGTCGATATTGACAGCCTGATTTCTAGCATGCCTCGACGTGTTAATGAGTGTTTGGGAAATCGTGGAGGCCCAACACATTATTAATTTTTATTCATTTGTTTTTCAAGTTGATTTTTTGATCATCGATACAGTTCGTTTACATGATCAAATTGTGTAAATTTTATTAAAATCGTGCAATAAATACTTGGTGTTCTGATTTTTTTGAAAGGCAGTATATAAATACGTTTCTCGTGAAATAAACAGTACTTCTAACTAATTAAAGTTAGGAATACATTGAATACGTAAACGTACAGGCATACAGGGCCTTTCAGAGAAAATGTAAGGCCGGGGGCACCTAATATTGTCGAGGCCCTTTTATTCAAAAACAAATATTGCCGCAAAAAAACATGTAGGTATTCTTTCTTTAATTCTCTACTTTGGTTTCATATTGTAATGTATAAAAAAAAACATTATTCTATATAAACACAGATAAGTTAATTCTAGGAAAACTTGCTTTATTTTAAACATAAAATTTTATTAAATTCTTTTATTCAATTTTGTTAATTTAAATCGACATTATTAACTCCATAACAACCGTAATAAACAAGGTTTTATTCACTAGTGAACTAAATTTTTTTTAGGTCACTAGTGAGTTAAAAAATTTGTTATATAAACAATTACAACAACTAAACTTTACAACAATTAAAATATCAATAATACGTCGTCATGAAAATGGATTTCACAGTCTACATAGTTTTTCAACATTTATTTAAAAATAAATGTAAAGTACATTTTCTTTACAATTTCGTCAAAATTGAATAAAAACATATATACGCCACGTGAATTAAACACCTTTATTCACTCAAAGAAATGATTTCACTCGCGCCGAGGCGCTCGTGAAATCAAAAATCTTTTCGTGAATAAAATCGTGTTTAATTCACTTGATGTATAATATTTATGAATTTTATGATCTGTTGATCGTCCACTATTTAATCCTAATTATGAACTACAGTTATTTTTTTTTTTTTTAATATAAAAATCGTGTAGTTATATTTTAATTATCAGTAAAAAATATTCTACTCTTATTAATAGGCTTTATTAGAATTTTTATAATCAACTGATGTTCGGGGCCTCGGTGGCCGAGTGGGTAGAGACCCTGCCCACAGACCAAGAGGTCGCGGGTTCGAATCCCGTCCGGTGGAATAATTTATGAATAATATATTATTCCATCCGGGTCCATGGATGTAGTATGAATGAGTTTGTGTTGTTTCAGGAGTAAATGGTTATTTATCGAAATTAGAATTGGTTAAAATACATTAAAATGTTAAATATATAAATAGATTGATGGCTAATGGTCTAGATACCAAGGCCAAAACAAACAAACAAAAAAAAAAAAAAAAACTGATGTTAGGGGAAATTTAAACAAATACACTTATTTTGCTATAAACTTTATTCATTTAACAACTGCACAATGTTCCTAGCACGCGTATACTTAACCTTACTAAACAACTTCTCCTCCTCCTTAGTTTCTTTCACTTCAGTTCCCTCACCCCCAACGTCTTCATCATCATCGGATTCTTTATCCTTATCCTTCTCCGTTTCACCTTCTTCCTTCTCCAAAATCCCCAAGCTCTCTTTCAGAATCACATCCCTCACCTTCCCTCTAGCGCTGTTAAAATAATCCACGACCGTCTCGAAAAACTCATCCGGAATCTTCGAATCGTCGTAAAGATTGTTCTGCAGCCAGATTTGCTTGAGCTTCTCGAACTTCCACTGGCTCCGATCGTGCTTCCACAACGACAGGTAGCTCAAACATTTCTCCTGCATTTCGAGCTCGTGGGCGTCTTTTTTCTGTTTCACCAACTCGGCGAATTTACGCCGCTTTTTCGCACGTATCGATTCTTCTTTGTTGATCTTCGGTTTTTTAGGATCGAGTACTTCTTGTGTGTCAGTCGTCGAGGGTTGTTCGGCCTGTTCGGCTTTACGTTTACGCTTTTTAGATTTCTTCACGTTCGTGTCTGCATCTTCGGTTTCGTTTGTGTTAATTGTTTCGATTTTATTGGAATTTATTTCGTCCTGTTTTTGTTGTTTATTTTTACGTTTCTTTGATTTTTTCCCATTCATGTCATGTTGAATATCCGTATTATCTCCATTCTCTTTCAAACTGTTCTCACTATTATTAGTCTCTGCGTTCTTTACATTTTCTTCCTTACCTTTACGTTTGCTCTTTTTAGTTTTCTTGACATTCGTCTCTGCATCTTCGGTTTCATTTGTATTAATTGTTTCATTGTTTTTATCAGGGTTTATTTCATCCTGTCTTTGTTGTTTATGTTTACGTTTCTTCGATTTTTTTCCATTTATGTCCTGTTGATTATTCGTATTATTATCTCCATTCTCACTATTATTAGTTTCCGCGTTCTTTACATTTTCTCCCTTACCTTTCTTATTTCGCTTTTTTCGTTTCTTATTCTTATTATCCTCTGGAGTCTGTTGCGCTGTTTGAATTTGTTCTAGCTTTTGTGCTAACAGCATATTCTCGGCATCTGTTTTAGTGACAGTTTCTTGAGCGAAGCCGATCGTCTTCTTTCCCCTGCGCCTTCTAGACTTCTTCGGTACTTCAGCTTCAACCATTTCGGCCTGTAGTAAATTAATAATAATAATAAATGCATTTATTTACCACAGAGAAATAATAATAATTAATGTCTTTATTTTCGTTATATGTTCTTCTTCTTCTTTTGCGTATTTAATGTTTAATAAAAAACGGTTTAACTTTGTTTGTATACACAATTTATTTTTATGTGACTGCAGTTTCGGCAAATTTAGCTTGCCTTTATCAAACATGTTGCTAAATTTGCAGAAACTGCAGTCACATAAAAATAAATTATACAAAGAAAGTTAAACCGTTTTTTATTAATAAATCAACATGTATAACGAAGTAGAAGCCTCCACAATACAAAATTTATTTAATGTTTGTTTAACCATTTGAATAAATAAATATAGGGGTAGTTATTAAAGGAAAAGGTTATAGGAACGATTGTAGTTATTTTGATAATTAAATTATCGGAGTATCGACTGAATTTAAAATTTGGACTAACGCTCTTCCCGAGCGAATAGGAAAAGGAAAATACACGTGCGGTTGCAGGATGAGGTACACTAGAAGGGAATGCAAGGAATAGAATTATGAAAATGGATGTAAAAAGGATCGGAGCCTAACCACGTGCTGGCTTTGCATTTTAATTTTTGCGCAGCGCTCCGACTTGCTCAGGATCTAGACACGGACTCTCTTTATACAGAGAGTTTTATGTAACATCGAACATTTTCATAACGAGAATATTTCTTTTAAGTATACATATGCATACGTTGTACATTTTCCGACGCTCGGTTTATTAAGAGAATTCAATTTGAAGCTTTAAACAAGTGTTTTCCACTCCCAGGCTAAGCATGAAGTAAAATTTCGAGTTTAGAAAAGCCTGAAAATTTGGTTAGGTCGCGTAGCGCGAAGCGCGGAGCGGCCAAACCAAATTTTCAGGCTTTTCTAAACTCGAAATTTTACTTCATGCGCCACCGGTACAAAACACTGATTCAATGTAAAGTTCAGCGGTGTGTTTTAAGCTTCGTAATATGTCAGTGTTTAGTACCGGCGGCGCATGAAGTAAAATTTCGAGTTTAGAAAAGCCTGAAAATTTGGTTTGGCCGCTACGCGACCAAACCAAATTTTCAGGCTTTTCTAAACTCGAAATTTTATTTCATGCTTAGCCTGGGAGTGGAAAACATTCTTTGAAAGTTCTAATTGAATTCTCTTAATAAACCGAGCCTCGGAAAATGTACATCGAAATGCATATGTATACTTAAAAGAAATATTCTCAATATTAAAATGTTCGGTGTTACATAAAACTCTCTGTATGTTACAATACATGTTATATTGAAAATATGTAGGGATGTTCAGTCTTTAGTCTGGTTAACTATAGAACTGCTTTAAGCGTAAGAGCAGTTCTACATTCAACCAGACTAAAGACTGAACATCTACAAATAAACCAACTAAATTAACTTTTTACTTGTAAATATCTTGATTATCGTATCTTCTTAGTGGATTTTATTTAACTTCTGTTCCTTAGTGCAAGTTTTAATAAGCGTTCCTTCGAAAAATGATTAACCACACTTTTTTTTATTTAATTAAATTCTTGGGAACAGTAATTTATACTTAAAACACATTAAGTAAATTGTTTATTACCATTGGAATCAACACGTTTTAAAAAGTGAGGTTACGTTATCCAATAAATGCTGCCAACGGATTGGCATTCAAAAATAGTAATTTTCAGTGGCGTGCATCTTTTCATAGACTGTCAATGATTTCATATAATTATTTTATGTAAAAGATTATATTGACTATTTCCTTCAAAAAATGTCTACCAATCATATTACGAGAATTCATTTTCATTACCCAATCACAATTAAATTTCAGCGAAAATTGCATAGTAGGTGAAATTCTCCGAAAAATTACAGCGAAAATTGCACTGTTGTGACGTCACATGTCAGGTATCAATCAATTTCTCTCAATCTTTCAAAATTAAAGTTTTTTGATCTAACTCGTATTTTCTTTCATCACAGAATGTCATAAATTGTCTCCAAACGAACTCTTTACTCTTTCTTGTATTTTCGGATGAATTTTTCTCGATATTTTTCGATATATCTTTCGAAGAAAAACTACCGAAGCGATTCATGTTGACACATTAAGTGACACTGATTGATAATTAATATTTTAAATAATACGTCAACTTGATTAAAAATCGTATTTTTCAGAAAATAGTCTATTAAATACATTTCGTGCATTAAAAATGCTCTGAAAATTTAGTACTCAAAGCGCGTTGCCTTTAAGAAACTACATTCGTTCATTTTGATTGTGATTTGACTGAAAATGTGCCCTCGACGCTTCGCGTCTCGGGCACTTTTTATCAAATCACAATCAAAATGGACTCATGCAGTTTCTAGGCAACGGCTTTTCGTGCAAAATTTTTGATCATTTTTAATGCACTTAATATATTACTATTGATAATTTTCATTTAACAATCGCAGATGCATCTAATAAACAAATAATATAATAAACTATCAACTATTAAAGTTCAATGGGTTAATAATTTCCTTTTCGTTAACTAAATAGTTATTCATCTGCCTGATGAAGCCACTGTGTGGCGAAACAATTGTTGCAGTGTCAATCAATAAACAGTGAAATCTTAACCAAGTGTGTTATTTACTCAAAATGTTGATATGGAATTTTACCAAGTAACAGCCTCAACTATTAAATTAACTAAATAATTGATTAGAGCAGCGGCGGCTCGCAACCTAACTTCAGGGTAGGCCAGAGGCCTAAGGGAATATGTACGGGTTATTAAAAGGTGACTTTGTTGTGCAATTCCATGTATTTATAAAGCGCTATCCTAACCTCAATTTTTGTGTGCATTGGCGCTGTGGCCTACTCTTCTTGTCTAGGCCCTGAAGTTAGGCTGCAAGCCGTCGCTGGATTAGAGTGAGTGAAAACATATCAAAATTGACGTATACAACCGGGACAAACAATCTTAGCGACTGTTTTTAACTTTAACGAAAGGGAAATCATACGGCCCAATGTTTACACGTGTTTTGTTGGTCACTGTTGCCAACCCGTTATCAATCATAAATCATAGTTGGTAAAAGATCCGTGCGGGGGGAAGGAATCCAGTAGCCGCGTCCATCAATGCAGTAGTGACATTTTTGACTATGGCGCCTGTAATAGTGAAATTATTTACAATGGTGCCTGTAAAGAAAAAACACGAAATCCGTTATTTGAATCACTAACCTGAAACTAGCAACGCGATAATAGATTTAAAACATTTATTAGTCAATAATATGATAATTACATTTTTGTGGATAAGAGAATAGAAATTGGGGATGGCCTCTTCGTGGGGTTGGTAATTAGACGGACTGCATTTGTTTAAAACTTTATTAATCGCTAACAACAATTTCACATAACGTAACGTAACCATCTCGTCTTCTAATAATTTTCTATGATTCAACAACCTAAACATAGCTCTCCTAGAAGCTCATAAGTCTAGCCAACATGAAATACATTTCTTTCCGAGGCGTTAGATGGCGCGCGCAAGCGGGTAATTCAAAAATATCGCCTACACTGTCAACTATTTTAGTTCAATGGGCCAATGATTTCCTTTTCGTAAAGGCTTTCGTTAACTAAATAATTTATTAGAGTGAGTGAAAACATATCAAAATTGACATATACAACCGGGACAAACAATCTTAACGACTGTTTTTAACTTTAACGAAAGGGAAATCATACGGCCCAATGCTTACACGTATTTTGTTGGTCACTGTTGCAAACCCGTTATTAATCATAAATCATAGTTAGTAAAAGACCCGTGCGGGGGCAAGGAATCCAATGGCCGCGTTTATCAAGCAATAGTGAAATTATTTACTATGGTGCCAGTAAAGAAAAAACGCGGAAGCCGTTATTTAAATCACTAACCTGAAATTAGCAACGCGATAATAGATTTAAAACATTTATTAGTCAATAATATGGTTATTACATTTTTGTGGGTAAGAGAATAGAAATTGTTACACACATAATTAATTATAAGAATATACATAGTGTAGTCGAGGATGGCCTCTTCGTGGGGTTGGGAATTAGACGGACTGCATTTGTTTAAAACTTTAATAATCGCTAACAACAATTTCACATAACGTAACGTAACCTTCTCGTCTTCTAATAATTCTCTATGATTCAACAACCTGAACATAGCTCTCCTAAAAGCTCATAAGTCTAGCCAACATGAAATACATTTTCTTTCCGCGGCGTGAGATGGCGGGCGCAAGCGGGTAATTCAAAAATATCGCCTACACTGTCAACTATTTTAGTTCAATGGGCCAATGATTTCCTTTTTGTAAAGGCTTTCGTTAACTAAATATTTGATTAGAGTGAGTGAAAACATATCAAAATTGACATGTACAGCCGGGACAAACAATCTTCACGACTGTTTTTAACTTTAACGAAAGGGAAAGCATACGACCCAATCTTTACACGAATTTTGTTGGTCACTGTTGCCAACCCGTTATCAATCAATTATCATAGTTATTAAAAGATTCGTGCGGGGGAAGGAATCTACTAGCCGCGTTTATCAATGCAGTAGTGAAATTATTTACTATGGCGCCAGTAAAGAAAAAAACGCGGAATCCGTTATTTGAATAACTAACCTGAAGTTAGCAACGCGATAATAGATTTAAAACATTTATTAGTCAATAATATAGTAATTATATTTGTATGGGTAAGAGAATAGAAATTGTTACACACATAATTATAAAAATATACATAGTGTAGTCGGAGATGCCCTCTTCGTGTGGTTAAAAATTAGACGGACTGCATTTATTTAAAACTTTAATAATCACTAACAACAATTTCACATAACGTAACGTAACTTTCTCGTCTACTAATAATTCTTTATGATCCAACACCCTGAACATAGCTCTCCTAAAATCTCATAAGTTTAGCCAACATGAAATACATTTCCTTTCCGCGGCGTTAGATGGCGCGCGCAAGCGGGTAATTCAAAAATATCGCCTACAATAGTAAGAAAACAGGTGAAAAGTTTGTTGTCGTTTTAGTAAAATAGGTTTTTAAAAAGTAGAGTAAAAAAACACATAACATAAATATTATACAATACAAAATATTTTATCACTTTTATTCATACTGTCTCTGGCCCGTCAGGTGCTCCACGTATACAGAAAGTTTTGTGTAACACCGAACAACATTTTCATCCAATACATTTAGACATCTTTGATTTTTAAGTTATGTGTAAATTGGATTGCCTGTATGACCATTACAAATTGTAGCCAATCAATCGCAAGTAATGTCTCAACTTGTACATACAGGGAGTTTTTCTTTCAAGTATACATGTCCCAATTACAGCGTATATGCCGTAAATCTTTAGATAACCTTTGTTTGTTTTTTTTAAATGAGTATAATTTGAAACTTGGAATGAGTGTGTTCCACTCCCAGACTAAGACTAGAAAAGCCTGAAAAGGCTTTTCTAAACTCGAAATTTTCCTTCATGCGCCACCGGTACAAAACATTGACATATAACGAAGTTTAAAACACACCGCTAAACTTTACATTGCATCAGTGTTTTGTACCGGTGGCGCACGAAGTAAAATTTCGAGTTTAGAAAAGCCTGAAAATTTGGTTTGGCCGCTCCGCGCTTCGCGCTACGCGACCAAACCAAATTTTCAGGCTTCTCTAAACTCGAAATTTTACTTCATGCTTAGCCTGGGAGTGGAAAACACTCGTTTAAAGCTTCAAATTAATTTTTTTCAATAAACCGAGCAAATGTACAACGTATGCATATGGATACTTAAAAGAAAAATTCTCGTTATAAAAATGTTCGGTGTTATACAGGGCTTTCATTAATTCCCGAACCCCACGTGACTAAATTTAAAATTGCCGCGTAAATTATTGTATTTGTACGTTGGAGGCTTTGAAAAAAGTAACCAAACGTTACTAAAGTCAAATTTGACATAAACGTTTATGCGCGGTGCATCGTTAAACCAACCTTTGAGATCTTACAAGATTCGCCCGGAATTTTCAGGTAAGCAAAAATTGTTTAATTATTCTGAAACATTGAGTTTTATTTCTATTTATTTTGCAGAGTCAATTTGCTAGGATAAGCAAATACTGCGAAAATGGTATTTACAACGAAAAAATTAGTTACATTTTTGAAGATGAGCCTATTTTTTAATCGTTTTAAATATAATATTTTCAGTCGTCATAAAAATACGCCGGCGAATAAATATTTTTAAATCTAGGGAATTTTTGTGTGAGCCATACCACCTTGTACATTTGGTTGCCTATTGTTTTTGGTTACGTGGGGTTCGGGAATTAATGAAAGCCCGGTATAAAACTCTCTGTACATCATTTTTTCTGATTGATACAATAATGAGTAATATTTCCTTGGTTACGATGTGTCATTACTTACTCATAATTTCCAAGGGAAATATGACACGTTTTTATTCCCCGCGGGAAATATGGATTGTCAAAAATTGACAAGAAAATGTTTTTCTCGATACTGTTCACCAGATTTTTGCTCCACACATTCGCAGTCTTTATTTTAATTCTCAAACTTTCCACTAAATTGAATACAACCAGAAATAAACGATAAAGAGCTTTCTTCAAAATGTGTCGATGAGACTGCAGTTGTAACTGTTTCCGTACCAAGAGCAGTCTAATCAGATGCACATTTAAACGTCACTATAACATACCAAATCTTTCGAAAAATGCTCTTGCTAAAACCCCACACACATTGTCCAGTTCTTTGAGAGCAGGCAAAAAAAAACTCATACATTTTCCAACAAAATTCTGAATTCACGTTTACCGTGAAAAATAGGCATCTGCAGTAAAAGCGCACTGCTTCCAAAGCAATTTGCGACTAAAGTGATTAGAGACACAAATTTCCCATTAAAGCCCTTGCATTGAGCCCTTCTCCACCTTTCTATTACTCTCACTAACTTCACTGCGCTCTTTTCAAAAAAGAAGTTTTCACGCCCCACCATGTATAACAAATTCCTGGGTTAGTAAGAAAAAATGCTTTTCAAAATTGCAAACACTGTGACTGTCTAGATGTTGAAGCTAATTTAGAAGAAAACGGAATAATCTTAAAAATTGGTTCGTCGGATCATGTGTAATGAAGCCAGTAGAAAATACTAAGACAGTAAATGGCATTTATTAATAAAAATTTGGCCTGCTATATCGCTGAAGCACTTGTCCCGAACAAAACAATTACAATTTACCACTGCAATGTTTTCATTTAGCAATGTCACATTTATGCTGATGGCCCTATTCTAACGGATTGTCAAAAATGCTTTACAGATGATAAAAGCACGTAAATTAATCAATAACTATCTTGCACACCCATCAAATTATATAAAACGCTGCAGATTAGTGTTAAGTGTAATTAAAATAATAGTTTGTGTTACGTGTAAATTAATTAAAAAAATATGTGACAGGACGTTCCAACCAACGCACCCAGTTGCTGGGTCCAGTCGAACTAGCAGAAGTGTATGTAATACACAATGGCCAGATAATAAGAGAAAAGACTAATCAAACCACAATTAATCAAAATATTTAATTTTGTTTACCTGATTATGTTTTAATTCGACTAAATCGTCAAGCTAACCCACATGCCAAATTAATAATCCTGGAAAATCACCAGAAATGTTCGAGTTTCACTTTATAAATCTGATAATTGAAAGTTACGATAAAATACCATTTGTAGCGAGCACGCCGAGACGCGTGACCTTCGCAGGTAGCGTAAGCACCCGCACGTACCGCGTTCGCACCCACCACTTCCCTAGAACTGCCCCTTCCAACTCCCACTACCCTGACCACCCCGGACAAAGGGCCAACGCCCTATAAAACACTCTGCAGCCCCGGCAATCGTCAGATTTTTTGAGCACGTCTCGACGGCCTTAGAACTCAATCTCTACAAGCAACCGACCTGCCCTACACTAACGTACCTTTCGGGGACTTAGTGCTAGCCGCATCACAACACGTTATCGCGTTCGAGCCAGACTCCGCACCAGTACGAGCCACGCCGCTCCAAGCCACGCCGCTGTGCAAGCACCCAAGACCGCACCACAGCCTCACCACGCCGCACCAGGTGAACAATTCACGCCCAAGCTCCACCGCATCGCCGCCCAGAACCGAGCCAAGTCCCGCCGCCCGAAGCCGAGCCAAGCACTGCAGAACCGCCCTAAACTATTTGTACATAACCACTGTATATACTGTTCTCTCCTGAATAAACTTGTTAAACAGCCACGAGCATTATAAACTGGCGCCCAACGTGTGGCTAGACACGAACGGAGAGTAACAAGAAGTATGGCGAGCCCAATAGTAACGTTAACAGCGGACCAATTCCAAGAGATAATTTCGCGAATTATCGAGAACAGGCCAGCAACGACGACGGGAAAATTTACTCATTGCACCGCACGATTCGCAGCGAGGTGGTAGAGGGATTCCTAAACGAAATCACCGTCTATAAAAATGCGGAACACATCTCCGAAGAGGACGCCCTGATAGGATTTGAACTTCTGCTGCAAGGAACCGCCAAAGATTGGTGGCACGGCATTAAAAGTACGATAGGAACCTGGGAACAGCTGAAAACAGCGCTGCGAAACACGTTCGCACCGGCTGTTCCCAACTATAAAATTTTTTTGGATATTTTCGAAGAGAAACAGGACAGAAACGTCAGAACCGACCAGTTCGTGCTGAAGAAGAGGGTGCAGTTCAGCCGCCTAGAAGGACGTATCGACGATAGTTTACAACTAGATATGATCTATGGTATACTACACCTAGATATAAGACCAAGAGTCGCACGCACCTCATTCAGGACTTACGACGAACTGCTAAGAAACGCAAGAGAAGCAGAGGCCCTCCTGCAAGAAGAGGCGAGAGAAAGAAAACCGGAGAAACCGCGTTGCGGTTACTGCAAAATACAAGGACACCGAGCGGAGGAGTGCCGGAAAAAGATCCGGGACAACACCACCAACCCGACCCCATTCCAATGTTACGGATGCGGTAGGCCGAACACCATCCGCAGCAAGTGCCCCAACTGCCAACAGAAAAAGCCCACGGTAGCAGCAATCTCGCCTGATTACGACGAAAAGCGACCACACGCTTACATCATGGTGAATGGCAAACACGAATATTCGCTTATGGACTCCGGGTCACACATAAGTATAGCATCACTCCGCCTTTACGATGCGTTAAAAAGGAATGGGCACACATTCACCGCCGAGAGTGAGGGATTTTCGTTCGCCAACGGACACCACCGCCGAGAAACCATCCTAAAGGCGACGGTACCGGTAGCGATTAAGGATAAAATCGTGAACACCACGTTCTGCGTACTTCCAGACAGCCGCACCCGAGAAACGCTGCTGGGTACGGATTTCTTAGAGGCCGCCGGAGTCGTACTGGACATCGGACAGCGGACATGGACGTTCGCAGGAGGTAACCACCCTACGTACGACGCGGCCAGGCCGAAGAAAGAGAAACCGCCGACAACAAGGATGCAAACCGACGAGGAGGAGAGAGAAATCGAGTTATTCTCCGAGCCGCCGAGGAAAATACAGCCGATGGAATCCGCTTACTTCCTGCCGGAAACACTGATGGACATCGCCGCCATAGACATCCACCTCAGGGAGGACGAGGGGACCGCACTAACAGAGAGAGAACGCGCCGAGATCAACACGTTATTAAAAAATAACGAAGCCGCCTTCACGGACCCCAAGAAGCCCACATCACTAGGAGTACATCACATAAAATTAGAGAGTGAGGCCCCGGTAAACTCTAAACCGTACAGGCTGGCACCCCAAAAAAAAGAAGAATTACAGGAGCAAATACAACAGCTCCTAGAGGACGACATTATACAAACATCGTCATCCCCATGGTCGACACCGGTCGTGATGGTGCCCAAGAAAGACGGCACATCTCGATTATGTGTGGATTACAGGGCACTTAACGCTGTCACCGTGCCCGATCGCTACCCATTACCCCGTATCGACGACCTGCTGCACGCTGGAACCACGGGAAAGTTCCGGTCCACCATCGACCTGCGCTGCGGGTATTGGCAGATCCCGGTCGCCAAGGAGGATATACCTAAAACAGCCTTCACCTGTCCGTTTGGGCTATACGAATTTAATAGGATGCCATTCGGGTTACGGAACGCCCCCGCAACCTTTCAACGTGCTATGGACCTCCTACGCGCACGGCTACCCCACGTGAAACTAGTCGCCTACCTGGACGACATAATCATTTTATCAGACGACTTCGCCCGCCACAAACAAGACCTGGAGGACGTATTAAAAGCCCTGGAGGATACAGCGTTGATGGGAAACCGAGAGAAAAGTGTATTTTGTGCCAAAAAAATACCATTCTTGGGGCACGTCCTCAGCGACGACGGCATATCAATGAATCCGGATCGCATCAAGGCGATTCAGAAGTGGGAACCACCAGGAAACATGAAAGAGGCCATCTCCTTCATACAAACGTGCTCCTGGTACCGGCGATTCATACCAAACTTCGCGGAAGTCGCGCAACCGATTACAAAAATGTTTAAGAAAAACACTACGTGGAGGTGGGACCAGCCCCAGGTGGAAGCCGTGGAGAACTTAAAAACTCTACTCACTTCCGCCCCGATTCTCAAATCCGCCACCGACGACCAGCCGTTCACAGTCCGCACCGACGCAAGTGATTTCGCTTTGGGGGCTGTTTTGGTCCAGGGGGAGGGGCCGGAGGAACACCCGATTGAATATGCGAGCCGACTCTTGACACCGGCAGAAAGGAATTACACGACAACGGAACGTGAAGCCTTAGCCATCGTTTGGGCCCTCGAAAAATTCCGAGGATACGTGGAGGGTTCAGCCATCACCGTCGCAACGGACCACCAGGCGCTCCGCTGGCTGATGTCGCTAAAATCTCCCACGGGCCGCCTAGCTCGGTGGGCTCTCCAGCTTCAGCCGTATAACCTACGCATCAAATATATACCCGGTAGATCCAACTACGTGGCCGACGCCCTCTCCAGACTGCCCGGAAAACCCCACAACGAGGTAAACCTTGTCCAAGTCGATGTACCGCAGAGGGGAGCCGCAGATCTACGCCAAGGACAAATGCAAGATGAGAATTTAAAGAAAATAATCGACGCACTGGAAGCCGAACCTAGAACGGAAGACGCGGCGTATTGGTGTAAAAAAGGCTACTTACTCGACAGAGGAGTACTCTACCGATATAACCCCGACGTCGCCAGCGAGGACGCACAACAATGTATCCCCAGACAGGAAGTCCAGGCTCTACTACAGCAATTCCACGATAGCCCCACTGCAGGCCATTATGGATACCAAGGGACATTCAACCGACTCGCACACAAATATTTTTGGAAAAAGATGAGAGACGATATAGCAAAATACTTGAAAAACTGCAGCGACTGCCAAAGGTATAAACCAAGTAATTTAAAACCTGCAGGCCTATTACAGACAATCGCAACAAACCAGAGATTAGAGACAATCTCATTTGACCTGTTCGGGCCACTGCCAACGTCACCAGAGGGTTACACCACCATTCTAATCGTGGAGGACCTCGCCAGCAAATGGGTGGAAATCCTACCGCTCCGCAAAGCTACCGCTAGTGAATGCGCCACCGCCATGCTAAACGAAGTATTTTTGCGATATGGATTGCCCCGCCGCTGCATTTCCGACAACGGGACACAATTCGTAAGCGCAGTCATGCAACAAATGCTATTCAGTCTAGGAATACAACATCATCTCACTCCATCGTATCACCCGCAATCCAACCCAGTGGAGAGAAAAAACCGCGACATGAAAACCCAACTTGCCATCCTCGTAGGAAAGCACCACGACACTTGGCCTACGCATCTACCCGCTATACGGTTTGCAATGAACACGCACACTTGCAGCAGCACCGGATACAGCGCAGCGTACATCACATTCGGACGTGAGTTACGAGCCGTCGAAGATGTTAGCCGCGATCTACGTAGCATCCTGCAATCCGAAAACTTTGTGGCCGAAATAACGCCGCACTTATTACAACTAGCTGACACGCTAACAAAAACCCATGAAATAACCGATCGAAAACAAGACGAAAGAAAAGGGTACGCCGATGAAGCCAGAAGACCAACCCCATCGTACCTACCAGGAGATCACGTCTGGGTGGACACACACCTCCTAAGCCAGACAAAGAACCAGTTCACTTCGAAATTAGCACCGAGAAGAGACGGACCATATGTGATCCTGCAAGCAAAAGGCGCCACCACCTTCGAAGTCGCTTCCCTAAAGGACCCGAAGACGCCCATCGGAACATTCCATGCAGCCGCCCTCACACCGTTCACAGGAGACATCGAGGACATGCAGCCGATCCATCCTATCCGCAAGAGAGGACGTCCACGAAAGTACTAATTCTGGTTGCTTCCTCGGGGACGATGTCAGCACCAGAGGGGGAGGATGTAGCGAGCACGCCGAGACGCGTGACCTTCGCAGGTAGCGTAAGCACCCGCACGTACCGCGTTCGCACCCACCACTTCCCTAGAACTGCCCCTTCCAACTCCCACTACCCTGACCACCCCGAACAAAGGGCCAACGCCCTATAAAACACTCTGCAGCCCCGGCAATCGTCAGATTCTTTGAGCACGTCTCGACGGCCTTAGAACTCAATCTCTACAAGCAACCGACCTACCCTACACTAACGTACCTTTCGGGGACTTAGTGCTAGCCGCATCACAACACGTTATCGCGTTCGAGCCAGACTCCGCACCAGTACGAGCCACGCCGCTCCAAGCCACGCCGCTGTGCAAGCACCCAAGACCGCACCACAGCCTCACCACGCCGCACCAGGTGAACAATTCACGCCCAAGCTCCACCGCATCGCCGCCCAGAGCCGAGCCAAGTGCCGCCGAGCGAAGCCGAGCCAAGCACTGCAGAACCGCCCTAAACTATTTGTACATAACCACTGTATATACTGTTCTCTCCTGAATAAACTTGTTAAACAGCCATGAGCATTATACATTCTTTTTGATTGTATTATTATAAAATATGTTTTGGCAGATTATTATTGCATTATGAGTTCCGTTCTGGACCCCGAACAGAGCGGACGTCGATCGTGAGTTGTGCGTTCCATCCCTGCTCGCGTTTGACCCACACGTGGTTGTTGTACAAATCCTTTTTCATCCTCTCTATTTCATCCTTTACAATCACCTATATCCTGACAATCCTTTCATTTTAATCTATCCTTGCAACTACGTGTGTATTTCTCGTAAATCCCTTTCCTTTCCTCGGGGATAACGAAACTCTACTTATTTAACTATTTATTAAACTATATAAAATTACTGAGACTGGTCAACAGAGCCTAGTAGCCAAGGCCATAAATTACGCAGAAGAAGATTATTGCATTATACAACAAGTAGGTTATGTTATCAATTATCACAGAAGTTTTGTTTTATGTTGACTTAAAATCAAGTGTCGTTTCTATTAAAATAGCACTTTATACAAATTTATAATATCAAATATGATTTGTAAAGTGGTAAAACATTTAAAAATGGTTCAATTTATGCTTTTTATTCCATCATTTTTTCAGCGCAATCTACGCAAATAACTATTGTTAAATTGCCTTAAGTGCAGCCTCACACGCTAGATGGCGAAGGGGCATGCGGAAAATTGTAAATCGAGTGGACATTTTTATTTGAGCTTTCCCAGGTAATTTCGTGAAAATCTAACTTTATTGAAATGTTCAGGGGGCGAAAATAGGTTCGGTGTGCATCGGTTTTGCAAATCCGTGAGAATTTTTGAAGATCATTTCGTGATTGAAAATAATTTAAATTTTAATGATTTTTTTCGGAAAAATCATAATAGCTAGAATCACCAGCGATGCACACAGTTCCTAAAATGTGTGAATTTTTTCGTAAGTCTAGCTTCTCTGAGAAGGCTGGAATAAAAAAAAGACGATTTTCGTACATCAAAAATGACAGAACAAAATCTGCAAGCTATTAGTTGGTTTTGAATTATTGATAAAATTTACGTGGCAACATTGCACTTTCATATGTGGTAACTTCATTCTAATCAAGTAGTTTAGAGGTTGTGTTACACTGTATTTGTTTGTGTGTGAAAATGTGTTTTGTCTACTAGAGTGTTTGATTGAAATTTACTTCGAACGAGTGAGTCCACTCCCAGACTAAGCATGAAGTAAAATTTCGAGTTTAGAAAAGCCCCGTGAAAATTTGTCGAGGGTCGCGCAGCGACCCGAGACAAATTTTCTGGGCTTTTCTAGTGAGGTTGAATTCTCTTCGTGTACATGTTGTTATTCAACACTCGTTACGTCATATAACATGGCTTTTGCTAGATACGTCTTACGGGTAGATCATTCGACCTTTTAATAACGAGAAGATTGTTGCCTCGCCTAAAGAGAGGTCAAGAGCCGCGCCTGCAGTATATTAATAAGCTGTAAAATGTTTTATGTAACACCGAACATTTTTATAACGAGAATTTTTCTTGTAAGTATCCATATGCATACGTTGCACATTTTCCGATGCTCGGTTTATTAAAAGAATTCAATTCAAAGCTTAAAGCGAGTGTTTTCCACTCCCAGGCTAAGCATGAAGTAAAATTTAAGAGTTTAGAAAAGCCTGAAAATTTGGTTTGGTCGCGTAGCGCGAAGCGCGGAGCGGCCAAACCAAATTTTCAGGCTTTTCTAAACTCGAAATTTTACTTCATGCGCCACCGGTACAAAACACTGATTCAATGTAAAGTTTAGCGGTGCGTTTTAAACTTCGTAATATGTCAGTGTTTAGTACCGGTGGCGCATGAAGTAAAATTTCGAGTTTAGAAAAGCCTGAAAATTTGGTTTGGCCGCTCCGCGCTTCGCGACCAAACCAAATTTTCAGGCTTTTCTAAACTCGAAATTTTACTTCATGCTTAGTCTGTGAGTGGAACACACTCATTTTATCTTTTAAAATAAAACAACAACAAAATTGAGCCGATAAAGCTACAGGAGCTAAATGTTGGGATTAAATTATAAAAACTAATAGACTCCCGCTTTTTTCCGAAATTATAAAATAAATCGATCAAACAAAACAAAACAAAAAAAGTACTGGAAAACATCACTTTGTTTTAGAAACAAAGTGATAAATTATTTATGAGTATATTTTAAACTTCTCTTTAAATCAGTGTTTAAAAATACTTGTACCGCTTGGGCTTGAGGTTCTTCGGCTAACCCCTAGTTGGGCGCCATCACGAGCTTTCATATTTAAAACATTCCACCGAATCAGCGTTTCGTACGCGTGGCGCATGAAGTAAAATTTCGAGTTTAGAAAAGCCCCGTGAAAATTTGTCTCGGGTCGCTGCGCGACCCTCGACAAATTTTCTACGCGGGGCTTTTCTAAACTCGAAATTTTACTTCATGCTTAGTCTGTGAGTGGAACACACTCATTTTATCTTTCAAAATAAAACAACAACAAAATTGAGCCGATAAAGCTACAGGAGCTAAATGTTGGGATTAAATTATAAAAACTAATAGACTCCCGCTTTTTTCCGAAATTATAAAATAAATCGATCAAACAAAACAAAACAAAAAAAGTACTGGAAAACATCACTTTGTTTTAGAAACAAAGTGATAAATTATTTATGAGTATATTTTAAACTTCTCTTTAAATCAGTGTTTAAAAATACTTGTACCGCTTGGGCTTGAGGTTCTTCGGCTAACCCCTAGTTGGGCGCCATCACGAGCTTTCATATTTAAAACATCCCACCGAATCAGCGTTTCGTACGCGTGGCGCATGAAGTAAAATTTCGAGTTTAGAAAAGCCCCGTGAAAATTTGTCGAGGGTCGCTGCGCGACCCTCGACCAATTTTCTACGCGGGGCTTTTCTAAACTCGAAATTTTACTTCATGCTTAGTCTGGGAGTGGAAAACACTCGTTGAGTGTTTGAAACGCTTGGGTTTGAGGTTTTTCGGCGCCCAACGTGGGGCCATGCTAACGCTGTGGCCCCTAGTTGGGCGCCATAAACCACGAGCGTAGAGCGTGGGAGTGGAAGACACTCGTTACTTTCAAATATGTCACAACTATTAAAATGTGTGTCGCACGTGTCATAATAAAACAATAACATGACCAACGAATAATCTATTTCAGATAATAGTGTCTTAGAATGACAATAGTCGGCTGGTTTGTGTCAAGTTTGATACATTGGACTAAATGTAATTTCAAGTTGGTTTGATATTATTTAAAGTAAAACTTATAATTATATAATTATTAACTTTTTTAAATCTAGTAGTTTTATTTTAATTTAAAATTAAAAAAGTATCCAAATTCAAATACAATTAATTAAACAATTAATATATAATTTTGTAATATTTAAAAATTGTAATATTTTTCGACAGTCGTGAACATATTTTGTTTGTCACTCTATTACTTATGACATGACATAGTTTTTCACTAATTTGTATATTTGTTTACAATTTCTGGAAAATAAATGATTTATTATTATATGTCATAAAATAACATAACATTCGTTACTGAAAGTTGTATGAAACGGAGAATGTGTCAAAAGTTAGGACAGGTTAGGTGCCATATACATTTGGTAGACGATGTAACTACTAACCTAACCTAACTTTTAACACATTTGACGTGGTCACAGTGTCAAGCTTGGTTGTATCTCATATTGTCAAAGTTTTTGAGGTTAGGTGTCACTCTGATCAGTTAAGTTAGGTATAATATCACTCTGTTGAGGTTTTTTGGCGCGCAACGTGGGGCCATGCTAACCCCTAGTTGGGCGCCATAAATCACGAGCTGGAGCCGACTTACATTAACCGCAATTATAGTTTTAACGAGTGTTTCCACTCCCGGATTAAGAGTGAAGTAAATTTCGAGTTTAGAAAAGCCTGAAAACTTAGATTTGCCGGGGCGCGCGATCGTAGTGAGTCGATCGTAGTGAGTCGCTGAAAGTTGTATGAAACGGCGAATGTGTCAAAAGTTAGGACAGGTTAGGTGCCATATACATTTGGTAGACGATGTAACTACTAACCTAACCTAACCTAACTTTTAACACATTTGACGTGGTCACCGTGTCAAGCTTGGTTGTATCTCATATTGTCAAAGTTTTTGAGGTTAGGTGTTACTCTGATCAGTTAGGTTAGGTATAATATCATTCTGTTGAGGTTTTCTGGCACGCAACGTGGGGCCATGCTAACCCCTAGTTGGGCGCCATAAATCACGAGCTGGCGCCGACTTACATTAACCGCAATTATAGTTTTAACGAGTGTTTCCACTCCTGGATTAAGAGTGAAGTAAAATTTCGAGTTTAAAAAAGCCTAAAAACTTAGATTTGCCGGGGCGCGCGATCGTAGTGAGTCGCACCCCGGCAAATACGTATGTTCAAGCTTTTCCAAACTCAAGCCCGATTACATTTTTTTAATAATACGCATGTATTTTTTTCCGTAGAATCCGAATCTTTAATGAAAAAAATGTGGGTTTTTTTTTTCTCCTGTGGGGGCGGATCCGGATGCACTGCAGCCTAGGTGGCTTATTGTACTGCCCCACTCATTCGGACAATCACACACATTCATACCACACCCAGGGTCACGACGAGACATTATTTTTCAAATAAAGTCTCCCCGTGCACGGGAATCGAACCCGAACTTGTGGCTCGCCGAGCGATACAGCCCGGCGACGTTACCGCTCGGCCACCACCTGCCCTGAAAAAAAAAATGTGGGTTACTATTTGAAATTTCAAAGTTGGCGCCCGCCCTACTTACTGGGGGTGGAGACAGGGGGTTAAAATGTATTATACAAAATGCGCAATGTTTATTTCTGAGAAAATAAAAATTTATAATTTTTCTTCAATCAAATTTAACGGTACGGCTCGGCCGACCTTGCCGTACCTGACGAGCCGTCACTGCTGTGAGTTTTATAAGTATACAAAAGGTGTATATTTTAATATTGACACCAGCGACGGCTCGCAGCCTAACTTCAGGGTAGGCCACAGCTGAGCCAAGGCACACAAAATTTGAGGTTGGGATCGCGCTTTATAAATACGCGGAATTGCACAACAAAGTCACCTTTCAATAACGGATACATATTACCTTGGGTCTCTGGCCGACCCTGAAGTTAGGCTGCGAGTCGTCGCTGATTGACACATTTGCAAACATAAATTTAAAAAAAATATATTTGTAAACCAACAGACTTTGTTAAAGTGGCTGAAGTTGTTGAACTACCGATACCTTAAACGGGTGCAAATTCAGAATTTTTTTGCGGCTTTTATACAACTCCCATTCGATACTCCTGTAAAAGGATTAAACATTAAAATTTGTAAGCACCTTAAAATTAAGAACATACCCGTTTGAGCTGAAAGTTTTCTTAAAGATTTTGTTGGACTTTGTTCAAGTCGTTGTTGAATGTCGCCAACAACCTCTTCTGTTGAAATAGGCAGTCTTCCAGCTGACTTGCCATTACAGATACAATTCTTTCCCTCAAAACGGTCAACAATGCGGGTTTTATGCGAGGAAAATGTTTTGTAAGGAATGTGGACATCGGGGACAGCTTGAATAAATTGATTCAGACACGATTGTAACAAGTATGTCCATGTGCCATCTTCATTCATAGTTCCACTTTGATAATGAGCCTTCAGGATGAAAGAAGCATCATGCTGTGGTGCAAACATCCCGGTAAACAAAAGCGAATTCTCTTAAACTCTGTAAATTTAGGATTAAACTTTAATTTTATAACCTTAAAAACAGCAAATCACTTACCACAAAACAAAGATTTACACAAAGTAGTCCTGATAAAAGCTGACGTCTATGAAACAGAATGACAAATATCTAAATTCGAAGAATGAATTAACACAATGGCAAAATACGACGCACGACACTGCTAATGTCAAATCGAGTTACTGTTTATTCTCAGACCAAGTATAATATAGACGAGTAATGCGATGGTGGGGATAGACAATGTTTGTATGTAAAGATAAAATGTAAACACGCTTGTTTACAAACATGATTAAATGTAAACAAACTTGAAAGTGACGTTAACTGATGTGTTCTGGCGTGTTTACAAACATGGACGTAACCTCAAGCCACACAAAAAGTGCTAACCATTTTATAAACTTATATGTGATTTGAGCCAGATCCCGGGAAAGGAATGTTAAAGGTCAAAGATCTTCTTGCCTCACACACCTCAAAACATTTTACGCTTGTCTAAAGACCGATTGGGGGCCCCAAACGGGTCAATTCCGACGTAAATCAGTGCTCCCGACACTCGAAGACTATTTGCGATGCTCAAAATTGCCGAATAAAAAAGTTAAGTATAAATCGAAATTGAAACTTTTTCCCTTTTAAGTCGAGTGCTGTTGTGCGGTTCGGTGTGTGAGAACGGAGCAATAGTGCAAGAGGGACACATCAGGCTACACATTAAAGAAAACTCGAAGAAATTCCGTGCAGAATGTGCGTTTAAAAGTTTAAATTAAGTAGTGCTAGTTTTATAATAAACTAAACTGATTTTTTTAAACATATGTGTACAGTCGTAGAAAAAGTATAGTGTACAATTCGCATGGAATCGCCGTTTCCACTCGTATGAATTGCTGCAGTCGCATGCGGCTCGTGCAGCAAATTTTATACTCATGGGAAATGGTATGATTCCATGCTCATTGTACAATATACTATTTTATATCTTTCAAAAATTGAAATAATTACCTTATAGTCCCATATACAGTGTGTCCCAGACCATCCGTATCAGCCTTTTTTTGAGAAAACGGCTAGTCCTAGAGAGTTGGGACAGCAACATTATTACAAAAGCCGTATCAAAGAATCGAATGGTGATATTGTTTTTTTCGCCAAAAGATTGGCATCCCTGAAAGTTTGCTTTAAAATGTAAATAACTCCAGATTTTTAAATGGCACGACAGGTCAAAAGTGGTATCATTGAAAAGGTCTTTAAAAAATAAGCAAAATTTGCAGAAAACATAATTTTGTTAGTGGCATCGATTTTGAGTAATATTTGAATTTAATAACTTTATTAAATTTCAATTTTTCATTGCTAACTTATTTAAAAGATTGAGTTTGAAATGTCAGTTAGACCTTACAGATACATTCTAACCAAGTCCGCGAAGTCGCTAAAGCAATATTCGACTCCAACTCCGTCTCCGGCTCCTCTATTTTTAGAAAATCCTAGGCCATCTCCGACTGCTGCTTTAAATCATGTGAACATTTTAAAACTCTACTTAATAATGCAATTTTTTGCAATACAAATAAATGTTTAATCGTTACTGCATTTGCATAATTGCAATCTAATGGTTTTTTTTTGGAAAAAAATCGAAAATTTCGATTTTTTTTCTCATATGCATATTACATAAATTTCGATTTAAATTGAAAACTCTATTTGGGTTCAAATTTTAGAAAAAAAAGCACAATTATATTTAAATAATTATATTGAAAATTGAAGTCGGAATTATGCAAAATTTCCAACTCCACGGCTCCCATTTCCTCATCACAAAAATACTTAATCCCAAGTGATTCTAATAGATGAAATGATTAATTTTCACGAAAGCAGTCGAATTTTTTAAAAGCACATAATAAAATGCCGATTTTCAATTACGAATTTATAGTTGAGAACGAATGTTGACGATTGGTATCAGGCATCCTTTGTCGCCAGGATAATTACTTCACTAGTGCGGATCACTCAAAGGATTTGTGATGTAAAAGGCCCCGCCTTGAGCATTAAGCCACTCCCTCGCATTCCCCGCCACCGCTGAAAGCTGCAAATGCTCGAAAGCTCTAAGACGGGGCCTTTTGAAGCTCTCACCACACTACATTCGCCCATCGACACCGATTACAGTGTTCCGCCAGCGACTACGCCCGATTACTTTCATACAGATTATGCTGTGGATTATTTTCTCTGATATTTTGTAAAGTAAAACTCCACGTAAGGACTGTAAATAAAATTCACTACATTTTATATACCTTACGTTTTTTATTGTATTTATCAATACATTGTCGAATTTTCGCACAGGTGCAGGAGGCGCGCGCGTTGTTCCTCTATAATTAAAGGGGCTCAAATCTCGGGTCTACAAGAAATGTTTTAATATAAGTTTTTACACGCATTATACATATTATTACCACTATTGAACAACACAAAAAGCCATTAGTAATTTCAGTATTATTATTTTACAGAAAAAATTTAAACTTATTTAAGTTTAAAAAATTTTATGAAAACTTGTGCTATGCAGTTTTTATAAATTTTATGATAGTGATATTAAATTATATCGTTAAAATGAATTACTCTGTTTTTATATATTTTGTGATAAATAAAATAAATTTGATCGTGTTTTCAATTTTAGAATTAGTAAAATTTTATATCGTATTGTTAAATATACATAACAAAAATCGTTGTTAGGATTATCATCCAAATCGTGAAAAAAGGTAGCTTGGGGTTCCTCAAGAAACACAATTTTGGCCAACATTATTTATACTTTTGTAAATTAAACTTCTATTAGGTGTTTCTACTCCTTGATTAAGCATGAAATAAAATGTCGAGTTTAAAAAACCTGAGAATTTTGAAATGCTTAGAACATAAATACATTGTATCCTTTACAGCTAATTGATTTGGGATGGAATTAATCCACATATTTCTAATGGGATTCTTCATCGGAAATCTGAAAATAGAATTATTTTAAATTATAAATTAATTTTCTTCATACTAATTTTAATTTGAGGTTTTGTTTCTTGACATTTCACTGACAATTTTTTTTTCCTTACGATTAAATTTGAGAGCCTATTATGATTGGATTTATTTTGAATCACTCGTTATTTAAAATAGTTTTTTCTGCAGCCGTCCTAAAAATACAACTTTCGGTATGAATTATTAAATTGAAAGTACCACTTTACACAAATCGTACCAAAAGTGATTTTTTTTTTTACTTTCGGGACGATTGTTTTACTTCCGGGACAATTTTGGGTATTGACAATAACATCAACTTTGTATTTAATTATGACAACGCTTGTCATATAACATTCGTGTATGTAATCATGAGAGTGATTGTCTTGTAAAATAATGTATCCGTCCATGTTCTTTTTAACATGCAGAAAACGATCACATTACACGATCCAAGAGTGATTTTACGGGACTAGCCTACGGCTCGTCCTGGAAACTTCCTACTCATCCTGTAAAATATCACTTTTGGAACTAGTCGCGTAAATTACTAATTTGTTTGTATCTGAAAAATTCTGATTTTAACTTACTAGGATTTTAATAAAAACATGAGAAACTTACTTGTGAAATGATATATCATTGTTTAATTTTTGTTTCTCTTTACAGTATACACAAATGCGCACCATTTTAATAGAACTGTGGTCTCTATGACAAAATGTTTTTACACTATTAGTCTTTTCAGTCTTTTTACATTCACTATACACTTCTTCTTCTTCTTCTTGCGTGGTTTATGGCCCTAGCTTTGGAGCTCTGTTGACCAGTCTCAGCTGTTGCTATTTTGGTTTTTTCTTCTTTTTTGTTTTTATTGTGTTATGTTAAGAGTGTTAGGGGAAGTTAGTTAGGATTTTCCCTTGAAAGAAAGAGACAATCACATTACACATATGTTTTGGTATCTGAAAGAAGTGAATAGAGGATGGAGAAACATTTAATAGAATTTGTAGATAGTATATTAGAGATAGATAGAGGTGCCTTTTGGCCTTCTTTGATTAGAGATGTATACACCCTCTGGCATTTTTCGTGATAATTTTTGCAAGAGAAGAAGATGTGGTTTAAATCTCCAAATTCCCCACAGGTGCAATTTGGAGAGGGGGTCATTCCTATTTTATACAGGTGACTTGGTGCGGAGTGATGGGAGGTTTTCATTCTGATAATGGATGTGATAAATCTTCTCCCTCTGACTTTTGGGTCAAAGAACCAGGGGTGGGTGGGGATAACAGGGTGGATGGAGAAATATCTGGTGTGAGAGGATAGTGATGTCCATACGGTTTGCCACTTTAATCTGAGATTTACTTGTAGTGTTTTACAATAGTCTTTGTATGGAGCAGAATGCTCAAGGAGAGGAAGTTCAGAAGATGATTTTGCGAGTGTATCCGCGATTTCGTTTCCGGGAATTCCTGTGTGACTAGGAATCCAGCATAAATTTATCTCTATTCCTTTTTTAAATAATTCAAATATTAAATAGCGTATTTTAGAAGTTAGATGATTTCTATATGGGAGGATTCCCTTTTTTTGGATAGAGTAGAGTGCTGATTTTGAGTCAGTAAATATTACATATTTATTAAAGGGTAATTCTTGTATCAGTTTGAGACATTCCAAGATGCTATATAACTCGGCTGTAAATATTGATGAAGTGTGGGAAATTTTAAATGAATAGGAGAGGACTCCTTCAATAAAAATTCCGCATCCGGTGTGGTTGATTGTAAACGAACCGTCTGTGTAACAAAACACTCTGTTAGGCCATTTTTTAGTTATAATAGAGTTAAAAGATTCATTTTGGTTTGAAGTGGAGCTGGTTGTGTCAAGGTTATATGTAATATTAATTGGGTAAAAATTTGAAAAGTATGGTGAGCTATAACAGGGGAGTTTAGGGGAGGAGAGGATGTTAAAAGAGGAGGCTATTGAGTAGTTTTCAAGGATCTCAGTTAGGGGTTTTCTTTTTTCCGTGTAGGCCTCTAGCAGACGGTTCATAGATGTTATAACAATTAAATTGTTCCAAGCTAGGCATTTTAAGAAATATTTTCTAGATAGGTAATCGCATCGAACACAAATGGGAGGGACCCCGCTCTCAACCTCCAAGGCTCTGAGTGGTGCAGATTTCATACAGCCTAATATAAGTCTAAGGGTGGAGGTTTGAAGTCGATCAATGATCCTATACATATGTTTGCTGATTGGTGATAGGATAAAAAGACCATATTCTATTCTTGAACGGATTAATGATTTGTACATAGTAATAAGGGTTGCAGGAACAGATCCCCATCAGGTGTGAGCAAGGTATTTAAAAATATTGAGGGCTTTGTTAACTTTAATTTGGATGTCAAGGATATGTGATTTCCATGTGAGAGAAGAGTCAATTATCAATCCCAGATATCTGACCTCTGTGAGTTTAGGTACCGGGACTCCTTGGTAGAAAATTTGGTAGTTAGGGATATTTCTTTTTCTTTTCATAAATATGACATTTTGAGACTTGGAGGGGGAGAGCGATAGTCCGTTGGGGAGTAGCCAGTCAGATAACTCAAATAGCGCTTGGTTAATCCTATTATATAATGATTGTATATTGATTCCTGAACAGTATAAAACTATATCGTCTGCATATTGGAGGATAGAACAATATGGTGATATTAGGGGTTGTAATGGGAGGGTGTATAGGATATATAATATGGGGCTAAGGATTGAACCTTGAGGGAGACCTATATGGGATACTCGAGGATTAGAGAACGAATGGTCATTTTTTAAGTATAGGGTTTTTTTTCTAGTTAGGGACCATATAGATCGAATTATATTTGAGGGGATGCCCAAGGAGATGAGTCTTTCGATTAGTATTGAAGGGATGACAGAGTCGAATGCGGATGAAATATCAAGAAATAATCCTACAGTGGTTTCTTTGTTAACAAATGCTAAATTGATGTCCATGGTTAATTTTACCAGATTATCTATGGTACTCTTCCCCTTTCTGAAACCGAATTGAGAGCTAGGGTATCTGTCGTTGTTTTCCATCCACCAATCTAGTCGCATTTTTATAAGATGTTCATACGTTTTCCTGACGCAGGAAGTCAGCGAGATCGGACGGAAGCCTGAGGGGTGGTTGAGGTCTTTACCTGGTTTCGGAATTGGGCAAACTATTTGGGTTTTCCATGTTTCTGGTAAGTCACCTGTGCTGAGGAAGTTATTGAATATTTTTAGTACGAGTAATATTCCCGAGGATGGGAGATTTTTGATCATTGAGAAAGAGATATTATCGATACCAGGTGATGAATCTTTGAGGTTGTCTAGTACTGAGTTCAGTTCTGCAAGTGTGAAATTTGTAGATAGGATTGGAGAAGCTGAAGGGGGAATTTGTAGGTTAAAGTAAGGTTCGACAAAAGGGGGGGTGAGGTTCATGAAAAATGAGTTTAATATTTCTGGGTTTATAGAGGAAGTAGAAGGGAGCTGAAAGCTTTTTCTGAAGATTTTTATTTTTCTCCATACTTCCGAAATTGGGGTGAAGCGTGAGATGGAGTCACAGAAGTCCCTAAAAGAGTTTTTTTTTTTTTTATTGAAAATTTTTTTTGAGAAAGCAATGGCTTTCTTTGCTGCAATAAAAGATTGCGTACTTTTGATTCTATAGAAATCTGTGATAGCTTGCTTTCTAGCAAGTTTCAGT
This sequence comes from Philonthus cognatus, assembly GCA_932526585.2. Classification (NCBI taxonomy): domain Eukaryota; kingdom Metazoa; phylum Arthropoda; class Insecta; order Coleoptera; family Staphylinidae; genus Philonthus; species Philonthus cognatus. The sequence goes on along the minus strand of OW052252.1, from coordinate 10,156,045 downwards.
TTAGAGCATTCGTCATCCCACCAGGGACAGGGGGAGGAGCGGTAGAATGGGTGGTGAAGGGGGATTGATTTTTTGCTGGCTGATACAAGGCAATTTACGAAATCAGAATATGTATAAGCGTTGGGGATGCTCTTGGAGAGTTCTTCAGTGAATTGTTTCCAATTTGCTTTTTTGAAATTTAGTTTATTATTTGTATGTCTTTTGAGTAGGGTTGGGGTTGTTTAAGTTTAAATCTATTTGGATAGGAAAGTGATCGCTACCGTAGGTGCCTAAGATGGTTTTGCATGTAACCAGGGGACCTAAATTGTTTGAAATTATTGTCATGTCGATAATGCTATTTAATGTATTAGTTGGGGCGAGTCTAGTTGGATTGTCATCATTAGAGATTATTAGATTATTTTTTTGAGTGAAGTCCCAGAGTAATCTCCCATTCGCGTTCGAGAACGAACCATTCAACTGACGGATATGCGAGTTAAAGTCGCCAACAATGATGTAAGGGGGGGGCCCTGTAAGTAGGGAGTCCCAGAGGTTACTATTAGTTTTAATTGAGGGGGGGATGTAGCCTGAAACCAGTGTGATACCTGGCAATCTAATTGAAATGAATTGTGAATGGGGTAATAAATGGTTAATGTTAATTGTAATTTCTGAATAGGTGACCGAATGACGGACAAAGATGGCGATGCCGCCTTTTCCATCATCTCGTGACTTGGTTATGGATTTATAACCTTTAATTCTTATGTGGTCGGAGTGTTTGGTCCAGGTTTCAGATAGGCAAATTACATCTGGAGAAAAAGAATCTATTAGGTTGAGAAGGTTGGACTTATTACTTTTATAGCTTCTAATGTTCCAATGAATAATAATCATTGGATGGGAAGGGTTCTTGTTGGAATGAGGGTAGGTTGTATTTTCTCAGAGTGTCGACTGGTATGAAGTTGAGGAACCATTGGATGAAGGATTCTGGGTTCGAGGAATATAGTTTATACAGTAGGTCTGTAAATTGTTCAGGGTCGCAATCTTTTGGGGGAGAGGTTGAGGGAGTGGGAGAGGGGTTACTAAAGCAGAATTTTTTAGGGGAAGGGTTGGGAGAAGGGTTTATGATTTCGTGGTATTTTTGGTTGAAGGAGTGGTCGATTTGCTGAGGAGTGGAAGGACGTTTGTGGGAAGTTTTGATGACTGAGGTAAAGGAGCTTTGATTTTTGGGATGTGGAATAATGGGAATATATGTGGATCGGTTAAGAGGGGGGAAGTTTTGAGGTGTGGGGATTAGGTTTATATTATCAATTTCAGTTTGTTGGTTCGTATTATTTTTGAATAAAGGTGGGAACAGGGTGTTAGCTTCAGTGAAAGGTACATTATTTTTTGACATGTACTCTTTTATTTTTTTTTTGTCGTATAAATTCTAAACAAGTTCTGTCTTTTGATAGGACTCCAGTTTCAGTGGTAGTGTGTGGGCCAGCACAATGAACGCACTTAGCCTGTGTTGTGATACAGGTGTCTGTAGTATGCTCATTTGTGCCGCATTTGTTACATCTTTCCTTACTTTTGCATTGGTTTTTAGTGTGTCCATATCTAAGGCATTGTACACATTGCGTAACAGGAAAGATGTAAAGTTCTGGGGTTTTTCAGTAATTGGTTTCGAGTTATGTGAAGTTGTAAACTTAAATTAAAACACTTATTTGTTCCTTTCTTCACTTATTTTATTTTACTTGTTAGATGTACATTTCGAGTACTACGTACTCATTTTCAATAACAGAATGCCTTAAAACTAATTTACAATCGTTTATATATGGTTTGAGGATTAGTGGAAAAACCTTGATCTAATTATGTCGGTTACCTGTTTGGGGTGGATTGGTGTTAATGAGTGTCGGTGATTTACAATTTTCCGAAAGGAGGGTTAAAAGAGGATTATCTAAGGGACTCAGGTCAAAATTAAGTAGTTTGTTTTTGTTTTTATACATTTCTATTGATTCCAACATATTTAATCGATAACTGTTTGATTCTTTGAGTAATTTTACATTTTTTATTGGGAATTGATGGCCGGTTTCATAATTATGGTATGCTATCGCGGATTTTTCGGGGTTTCTATTTTTTATATGATACGTGTGTTCTTTGAATCTTTTTGATAAATTCCGTTGAGTCTGACCTATATAAACTTTTTCACAATTGTTACATTCTATCATGTAAATTCCTGATTTATTTAAATTATCCCTGTTATTCGATTTTTTGTTTAAAAATATGTTTAATTTTGTGTTGCTGTAGTTAGCAGTTGTTAATTTGAATTTTTTGAATATTTTGTTGATTTGGTGGTGAACTAGAGGGTTGAAAATGAATTTAACAAATTTGTTATTCTTAATGTCGCTGGTTTCTTTTGAGGTATTCAGCTTTGTGGTATTTTTAATCAAATGTCTTTTCATATGCCTATTAATGAGTTTTTCAATTATGTTCCTTTTATATCCTAATGAAGTTGCAATGTTTTTAATGAATTTTAATTCGTTTTGTCTGTTTTCTTTTGAAATCGGTAAGTTTATTGCGTTATAAATCATACTATTGAATGCTGCGAGTTTATGCCTGATGGGCGTTGTTGATGAAGAGTGAATGTAGTTGTATGTGTGTGTTGGTTTGCGATATATATTAAAGTTTATTGTTTTTGTATCTGTATTTTTAATAATTAATAAATCTAGAAACGGGATTTGATTGTTATTTTCAATTTCGTATGTAAATGAAATGCTCGGAGACAATCCGTTCAAATCCGACAACAAGCTGGTTATTTTTGTTTTGTTATCTATAACAGTTATTATGTCGTCTACGTATCTAAACCAAACTTTCGGAAAGCCAGGTATTGTATTTTTTGCATGATTTTCTAAATTGTTCATAAAAATATTTGCTAGGAAGGGTGATAATGGATTACCCATGGCTGTTCCGAAAGTTTGCTTATAGAACTTGTTATCGAATTCGAACGCATTGCATTCCATTACTAATTTAGTTAGCTGTATATATTGGTCTATGTTTTCTTGCGGAATAGAGTTGTCTAAAAGAAGTTTTTCTAAAATGTGAATTGTCTCATTAATAGGAATGCTGGGAAACAAAGCTTCTACGTCAAAAGAAACCAGTGAGTCGTTATGTTCTATTTTCACTGATTGTAATTTTCTAGTCAACTCAAGAGGACTATCAGAACAACGTCAAACTAATGCTTGACACAGGACCATATCAAGAACAAAGAAAGAACCCACTTAACACGTACATAAGTAAGATAAACTCTTTTTTGAAACCAACAAATTTAATCGATAAAAAACTAATATATAAATTGAAATTGAAAAACCCGTCACTTTCGAAATTGTACTGCTTGCCAAAAATACACAAACACGGCAATAAATGGAGACCCATCGTCTCGAATATAAACTCACCAACGTACAACATTGCGAAGTGGCTGGTACAGCAATTTCAATCACTGACCATTAAAAACGATTTCTCAATCAAAAATTCTCTTGAGTTGACTAGAAAATTACAATCAGTGAAAATAGAACATAACGACTCACTGGTTTCTTTTGACGTAGAAGCTTTGTTTCCCAGCATTCCTATTAATGAGACAATTCACATTTTAGAAAAACTTCTTTTAGACAACTCTATTCCGCAAGAAAACATAGACCAATATATACAGCTAACTAAATTAGTAATGGAATGCAATGCGTTCGAATTCGATAACAAGTTCTATAAGCAAACTTTCGGAACAGCCATGGGTAATCCATTATCACCCTTCCTAGCAAATATTTTTATGAACAATTTAGAAAATCATGCAAAAAATACAATACCTGGCTTTCCGAAAGTTTGGTTTAGATACGTAGACGACATAATAACTGTTATAGATAACAAAACAAAAATAACCAGCTTGTTGTCGGATTTGAACGGATTGTCTCCGAGCATTTCATTTACATACGAAATTGAAAATAACAATCAAATCCCGTTTCTAGATTTATTAATTATTAAAAATACAGATACAAAAACAATAAACTTTAATATATATCGCAAACCAACACACACATACAACTACATTCACTCTTCATCAACAACGCCCATCAGGCATAAACTCGCAGCATTCAATAGTATGATTTATAACGCAATAAACTTACCGATTTCAAAAGAAAACAGACAAAACGAATTAAAATTCATTAAAAACATTGCAACTTCATTAGGATATAAAAGGAACATAATTGAAAAACTCATTAATAGGCATATGAAAAGACATTTGATTAAAAATACCACAAAGCTGAATACCTCAAAAGAAACCAGCGACATTAAGAATAACAAATTTGTTAAATTCATTTTCAACCCTCTAGTTCACCACCAAATCAACAAAATATTCAAAAAATTCAAATTAACAACTGCTAACTACAGCAACACAAAATTAAACATATTTTTAAACAAAAAATCGAATAACAGGGATAATTTAAATAAATCAGGAATTTACATGATAGAATGTAACAATTGTGAAAAAGTTTATATAGGTCAGACTCAACGGAATTTATCAAAAAGATTCAAAGAACACACGTATCATATAAAAAATAGAAACCCCGAAAAATCCGCGATAGCATACCATAATTATGAAACCGGCCATCAATTCCCAATAAAAAATGTAAAATTACTCAAAGAATCAAACAGTTATCGATTAAATATGTTGGAATCAATAGAAATGTATAAAAACAAAAACAAACTACTTAATTTTGACCTGAGTCCCTTAGATAATCCTCTTTTAACCCTCCTTTCGGAAAATTGTAAATCACCGACACTCATTAACACCAATCCACCCCAAACAGGTAACCGACATAATTAGATCAAGGTTTTTCCACTAATCCTCAAACCATATATAAACGATTGTAAATTAGTTTTAAGGCATTCTGTTATTGAAAATGAGTACGTAGTACTCGAAATGTACATCTAACAAGTAAAATAAAATAAGTGAAGAAAGGAACAAATAAGTGTTTTAATTCTGGGGTTTTATTAGTGCAGAATAGTTTTATGTTTAATGGGATGGAGTTGGCTCTGATTGTAATAACAATTGAATGAGTATTAATATACAGCGGTTTTTCATTAACTATGGTTCTTCTTTTCCATCTTCTGACATTTATGGATTGGAAAGGGTTACTTTTGTTTAGGTTTGTTAATATTTCTTCCTCAGTGAAAGAGGGGTCGACATTTCTGAGTATACATTTAGTTGTTACGAACTGGGAAGGGATATACGATTTGAGTTTGTTTTTATCTAGTAGTGATTTTGAGGTTAAGAGCTTGTTAGCTTCATTGAAATTCTTAAATTGGACCGCTACTCGGTTTCTTCCTCTCCTTGAGGAGACTACATCAAATCCATACTTATTTAGGATGTTACCAACCACCATTTCGTGGAGGGATGGGTTCTCGTTTTCGTTATCTTTAATTTTTTCGAGGTAAACCGTGTATGGAGGTCGATCGGTATTTTTAAATTGGATTATTTCAGTGGTTTTTTTTTCTGTAGGATTTTCGGGGGGAGGAGGTTCCCCCCCCCGAACACGTTTCCATGTTTGTGGTGTATGCGTTTTACATTAAAGTTACCAGAGTGTGTATACTGATCCAATCAAATTATAAGGGAGTATAGAAAGAGGGTAAAGACTTACAAAAACACAGAAGAGGTACTATACGTTAGAGCCCGAGGACGGCACGTGGATTTGGAAAGGCTTCTTTAGATGTGCTCTCTCTGAGCGCTCTCGGTCGAATCCATTCACTATACACAACATACGCAATTAGATAAATAAATATAAAAGTAAGGTTAACCGAAGAGGCCTGGCGTGTTACAAACATGAATGTAAACACACGCCTCACCCCGCGCAGAACAGTTATGTTTCGTGACAACAAATGGGCGGTATGCTTTTTCTAGACCATACTAACTCTATGAGTTTAATGTTTTAATATATGCAACTCATTCGACATACGCGTACGTTGGGTTGCCTACGCCGCGACTCTGTCATCACGTGTTGTTAAAGAGTTCAATGCAAAGCATTAAGCGAGTATTTTCCACTGCCAGACTAAGCATAAAGTAAAATTTCGAGTTTAGAAAAGCCCCGCGTAGAAAATTTGTCGAGGGTCGCGCATCGACCTGAGACAAATATTCACGGGTCTTTTCTAAACTTGAAATTTTACTTCATGCGCCACTCGTATAAGACACTGATTTAACTAGAAATTTAAAAACACACAATATAATACTTTACACCTTGTATTTTCTTTTTCTCGGCGAATTTTATCACATTGTTCTGTATTTGCATCGATAAATAAGTATTTTTAACAGAGTTTAATGTTTTAATATATGCAACTCATTCAACATACGCGTACGTTGGGTTGCCTACGCTGCGACTCTGTCATCACGTGTTGTTTTTAAAGAGTTCAATGCAAAGCATTAAGCGAGTGTTTTCCAGTCCCAGACTAAGCATGAAGTAAAATTTCGAGTTTAGAAAAGCCCCGCGTAGAAAATTTGTCGAGGGTCGCGCAGCGACCCGAGACAAATTTTCTGGGCTTTTCTAAACTTGAAATTTTACTTCATGCGCCACTCGTATAAGACACTGATTTAACGAGAAATTTAAAAACACACAATATAATACTTTACACCTTGTATTTTCTTCTTCTCGGCGAATTTTAACACATTGTTCTGTATTTGCATCGATAAATAAGTATTTTTAACAGAGTTTAATGTTTTAATATATGCAACCCGTTCAACATACGCGTACGTTGGGTTGCCTACGCTGCGACTCTGTCATCACGTGTTGTTTTTAAAGAGTTCAATGCAAAGCATTAAGCGAGTGTTTTCCACTCCCAGACTAAGCATGAAGTAAAATTTCGAGTTTAGAAAAGCCCAGAAAATTTGTCGAGGGTCGCGCAGCGACCCTCGACAAATTTTCACGGGGCTTTTCTAAACTCGAAATTTTACTTCATGCGCCACGCGTATGACACTGATTTAGCGAGAAATTTAAAAACACATAATACAATACTTTACACCTTGTATTTTCTTCTTCTCGGCGAATTTTAACACATTGTTCTGTATTTGCATCGATAAATAAGTATTTTTAACAGAGTTTAATGTTTTAATATATGCAACCCGTTCAACATACGCGTACGTTGGGTTGCCTACGCCGCGACTCTGTCATCACGTGTTGTTTTTAAAGAGTTCAATGCAAAGCATTAAGCGAGTGTTTTCCACTCCCAGACTAAGCATGAAGTAAAATTTCGAGTTTAGAAAAGCTCCGCGTAGAAAATTTGTCGAGGGTCGCGCAGCGACCCGAGACAAATTTTCTGGGCTTTTCTAAACTTGAAATTTTACTTCATGCGCCACTCGTATAAGACACTGATTTAACGAGAAATTTAAAAACACACAATATAATACTTTACACCTTGTATTTTCTTCTTCTCGGCGAATTTTAACACATTGTTCTGTATTTGCATCGATAAATAAGTATTTTTAACAGAGTTTAATGTTTTAATATATGCAACCCGTTCAACATACGCGTACGTTGGGTTGCCTACGCTGCGACTCTGTCATCACGTGTTGTTTTTAAAGAGTTCAATGCAAAGCATTAAGCGAGTGTTTTCCACTCCCAGACTAAGCATGAAGTAAAATTTCGAGTTTAGAAAAGCCCCGAGTAGAAAATTTGTCGAGGGTCGCGCAGCGACCCGAGACAAATTTTCTGGGCTTTTCTAAACTTGAAATTTTACTTCATGCGCCACTCGTATAAGACACTGATTTAACGAGAAATTTAAAAACACACAATATAATACTTTACACCTTGTATTTTCTTCTTCTCGGCGAATTTTAACACATTGTTCTGTATTTGCATCGATAAATAAGTATTTTTAACAGAGTTTAATGTTTTAATATATGCAACTCATTCAACATACGCGTACGTTGGTTTGCCTACGCTGCGACTCTGTCATCACGTGTTGTTTTTAAAGAGTTCAATGCAAAGCATTAAGCGAGTGTTTTCCACTCCCAGACTAAGCATGAAGTAAAATTTCGAGTTTAGAAAAGCCCCGCGTAGAAAATTTGTCGAGGGTCGCGCAGCGACCCGAGACAAATTTTCTGGGCTTTTCTAAACTTGAAATTTTACTTCATGCGCCACTCGTATAAGACACTGATTTAACGAGAAATTTAAAAACACACAATATAATACTTTACACTTTGTATTTTCTTCTTCTCGGCGAATTTTAACACATTGTTCTGTATTTGCATCGATAAATAAGTATTTTTAACAGAGTTTAATGTTTTAATATATGCAACCCGTTCAACATACGCTTACGTTGGGTTGCCTACGCTGCGACTCTGTCATCACGTGTTGTTTTTAAAGAGTTCAATGCAAAGCATTAAGCGAGTGTTTTCCACTCTCAGACTAAGCATGAAGTAAAATTTCGAGTTTAGAAAAGCCCCGCGTAGAAAATTTGTCGAGGGTCGCGCAGCGACCCGAGACAAATTTTCTGGGCTTTTCTAAACTTGAAATTTTACTTCATGCGCCACTCGTATAAGACACTGATTTAACGAGAAATTTGAAAACACACAATATAATACTTTACACCTTGTATTTTCTTCTTCTCGGCGAATTTTAACACATTGTTCTGTATTTGCATCGATAAATAAGTATTTTTAACAGAGCTTAATGTTTTAATATATGCAACCCGTTCAACATACGCGTACGTTGGGTTGCCTACGCTGCGACTCTGTCATCACGTGTTGTTTTTAAAGAGTTCAATGCAAAGCATTAAGCGAGTGTTTTCCACTCCCAGACTAAGCATGAAGTAAAATTTCGAGTTTAGAAAAGCTCCGCGTAGAAAATTTGTCGAGGGTCGCGCAGCGACCCGAGACAAATTTTCTGGGCTTTTGTAAACTTGAAATTTTACTTCATGCGCCACTCGTATAAGACACTGATTTAACGAGAAATTTAAAAACACACAATATAATACTTTACACCTTGTATTTTCTTCTTCTCGGCGAATTTTAACACATTGTTCTGTATTTGCAGCGATAAATAAGTATTTTTAACAGAGTTTAATGTTTTAATATATGCAACCCGTTCAACATACGCGTACGTTGGGTTGCCTACGCTGCGACTCTGTCATCACGTGTTGTTTTTAAAGAGTTCAATGCAAAGCATTAAGCGAGTGTTTTCCACTCCCAGACTAAGCATGAAGTAAAATTTCGAGTTTAGAAAAGCCCCGCGTAGAAAATTTGTCGAGGGTCGCGCAGCGACCCGAGACAAATTTTCTGGGCTTTTCTAAACTTGAAATTTTACTTCATGCGCCACTCGTATAAGACACTGATTTAACGAGAAATTTAAAAACACACAATATAATACTTTACACCTTGTATTTTCTTCTTCTCGGCGAATTTTAACACATTGTTCTGTATTTGCATCGATAAATAAGTATTTTTAACAGAGTTTAATGTTTTAATATATGCAACCCGTTCAACATACGCGTACGTTGGGTTGCCTACGCTGCGACTCTGTCATCACGTGTTGTTTTTAAAGAGTTCAATGCAAAGCATTAAGCGAGTGTTTTCCACTCCCAGACTAAGCATGAAGTAAAATTTCGAGTTTAGAAAAGCCCCGCGTAGAAAATTTGTCGAGGGTCGCGCAGCGACCCTCGACAAATTTTCACGGGGCTTTTCTAAACTCGAAATTTTACTTCATGCGCCACGCGTATGACACTGATTTAACGAGAAATTTAAAAACACATAATACAATACTTTACACCTTGTATTTTCTTCTTCTCGACGAATTTTAACACTTTGTTCTGTATTCGCATCGGAAATATGCAGTTTTTTTTTTATCAGATCACATTTCGAGTGGTTGTTATGACCTGTTTAACTTGACCCACTTATTAAAATATTCATTCAGTAGCGTTTACACCAAAAAGAAAACACCGATAATAAATTTTTATAAAAAAATAGTTGCATTTTTCGTTAAAAGTTCGTAACTAAAAATGGATGAATAATTTGATTAGATCAAGAGTAATAATAGTAATTACAATCAAAAGCGTTTAAATGATTCATTAAAATTTTTACGTTATGTGTACTTGTCGTTTCGACAAGGCGCGAAATTCAAATTCCAAAAAACCTATTGCCCGCATAATAATTAATAATTCGGTAAAAACAACTCTCTCTTCAGCGAAACACGCAATCCAGACCCATTCCAATATTTCACTGGGCACGCGAGTTCGGACTTTCGAATATTTTCCCTATCGCCTTCACCCGTGACGTCAGCCGCTCGCGGGTGCCATCACTGCGCGCACGTGTACACTCAGCGACAAATCAAGTGTCTGCGTGGACACGGCGGTGTGTGCGTGTGTATATGTGTGTGCTTTGATTTATTTTTTTCTGCGGTGCAGTGCAAACAAGATGAACATCCCCAACGAGTACGTGTCCAACGCCGAGGACATCGCCGATCAGGTAAGCTCCCATTCAGAAAAACCGGCGGTTTTGTTAGGGTTTTTCGGGGACGTGCTCCACTTTTTTCGCCCCCCCGTCGGAAAACCTCCACCGTGGAATGTCACGCACACGTCACCTGCTGGGGCTCTCCGGGTTTTTCAAAAGGGGTATCAACAGGTTTTCACACCCTCTTGGAAATAATGGGCGGGCATATGTGTGGTTCGGTGATGGGTATTTTTCAGGTTAACTTCCATATGTTCGTTCATGCAAACACCCATGAATTTGTATAATCACTCGTTTTCTATTACTTCTCCTTGATATCTAAAAACAACTTAATTATTATGTAAGCTTGAAATTACATGCAGTATTTGTAGAGTGGGTTTAATTTGAAAAACATTGATAGATAATCAGTTATTTGTTGATCATTTTTGTTTGATAATTAATTAACAAATTTAAATAATAATTTATGCCAAGCTTAACATGTTTGCTACCTGTATGTGACACTAATATTTTTATTTCTATTATAATCAGTTCTATGTAACATATTGTAAACAGATTGAATGAATATTTCTTGAATAATTTTCTCACTTATCACTTGGTGAAACATTTTTAAATATTGACGAAGGATCCTGATAATGCTGTAAAACGTGAACTAGTCGAGTAAATAGTAAAGAGAAAATTGTGAAAGAAACCAAGTGTAATTTAATTCAAACCTTCATCAAGATTGAATGTATTTCAAAAATGAAAAAAGTGCAGTATGTTCCAGACTTAAGGACAATTAGCATTTTAAGCCATTGTTCGATTTAATAAATACATGTAAAGACAACAGCTATCGATTTTTTCTCCGAGAGCCCTGTAAATATGCACTTCAGGTGGGTTTGAAGTTCCACCATTCTTTATACTTATATTATTATTATGCTTTATACTCATATTATACTTATATACTATATACTTATCAGCGACGGCTCGTAGGCTAACTTCAGGGCCGGCCACAGCGCCAAGGCACACAAAATTTGAGGTTGGGATCGCGCTTTATAAATACAAGGAATTGCACAACAAAGTCACCTTTTAATAACTGATACATATTACCTTGGGTCTCTGGCCGACCCTGAAGTTAGGTTGCGAGCCGTCGCTGATACTTATACTAGAGTGCAGGTCCTTTAGTTAGGAATGATTTATATCCCCACGTCATCATAGTCTGACTAAAGAGTTTGGTTTTACAAAAAGACGCTCCACAAAGCAATAAAAAATAATAACATTTTTTATTAAATACATAAAGATGTGAAAATGACGAATTCGACTCTCATTTACAGGCGATTAGGAAGGGAAAACACATTCTGCCGACGGTGGCGCGGCTATGTCTGATATCAACATTCCTCGAGGACGGGCTGCGGATGTGGTTCCAGTGGTCGGAGCAGAGGGAGTACATGAACATGTCGTGGGGCTGCGGCGTGTTTCTCGCGACACTTTTTGTTTTCATCAACCTGGTGGGGCAATTGGGAGGTTGCGTGATGGTCATCATAAGGTTCAGAGTCGGCATCGCCTGCGGCGTTTTATTCTTCATCGTAGTTTTACAGGTACTGTTCTAAATAATTATATAACCCTTTCACTACGAGGAGCGTATCCATACGTTTAGTTTTTATGCGCTCCATATGCGAAGAGCGTATGTTTTCAAAACTCTGTAAATCATAAGCGGAGAGCAAACTAAGTTTGTGTACGTTACAATGAGATGTCTATATATAGTATGTTCAATAAAAAAAAAACTCTAGAGTGCCATGATTTTATCTTTTTTTAAATTTAAGTTGGCTACACGCTTTAGTAATTGATATATTAGACGTCAGACATAATAATTATAATGTATAATTTCAGAGTTGCCAACTAACAATATTTTCCATGGCACTCTAGAGTTTTTATTTTATTGAACATACGATAGTATAATTTAAAAAAAATCCATGGCCAACTTTTGTTTGTTTTGTTTGTTTTTTACATTTTCCTTAAAGAAAATGAAATGCAAGCCTATAAAATGTTTACATAGGTATAAGCCTGTGGTACGAAATATGTACGGATACGCATTGTGTTTTCGAGCACTGTACACGGGGCACGTACTTGAAATTCAAACTGTGTAGCGAAAGGGTTAATACGTTAATGGCCGTGCTAGAAATTGGCAAATCTACCGCAGAATCATATAAACATCACACGGCGCCATAGCCTCTAGAGTCTAAAATTAATGACATTGCATAATTTAGAGGTTATGTCAATTCATTAATTCGTATCATCTTGACACTTAATAATTTTACCTCCTTTATACTAATTTTCAAAAGGGCAGAAAGACTTATGGTCGATAGCCCAGACAAAGACGTACTAACAAATATATTTATTATATTTATTTCTATGTACAATATATAAGTTATGTCTAAATAAAGATGATGTATATATATACATATATATATATATATATATATATATATATATATATATCACAGTCCATATATATTCAGTTAGCCAGTCCCTATATATAATTTGGAAACCGTGTTAAATGCTAGACGCAAGACTAGTGATTGGTGTACAGGGTGGTTTTTTTTCGTTGATATTATAGGGTATAGGCTAAACGGTAAGAAATACAAAAAAAGTCCCATTCTCTTTTTTAGTGTTTAGTTTAATGGCGCAATCAGATCTACGCTAACTAAATTGGTTTAGAAGATACAGTGTGATTCTCAAAATCTGCTGGCTTTTATCATCTCTTATGACTCGGTTATTTATGGAGATACAAACAAAATTTAAGTACGAAAGTTTTATGACTTTTTACGTAGAATCCAGTGGTGCACTTATTAAAAATATAGATGATTTAATTTTTGAGATATTATCAAAACTAGTATTTTCTTAAATGGGACACCCTGTATCTGAGTATCTCAAAAAATTGCATTTTTTTTTGTGATTGCAACAGTAACACTTGATATTCTGTTTTGTCCTGAATAGCTAAAATAACAAAAAACAAAAAAAAAGATTTTCTAGATGGCCATGAATTGAATTCTGTGAGCTTTTGTTTTTGTTTGTTTACATGTCTGATCTTTCACATGGTGAAAAGTTAGGTTAAATTAAATAACAGTTGCAAAAGATAGGTTAGATTTATTAATAGTTACATAAGTTGGGTTAACTAATAGCTATCTAAGCTATTTCTTACCAATTAATCGAACTGAAGAGAAAGTTGTTTAGGTGATTTTAAGTAGCATTTACTCAGGATAGATTTGATAAAATGTAACCACTAAAGTTAGATTAAAAGTTAGGTTAACTTACGGCTGAGCTTTTGTAGCAATTCTAATCAAATGAATATAGGTAGTTGGCATTTCAGCTAGGGTTAGGTTAGAAGATAGATTATGAAATTAGTTTAGGTTAGGTTGGTTAGAAGATAGTTAGCATTTTAACTAGGGTTGCGTTAGAAGATAGATTTTGAAGTTAGTCTAGGTTAGGTTAAATAACCTAACCTAAACTAACTTCTAAAACTCAGCTGTAAGTTAACCTATCTTGTATAAGTAACCTGACCTGTATATTTATACGTTAGAGGATAGATTTTGAAGTAACTTTAGCGTACCCTAAACCTAAACTAACTTCGAAGTTGTTTTAGGTTAGGTTAAATAACCTAACCTAAACTAACTTTAAAATCTCTTTTCTAATGTTAATACAGGTTAGGTTATTTATATGTTTATATTGAAGTTAGGTTAGGTTGAATAACCTAACCTGAACGTTAGAAGATTAGTTTAGGTTAGGTTGGTTAGAAGATAGTTGGCATTTTAACTAGGGTTACGTTAGAAGATAGATTTTGAAGTTAGTTTAGGTTAGGTTAGGCTAAACTAACTTCAAAAACCAGCTGAGTTTTTGAAGTTAAGTTAAGTTAACCTAACTTGTATAAATAACCTAGCCTGTATATTTATACGTTAGAAGATAGATTTTGAAGTAAGTTTAGGTCACCCTAAACCTGAACTAACTTAGAAGTTAGTTTAGGTTAGGTTAAATAACCTAAACTAACTTCAAAATCTCTCTTCTAATGTTAATACAGGTTAGGTTATTTATATATTTATACGTTAAAAGATAGATGTTGAAGTTAGGTTAGGTTAAATAACCTAATCTGAACGTTAGAAGATTAGTTTAGGTTAGGTTGGTTATAAGATAGTTGGCATTTTAACTAGGGTTACGTTAGAAGATAGATTTTGAAGCTAGTCTAGATTAAGTTAAATAACCTAACCTAAACTAACTTCAAAAACTCAGCTGTAAGTTAACCTAACTTGTATAAATAACCCAACCTGTATATTTATACCTTAGAAGATAGATTTTGAAGTTAGTTTAGGTTACCCTAAACCTGAACTAACTTCAAAATCTATCTTCTAATGTTATTACAGGTTAGGTTATTTATATGTTTATACGTTAGAAGATAGATTTTAAAGTTGCGTTGGGTTAAATAACCTAACCTGAACGTTAGAAGGTAGATTTTGAAGTTAGTTTAGGTTAGGTTAAATATAATAATATATAAATAACCTAACCTGTATATTTATACATTAGAAGATAAGTTGGGTTAGGTTAAATAACCTAACCTAAACTAACTTCAAAATCTATCTTCTATTTTTAATACAGGTTAGGTTATTTATATGTTTATACGTTAAAAGATAGATGTTGAAGTTAGGTTAGGTTAAATAACCTAACCTAAACGTTAGAAGATAGATTTTGAAGTTAGTTTAGGTTAAATAACCTAACCTAAACTAATTTCAAAATCTATCTTCTAACATTTGAATTTTAAGTTAGGTTGGGTTAAATAACCTAACCTAAACTAACTTAAGATAGATTTTGAAGTTAGGTTAAATAACCTAGGTTAGGGTAGGTTAAATAATCTAACCTAACTTCAAAATCTATCTTCTAACATTTGAATTTGAAGTTAGTTTAGGTTAGGTTAAATAACCTAATCTAAACTAACTTCAAAATCTATCTTCTAACGTTTAGGTTAGGTTATTTAACCTAACCTAACTTCAAAATTTATCTTCTAAAGTATAAACATATAAATAACCTAACTTGTATATTTATACATTAGAAGATAGATCATGAAATTAGTTAAGGTTAGGTTAAGTATAATAATATATAAATGACCTAACCTGTATATTTATACATTAGAAGATAAGTTGGGTTAGGTTAAATAACCTAACCTAAACTAACTTCAAAATCTATCTTCTAACGTTAATACAGGTTAAGTTGTTTATATGTTTATAAGTTAGAAGATAGATTTTGAAGTTAGGTTAGGTTAAATAACCTAACCTGAACGTTAGAAGATAGATTTTGAAGTTAGTTTAGGTTAAATAACCTAACCTAAACTAATTTCAAAATCTATCTTCTAACATTTGAATTTGAAGTTCGTTTAGGTTAGGCTTTGTTAAATAACCTAACCTAACCTAAACTAACTTAAGATAGATTTTGAAGCTAGGTTAAATAACTTAGGTTAGGGTAGGTTAAATAACCTAACCTAACTTCTAAATCTATCTTCTAACATTTGAATTTGAAGTTAGTTTAGGTTAGATTAGGTTTATCTTCTAACGTTTAGGTTAGGTTATTTAATCTAACCTAACTTCAAAGTCTATCTTCTAACGTATAAACATAAATAACCTAACCTGTATAATTATACATTAGAAGATAGATTTGGAAGTTAGTTTAGGTTAGGTTAAATATAATAATATATAAATAACCTAACCTGTATATTTATACATTAGAAGATAAGTTGGGTTAGGTTAAATAACCTTTTTTTTTTATAGAGAGGTGGAATGCGTTACGCACCTTCCCTTCAACAGGGGGTGTGTGGGACTCCTCCCCTTCTAAGGGGAGCTACCCACTAAACCACCTCTCTTTTCGTCTAGGTAATCGGTGGGATCACTTTCCAGCATTCTTCGCCCGGATAACCTTTTTACTGCGCGTTGGCGCTTTTTCTATCTCTCTCTCTCTCACTCTTCTTGCTCTACTGGTTTGCCCTTGCCGCCGCCATCCTCCTTGTGCCGTCATCTTTCCTTCGCAGCACCATCTCCGCAAATACCTCCAGCGAATCCCAGTTTTCCTGTGCCTCCAACATGAGTGGAACAAGCGTTTCGGCGTTCGCTTCCTCCCCCAATACCGTATACATCGTGCCTCTTTCTGTCTCCCACTGGGGGCAATCCAGCAGCGTGTGTTCGGCGCTATCCACCGCCGCGTCGCAGTATAAACACTGTTCGCTCTCGACTTTCCGGATCCGGGCCAAGTACTCTTGGAAGCACCCATGCCCAGAGAGTATCTGGGTTGTCCAATGTGTCGTGGACCCGTGACCTCTGCCCATCCACCCTTCAATATCTCGAATGAGTCTTTTCGTCCACTTGCCTTTCCCGTCTTCGTCTGCCTCCTATCTCTGCTTCCACTTTCGCATTGTTTGCGCGCGAGCTTCTTTCTTACAGATTTCTGGTTCCGCGCCCGCTTTCACTTCCTCGTACACTTTGACCCTCTCCTCAAGCAGGAGGTCTGCCGGAACCAAGGACGCCAAAACCTCCACTGCCGTCGTGGAGACCGTGCGGTACGCCCTTGTAATACGAAGGGCTCCAGTACGTTGTGCCCCTCTAAGCCGCCCCCCGTTTCTAGCGGTCCCCAGGCAGCCGCTCCATGCCGGTGCGCCATATAGAAGTTTCGACCGCGCTACGCAGGCCAGTATTCTCCTGCTTCCCTCCGATGGGCCTCCAATGTTTGGCATTAGCCTCGCCAACGCTATTTCCGTTCTGGCAGCCGATCCCGCTGCCTCTACTACCTGCCTACTTCGGTTGTGGTTGGCCTCCAGGATTAGCCCCAAGTACCTTACTTCCTTCCCCACCGGTACTTCTACGTCCAATATGCGGATTGTGTCATTCCGGTCCCTTTGAGCCCTCCTTGTAGAAAGCCACGCGGCTTCTGTTTTCTGCGGGGCTAGCTCCAACCCGATCTCCCCCAGACATTGTCTTATCATAGCCGTTGCTGCGGATGCATTGGTTAAATAACCTAACCTAACCTAAACTAACTTCAAAATCTAGTTTAGGTTATCTTCTAAAGTATAAATATACAGGTTAGGTTATTTATATGTTTATACGTTAGAAGATAGATAATAACCTAACATGTATATTTATACGTTAGAAAATAGATTTTGAAGCTAGTTTAGATAAGGTTAGGTTAAGATATTTAACCTAACCTAAACTAAACTAACTTCAATAACCTAACCTGTATATTTATATGTTAGAAGATAGATTTTAAAGTTAGTTTAGGTTAGGTTAAGTATAATAATATATAAATAACCTAACCTGTATATTTATACATTAGAACCTGGGTCTCCAAACTATCTTCTTCGCGGGCCACAAATACAATTCTACATAATAAAGTCGGCCAAGATCCGATTAATTTTATAAAATTATGAAAAATTTAAGGAACAATTGTTACAATATTTCAAAATATGACATTTACAAAAAAAATACAAACAATCGCGGCCCGGATTCATGCAAGTCGCGGGCCGGATTTGGCCCGCGGGCCGTAGTTTGGAGACCACTGCATTAGAAGATAAGTTGGTTTAGGTTAAATAACCTAACCTAACCTTTTTTTTTTTTTTATATAGAGAGGTGGAATGCTTTATGCACTTTCCCTTCAACAGGGGGTGTGTGGGACTCCTCCCCATCCAGAGGACCCTACCCACTAAACCACCTCTCTTGACTCTAAGTCAGTGGTCTCCAAACTACGGCCCGCGGGCCAAATCCGGCCCGCGACTTGCATGAATTCGGCCCGCGGTTGATTGTAATTTTTTTTGTAAATGTCGTATTTGGAAATATTGTAACAATTGTTCCTTAAATTTTTCATAATTTTATAAAATTAATCGGATCTTGGCCGACTTTATTATGTAGAATTGTATTTGTGGCCCGCGAAGAAGATAGTTTGGAGACCCAGGCTCTAAGTCATTGGTGGAATCACCTTACGGCATACTTCTCCCATATGACCCTTTCTTCCATTAAATTAATATTAATCTTCCTCTACCTCTGCTCTGGTTGCCGCCGCTAACCTTGCATCGTCGTCCTTTTTTTTTAACACCGATTCTGAGAAAACTGCTAAAGCGTCCCAGTTCTCTTGAGACTCGAGGATAATGGGGATCAATGTTTCGGCATTTGGTGCTCGCACTGTTATCGCTCGCATAGCATTTCTTTCTTCCTCCCATTGAGGGCACTCTGAACCTAACCTAACCTAAACTAACTTCAAAATCTAGTTTAGGTTATCTTCTAAAGTATAAATATACAGGTTAGGTTATTTATATGTTTATACGTTAGTAGATAGATAATAACCTAACCTGTATATTTATATGTTAGAAAATAAATTTTGAAGTTACTTTAGATAAGGTTGGGTTAAGTTATTTAACCTAACCTAAACTAAACTAACTTCAATAAGCTAACCTGTATATTTATATGTTAGAAGATAGATTTTGAAGTTAGTTTAGGCTAGGTTAAAATCGTATAAATAAACGTTAGAAGATACATTTTAACCTAACCTAAACTAACTTCAAAATCAAATGTTAGAAGATAGATTTTGAAGTTAGGTTAGGTTATTTAACTTTAGTTAATTTAGGTTAGATTTTAATAGGTTAGGTTATTTAACGTAACATAACCTGTTAAAATATATATTTATACGTTAGAAGATAGATTTTGAAGTTAGGTTAGGTTAGGCTATTTAACCTAAACTTAACTAACTTCAAAATCTAGTTTAGGTTAGGTTATTTAACCTAACCTTTTTTTGTAGAGGGAAAAATCTGTACGACAGACACCACGTCGCCAGGTTGACGTGGTAGTGTGGGGATGGCTGGATAGTCTGGCCGACCCACTAAAAAACCCCCTTTACCGATGTTGAGTCCTCCCTCGGAACCGCCCTAACCTAACCTAACCTAAAATAAACTAACTTCAAGATTTATCTTCTAATGTATAAATATACAGGTTAGGTTAACTTACGGCTGCGTTTTTGTAGCAGTTATAATTAAATGAATAAAATAATTGGCATTTGAGCTAGGGATACGTTAGATGATACATCGTGAAATTAGTTTAGGTTATGCGTAACTTTTAGGTTAGGTTATATTACCAATTTCTTAGGTCAAGTTGGACATCAGTTATTGATTATTAATTTGATCTAACCTAATACTAGCTTGATTGGTTAGTTAGGTTATGTCGTCTGTATCTGTTTTTAGGTTATGGTGGTTATCAATTTTTCAGGTTAAGATTATAAAAGCGTTCAATTGAAGCTTCTAACGAGTGTTTCCACTCCCAGATTAAGCGTGAAGTAAAATTTCGAGTT
Source organism: Philonthus cognatus (assembly GCA_932526585.2). Classification (NCBI taxonomy): domain Eukaryota; kingdom Metazoa; phylum Arthropoda; class Insecta; order Coleoptera; family Staphylinidae; genus Philonthus; species Philonthus cognatus. The sequence continues at coordinate 10,136,271 of OW052252.1, read as the reverse complement.
TAGAAAAGCCTGAAAATTTGGTTTGGTCGCGTAGCGCGAAGCGCGGAGCGGCCAAACCAAATTTTCAGGCTTTTCTAAACTCGAAATTTTACTTCATGCGCCACGCGTACGAAACAATGATTTCAAGTGAAGTTTGAAATATACTCCTTAAAATGTAAGTTTATGATTCTGTCAAAACTAGTAACATTCGGAAACATTTATCTTTACATTCATAAAAATGTCCATGTCCATGTCATGACATTTTTATGAATGTAAAGGTAGATATTTCCGAATGTTAATAGTTTTGACAGTATTTTGGCATGTTCGACTGTTTTATCTTTAATCGCTTTCTCATGACAGTCAATCACTATATTGTCACTAAAAACATCCAACAAACACTAGAATTAAGCCACGTCTGAATCACAAACAATTTGTCTGAATCTGAAAATTGAAACCACCAGATTTGGTGACAAAATCACCGGTTTGGCAACCCTGGCGCCACCCGTATAAAAACTTGATTTCAAGTGAAGTTCAAAATATACTGATAAGGTAGATTTATGATTTATATCGTATGTTCATTAAAATAAAACCTCTAGAATGCCATGGAATAAATTGTAGGTTGGCAACTCTAAATTTATACATTATAATTATTATGTCTGACGTTTTGTATGACAATTCCTAAAGCGTGTAGCCAACTTAAATTTAAAAAAAAAAAAAAAAGATAAAATCATGGCACTCTAGAGATTTTTTTTTATTTAACATACGATAGCATTATTGAATACATTTAAAAAAAAAAAAAAACTCCATTTTGTTATTACAATTGAGGTTATGTATAAGTCTGCGGGGTACCACGCTGTTAAATTATTAGTTGTAATCTCACTATCGTAATCTACTAAAGCCTTTTATTAATACGAAAATGTTAATATCATCCTTAGAACCGTGTTAAAGCTGCATGCTAACGATAATATATTTCAGACCCTGGCATACAGCATACTGTGGGATTTGCAATTTTTACTGAGGAATTTAGCGTTAATCGGAGCCCTGCTGCTGGTGTTGGCCGAAAGCAGGGGCGAGGCGAAAAGCCTGTTTGCCGGCGTTCCCTCCCTCGGGGACAACAAGCCCAAAAACTACTTGCAGCTGACGGGCCGTATTCTCTTGGCGTTCATGTTCATCACGATCATCAGATTCGACTTTAACTTTTTCCAGGTAAGAAAATCAATCGAAATGAGGCGTGCTTTGGTTTCAACAGTGTGTTCATTTTTACATAGTTGGTAGTAGATTTGGTGGGATCAGCCCTTATGGTCCTCGTGACGATAGGTTATAAAACCAAGCTGTCCGCGCTCATTTTGGTCCTGCTTTTGTCCACGCTCAATTTCTACTACAACGCGTGGTGGAACATTCCTGAATACAAGCCGCTCAGAGATTTCCTCAAATACGACTTCTTCCAGGTGAGTGTAAATAAACAAAAAAAAAAACGATTTTCAACCAATAAAGGGTGGGCCATCTCTTGGAATCTTTTTGAACTACCACTTTATTTTTACTTTTATGATATTTGACAGTTCTTCAGTATACAACACCCGGTTAACGAAATGGCACGCTATACGCTCGATGAACGTTGGGAAATGTTGAGAAAATTTACTTTAAATGTAATTCGTGTATTGCAGAATCAGTGCGAAAATTGCGTACAGAATTTAGTCGCGAATATGCACCAAATGCAAGTGTTCTGAAGAAATTTGTGCACAATGTTCGTGAAACTGGTATGATGGTGGACCGTACTAAAGTTCCACACGCTCGTTCGGTTCGTACACCCGAGAATATTGCTGCTGTAGCCCGTAGTGTGCAAGCCAATCCGAGAACATCGACTCGTCATTGATCTCAGCAATTGAACATTAGTCGCACTACCTTGAGGCGTATTTTCCATAAAGACATCTGTTTATTCGCCTATAAGCACTTTAAAGTTAATTAATTGCAGTAGAAGCTGCTCAAGCGTCTCAGTCTTTCAAGGCAATCTCGTTTTGGTACCAGCAGAAATTTAAAGTTAATTAATTGCAGTAGAAGCTGCTCAAGCATCTCAGTCTTTCAAGACAATCTCGTTTTGGTACCAACAGAAATTTAAAATTAATTAATTGCAGTAGAAGCTGCTCAAGCGTCTCAGTCTTTCAAGACAATCTCGTTTTGGTACCAGCAGAAATTTAAAGTTAATTAATTGCAGTAGAAGCTGCTCAAGCGTCTCAGTCTTTCAAGATAATCTCGTTTTGGTACCAGCATAAATAGCTAAAGATTTAGTGGCATATCAGTAGAAAAAGCTAAAATCTGTTGAAGACTAGTACATAGACAATCGTCTGCTTCAATACTAGGTAGTAGAAACTGAAGCTTGTTGAAGTTTCTGCTATCGTATGGTCAATAACAACAAGTCTGTAGAGTGCCATGATTTTTTTTTTTCGTATAGCGTAGCTACATGCTTTAGGAATTGATATATAAAACGTCATACATAGTAATTACAATACATATTTTCAGAGTTGCCAACCTTCAATATTGCCTGTGGCGTTCTAGAAATTGTCTTCACATGCAATAGAATTGATAATCTAATTTGATATTTATACATTTCTTTCTTCGTTAGGTAAGGTCTACTTCTAGATTAAGCATTAAGCCACTGCTGGTACTAATTCCCTATTTTTTATGTAACTTTAAACAAAGTTCATATATTTTCAAAATTTGATACAAAAATGAGGTAATTAAATATACACTTTTATTTCCGAGGATTTATTACAATAATGAGATCCATTATGAAACACAGAATGGGATATTTTTTAAAACAAACTTTATATTTCATAATTAGCAACTTCGGTTCGTATCCGCGTAAAAACACCCATATGAATGTGTTTGTTTAATTGTGAAAGCCCCCAACCGGCTAATCTCAACGGTATTATAATATTTCCACACTTTTTTAAATCCTATTTTCATACACAGCAAATATGTATATACAGAGAGTATTAACATTCTACGATTTTCACTGAATCGCATTTAATTACCTGTCATTTCTAATAGTCATATAGGCAATCCAATTTACACTTAACCTCAAAATTCAACGTGTTAAATTGTGTTCAATGCTCGGACTTCGATACAACTTTGCTAATTGGCCCTTAGAGCAGCTGGAAGCCGATGGTGAATTTTGGCGAAAAAATTATCTTTTCCGATGAAGCGCATTTTCACCTCGGGAGCTATGTAAACAAGCAAAACTGCAGTAAAAAAAAAAAAAAAAAAGACCTTTATTGGCATATCTTAATATCTTACAGACTATTTACAATTCATTCGTTATTTCTCCATTTCCGTATCCCTCTTACCCTCCCTTCTCTTTTCCCTCTCCCTCCCCAGCTTTTCCAACGTCCTTACCCCGATCCCATCCTCTCTCATCCACTTCACTACCCTTCTATTCCCTTTCGCTCCCAGCCACTCCTCTTTCACCCCCTCACATTCCTCGGCCAAGTGTCCCCACGTATCCTTCCCCTGTCCACACAACACACACCTTCCATATTCTTCCCCCATCCATACTTTCCTTCCTCTCTCCTCCGATCCACACCTCGCCCTTGCCACAATCACCCTATCCTCTCTACCCCATCCCTTCTCTATCAAATACTTCGGCACTCTTCCATACACCTGCCACCTCCCATACATATCATTATACTCACTTCTCTCAATACGCCCTTGCCTTTCTTGCCCTTCCACCTCCTTCCCTTTCCCCCTCACCCACTCATCCACCTTCACCCCATTTCCTAGCCATTCCATTACCTTCGCCTCCGACAGCCCTACCCTCTCATACATTTTCCTCCTCTCCCCCCTCCATCTACCCTCACCCCCACACACACTCGTCACCCATACATCCTTCACCAATCTCTCTTCCTCCATTTCCCACAATCTCATCTCGTACCTCACCACCCTCACCATTGCCTCCCACTCTAGCCTCTCTCTGTTCGTTTCCTGAAGCACTATGTAGCTGGGCGTGGACCTCTCCACCCCCAACATGCGCTTCAGGAACCACATCTGCTCCCTCTCTATCAGCTCGTACCCTTTCTTCCCCCACACTTCCACTCCATACATTAACACCGATCTCACACACGCATCCCATATTTTACACGCAACCGTCATATTGTTCCCCATCCACTTCCCCCACTTGCCCCACGCCATTCCCCACGCCTTCCTCGCCTTACTCTGCACCCACCTCACATGCTCCTCATACCCTCCCGTTCCTTTAAACCAAAACCCTAAATACTTGAAAGTTTTAACCCTCTCAATAACTACCCCCTTCCACTCCAATTCTTTAACCTTCCCCTCTCTCCCTTTATTTCTAAACTTCACCCACTTCGTTTTCACTACATTCACATTCATTCCTCTTCTATCCATAAACCTCTCCACTCTCTTCAACATCTCTTTCATCCCTTCATACTCTCTTGCCACTAACACAACGTCATCCGCATATGCCAACATCCATACTTTACTTTTACCCATCACCACTCCCCCTGCCTGCCCTTTCCTCATCACCTCTTCCAATTCACTCACGTATACATTAAAGAGCATCGGGCTCAGCGGGCACCCCTGCCTCAAACCCTCCCACGTTCTAAAACACCCCGACACCTCCTTCCCCACTTTCGCCACTACCCATGTCTCCTCATACACTCTCCTCACCCACTCCACCATCCCCTCACTCACTCCTCTCCTTCTCAAGCACTCTATCAAACTCCCCCTCGGCACCGAGTCATACGCTGCCTTCAGATCCATAAATACCGCATACACACATCCTTTCTCTTCCATCCCTCTCTCCACCATTCGCGCCAGGGTAAAAACCTGCTCCCTCGTCCCCCTCCCCCTTCTAAACCCCCCCTGCGTCTCCGGTAGTATCCCCTTTTCCTCCACCTCCACCTCCATGCGATTCCTCACAATCATCATCGCCAGCTTGTATCCAATGCTTGTTATTGTTACCCCCCTATAGCTACTGGCCTCCTTCTCATCCCCTCCTTTATACACCGGACACATCATCCCAACCCTCCACTCTTCCGGAAAGCTCACCTCCCCCCTCCACATCTGATTCAACAGCTCCTTGAATTTTTTCTTCCCCTTTTCCCCAATCTCCTTCCACATCTCTGCCTTGAGACCATCCCTCCCTGCCGCCTTTCCACTCTTCACTTCCTTAAACGCCCTCTCCACCTCCTCCTCCGTGAACTCTTCCCCTCTGTCTCCACATCTGCTTTCTCCAATCTCCCCCGGTACTCCGCTCCCTTCTCTGCATTTCCTTGTCCATTCCCTCAGCGATACCCCTACCTGCCTCCTTCTCTCCCCTCTCCTCAATATTCTCCACATTTCCGCCTCGTTTTTACATTCCCTCAAATCCTCGCTCGCTTTTTCCACCGCCTTTAGCTTCTTCTTCTCACATACATCCTCATACCTCCTCCTTACCTCCGCCACTCTCCTTTCTCCCCCTACGCCTCCTACACACTCTCTCACCGCCCTCCTCAGCTCCTTTTTTCTCTGCCTGCATTCCTCATCAAACCACGCATCCGCCTGTCCTCTCTCCCCCTTTCTCTTTCTTGCACACCCCACTATTATCCGCTCCATCTCCTCTATCGTGCTGACCTCCTCCCATTTAACCCTCCCCAACTTTCTCCTCATATCCTCCATCGCTTTTATCCCGCACTCCAGCACCTCGCTTTCCTGCTCTCTTTCACTCCCGTGTCCGTCCTTTATCCACATCTTCACCTTTAACGGTAGGTGATCCGATCCCAACACCTCCTCTACCTCCATACTCCTTATCTCCCCTCTTGCTATTCCCTTCACCACTACATAGTCAATCACTGATGCCCCTCTTGCCCCTATGTACGTTTTCTTCCCCTCCCAGTCCCCCTCCGTGCACCCGTTTAACAGTTCCCACCCTTCCTCCATCACCCACTCCTTCATTCTCCTTCCCTCCCCGTTTATACATTTATCCTGCGAGCTCCTTTTCCTCATTGAACCGTCCTCCTTAAGTCCTCCCCCCGCTTCTCCTATTCTTGCGTTGAAATCCCCCCCCCCACCATCCACCTTCCCCCTTCTCCTGCTCTTTCATCTATCTTCCTCCTTATGTCTCCCCAGTTTTTACTCACATATAACACCCCCACGTTCATCTTGTATCCCCCTCGCTGGTACTTCACCCACACCAGTCCTTCACATCCCTCCATCATCTCCCCCTTGCTTCCTTTCCTGTCTTCTTTCCATCCAACAATCATTCCCCCCTTCGCCCTTCCTTTTTTCGCACATTTGGTCGCCTCTTTCATCTCCCATCTAAACCCCCTTGGTAACCATCCTTTCACCTCCCTCCAATCCTTCTTCACCATCCACGTCTCCACTATCCCCACTACGTCCTTCCCGATTACCCACTCCTCAAAATCTCTCCTCCACTTGCACTCCTGCCCTTTAGACTTTATTCCCGCCACATTCCAAAACCCTAGCGTTATCACCTCTTCTTCCTCCCCTCCCCCACACCTGCTTCCTCGTCCCCCGCTCCTCTCACGGCTCTTCCGCCTTTGCCCTATCTTCCCCCCTTTGACCCTTCTATCTCCGCTCTCCCCATCTCTTCTCCCCCCTTCCTCCACCTCCACACTTTTCCCATCTTCCTCCTCCATCATCCTATTTCCACCTTCCTCCCCTCCCACTACCTCACTTCTTCTTACTTTTTTGCCACCTCCTGCCTCTCCAACATCTCCTTCTCCTTGTTCCATCTCCACTCTTCCCTGTTAATTATCATTTTCTGGTACCCCACTCTTGTCACTTTCCCCTTTTCCCTCTCCTGTCCTGCTATCTCTCTTAGGCGTTTTTGCACCCTCCTCTCCTCCTTTGTCAGGTCCTCGTTTATAAAAATCCTTTCTTTCATTCCTCTTAATTTATTTTTGCTTCTCATTATGGCCAGTTTTTCGTCTAGTTTTCCCAGTTTTGCCACCACCAATCTTCCCACCCTATCCACCACATAACTCTCCTGCACCTCCGCGTCTATGCCCAGCCCTCCTTCAGGAAGTCCTTTACTTCTCCCTTCCCCTCTAACACCTTCCCTTTTATTACGATGTTGTTCCTCCTCTCCTGTTTCTCCCTCTTCTCCGCCTGCCCCTCCAGGTCCACTATTTTGTGTAGCAATTGCTCTCTTTCCCTCCTCCATGCTTCTTTCATCTCCCTCATTTCCTCTCTCCACATCTCCCTTGCTTCCCTCATCTCCTCCTTCCACATCTCCCTCTCCTTCCTTATCTCTTTTAGCACTAATTCCATCATCTCTCTACAATTCCCATTGCATCCTTCACCACTCTTTTCTTCATCCCTTCCCTTTTCTCCTCCCGTCTCAAACGAGGTGTCTGCCACCTTCCTCTTATCCCCTCCCTCTCCCTCTCTCAACTCCCCTGTTCCTTGCGGCGATCTCTGAACTCCCGCTCCTCGACCAAACACCCCCCTCCTGACCTCCTCCTCCTGCCTTTCCCATCCCTCCACCTCCTTTCTCTCTTTCTGCCTCTTTGCCGTCGCCATTCTCGCTCCTCAGCCTCTTTATGCGCGCTGTAGCCGAGCGTATTGTTTATTAATTAATTAATCCACTATTTCTATTTTTATTTGCGGGTCGATGACCTCCAGATTGGTTCGAATGAGCGTTCGCACTCGTGTTTTTTTTTCTTTTATTGTTCGGCGCAAAAAAGACCATAGGAAAAAAAGAGCTCACCTTGGCGTAAATTTTAATATCCACTCACTTTATTTGCGGCTTTATATTCTTTTCGGTAGCTTAACCTTGGTTACCGTTGGCACCAAAATAAAGCCCAATTCGTGTACTGTATGATGATGTAAACCTCACCCAAAACGCAGACGGTAATCACTGAGACAAAGCTTTACTAACGGGAGACACTGGCCGGCACGTCTTTCGCATTCGACCTCTAACGTCGTTGTTACATAGTAATTACAATACATATTTTCAGAGTTGCCAACCTTCAATATTGCCTGTGGCGTTCTAGAAATTGTCTTCACATGCAATAGAATTGATAATCTAATTTGATATTTATACATTTCTTTCTTCGTTAGGTAAGGTCTACTTCTAGATTAAGCATTAAGCCACTGCTGGTACTAATTCCCTATTTTTTATGTAAAGTTCATATATTTTCAAAATTTGATACAAAAATAGGGTAATTAAATATACACTTTTATTTCCGAGGATTTATTACAATAATGAGATCCATTATGAAACACAGAATGGGATATTTTTTAAAACAAACTTTATATTTCATAATTAGCAACTTCGGTTCGTATCCGCGTTAAAAACACCCATATGAATGTGTTTGTTTAATTGTGAAAGCCCCCAACCGGCTAATCTCAACGGTATTATAATATTTCCACACTTTTTTAAATCCTATTTTCATACACAGCAAATATGTATATACAGAGAGTATTAACATTCTACGATTTTCACTGAATCGCATTTAATTACCTGTCATTTCTAATAGTCATATAGGCAATCCAATTTACACTTAACCTCAAAATTCAACGTGTTAAATTGTGTTCAATGCTCAGACTTCGATACAACTTTGCTAATTGGCCCTTAGAGCAGCTGGAAGCCGATGGTGAATTTTGGCGAAAAAATTATCTTTTCCGATTAAGCGCATTTTCACCTCGGGAGCTATGTAAACAAGCAAAACTGCAGTATTTGGGCATTGGTAAATCCCCACGTGATCGTTGAGCAGCCAATGCATCCCGAACGAGTGACTGTATGGTGCGGATTATGGACCGGTGGCAACATCAGTCCATTTTTCTTTGAATCTGGCGAAACGGTCAGCGGAAACCGTTATAGGACCATAATAGCAAACTTTTTTTGGGAGCAAATCGCTGGTTTGCATGTGGGCAACATCTGGTTCCAACAAGATGGGGCGACATGCCACACTAGCAACGAAACTATCGACTTACTGCGGTCAAAGTTCGAAAATCGTGTAATCAGCCGTCGTGGAGATCTGAGTTGGCCTGCGATTTGACGCCCATGGATTTTTATCTCTGGGGTGCCGATCCAGCAACGATTGACGATCTTAAAGTCAATATCCAAAATGCTATAGCTGAGATAGAACCGCGGACGTTGGAAAAAGTTCTGAAAAATTGGGTCGATGTCATATTCCATGTATAACCGGATACTCTTGGCTACAAAATAAATTCAAGATCATGAAATTCCATCTAGCCGTTTGTATTTTATTAACATTTTAAAAAGATTCCTTGCGATGGCCCACCCTTTATAAAAACACAAAAATTTGTTAAAAAAAAAAAAAAAAAAAAGACCTTTATTGGCATATCCTACAGTTATTTACAATGTCGACACTATATCACATCTTGCCCTCTTTCTCCCGTCCCACTTTCTCCAGCGTCTTTACCCTAGCTCCGTCCTCCCTCATCCATTCTGTCACCCTTCTATTCCCTTTCACTCCCACCCATTCCTCACTCACACCCTCACACTCCTCCGCCAAGTGCCTCCACGTATCCTTCCCCCATTCACATAACCTACATCTCATATATTCTTCCCCCATCCATCTCTTCCTTCCCCTCTCCCCAGACCCACACCTTGCCCTCGCTATTATCACCCTTTCATCCCTGTTCCACCCATCCTCACTCATGTATCTCGGCACCCTCCCATATACTTGCCATCTCCCAAACATATCATTATATTCACTTTTGTCACAAAAATTTGTATATTTTTTCATTTCTTTTTCATGAAATGTGTTTTTTCTTCCGACAGACGTTATCTGTGATTGGTGGGCTCCTGATGATCGTTTACTTGGGACCCGGCGGTGTGTCGATGGACGAGCACAAAAAGCGGTGGTAGATAGGAAAAAATATGCAAATGTAATAACATAAATATATATATAGGGAGTGTTTGTGTCATCGAGTCGAAGAAAGAAAAAAACGAACGGGGACAGTATATTATAATTTTAGTGTTGTCGTCACATCAAGGTGCATTAACCAATCCATTTTACAAGTAATTTTTAACGCAATTGACTGATCGTCCTCAAACGAGGTGATGTTTGTATAGGAACTCTGTTTATCACCCCTCGTCTATAATTTTTACTCATAATAAATAAATATTTTAAAAATGAAATAAATAAAAATGATGGAAAGTTGTTTGTAAAAAAAGAAAAAAACAAAGAGTATATACATATGATGAATTAAATTGTTTTTCCCCTTTCAGATCCTTGAATTTCAAAGGAAATAATGTAAATTACAATTTATTTAATATACACACAGGTCGGCAAATATAAGTTGGAGAGAAGAAGCGAAAAGCAAACAAGAGAGAGGGCGTACTGCCGGTCGAGCTCTATTATTTTAATACTCTATGCTGTTAAAAATAAATGTATTAGGTACACAAGCTCTTCACCAGCGACGGCTCACAGCCTAACTTCAGGGTCGGCCTAAGACCCAAGGTAATATGTATCCGTTATTGAAAGGTGACTTTGTTGTTCAATTCCTTGTATTTATAAAGCGCGATCCCAACCCTTAAATTTTGTGTGCCTTGGCTCGGCTGTGGCCGACCCTGAAGTTAGCCTGCGAGCCGTCGCTGCTCTTCACGAAATTTTTCGAGAGCGTCCATCCTTTATACTGCCCGCAATTTCACCACTGCGCAACGGCAAGACATGTTTGCCGACCTGTAAGTGAAAAAGTGAAATTTTTATTAAATTAAAATATATAATATATAAAACTACGAAAAACTAATTTTATATATTATGTTTAAAGTGTGCAAACTATAAGAAGCGCAAGCTTATTTTCTCAAATTCAAATAGTTTTGAATTTGAATTTATCTTGTTTAAAAATATATGTAAAAAAAAAAAACTTCAAGACTACGGTCGATGGCTTATTGCAGGGGTCTCCAAACTGTTTTCTTTGCTGGCCCCATTCAGGGATTTTTTTATTTTTTTTAAGTATACATACGCATACGCTGTTAATTTTCCGATGTTCGTTGTTTTCGAAAAGAATTTAAATTGAAGCTTTAAAGAAGCGTTTTCCACTCCCAGACTAAGCATGAAGTAAAATTTCGAGTTTAGAAAAGCCAGAAAATTTGGATTTGCCGGGCGGAGCGGAGCGAGCCCGGCAAATCCAAATTTTCTGGCTTTTCTAAACTCGAAATTTTACTTCATGCGCCACCGGCACAAAATACTGATGCAATGTAAAGTTTAGCATTTTTAAAAATATATGTAAAAAAAAAACTTAAAGACTACGGTCGATGGCTTATTGCAGGGGTCTCCAAACTGTTTCCTTTGCTGGCCCCATTCAGGGATTTTTTTTTTTTTTAAGTATACATACGCATACGCTGTTAATGTTCCGATGTTCGTTGTTTTCGAAAAGAATTTAAATTGAAGCTTTAAACAAGCGTTTTCCACTCCCAGACTAAGCATGAAGTAAAATTTCGAGTTTAGAAAAGCCAGAAAATTTGGATTTGCCGGGCGGAGCGGAGCGAGCCCGCCAAATCCAAATTTTCTGGCTTTTCTAAACTCGAAATTTTGCTTCATGCGCCACCGGCACAAAATACTGATGCAATGTAAAGTTTAGCGGTGTTTTTTAAACTTCGTAAGATGTCAGTGTTTTGTACCGGTGGCGCATGAAGTAAAATTTCGAGTTTAGAAAAGCCAGAAAATTTGGATTTGCCGGGCTCGCTCCGCTCCGCCCGGCAAATCCAAATTTTCAGGCTTTTCTAAACTCGAAATTTTACTTCATGCTTAGTCTGGGAGTGGAAAACGCTTGTTTAAAGCTTCAATTTAAATTCATTTCGAAAACAACGAACATCGGAAAATTAACAGCGTACGCATATGTATAGTTAAACAAACAAATCCCTGAATGGGGCCAGCAAAGAAAACAGTTTGAAAATTTTACTTCCGGCGCTACGCGTATGAAACGCAGAAATATTGTAATGTTTAAAATATACGTCTTTTATTGCTTTAGTGAATTTTACAATATTTTCAACATCGTAGTTTGGAGATCCTTGGCCTATTGAACTCGTAAGTTCAATAAAGTATGTGTGTATATTGAGAAATATGCCAAAATTATTTTCAACTGAAACTCTTATTTTATCAATTTTTACTTATTAAAAAAAAAACCTTGCAATATTTTTGTTATTTTGTACAATTTAAGTAAACACAAACGAACCGTCAATTATATAAATATTATATTTTTTATTACCCTTTTTATAAATATATCTAAATAAAAATAACATAAAAATCGTGTAACGTTTAAACACTCATTGCAGTATTTTTTGTTTTTGTATTTGTTATCACCACAGGGCGGATTTTTGCAGGGATCGCTCGTAAACCGCTGTCCCCAGTCGAGTTAAGCATATAATGCACACGACTGGGCGCCAAATCACTGCATCACCAGACACCCAACTCAACAGAGCGAACAATCGCTGCCAAAATCCGTGCTATAGTTATCACTATCCGAAAAAAAAAAACAAATATATTAAATGTACGTACTACGCTTCTAAATACTGAATATTTATTCGCTGCATGTTTAAGACATTAAAAAGAACATTAAACTACAGTTAGAGTACTTATTGAACGGAGGATGTATATGTGTATATATATATATATAAAAAAATGCATTTTTAAAAACGCTGCAACGTGTAATTCTATATTTATGTTTTACTCTTCACTTGTTTCTTTTCCTATAAATGTGTGTGTATTTAATTTGTTGGGTTGTTATTAAATGAGGATCAATAAACGATTATTTTTACAACGATTTAATCCCTTTGCAGGCGGTGACTCGATTTTTAATGTTGTGTTAGAATTTTCTCATTCCTATTTAAGTTTAATATATTATTGTTCAAAATTCGCTTAATGTGTCGTTTTCTTTTAACTCTCCCCCATACATGCGAAGCCTATAAACGGCAACGCACGGAGCAACTCGGGAAGCCCGTGCTTCCTGAAGAACAGCTCAAGAACATCCCCTGGCCCAAACTCCTGGACTTCTTAGAAGACACAGGAATATACAGGGAGTAAAATAACCAGAGGTGCACAAAAGGACCACGGAGACCGTAGTGCAGGGACGCTAAGCGATACCACCTCATGTGGAAAAAAAAAAAAAACTCCCCCATAAGTAATACAGAGGGAAAGTATTGTTTTTGTGTAAAAAATCAAACAAAGGGTGTGTTTCATATTCCCACGCACTGCACTTACGATAAACGCACAAGATTTAGTAACTGACATATTTTATTTTAACGTTATATGTATCCTATTTACATTAGAACCAGCGACGGCTCGCAGCCTAACTTCAGGGTCGACCAGAGACCCAAGGTAATATGTATCCGTTATTGAAAGGTCACTTTGTTGTGCATTTCCTTGTATTTATATAGCGCGATCACAACCTCAAGTTTTGTGAGCCTTGGCGCTGTAGCCTACCCTGAAGTTAGGCTGCGAGCCGTCGCTGATTAGAACTACTAAAAAACGTAACCAATGAAATCGAACTCTTTGCATTCAACTCGAACATAGGAATAATTACAGTTGCGAGAGAAAAAAACTAGTACAGTAGCTAGCCATTTATAACATATCGTATTTTTTTCTTGTAAAACAAACTTGTCACAATTTTTTTTATTGGCCAACAAGACGGTGCTTTTGTTGAGATGCACTCCATTAGCAACATCTCTAATGCTGATACCGTCTCTAAACGCATCGTTATTATCGCTTTTTGCGTTTCAGTCAGTTCAGGCATGTCGACGTTAATTAAATTTCGTTTGACATTTCCGCAGATTTGAAAAATCAAAGTCCAGTTTACATAGCCAAACATTTTTCTGGACTAGTTTTTTCTCTCACAACTGTACATTAAATATTTTCTGGCATATTGGGTGTTACATAAAACTCTCTGTACACAGTGCTCTGGGACCAGAGCACTGTGAATTGGCTTGTGAAGACGGTGGCGATGATCAAACCGTGGCCTTAGGCTCGACTTTTAGCCATAGCTGAAGACCGCCTCCCCAAAGTTCACCCTCTGGGTTCCTAGGGAGGATTTTGATATTCCTGAAGGGGAGGAAAAAGTTATAAGAAGGTTGGCGGGACAAAGTCTCGAACTTAAAATCGGAGAATGGCCGATCCTTCACCGGGCTGTGTCTGAGGACCCGCCCGGGCAACTACTCGTCTTTGGAGTAGGAGAGGAGGATCGTAAAATTCTAAATGGCAGGGGATAATCGCTTAAGTTATAGGTTTACCTCCCTGATCTTGAGGGTCCGCAAGGATCCCAGAAAGGAAGAGAAGGAGGAGGGTGTTGTAACTCAGAGGGCGACTAAAAGCGCACCTGAGGCATCCAACTCACCTCCTCCCCGAAGTCGCGATGTTCACCCTCTAGGTGAGGATTTTAAAATTCCTGAAGGGGAGGAAAAAGTCATAAGAAAGTTAGCGGGACAAAATCCCGAACTTAAAATCGGAGAATGGTCGTTCCTTCACCGGGCTGTGTCTGAGGACCCGCCCGGGCAACTACTCGTCTTTGGAGGAGGAGAGGAGGATCGTAGAATTCTAAATGGCAGGGGTAATCGCTTAAGTTATAGGTTTACCTCCCTGATCTTGAGGGTCCGCAAGGATCCCAGAAAGGAAGAGAAGGAGGAGGGTGTTGTAACTCAGAGGGCGACTAAAAGCGCACCTGAGGCATCCAACTCACCGCCTCCCCGAAGTCGCGAAGTTCACCCTCTGGGTTCCTAGGGAGGATTTTAAAATTCCTAAAGGGGAAGAAAAAGCCATAAGAAAGTTAGCGGGACAAAATCCCGAACTTAAAATCGGAGAATGGCCGATCCTTCCCCGGGTTGTGTCTGAGGACCCGCCCGGGCAACTACTCGTCTTTGGAGGAGGAGAGGAGGATCGTAAAATTCTAAATGGCAGGGGTAATCGCTTAAGTTATAGGTTTACCTCCCTGATCTTGAGGGTCCGCAAGGATCCCAGAAAGGAAGAGAAGGAGGAGGGTGTTGTAACTCAGAGGGCGACTAAAAGCGCACCTGAGGCATCCAACTCACCGCTTCTAAGAAAGATTGCCCCTCAGCAGGCCGAGCACGTGGCTGCTGTATCTATACTGGAGCAGCTACAAATCTCGCCAGTTAGGGGAGAGCCGAGACTGGAGGATGTGCTGATTGAGTCACCTCTAACGTCAGAAACGGCCGACGCCTCCCTTTCTGACTCGGACGAGTGCACACTTGTCGAGTTGAAAAAAGAGGTTCATAAAATCAAACTCTTACACCTTTACGCTTCCCTTTCTGACTCGGACGAGTCCACACTCGTTGAGTCGAAAGGTGACTGGATTAGGACCGATCAGTCACCACCAGCGTAATGGCTAATAACAAGGTAATTCATTATATCCAATGTAACCTGAGTCATTCAAGAGCGGCTACTTCAACACTGTGCCTCCGCCTCGATACGACTAAGGACACTGTGGCCCTCATACAGGAACCCTGGATCATAAGATCTAGGATCTGTGGTATGGGCAAGTTAACCGGTAATTTATTTTACAGGCCAAAGACGAAACCTAGGACTGCCATCTACGCACCTAGGCAAATAGGAGCCCATTTGCTGCCTCAACTTTCCGATGGCGACACCACCGTGATAAGAGCTAGTGGAGCAATGGGCAAAAGGGGAGACGTAGTCCTGGCGGCGGTCTACTTACCTGGGGACTCCACCCTTCCGCCCGCAACAAGGGGAATGGAAGGGCTTGTTGAGTACTGCAGGAGGGAGAGACTACCGCTTATCATGGGCTGCGACTCAAATTCGCACCATATCGCATGGGGAGCAGGACTTCAGATAAAAGAGGCAAGTCCTTGCATGACTTTTTAATAAGTAAGGATATAGAGATAATTAACCGCGGGACGGAACCTACTTTCGTGAACGCTCGCAGCCAGACGGTAATCGATATCACAATGGCTAGCCTAGGTATCTCTAATAAATGGGAGGTCAGTCGAGAAGCGTCCATGCCTGACCACAGATGGGTCACTTTTCAGGTAGGCCTAAAGACGAGTCCTGGCGAACCCTACCGAAATCCGAGACAAACGGATAAGGATGCATACATTGTGCACCTCGGTGCGGGATATAAATACGCAGTACCCTAAGGATTGCGCCAGCCTAGACCTCTTTGCGGAGGAAGTGTAGGCAAAGATAATTAGGGCTTACAAATTGTCCTGCCCACTTAAGAGGAGGTCAGAGACAGGGCGAGCTACCCCATGGTGGACCCCTGATCTTAACTTCCTCAGAGATGAGGACAGGAAAGCTTATAATAGAGCTCAACGCTTTAAACAGAGCTCTGACTGGGCTTTTTACAAGGCCTGCCTTAAAGAGTACAAAAAACTCATAAGGCAATGTCAATAAGCATCATGGCGAGCTTTCTGTGAAAGCATCGAAAGCACGCAAGAGGTTAGCAGGCTCTATCACAAGACCACCAACAGTCTGTGGGAGTCCTGAGAAAGGAGGACGGCGATATGACCGACGACCTCCTGGAGAGTCTGCAACTGTTGCTCAAGACTCACTTCCCTGGCTGCACCATACTTTCTAAGCAAGCCAGAGGGGAAACTGGAATCACTTCAGGAACAGCAGAAGATTGGGAGCTAGCCCATGAAGTGATAAATGAAGAAAACACCCTGTTCGGTAGAGATATTGAATGGGAAGACAGATTGGCTCAAATTCCCAATGTATTTCTAAACCCTTTTTTTGTTTACCCCCATCACCCCACACTTATGCGCAGCGGGCGCGTGAGTGAGAGTCGCAAAGAAGTCACGGAAGATGGTGGACGTGAAACTCATGTGACTAATGTGATCGTCTTTTGGAAGTCAAGTAATGAAGGCTTGACGCTCTTTATGTTATTGTTGGGGACTGTAAAGGGCATCTGAGTATTAGTGACGTCGATAGTTTTTGTAGAATGCATTATTAACTTTATTAGTGATCAGCCGCATGTGTAGTGATCAGTGATCGCCTGCCAGAAACCTCTGGACCCGATCAAAACGTGGGGCAAACGCGCGTAAGGACCTTACAACCCTTCCGCCTACGTTGCGCACGTCACAGAAGCTGAGTCAGGTGAGTGTGGGTTCCTTTTGCCAACAATCAACCTAGCCTGGGTCAGTCTGTCTGTTTACAGGCCGGAAATATTCCGTACTCTCCTCTGAGAGGCTCGTTATCTCGACCGTTTCCGGAAAGTTTAACCCCCCCCCAACACACCCTAAAGGCAATTAACAGCTTTTTCGCCTTTAAAGCACCCGGACCGGACGGCATGATTCCCGCCCTGCTACAGTGGGGACGGGAAATACTGCTTGAGCACGTAGTGATGCTGTTCCGATCCAGCCTGGCGCTGGGCTATGTCCCTAAGGCCTGGAAACAAGCTAGGGTAGTATTCATACCGAAACCTTGTAGAGCTGACTACACTGCTCCCAAGGCGTATAGGAATATCACACTTTCTTCGTTTCTTATGAAAACGCAGGAAAGAATTTGTGAATGGCAGATAAGAGCGACAGCTCTAACTAGACAACCCCTGATAAAGTCACAACACGCATACACACGGGGAAGATCTACCGACTCTGCCCTACATAACGTAGCAGGATTGAGAGATCACTGGATATCAAGGAATCCGCTCTGGGTGTATTTGTTGACATTAAAGGCGCGTTTGATAAAACGACCATACCGAAGATAAGAAAAGCGCGTAACAAGCGTGGAGTACCATCTAAAATGTGTGACTGGATTGGCAATGCACTGGCCAACCGTATAGTCACAGTAGAACAGGGTGGGGAACGGATCACCTGTAAAATTGACAGAGGCTGTCCACAAGGGGGTATCTTATCACCCCTACTATGGAACATGGTTCTGGACAGCCTTCGCGAACAACTTCAGCAACTAGGCTTCTGTGTGACAGCCTATGCTGATGATCTAGCTATAATTGTAAGTGGCAAATTCGAAGGCGTTCTATGCGACTAAATGCAAGGAGCTCTAAATACAGTTTCGTGGTGGTGCAATGATCACCCCCTATCGGTAAACCCTACCAAGACGGAGATGGTCTTGTTCACCAAGAAAAGGAAGGTGACGAAAAGAGCACCAAAATTATTGAATACGATGCTGCAGTACAGCGACGAGATGAAATACCTGGGCATCACTCTCGACAGTAAACTAAGCTGGTAAAAGCACAACGACATCAAAACAGACAAAGCCAAAAACCAGAACGAAAGGAGATAGCATTCCAATTAAGGTGTGGAGAAAATATTTCCAGGAGCTGGTAGGGTCTCGAGGCAGGGAAAGAAGGGAGATAGATAACAGAGCGGAGGACTTCAGTGAGGAGGAGTTAGAGTGGGCGTTAAGGGGCATTAAAGGTGATAAAGCAGCAGGGCCGGACAATATAAAGGCGGAGGCTTGGAAGATGTGCAGTGCTGAAGGGAAAGTTAAAATGTTGGCAATACTGAATAGTATATGGAGAGGGGATTTGCAGTTTCCAGTGGAGTGGAGGGAAGGGATTGTATGCCTGTGCATAAGGGAGGAGATGCAATGGTGGTTAACAACTACAGAGGAATCACACTGATGGATAGCTTATACAAACTAATGATGTTGATGGTGATAGAAAGACTAGAGGGGGAAGTGGAGGAGAAAAAAATGCTACCGGAAGTCCAGGCTGGTTTTAGGTGAGTACGAGCAACTGTGGAGCAGATAGCTACATTGAACTGGCTGATTGAGAGAGAGTTGTGCAAAAGAGGGAAAGTATACCTGTTGTTTGTAGATCTGAAAGCTGTGTATGACTCGGTAGATAGCGAACGAATGATAGAGTGTTTGAAAGGATTGGGTGTGTCGGAGCAAGTGGTGAATTGGGTGAATGAAGTATATAGGGAAACGTGGTGCAAGGTCAGGCGCTGCAGTGTTTTGAAGTAGAGAGAGGAGTTAGGCAGGGGTGTCCACTTAGCCGACTACTGTTCAAGCTGTACGTTGCCGATTTGGAGAGAGTCTTGGAGCTGGGACAGACAGGTGGAAAAGTGGTGGGAAGCAAGAAAGTGTGGAGCCTAGCATATGCGGAGGATGTGGTGGTAATTGCAAAGACTATGAGTGAACTAAAGGAAATGAAAGAGAGGCTTGAAAGATATTTTGCGAAAAGGAGATTGACTGTAAATGTAAAAAAGACGAAGTAGATGGTATGTAAAAATGGGGGTGGAAGAAGGAAGGTAGCAGAACTTAGATGGATGGGTGAGGAAGTAGAGCGTGTGAGAGAATTTAAATATCTCGGGTACATGTTTCCTGAAAATGGTAGCAGAGCCCGACATGTTGATTTTGTATGTAAGAAGGTGACAGTTACGATGGCACGGATTCGGAGAATATGGGAGGATATGCTTGGGGAGAATGTTGGGATGAAAATAGTATGGTGGGATGCATGTATAAGAGCGATATTGTTGTATGCAGTTGAAGTGTGGGGAGTAAGTAGGAATGATTGAAAGGGTACACCTGCAATACTTGAAGAGAATAATTGGCCTGGAGAGGACGACTCCAAATTATATAGTATTGCAGGAGTGCCAGAGAATGTCAGTAGAATGGGTGGCTGCGAAGAGAGTGGTAACATTTGAGAGAAAGGTGAGTGGGTTGGGGGAAGAAATCCTGGTAAGAGAAGCGTGGTATGAGTGATACAGGGAATTTCAAGTGAAAGGTGTGGGTGTTAGATGGATGATAGAGAGAGAAAGATTGGACCAGAAAGTGGGGTGGTCGGGGTTGATGGTGAGGGAGAAAATAGCGCGGGGGGAAACGCTTGAGGTTGAATATAGTGATAGGTTGAGCTACAGGAGCGCCCGGAAAAAATAAAAAAAAAAAACAGCTACAACCCTCACTATAAAATAATTTAAGTGCACGCTGGACCGCCGCGCTATTTTAAGACATTAAGTGCGGAGGAGGTACGATTGTTAGCGCGGCTCAGATGTGCGCGGCTCTCTCGGAAGGAAGGTATGGATGAGAGAAGTATATATGAGATGTGTATTTTGTGGGAGAGAGGATTAATGGGAGCACTGGATGAATGCATGCCCAGCAATGAGGATAAAAATAGGTATGAAAGGTAGTACGCGTGTCGAGAGTTTTTGTAAGAGCGGAAGAGGGATAGAGGTGGTGAAGGAAGTAATGAGAGTAAGGCCAGGGAGATGTAGGTAGCTGCTTTGCGACGGGTAGAGAATAATGTAGTTTTGATTTTATATTTTTATTTTATTATTACTATTATTTTTATTTTAAAGAGAAAATGTTAGTTTTTTAAGAATTTTGTTTGTATTGGATTATGCCTAATAAAGGTTATACTACTACAGACAAAGCCATAAGGACCTTTTGGCAATGCCGTCGGGCAGTGGGGAAAACCTGGGGGTTGAAACCGCGCACGATGATGTGGTTATACACAGCCATCATAAGGCCCATGTTAACATACGGGCTTTAATTTGGTGGCCCAGAACCAAACAGCTAACTACGTGGAAGCGACTCTCGCGCTATGCACACTACTCCAACGATGGTTATGGAGGTCATGGTATGCCTTCCGCCACTTGATATTCACGTGGAAAGGGAGGCCGTTGCGACCATACTTCGCCTTCAGGGCAGTGGGATCTGGAACAGTAACCGCTGTGGGGAAGTCAGATGACACCTCTAGAGGAGTGTCTGCAAAGACATACCTCTTTTAGAGGCTGGCACTGACTACTGCAGACCGACACTCATTCGGAATGCACCCTACACGGTTGCCATTCAATCCGCTAAACATATGAGAGAGTCGGCTATAAGGATCTATACAGAGGGATCCAAAAGGATAGACAGATCAGGGATTGGAGTCTTCTCCAGGACCCTGAAAATCCAAACAAAGGTCCCGATGGGAAAGCATGCCACCGTCACACAATTAGAGACGATCTTGTTATACATTGCTGCTTGCCTGAGTTTACTGTGGCACTCTAATGTTGTCTTTGAAGTTGTATGTGATTTCTTCAGAGACAGTAGCGTTTGCCCGCTGTCCGTTAGGATCAGTATGGCTTCATTTGACACTTTGCGGGTTATGATGTTCTTGCGGCTGAGAACATCATAAAACGCAAAGTGTCAAATGAAGCCATACTGATCCTAACGGACAGCAGGCAAACGCTACTGTCTCTGAAGAAATCATATACAACTTCAAAGACAATATTAGAGTGCCACAGTAAACTCAGGCAAGCAGCAATGTATAACAAGATTGAAGTCTGCTGGGTGAAGGGGCACAACTTGAACACAGGTAACACGAGAGCCGACGCACTGGCAAGGGATGGACATTCTCTCACCGGAGCCGCCAAGTTAAATAAATATGGCATCCGAGGAGTCGCCAATGACATAATAAAATCATATTTACACAATCGAAAGCAAAAAGTTCAATACCATACTGACAACAGTATAAAAGAATCTAGTACACTTGAGATCAGTGCAGGCATACCACAGGGCAGCATCTTAGGACCTACTCTATTCATCATTTACATAAATGACATATTTTAAATAATGAATCCTAATTATGGCATAATGGTAAGCTATGTAGATGACAACAATGTATTGTTGAAACACAAGACCTATTTGGATCTAGTCAATATAGCAAGCAATATAGTACAGGATATAGCCACATACTTGAACAAAAACCAATTGTTTCTAAACCAAACTAAAACCAATTCAATAATATTCGCAACGAAAAGATCTACTAACGAACTCCCAAATAATATAAAATTAAATAATTCGAACTTAAAAATTGAAACGCAATGTAACTCCTTGGGTATTATTATCAATAGACACATGGATTGGACAGGTCAGATTATTAAAGTAAACAGTAAACTGAATAACACTTTATACGGTATACGAAGGATAAAACCCTATGTACACTTCTCTACTTTAATGTTAGTATATAACAGCTACTTCACTTCTCTTATGAAATACGGCATAATATGCTGGGGTGTAAGTAATGACATTTCGAAAATATTGACAACACAAAAAGCCGCAATTAGAACAATATTTAATAAAAGATACAGGGATTCATGTCGCGGCCTATTTAAAACAAATAAACATATTAACAGTAGTGGCACTGTACATTTATGAGTCTTTCATATATTTTTCAAAACAAAGAAAAATTCAGACTGTTCCTTAACCAAAATTCCCACAATACACGGAATGCAAATATTAGTTATATCTACCCAAAACACAATTTGTCTATGGTTGAAAAGACCCCTTACTACGCCATGATGAAATTATTTAATACTCTTCCAGCTAGATACAGAAACATGATTTATTCACATACTTTTAAGAATGAAATTAAAACTCTCTTAGTACAAATAGAACCATATACGATGGCAGGATATTTCAATTATTTCTGAATTGGGCCAGGCCTACAATAGTTATAGTAGTTGTTTTTTGTGACGATTTTCCTTGTTATATACTCACTTATTATATATGTATGTATATCCAAAAGAAAATAAATGGCTTAAGTAAGTAAGTAAGTATTGAAAGACCCTTTAACCTTTAACATACAAATCAATATTATTATTATTTTGAAACTTACAAATGGTAAGTCGTTTCTTTGCTATTTCCTACAAGTTATTGGCCAGGTGAGACCACGGACAATTTCATTTCCCCTGGAGACAGTGGGACTGTAAAATGTATCAGTCTGAGCCTGTCCTAGGCTGAGGATTAAAGACATTCAATAACACACCTCCTTTATAGCTGCTTATAAATTGTAGGAAAGCAAAAAATTCATCATTGAGTAATCAATTATATTCATTATTGACGGAATATTGTACAGACATTTAATATCTATGTTATATACCCATCTCTATATTATTTCTATATTATTAATTTTATTCATTATTGTTCATATTATTCATTATTCTTACAATGTATTAGTGTACTTAATAATAGAAGTGCGGAGTGGACATTTAAAGATAACGCGCTCGCGCCTGTCCTCGCGCTCGCGCCTACGCTTTGGTTTAAGACGACGCTCGAAGATGACATCATTTTGGCTGAAGCATCTTATCTCTTCCTGGAGCGCAATTATAATTATAAGAGCAGAGTTTGTAAAATACCTTTAGACCGAACAGACGTTCGGCACCTCTCCATAATTTTGTAATTAACACTGTAAACTTACTTTTCTTTAAATAAAATTTGATATCATTTAAAAAAGTAAATTTAATAGTTTTTTAAAACATTATTTTACGCTTCCGAGTTGTAAAATCTGTATTAATTAAAACTGTTGATACAGTTTTGTTAATGGATTGGATATTTATATTGTAGGATCAATGATATACATTATTGATACAATAGTGTACAGAAATTAAATATCTATATTGAATAATACTTGTCATACAATATTGTATTATGTATTATTACATTGATGGATCAATGATATTTATTATTGTACAGAAATTGAATATCTATATAAAAAATACTTGTGATACAATATTGTAGATGTATTGTCATATTGACGGATCAATGATATTGGTTATTAATACAATATTGTATACAGAGAGTTTTATGTAACACCGAACATTTTCATAACGAGAATATTTCTTTTAAGTATACATATGCATACGTTGTGCATTTTCCGACGCTCGGTTTATTAAGAGAAATCAATTTGAAGCTTTAAACAAGTGTTTTCCACTCCATGAAGTAAAATTTCGAGTTTAGAAAAGCCTGAAATTTGGTTTGGTCGCGTAGCGCGAAGCGCGGAGCGGCCAAACCAAATTTTCAGGCTTTTCTAAACTCGAAATTTTACTTCATGCGCCACCGGTACACAACACTGATTCAATGTTAAGTTTAGTGGTGTGTTTTAAATTTCGTAATATGTCAGTGTTTTGTACCGGTGGCGCATGAAGTAAAATTTCGAGTTTAGAAAAGCCTGAAAATTTGGTTTGGCCGCTCCGCGCTTCGCGCTGCGCGACCAAACCAAATTTTCAGGCTTTTCTAAACTCGAAATTTTACTTCATGCTTAGCCTGGGAGTGGAAAATACTCGTTTAAAATTCTAATTGAATTCTCTTAATAAACCGAGCATCGGAAAATGTACAACAAAATGCATATGTATACTTAAAAGAAATATTCTCGTTATGAAAATGGTCGGTGTTACATAAAACTCTCTGTATGTATTATTAAATTCACGGATCAATTATATTCGTTATTGATACAATAATCTGTACAATATTGTATCAATAACGAATATAATTGATCCGTGAATTTAATAATACATACAGACATACATTGAATATCAAATATTGAATTTTCTTTGTTGATACAATATTGAAATGTTATTATTTATATACTGTATTTACACAGTATTGCATCTACCAGGTAATGCATCGGCTTAGACCATATTGGAAATCCAATGTAAATTATAAATGGGCTAATTATTGACTCCCCTATTAACTTCTGCAGAAACTTGTATTGAAACTTTTTAAAGTACTAGATTAGATAAGAATACCTAGCAGCCCTACACAAATTCTACTAAGCTGTTTTGAAGTTATTTGCAAAATTATGTCCTAAAAAACTAAAAAATATTAATTTGCATAAGATTTTAAATTGTTTTATAACATAATTCAGTCAATAATTTCAAAACGGCTTAGTCGAAAGTATTCAGGATTGGTAAGTATTCTTATCTAATCTAGTACTTTAAAAAGTTTCAATACAAGTTTCTTTGAAAATGTATAGGGAAGACAATAATTCTCCTCTTGGATTTCCTATATGTCCTAAGCCTATGCATCACCCGGTATTATGAATATTAATGTAGTATTAATACCCGCATATTATAGTGTAACAACATTGTGTGCAAATCGATTAGCAATTTCAAGATATAAATATAGATACAATATTGCTATGATGTAAATCCAGGATTCATTTCTACTAGGGATGTTTAATTTAAAACAAAAAATAAATAAATCACCGAAAATTTAAATTTTGATTAAATTTCCGGTGATTAATTCTATTATGTCGGCTACAGTACAGTCTTGAAACTTTCTTATAGGTATGGGGTCAGTTTTCCTAATCCTTTTTTCCTATTTTTTTTTCCTAATCCTTTTTTCCTAATATTTTTTTTTCCTAATTTCTATTATTATTATTTTCCTAATACTATTTTCCAAATTCACATTTTATTTCCGAGACTCATTTCCAAATGTACAGTTCAAAAACCAATGTAGCAACCGACGTCCTTTAAGTACTCCATAGCTTCCTCCCGCCGATCTTCATACTGGAGAACGACGTTCGTAATCCTTTCTTCGTTCTGCTCCATAGCTTTGCTCACGTCTCACATCACATCTTATCTTACAGGTTGGCATACTCGTTTCGCACTTGTGGTGGGAAAGAACCATCCGGGTTTGTACACTCTCCTCAAGGAACTCAAGAAAGAGCAATCTGACACTGAAGACATGATCCGCGACCTAAATTTAGGGAAAAGAGTCCGGTTTTCCCTAAATTTAGTTCGCGGATCATGCCTTCAGTGTCAGATTGCTCTTTCTTGAGTTCCTTGAGGAGAGTGTACAAACCCGGATGGTTCTTTCCCACCACAAGTGCGAAACGAGTATGCCAACCTGTAAGATAAGATGTGGGATAAAGGACAGTTGTTGGATTCAGGAAAAAGGAAAAGGAACCTTCTGAAAGGTTGTTGGTTCTCGATAGGTTTTGGAGCGTCGCATCGTACATGTTCCAAACATCTGGTGGGTATCGGGCATCAACGGCTCGACGTCTACCTCGAGCTGTCTGTCCTTTTACGTACGTCGTCTACGGGGTAGTAATACTTGTAAAAAATAACTGATGAGCAGACTGATAGCGGACTGATGAGAAAGAAAAAATACCCGAAAATAGTCGACCACCGATTTGAATGCAGGAGGTGCTTGGTTTTCGAATTCAGCAAACACAGATAAGACGTCGGCGAGAGGAACGAACGCGATAGCGCACATCATTCGCGCTGCATCTTTTATAGTTCGATCTTTCTTATCGCTATACGCCACTTGCAGCCCCTCCTGTTGGATGTACCGGTACACTGCTTGTCGGAGGTGTAAAAAGCAGGCTCTGACTTTCGTACTCTCCGTCATGATTTTTCTAATTGCGTTCAGGATAGCGAGTTCAAAATTCGTCATCACAATAACCGGCACTCTGCGTGGAATGCCTGCTTCCTCATACGCGTTTCTGATGACATCCAGTACTTTTTCGTACGCGACTTGTTTTTTATTTTCCAGCAGTGCGTATACGAGAGGGATAGCGACTATTTGTTGTTTACCGTTCCGAATTTGTGTCAGGGAAGCAAGGACAGTGAAGAGTTGAAAAAAAATTTGCGGTACAACCTGAAAAAATAATACGGTACAACTCGAAAAATAAAATAAAAATAATGTACATTATGAAAAGGACCTTGAAGGTGCCGTCCAAGTACCAATTTGGACTTCTCATTAACAGCCGCAAGTTCTGTATGGTCGCAAAAATCAGAATTCGTCCCATCCCTTCGTTTTCTTCGTCATCATCATCCTCACGCGAGTCATACAAAAGGAAATTTTCACCCGTATGTGTTTTCGCATATAACTCTGGTACTTCTTCCAAATCTTCGATGTCGACAGGGTTCGTTGGCATACTTTGTCTTCTTCTTCGCGAAATTAATTTTGCCATATTTGGCCTGTCAGGTAGATGAGCCAGAACAGCAGCTGGCACGCCGTCCAATTCTTCGCGCAACACTTGAATAGGTGGGGCTTCGGGGTGTTCCACCGCTTTTCTCTTCACGCGATATTTTAATCTGATGGCTTCGACGGCATCATAGTCTGGAGCGTGGTTGTGGGTGGCATCCAAGTTTTCTCCACCTTTTATGACGTCCACCGCCTGTCCGTGCGTCAACTGCAACCTCGTTACCGCCGTGGCATTACACAGTTTGCAGTTCCAAAAGACTCTTTGTAACGCCGCTCCCTTAACACTCGCGAGCGCGCTCGACCCTTTTCAGGTAGCCGAGTGTACGCACCACCGCTCGCATCCCCTACCACGCCGGACACGTGACGACCACGCCGGACACGTGATGCCCACACCACCCCTACCAGAAGACCACCCGCTGGAAACCCTATAAAACCCCGAGCGCACCGCTTAAAAGACAGACTAATAGCGCTCGTCTTTTCGGCCTAATCGTCTCACACAAGCGCCAAGCCGTATAGAATGTCGCCGCCAAAACAAGATGAGCTGCAAGAGCAGGTGGTACAGATGCTGCAGGACGACATCATCCAGACATCCACCTCACCATGGGCCGCTCCGGTGGTAATGGTGCCAAAGCGGGACGGGACATCCAGGTTATGCGTGGACTACAGGGCTTTAAACGAGATCACAACACCCGACCGATATCCACTTCCGAGGATGGATGACCTAATACACAACGGTCCCACAGGAAAAGTTATGTCAACAATCGATCTTAAGAGCGGATATTGGCAGATCCCAGTGGTCAAAGAAGATCAGGAAAAGACAGCCTTTGTCTGCCCCTTTGGCCTATTCGAGAGGATGCCGTTTGGACTCCGGAAACGCCCCAGCCACGTTCCAGAGAACGATGGATAGGCTGCGAGCTAGAATACCCCATGTGCGGATGCTCGCATATTTGGATGACCTCATCATATTCTCCGACGATGTCACTCGCCACCTCCAGGATATAGACAAGGTCCTAACGTTATTGGAAGAAGAGTCCCTCTCAGCGAATAGGGAAAAAACCGTGTTCTGCCCCGAAAAAATCCGATTCTTGGGACATGTAATCACGGAAGAAGGCATCGCGGCGGATCCCGACAAAACACACTCAATCACGTCATGGAAGGACCCTCGGGACAAGAAGGAGGCAGTATCCTTTATCCAGACTTGTTCCTGGTATAGAAGATTCATCCCCAGCTTTGCGGAAAGAGCTCAGCCCATCACCAAGCAGTTCAGGAAGAATGCCACGTGGAAATGGGAACAGCCACAACAAGAAGCAATGGCAGACCTAAAACAAGCACTGGTCACCGCCCCAATCTTGAAAACCGCTACAGCTACGGAACCGTTTCTTATCAGAACCGACGCCAGCGACTTTGCTATTGGAGCAGTGTTGGTCCAGGGGGAGGGACCGAACGAACACCCAATCGAGTACGCTAGCCGCTTACTGACACCCGCAGAGAAGAACTACACAACCACAGAGAAGGAAGCCTTAGCTATCGTATGGGCTCTGGGGAAATTCCGAGGATATGTGGAAGGTTCTCCTGTGACAGTCGCCACGGATCATCAGGCCTTACGTTGGCTGATGTCTTTGAAGGCACCATCGGGAAGACTAGCAAGATGGGCCTTACAACTTCAACCTTTTGAGCTAGAAATCAAATACATCCCAGGAAGAACGAACCATCTAGCGGATGCCCTCTCACGGATCCCCAGCGCTCAGATCACAGAAATCAATCCAATCCAGGTAGACATACCTCGTAGGACCACCAAAGACATACGGGAAGCTCAACACCAGGACGAAGCTCTGAAACGCATCATAGACGCCCTGGAGACGCAGCCCCGCACCGAAGATGCCGTATATTGGACCAATAAAGGGTACCTAATGGATCGAGGCATCTTATACCGATATAACCACAACGTGGACAGCGAAGAAGCACAGCAATGCATCCCACAACAGGAAGTCCCAGCATTGTTGGCGGAGTTCCACGATAGCCCCACTGCAGGACACTACGGATTCCGCGGAACGTACCACAGGATATCGCAGAAGTACTTTTGGCAAAAGATGAGCGATGATATCGCAAAACATCTCAAGAACTGCCTTGAGTGTCAGCGATACAAACCGACGAACCTGAAGCCTGCAGGCCTGACACAGACGACACCTCCAAACCAACGCTTCGAGACCGTCTCCTTCGACCTGTTCGGGCCACTGCCCACATCCCCGGAAGCATATACGACGATCCTTATTGCCGAAGACTTAGCAAGCCGTTGGATCGAGATCTTGCCGCTTAAAAAAGCCACAGCGCTTGAATGTGCCACCGTCCTCCTACAAGAGATATTCTTCCGCTACGGTATACCCAGAAGATGCATTTCGGACAACGGGACACAGTTTGTCAGCGCCGTCATGCAGCAACTGATGCACAGATTGGGAATTGACCACAATTTCACGGCTTCTTACCACCCGCAAGCCAACCCGGTGGAAAGGAAGAACCGAGATATGAAAACCCAGTTAGCTATTCTTGTTGGACCACATCATGATTCTTGGCCTCAAAAATTAGCAGCTATCCGTTTCGCCATGAATACGCACGTCACAGCTAGCACCGGATACAGCCCTGCCTACCTCACCTTTGGGAGAAATCTAAGGACCGCAGAAGATGTAAGCCGAGACATGAGGACCATAACCGCTTCCGACAACTTCGTTACTGAGATCAGTCCCTATCTCACGCGGATGAGAGATGCCCTAGAAGCAGCCCATCAAATAAACGATAAACAACAGGATCAGCGCAAGAAGTACGCAGATGCCGCCAGACGTCCCACTCCGGCATATGTACCTGGAGACCACGTATGGGTAGACACTCACCTCCTGAGTAATGCAAAAAAAACCAATTTACGTCCAAATTCGCCCCACGTAGAGATGGACCTTACGTGATTCTACAAGTGAAAGGAGCCGCCACATTTGAAGTCGCATCCCTGGACGACCCGAGCACCCCGATTGGCACTTTCCACGCCTCCGCACTCACCCCCTTCACGGGAAACATTCAGGAAGCCCAACCGATCCATCCTATTCGGAAGAGAGGACGCCCAAAGAAGACGTTTACTTCTGGTCCTCCTATCTAGAAGATCGCAGAACCAGAGGGGGAGGATGTAACGCCGCTCCCTTAACACTCGCGAGCGCGCTCGACCCTTTTCAGGTAGCCGAGTGTACGCACCACCGCTCGCATCCCCTACCACGCCGGACACGTGACGACCACGCCGGACACGTGATGCCCACACCACCCCTACCAGAAGACCACCCGCTGGAAACCCTATAAAACCCCGAGCGCACCGCTTAAAAGACAGACTAATATAGCGCTCGTCTTTTCGGCCTAATCGTCTCTTCCTACGTGATTACTAGCACTCGTCTTTTCGGTCTAGTATTATCACTCTACAAATTATCAATCTACGAAGTACCTCCACGCTCTCACAAACACTCATCCCGAACGACGCTCTGTTCCGGGACGACGTACTGCCACGAGACGCCGCGTCCATCCGAGACGACACCCAGGCTACCACGCAGAAGAGGCCCTTCACCGCTAGCCGCTCGAACCACGAGGACTCTACTGCCGCACTACGCCCGCACCCACCCCTTACGACGAATCGACACAAAACCGATCACTCTGTACATACTTTCTTGTAAATAAACTCTTTTGAAACCACCACACGCCTTATATCTTCCATTTTTTGTCAGGCGTTTACTATACAAAAATCCGGGCCGATGTGAAGTTTACGGGATGTTCTCGAAAATTGATTTTTTATATTGATACTTGTAGAATCGCGTATGGAATGGCCGAAAATGACGAAAAAAAAGTGCGGAAACCACGTTTAGCCCCATTTGGGGGCTCCGA
Source organism: Philonthus cognatus (assembly GCA_932526585.2). Classification (NCBI taxonomy): domain Eukaryota; kingdom Metazoa; phylum Arthropoda; class Insecta; order Coleoptera; family Staphylinidae; genus Philonthus; species Philonthus cognatus. The sequence goes on along the minus strand of OW052252.1, from coordinate 10,105,765 downwards.
AAGGGTGAAAATTGGTGTATTTCAACAGTGTTTTTTGGTGTGTACAAAATAAAATGTGGTGATTATATGTATTCGTTTCACAAAACTAAATGGTTTAAATGTGTTTTTAAAGGATAGGACTTACAGTTTGCTTAAAACTTTCACTTAAATATTACGATTTTTGACAGGTTATGTTATCACCTACTTCCATTGTTATTCATAGATATAGCACAATTGATGCTAAGGGACCATGGTTTTGAATCAAATTTAAGGTTCAATTTCTGTACACCAGGAGGCAGCAGCAATATTTTAAAAAACATCTTATACGTCTTATAAACCCGGCATAACAAACACGAGAAATTAGATTGTTGCTCCAATTTCATATTTAATAATTGTTTTTAAATTTATAACGCTGTCAACTAATCTAACAAAAACGAAAAATGAAATCAATGTTCCCATCACATATTCTTTTTTTTTTTTAATTTATAGTGAGCGTTGGTACTTTACTCCTGGAAATGACACCAGGGTGCGCCTATCTCTTGTTCTGGGCAATTGTGAACCAGTTATCACATTCCATTATAGTATTATTGGTATCATTATGTTATATCTATAAATCAACAAAAGAAGTAATTGTCAACAACTTAACCTGCCAAAAATCGTAATCTTTAAGTAGAAGTTTTAAGCAATCCGTAAGTCCTATCTTTATAAAAACACATTTAAACAATTGAGTTTTGTGAAACGAATACATATTATCACCACATTTTATTTTTTTCCGGCTAAAAAACACATTTTAAGTAAACGGATTTCCAACCTTTCGGGGCCCCAAAATGGGGCTTAACGTTGTTTCCGCACTTTTTTTTTCGTCATTTTCGGCCATTCCATCCGCGATTCTACAAGTATCAATATAAAAAATCAATTTTCGAGAACATCCCGTAAACTTCACATTAGCCAAAAAATCATTAGGAAAATAATATTAGGAAAACTGTACCCCAATCGCTCCATAGCTTTGCTCACGTCTCGCCGGACTCTTTTCCCTAAATTTAGGTCGCGGATCATGCCTTCAGTGTCAGATTGCTCTTTCTTGAGTTCCTTGAGGAGAGTGTACAAACCCGGATGGTTCTTTCCCACCACAAGTGCGAAACGAGTATGCCAACGAGTATGTCCACCGCCTGTCCGTGCGTCAACTGCAACCTCGTTACCGCCGTGGCATTACACAGTTTGCAGTTCCAAAAGACTCTTCCATTTTTCGTCAGGCGTTTACTATACAAAAATCCGCTCATGTGTAAAACATGGCTTAAGTTAGTTTGAATCAGTTCAACGGTCATTTTTACAGACGCAAATTTGGACACACGCACTGAAATATTGACACTTTCTAGAGGTTTTGTTTGCCTGACAAATGACGGTTGGCATGGGAACTTCACGGTTAACATTGGAAAATTACGAAAATTAGGAATATTAGGAATATTAGGAAAAAAAAATTAGGAAAATTGTTAAATTACGAAAATAATAAGTTAGGGAAAAAAATCATTAGGAAAATAATATTAGGAAAACTGTACCCCAATCTTTCTTATAACTCAGCTGAAGAAACTAGCTACAACTCTGGCATAATTTTAAAATAATTTTGATAATGTTTCAGGTTAAACAACTTGAGTAAATAAAGCAAATATAGAAATAGAGAGACATGGAGCGGGAGTTTAGTATGAATTGCAGTCTGCAATGAAATTACGGTTGTTTACGTAACCGCTTGACGTCTTAATGCTGCCAGGATGGTTTCCAATATCCGAGGATAAATCTCACTTGAGCGCTCATGTGTAGAATCCTGTGTAGGGATCTTTAACTATTTGTCAAGATGTATAATATTACCATTAGAACCTCTCCAGCCTTATGTTTGAATTACCAGCATTATTTATTTATTTATTCAAGGGATGGACATTCTCTCACCGGAGCCGCTAGTGCGCCTTGCACCTCTGTCCCTGTGTAATATGGTACAAACCACTGCACTGGAGAAATTCAGGAAGCGTTGGGATGACATTGAGGGCTGCAAGCTCTCTAGATAGATAGATATTCGTAGGGGTGGCCTCATTGGCCTGTACCGCCGCGACCTTTGCAGATCTATTGTGGAGCAAGCTCTCTAACGAAACACTATTTTATCCCGAGAGATCAGCGAAACAGTGCAGCTGACCAGGGGGCACCCTAGGCGCATAACTGCCGCCCTGACTGGTCACTGCGGACTAAACGCACACCCATACAGGATGGGGATAGTTGACTCTCCATCCTGCAGAGGGTGTAACATGGAAGACGAGACTGCCGGGCACACTCTCAGCGATTGGCCGGCACTCTCGTCAACTAAATTGGGTGAAAGAAAGATAGCCTACATAAGGGATCTACCCACCTCGGCTTTGCTAGACTACCTAAACCAGGTAGGCTGGCTAAGCTGAGATTGGGTAATCGACGTGAGGAAGCACAGTGGGCCTAATGAGGCCTAAGTGCAACGCAGAAATGCGCACTCCCCAAAGAACCAGAACCAGAACCAAAAACTCTCTGTAATTTAATATTTCAGAGGAAAATATGCAGGATATTTGGAAATGGTTATATAATGCGTGTTTATGTAAATAACAACCAAAACAACTAACATATACATATATTTAAAACTATGTGTAGAGGAACAATCAATAAAATATCTATGTACTAAAAAAAAAACCTAAAATGACGGTGCGCAATGAATAAGTAGAGACCGGACTTCCGCGCAAATTTATATTGCAAGAATCACAAAAGAAATCATCGTTCATAACACCTATGTATAAAAACCTGTGAATTATTTAAAATTTCAAAAGCACCGATAACTCTCTTTTTAACCCATTAAGAGCCATTGATGCATACACGCAACATTATTAATTTTTGGGTAATTAAATGACTAAATAAGTTAATTTAATATATTATATTATTTGATCTGACTTTAAAATGTATGAACAAAAATATAAATATTTTGTGATTTAAATATTTCGATTATTAGTCATTTAAAAAAAAATAATAATGTGAGTGTATTTCTAACTTCACAATATTTCAGTGTTTTATACGCGTGGCGCATGAAGTAAAATTTCGAGTTTAGAAAAGCCTGAAAATTTGGTTTGGCCGCTCCGCGCTTCGCGCTACGCGACCAAACCAAATTTTCAGGCTTTTCTAAACTCGAAATTTTACTTCATGCTTAGTCTGGGAGTGGAATCACTCGTTCTAAACTTCATACTGCACGTTTTTATATAAAATCGATGAATGCCTAAACTTTTACAGCAGTTAAATTATGTATATTCAAATGAACAATTCACAGTATGTAATACAATAAGTCATTCATAGATTTCATAAAAAAAAGGCCAGAATTTTACCTAAAATCAACTTTTAGAGTTATCTCTATAATTGCTTGGCCGTTAATGGGTTAAACACTTCTAGAATAATTTTAATATACAGAATATTTAAAATATGCATAAAAGTTGTTATATCACAAGGAACTTCAATTGATATAAATAAATGAATATTTAAAAAAGGTTCATAAAATCAAACTCTTACACCATTACTGTATTTTCATCAGTCTATATTTGAGTTGTTTTTTCTGTTTGTGAAAACATACTTATGTATACTAACTAGCACCCTTTCTAACGAGATTTGTTTTTTTCTTTTTTTTTTTTTTCTAAGCCATCATTTACAAACTAAACTTTTATTTCCTTAACAGAATTGGTAATGGAAATTATTTATAAATACGGGTTTATTATTGTTTATAAATAGTGTGACGAAAAATTTTTTACACAGTGTGGAACGAAATGATTTCCATCAGGTTACATTTGGAATTTTTTCTCGTGTCGCTATACTCTTTTTGAGTTTTAGTTTAGTTTAGTTTTAGTTTCTCCAAAAATAAGAGGACCACAACAAAAATCAGCCGATCAAATTACACGACCTTATTGGCTGCCGAAAAGGCAATTTCAAACTGAAGCAATCAAATTACACGACCTTATTGGCTGCCGAAAAGGCAAATTAAAACCGAAATTGCGGCTGGCATTTTAGAATCACAAGCGGTTTGCATCTATTTACATATCTTGTGTTTGAATAGTGTTATCAATGTGTTAAAAGTGAGTATTTCTGTATAAACTCTTCTCACTCGTTAAAAATATTGCTTATATTTTGGTGAACATTTTGTTGTGGTCCTCGCACTTTTAAGAGAAAGTAAAAAAAAGAGGTCTTTTTTTTTATTAAGAGAAAGTATAGTATAGTCAATAAATGTCATCAATCAATCAAATTGAAAACTGAAAAGGCAGTGCATTCCCTGTTATTATAGAGCGGCACTTCTTATTTTAACATGGGTGCAAAGACGACTAGATGAAAATCATTTTGTTCTACGCCGCACATTTTCTGTATAATAAATATTATTACTTTTTTCTTCATGCAAAAGTCCGATTTCTATACATAATAAACACACACACTCACTCACACACAACAGTCCGATCGTCGTGTATGATGGACCATCATTTGTTTTGTGTTATCGTTAATATATTACAATTCGTCGTCGGCCCGCGCCGGCGGCGCCTGCTCACCGTCCACTTTGTGGTTCTCAATTATAGACATTATCTTATTCGTGTATGTCGGATGAATGGATCGCTGTAATTCATTTAATGACTCTTCGGCCTGAAATAACAATCTTGAGTGACTCTTTTTTTGACACACGCATGTCCGGTTTCACCAACTTCAGTTGAATTTTATTTTTCTTCCCTTGTTACCCCTTTAGATATTCGTAGGGGTGGCCTCATTGGACCACCGCGACCTTTGCAGATCTATTGTGGATCTTGTTACCCCTTAGGGCGTCGGGTACTGAATTTTATTCAAAGATTAAATTTATTTGTCGATTAAAACAGACATTTTTCAGGTGGGCAACATCAGAAAATATAAATACTAGATTTTATTCCTTGAATAACTATTTGTCGATTTAACTAACGTTGGTGAAACCCGACATTAACGACATAAATAAACAAAGAAAATAATACAGATATATATAAACATTTATTTACACAAAAAATAATACTGTTGATAAATATCATAAATAATAATATTAATATCTTTACATACGTGTAGGGAGGAAAGGGTGGTGCTAGCGAAGGCGAGGTGTGGGTCAGGGGAGAGAGGAAGGAAGGTGTGGATGGGGGAAGAGTATGGGAGGTGTGTAATGTGTGAGCGGGGGGCACGGTTTATACAGGGCTTTCATTAATTCCCGAACCCCACGTGACTAAATTTAAAATTGCCGCGTAAATTATTGTATTTGTACGTTGGAGGCTTTGAAAAAAGTAACCAAACGTTACTAAAGTCAAATTTGACATAAACGTTTATGCGCGGTGCATCGTTAAACCAACCTTTGAGATCTTACAAGATTCGACCGGAATTTTCAGGTAAGAAAAATTGTTGAATTATTCTGAAACATTGAGTTTTATTTCTATTTATCAATTTGCTAGGATAAGCAAATACTGCGAAAGCAAATACTGCGAAAATGGTATTTACAACGAAAAAATTAATAAAAATTAGTTACATTTTTGAAGATGAGCCTATTTTTTAATCATTTTAAATATAATATTTTCAGTCGTCATAAAAATACGCCGGCGAATAAATATTTTTAAATCTAGGGAATTTTTGTGTGAGCCATACCACCTTGTACATTTGGTTGCCTATTATTTTTGGTCACGTGGGGTTCGGGAATTAATGAAAGCCCGGTATATCTAACGGTTGTAGCATTCGTCGGGCGAAGTCGGAAATGTTCGTGCGTCTGACGACATTGTGGTCGCTCCTAACCTGTCAAACATTGCCCGCTTACGGTGTTTATGTGCGTTTAGATAATTACGAGTGGTTTTTTCTTAAATTTTATATTACAATTAATATAATTGCTGTATATTTTTGGTAAGTAATTGAATTATTACAAATTTCAATAAATGAAGCGTATAATATGCTGGAACAACGTTGTAACCGCCAATTGTGAAAACACGGTATTTCCGTGGAAAAACGATGTATGCAGCCAGGATTTTGTCTTGGGGGAGGCAAGTTTAGTTTGCAGCAAGGCTCACTTGTGTTGTGGGCTGTATTACATTTTTAAATATGGTTTTGAACCCTTATGGGGGGGGGGCTTCTTTTTCGATTTCCCAACAAAACAATTTTTGGCGCTTACAACGTTGTTCCAGCATAGCATTCAAATAATGAATTAAATATTCAATCTTTTTCATTATTTTTTAATGAATAGTGCCGAAGTTTTCATCATGCCCGGAAGCTCTTGCGCCGTCGCTGTATGCAGAAATCAGCACTGTTTAACGAAAGGCAAATCAATTTCTTATCACCGATTTGCAAGAGATAAAATAATTAGACATGCATGGATAAACGCGTGTAGAAGAAAGGACAAGTTTAATCCCGATACCAGCTTTATTTGTAGTAGCCATTTTATAAAAGAAGATTTCGAATTAGATTTTCGAAGTGAACTTTTAAATATTCCCACGAGACGGAAACTAAAGACCTCAGGTATATTTTTTATTTATTATAATAACCGAAAAATTTATGATATACACTGGCGAAAGAAATTAACGCATCATTTGTGATTTTTTTGATATCTTGGAATCGAGTTTTCTTTGAACACAAACATATTTTTACAATAAGAAATCTTATCAAGCATGCTGTTTTACATGTTGTGTTTTGTCTTTTGTTCTCATGGTTTTCTGTCAATAAATAAAATGAAGCACTTTTCATTATTCTAGAAAGGTTCATATAAAATTTCTTTTTGAGTTTGTTTTCAAGTAATTGTTAAAATTAAGTGCTAAATAGTGAGGAATGAATATGGATAGACGTCCGAATCTTAATTTAAGCAGTGAAGAAGCTGTGATTGTGGTTACACTTGCAGAAGAAGGTAGGAGTCAGCGTTACATCAGTCAGCGTCTTGGTGTTAATCAATCGACCGTATCCCGTGTCTTGAAGAGACATCGGGAAACTCAGGCATACTCAAGAAGGCCAGGACAAGGGAGAAAAAGGGCCACAACTGCTGTTCAAGACCGTTTTTTAATGATGCAGACGTTACGCGAACGGTTTATTACGGCTCCTAGGCTACAAAATATGCTCGCAGAGATCCACAATGTTCATGTAAGTTCCGTTACCATCAGAAAAAGGTTACGTGGTTTTAATTTAACTCCGAAAACAGCGGCAAAAGGACCACAATTAACCGCAGACCATCGCAGAGCCAGGTTAACATTTGCGCAAGAACATGTAAACTGGTTACAGGCCGATTGGGCTAATGTTATGTTTAGCGACGAGTCCAGATTTTGTCTTTACGGCAGTGACAGACGAATACATGTGTACAGACGGCCAGGTGAACGGTATGCGCAGTGTAACATTGTTCCGACTGTTATGTTTGGTGGGGGCTCTGTTATGGTGTGGGGTGGTATCACTTTAGAGGCTCGTACGGAGTTGGTGGTCATACCAAGAGGAAGCATCACGGCAGCGTCTTATATTGCAAACATTTTAGAACCATCCGTAATGCCTTTTGCTCCCTTTGGAGGAAACGATTTCCTGTTTATGCATGACAATGCAAAACCACACAGTGTCCGAATTGTACAACAGTATCTTGACCTAGTGGGTATCAACACAATGCAATGGCCAGCCAGGAGTCCCGATCTTAATCCGATCGAACACCTATGGGACGCGATGGGCAGACGCCTTAAAGCACTTCCTCGGCGTCCAAGCAATCAACAAGAGCTTGGACAAAGATTGCATGAAATTTGGGAAGATATTAACCAGGATGAAATTGGATCATTAATTAACAGTATGAGCCGTCGCTGTCAGGCAGTTATTCGAGCAAGAGGAGGAAACACTAGATATTAAGTCTTATAATCACATGTTAACTTTTTTCCTCTTTTTATTTATGACATTATTTTAGTCATTAATGAAAGAAAATGTGTTGAAAATCATTATTATAGTTCAGTTGGTTTTGTTGTTATTTTTTTTGTTTTTAAACATCAAAACTTTATTTTTAAATTAAAAAAATTAATGTGATGCGTTAATTTCTTTCGCCAGTGTACATACAATTATTTGATATACACAGAGCTGATTGTAATTAAATTATTAAACACAGTTGGGATCTACTTAATGAGCTTTTTTAAAAATGGTGACGTAATAAATATTCTTCTAGAGTATGTGGCAGTGCCGGACAAAAAGACAAAAAGTGCATTTGCCATAGGGCCCCCGAAGCTGCAAAGGCGCCACAGCGTACTAAAATAAAGACGTTGATTCCTATTTACAAACATTTATTTTACATTCAAAATATATAATTATTATGTCTCATCATTTAAGAGTTTATTTATGCTCACCTAATTTAAAATTTAATGCTCATCTAATTTAAAAAATTACTAATGCTAGAACAGATAGAACAGATAACCGGTTATTTTGCTGAGTAATATGGAGTGGACCAAATTTTGAATATTTTGTCGCATTTTTTATTAAATTTAAGAGTATGTGCTAACTTAAATCTTTAACTTAATTTATTTACTTTGTAAAAAATCATATGAACCATATTTCACTTTTTTCTGGAAATTATTAAAACATGCATTTCCAAAAATTGTTTTTTTTTTTTATTTGAAGAACTAAGATTTTCAAAATAAATAATAATATAATTTAGACATTTCATCATTATAAAATTAATGGAAAAAGTGTATTAATTCATTAAATATAAAATATAATATTTTAAACAATTCAAATCGAAGTTTAATAAATTATCCTTATTTTTTGAATGGATAAATTCATTAAAATGTAAACTAAGAATTTTCAGAAAAAACTCTCGGACGGGTCAATTTTTATTTTTAGTTGCGTTTATTTTAAGGACATATATAGGGTGTCCCTTGCAGCCCTTATCATGTTTATAAATGGAAATTAAATATTTTTATATTTGAGAAAGGAATAATTTTCTACATACGATGGAAAACCTACTAAATTATAAAATGATCGAGAAAATTTGCTTTGATAAAAATTACCTAATAAAAAGAAGGTTATATGGTCATCTGAAGACATAGCTGATACATTAAGTATATGGTTAACCAAACATTATGAAAGAAAAGTACATCAATAATAACATGCGAAAATATATACAGCTATTTCCGCCTGGTTTTATTTTACTTTTTGTACGTTGTTATCATATTTAAAATTTGTTTATCATAAAAGTAATTTATGATAAACAAATATTAAATATATTATGAGCTGTAATTGAAATTGACAGCAACATTATCGCTTTTCTATATTTTTCAGCAATTCCTTCCCAATTACTCACGCTTGGTTCATCCCCCATTGTTCAATCAGCAAGATCAAACCGTGCTGAATTACCATTGCAGAAAAACGTTGTAGATGAATTATTGTCTGAAAATTTAAATCAACCCAAGGTAGAACCAATAGACACTACATCTAATAATGAAACCAATTACGAGGAAATGTACAAGAAGTTGCTGGAGGAACACAACGAATTAAAGTCATTGTATAAAACTATAATGGAATCCACTACGTCATTACATAAGGAGATTGAAACCTTAAATACGAAAATTATTATGCTCGAAAAGCAACTAGAAATTAGTGATATGCAAAATAATTCATACAAAACAGTGGTTCATAAAACCTTCAGCAAAGCCCAGCAAGATTTATTACTAGGTAATAAAAAAAAAGTTATATGGTCATCTGAAGACATAACTAATGCATTAAGTATTAAGTTCCTCAGCAAAAGATGTTATGTATTTATTAGATCGAAACTAAATATACCTTTGCCACATATCAAAACGTTGCAAAAGTGGGTTTCAAAGTTAAATTTCCAGCAAGGCATATTAATTGATGTGCTTAGATTAATGAACATTGCTGGAATGACTTTAACACATTTGGAAAAAATCTGCGTGCTTCAATTCGATGAAATGAAAGTACATACTTGCTACGAGTACAATAAGGTAAATGATCAAATAATAGGACCACACAAACAGATGCAAGTAATTATGGCAAGGGGATTGTTTAAACAATGGAAGCAACCGATATTTATAGATTTTGACCAAAAGGTTACTCCAGACATTTTAAACAAAACCATTTCTGCTCTGTATGATATTTCATATAAAGTTGTAGCATGCGTTTCTGATTGTGGTGGTGGTAACATTGATTTGTGGCGCGAGTTGGATATTTCCACAGAGGAAACATATTTTTCACACCCAAATAGTGGAGAAAAAATATTTTTTTTCTCGGATGCACCTCATATGCTAAAATTAGTCCGAAACTGGTTAATAGATACTGGTTTTAGGCTTGCTGATGGGTCCGTAATTAAAAAAGAACCACTTGAAGAGTTACTAAAATTAACCGATACAGAAATAAGTGTATGTCATAAATTATCGACTAAACACATAAATTGCCAAAGACATGAAAGGCAAAATGTTTTATTGGCTGCCCAGTTATTGTCCCATACAACGGCAAGCGCTTTAACATATTATGAACCCGGAATGGATAAAAAATTAGCGTCTGATACTGGAAAATTTATAGAGGCGATCAGTAATTGGTTTGATATAATGAACTCCTATAATCCTATAGAAAACTTGAATTCAAAAAAACCGTATGGATTAAATTTAGATGTACAAAATAACCGGTTAGACCTTATTAATCATACCATAGCGTCTATGAGATGTATTGGGAAAATCTCATTGATGACTTTCCAAAAAGGTATGATAATTTCAATTAAATCATTACAAGGCCTTTATAATAATTTAAAAGATAAATATGATATAAAATATATATTAACCCGCCGGTTGAATCAAGACAGCCTTGAGAGTTTTTTTTCCCAAATTAAAAGATTGGGAGGCTTGCATGATCACCCAACCCCAGTAAACGCTATACATCGAATCCGAATGATTGTGCTAAGTAAAAATCCCGGAGTTGTACAGGAACATTTAAATATTATAACCGCAAAAGGATACGATGACGAAGAATATTTATTATCAAACGTTATATCACAAACAGGAGTGTCAATTGAATACGCATCATCGGAAAATGAATCAATCGACAATAGTTTTTCCTCGACTTCTACGAAATCTGAAGAGAAAGAAAATGTAAATAAATCGATAAGTGAAGAAGACGGTTTTATATATTTATGTGGCTGGGTGGCAAAAAAAATGAAAAATAAACATCCCAACTTGGGAACATTGTCAAAATTTTCTTTGGATTATAGTCCTGGTTGGCTACAACATCTTTCATTTGGCGGATTAACCATTCCTTCTGAGGAATGGATCGAAAAAGCAAAATTATTAGACAAATATTTTGTAAAATTTCATCGGAACACAGTACGAAAAGAAAAATCAATTGTAACAAAACTGACTAATATAATTAAAAACCCAACCTATTACTTGTACTATTGCCAATACGCTTTTAAATTGTTATAGCTACCTAAATGCCAATCAAATCAATAATATTCCAAATTCACGGGGCGTTTTTTTAGATTTATGTTTTACGTCTGCTGCTAATGCAGTAATCTCATCGTCTGCCGAGCCACTTCTTTCTACTAGTATTCATCACTGTGCTTATAACATTAACTTATCAGTCGATCATGTAAATAACATAGCCACATACGAAAAAAAATATTTGTTTCAGTTAGCTGATTACGATTTAATAAATATGCACTTTAACACATTTATTTGGGATTTAATACTATCAAATGATGATATAGATCAGGACGTTGACAAGTTTTACACAATTATTAATTCAGCAATTGAGAGCTTAATTCCCTGCAAATATATTTATAGTAGTAATAAATCGTATCCTCGCTGGATGTCTAGCGAATTAAAATCCTTAATACGGATAAAAAAAGCAGCTCATGCAAAGTATAAAGATAGTGGTTCATACGATGATTATTGTTTATTTTCTGATATTCGTAAGCAGTGCAAAACTTTATCAAGCTTAAATTATAAGGATTATTTATCACATGTTGAATCATTTCTAAAATCAAATCCTAAATATTTCTGGCGGTACGTCAAAGAACTCAAAAATGAAAATAGTTATCCTTCAGAAATGTCTTACAATGATACCACTGCTGACTCCGGTTCTGGTATTGTCGACCTATTTTCGGAATATTTTTCGTCCGTATATACAGTTTCAAATTACACCTCTGATTCACAAAACGTAAGCCATTCTTATTCTATTCATGATAACCGGCTGGTTGTTAGTATTCAAGATGTTTTTAACTCTATTGCAAGCCTTAAACCACCATTCTCATCAGGACCTGATGCCATCTCAAGCTACTTTCTCCAGAATTGTTTATATTCACTTTGTCGCCCTATTTATTTACTGTTTTTAAAATCGCTAAATTTGGGTGTAATGCCTTCAAAGTGGAAAGCCAGTTACGTCATTCCAATTTTTAAAAAAGGATCTAGGCATCTTGTTGAAAATTATAGGGGTGTAGCTATTCAGTCAGTAATTCCAAAATTGCTTGATAGAATAGTAGCACGCCAATTGCAATGGTTTTCCCGGCAATTTATATCTGACAACCAGCACGGATTTATGCCTAATAGATCAATTACATCCAATCTATTAGAGTACAAACAGTACCTCTCAAATGCCTTGGAATCACGATGTCAAGTTGACACGATATATACAGATTTCTCCAAGGCATTTGATCGAATAGACTGCAATCTGTTATTAGAAAAATTAAGAGCGTATGGTGTAAACTTGGATACTGTAAAATGGCTGTCATCGTTTTTGTCCGATCGAATTCAACATGTTCGTATAAATAATTTTATTTCAAACCCCTTTCCGGTGACATCAGGTGTTCCCCAAGGCTCACATTGTGGTCCTATATTATTCAACATGTTTATTAATGACTTAACAACGACCATTAAACATTGTCAATGTTTATTGTATGCTGATGGCCTCAAACTATTTAAAATAGTAAATACTATCGACGATTGCGCCTTGATACAGGAAGATTTGGGTCGTATCAACGAGTGGTGTTTTTCAAATAAGTTACGTTTAAATACCGCTAAATGTTATTCAATGTCCACTACAAGACGCCAAACCCAAGTCAACTTTACCTACACCATCGGATCATCCAATCTCACAAAGATTAATTCAATCAAGGATTTAGGTATTACCTTCGATTCTAAACTCTCCTTTGCCACACACATTCAAAATATTTCTAACAAAGCTCTACGAATGTGGGGTTTTGTGAGGCACTTTGGAAGAAACTTAAGCATTGAATGTATGTACACCTTATACTGTTCGCTCGTACGATGTCATTTGGAATTCGGAACCTGTATCTGGACACCATCAACTTCTTTGCATATCAATTTAGTAGAATCAGTTCAAAAGAAATTCCTTCGTTTCATGGAATACAAGAAAGGATATCAACATGTCCCCGGTGACTACGAGATCATCTTGAACGAACTAAACCTTTCAACACTTCATGATCGCCGGATAACATCTGACTTATGTACACTACTAACGATAATTAACGGATCGTTGGAATCACCTTTCCTCTTGGAGCAAATTAATTTGTTGGTCCCATGCAGGACAACAAGATCAAAACAATTATTTTATCTTGAGTCTCACAGGACAGTTTCCGGATCTCACAATTCGATGACTCGCTTAATGGCTCTTGCGAATGAATATTGTGCCCATCCATGGTTTGACCTTTTCAACACAACTCTATCTAATTTAAAGTTTAGGCTAAAACGTCATTTCTAGTTTGTGCAATTTATGCTATTTCTATGATTTATGTTATTCAATTTATGTTATTTCTATAATTACTATATATACACGCACAATTACGTCGATTAGCTGTTATATTTGATTTTTATACATTTTTTTTTTAATTAATTATATTACGTTGTAATTTTATGTACAAATGGTGTTTACCGTAAATAAATTTACTTTACTTTACTTTACTTTACATTATAAAATGTTTCATTTTGCAGAGAACATTTATTCGCATAAAACATTTAAATGCAGAAATGCAACAACATTCATTAAAAAGAAAAAGTGAAAGTGAAGAAAGAAGACATACAAAAAAATGAAAAAAATATGTACATAAACTTTTTTTTATAAATATATGTACATATATGTTACTTTCTAATCTGTAGTATTATTTGTTTAATTATGTTTGAATATTAAAGATTTATTTTCCCAGTGATTTTATAAGGTTATTAGCATGTCAACTACTGGTATATAATATTATTATATTTCAAAAATTACAACTACAAGGTTTAAATTAGTGAAAGATATAATCGATTATTTTAGTAATTTGCGAAATAATCGATTATTTTTTGTTAATCGAATAATAATATCAATGGAATTTCGTTTTATTTTTAACTTCGAAACTTAAATTTAAACAATAAATCAAAAATGTTAAAGAAAAGATATTTAAATTATTACAAGAAAAACGATAATAATTTAAGAACTCTACATTTAGGAATTAAAACATTTTACTACATTTAAGGAAATGTTTAAAAATTGTTAAAGCAATTAAAAGAGACAAAATTCTAGTTAACGATTTAACTTTATATTTGGGTTTCAATTGTTTTAGATTCAGTGATAAATTAATACTTCAACATATACATATTTAAATATTTTTTTTGCCTTATTTTAATTTTATTGTTGGGATTTTATTTTACACACATCAATTTTTACATCTTCGTACTTGAAAATCAGTGAACCTATCAAGTGAACGTTTTAAAGAAATATAAGAATTAATAATATGTTTCAGCAAGAATTAGAAGATAAAATCAAGAAAGTATCGAATGATGTTTTAAATGAATTGCTTTCGCACTAAATTCTACTGAATTTACTGGAATTTACATAAATTGCACGTTGTATGCAATACGTATTATAAGCAGCCGACTACACTGACGTCACGCGCTCGCGAATGGGCGGGGCCAGCGGCCGCATGCTACAACCGTTAGATATATGAACCGTGAGCGGGGGAGGGATACGTGGAGTCATCTGGCAGAGGAGTGCGAGGGGGTGAAGGAGGAAGGAGTGGGAATAGAAGAGTGATGGAATGGATGAGAGAGGATGGGGCCGGAGTAAGGACGCTGGAGAAGTTGGGGGAAGAGAGGGGGCAGTGATTAGTGTAGATATGGATGTAATATACAGGGCTTTCATTAATTCCCGAACCCCACGTGACTAAATTTAAAATTGCCGCGTAAATTATTGTATTTGTACGTTGAAGGCTTTGAAAAATGTAACCAAACGTTACTAAAGTCAAATTTGACATAAACGTTTATGCGCGGTGCATCGTTAAACCAACCTTTGAGATCTTACAAGATTCGCCCGGAATTTTCAGGTAAGCAAAAATTGTTTAATTATTCTGAAACATTGAGTTTTATTTCTATTTATTTTGCAGAGTCAATTTGCTAGGATAAGTAAATACTGCGAAAATGGTATTTACAACGGAGCAAGACGCGTTTATTTTGATGGCACATTTTCGTAGTGCTTCACGTAATATTGACGGCAACTGGAGTTATTCTCTGCAGTCTTGCATTGAGCAGTTTCATGAAGAATTTCCAGATAAATAATAAATATTTTTAAATCTAGGGAATTTTTGTGTGAGCCATACCACCTTGTACATTTGGTTGCCTATTATTTTTGGTCACGTGGGGTTCGGGAATTAATGAAAGCCCGGTAGTATTATGCCAATAAAGGTCTTTTTTTTAAAATATCTTTACGCAATTGAAAAATTCATCATATTTATGAGCAATAAAAATCACTTTAGGAAATTAACAATGGTATAGCTGCATATGCAGCGCCCTCTGGAGTGAGAAAAACCGGTGCTTCTCATAAACAAGTTTTCAATACTCTTACGAATATTTCTGAACGATTAATTGAACACTTAAATTTGAAAAACTTCCAGCGATAAGAGCATATTTTAAATTAATGTAGTTGTATGAGTTACGTGAAGGTGTTAAGTCACTTAATTAAACACTTAGTACCCGAAATGTACATCTAGCAAGAAAAATAAAAGTGAAGAAAGGAATATAACTGTGTTTAATTAAGCATATTTTAAACTTTCAGGCTTTTCTAAACTCGAAATTTTACGTTTATTTAAATTGAAAAATTCATCTAAAGTAACATTGGCTTAGCCCATTCACCTTCATTTTATACGGGTGGCGTATGAAGTAAAATTCACTCCATGCTTAACCAAGGATTAGAAAGCCCTTGTGAAAAGACTGTTGAAACTTTCAGTGACAACACTAGATTCTTAAAAAAAATTAACGAAATATGTAAGGATTATGAAAACGACTACGATTTGTGTTTATTTTCCATTTCAGAAATCGGTGCTTTCATTTAAGGTTCTAATAGCTGTCTAACAAGTGTTTTCCACTCCCTGGTTAAGCATGAAGTAAAATTTCGAGTTTAGAAAAGCCTGAAAATTTGGATTTGCCGGGCGGAGCGAAGCGAGCCCGGCAAATCCAAATTTTCGGGCTTTTCTAAACTCGAAATTTTACTTCATGCGCCACCGGTACGAAACACTGATTCAATGTGAAGTTTAGAGGTGCGTCTTAAACTTCGTAATATGTCAGTGTTTTGTAGCGGTGGCGCATGAAGTAAAATTTCGAGTTTAGAAAAGCCTGAAAATTTGGTTTGGTCGCGTAGCGCGAAGCGCGGAGCGGCCAAACCAAATTTTCAGGCTCTTCTAAACTCGAAATTTTACTTTATGCGCCACCGGTACGAAACACTGGCATATTATGAAGGTTAAAACACACCTCTAAACTTTACATTAAATCAGTGTTTTGTGACGGTGGCGCATAAAGTAAAATTTCGAGTTTAGAAAAGCCTGAAAATTTGGATTTGCCGGGCTCGCTTCGCTCCGCCCGGCAAATCCAAATTTTCAGGCTTTTCTAAACTCGAAATTTTACTTCATGCTTAGTCTGGGAGTGGAAAACACTTGTTAGACAGCTATTAGAACCTTCAATGAAAACACCGATTTCTGAAATGGAAAATAATCACAAATCGTAGTCGTTTTCATAATCCGTTAATTATCTTGTTCATTTTTTTTTAAGAATCTAGTGTTGTCGTTAAAGGTTTCAAAAGTCTTTTCACAAGGGCTTTCTAATCCTTGGTTAAGCATGAGGTAAATTTTACTGCATACGCCACCCGTATAAAATTAAGGTAAACGGGCTAAGCCAATGTTCCTTTAGATGAATTTTTCAATTTAAATAAACGGATCTAAAAAAAAAATAAAACTGCAGATAAATTTTACTAAAAATACTTTCTGATGCATACTATAGTAATAAAAATTAAGTTATAATCGCTTCGCTCCGCCCGGCCAATCCAAATTTTCAGGCTTTTCTAAACTCGAAATGGTTTACTTCATGCGCCACCGCTACAAAACACTGACATATTACGAAGTTTAAGACGAACCTCTAAACTTCACATTGAATCAGTGTTTCGTACCGGTGGCGCATGAAGTAAAATTTCGAGTTTAGAAAAGCCTGAAAATTTGGATTTGCCGGGCTCCCTTCGCTCCGCCCGGCAAATCCAAATTTTCAGGCTTTTCTAAACTCGAAATTTTACTTCATGCTTAACCGGGGAGTGGAAAACACTTGTTAGACAGCTATTCGAACCTTAAATGAAAGCACTGATTTCTGAAATTGAAAATAAACACAAATCGTAGTCGTTTTCATAATCCTAACATATATCGTTAATTTTTTTTAAGAATCTGGTGTTGTCGCTAAAGGTTTCAACAGTCTTTTCACAAGGGCTTTCTAATCCTTGGTTAAGCTTGGAGTAAATTTTACTTCATACGCCACCCGTATAAAATTAAGGTGAATGGGCTAAGCCAATGTTACTTTAGATGAATTTTTCAATTTAAATAAACGTCATAAAAAAAATAATACTGCAGATAAATTTTACTAATAATACTTTCTGTTGTTTCTGTTGCATACTATAGTGATAAAAATTAAGTTATTTCTGTTGCATACTATAATAATAAAAATTAAGTTATAATCGTAGGATGGAAATGATTAACTTATTACACGGAACATTTGTTTTTTTTTTTATGAATATAATTTTTTGGCATTAAAAGCACTCGGCGAGTGCTTTACGTTCGATCGATAATTGCGTTCCGAAATCGCACGACTCAGAGCGTCCTCTCGCTTTCAATCATTTTAATACGTGAACATTCCATGATTACCTGCTTGAGTAACTTGATGGCCGTCCGCAGGATTTTCTGCCACTTCTGCATCTCGACCGTGTGCAGCGTTTCCTGCTTTTGGAGCAGCTTTACCCACTCATCGTGACTCTTTGGTGGATCTCTAACGTAAATTAAAATAGTTGATTGTGTTAATTACGATAAAGTCTAACGGTTATTCGCTGAGTAAACTTGACAAAAGATTATCTACTTATTAAGAAATTAGGATGGTTACGCCATCTAGTGGTCATTGACGATGACACTATAGAATGGGGCAGCTATCGAAATTTGTTAATAATTTTCGGGAATGGGACGTTTCATCGCCGGGCCAGTTTATCGCCTGGCCAGTTCATCGCCAAGCCAGTTCATCGCCGGGCCAGTTCATCGCCAGGCCAATTGCGATAGGATATGTCAGGATAGGTTTGGATGGGTCAGGATAGGTAAGGATAGGTTAGGATATGTTAGGATGGGTTAGGATAGGTTATGATAGTAGGTGAAATAGTCTTTTTTACTTGCTACTGCTCACCGAACGTCACCTTCGATGAGTACAGGGCGTGGTTAACGCGGTTGGAGGAGGAAGTCCACAGACACCGGGGGGCCCAGAGAGTGATCACCGGGGACTTTAATGCAAAGTCCAGCTGTTGGGGACCGGTGGCCACAGATAGAAGAGGGCGGGAAGTGGTTGAGATGTTGGCAACGGCGGAGCTGACCGTGGCAAACGTGGGCTCTAAACCCACGTTCACTAGGGGGGCGTCGAAATCATGGATCGACATTACAGCCGTCGATGAACCCCACCTAGCTATGAACTGGCAGGTCCTCGATACGGTCACTCTAAGCGACCACGGCCTCATCACGTTCGAGACGAGGCACGATAGTTCTCCTGACAACGTCGCAACGGAAGCCGGTTGGACATGGACAAGCTCGGAAGAGCTCTAGCTGGCACCACAATAACAGGGGCGACAGCGGACGAGCAGGCGGTCTCCCTGGTTGACAAGGTGAGGAAAGCGTGCGAAATAGCGATGCCGAGGAGGACGCTCAGGGGCAAAAAGGGCGTGTATTGGTGGAACGTAGAAGTGGCGGCTGCTAGATTAGCGGCACTTAAGGCACGCCGAGCGCTAATCAGGGCCCGGGGCAGGGGGGACGCGACGGAGGAGATGACAGTGGTCTTTAAAGGCCTGAAAAAGGCAATGAAGGAGGCCATAATAAAAAGCAAGGACACTAAGTCGAAGGAGCTCTGCGAGGAGGTAGAAGCCGACCCCTGGGGGAAACCCTATAAAATAGTTAGCGGGAAGCTAAGGAAGAGAACGCCTGACCCGGAAGCGATGGTACCCGGAGGCACCAAGGCCGTTGTGGATGCGCTCTTCCCACTAAGGAATAGCAGAACAAGCATAGTAACTCCTCCAGGGGTCGACGAGACTGACGAGGCTCAGCCATTTACTACCGAGGAAGTACTCGAGGCCGCCAAAAACCTTCCATGCAAGAAGGCTCCTGGGCTTGACGGGCTTCCGAACGAGGCCATCAGGGCAGCGGTCGAGGCGAACCCTGATCTCTTCACCAGGGTCTATAATAAATGCCTGCAGGACCTAGTTTTCCCTAGGACATGGAAAAGAGCCCGGCTCGCACTAATTCCGAAGGGGAACAAAGCACCGAACAGCCCAGGCGGGTATAGACCAATTTGCCTCTTGGACGGGATGGAAAAAATCCTTGAAAAACTGTTAACAGCCAGGGTCATCGACGAGATCGAGGCAGAGGGAGGATTTCACCCTCACCAGTATGGCTTCACCAAAGGTAGATCCACCGTCGATGCTATTGTAGCGATCAAGGAGATCGCACAGGGGGCAAACGAAGGCCCGCTAAGGAAAAGGAAGCACGTCGTAATGATCTGCCTCGACATCCAGAACGATTTCAACACACTGCCATGGGAAGTGGTGAACAGGGTGGCCACCGATCGACTAAGCCGGGTTATGGCCGGGATGATTAGGTCGTACCTAGGATGTAGGGAAATCACCTATGAAGCGAGAGGTAGAAGCAAGCCTAGAGAGGTGGACCAGGGGGTCCCACAAGGATCGGTGCTGGGCCCTACGCTCTGGAACCTTGTTTACGACGGAGTGCTGGGTCTGCAACTGCCGGACGGTGGCACCACGGTCGCGTTCGCGGACGACCTCGCAGTAATCGTCAGTCACAGAGAGAGAGATGAACATGCTTAGGGTCGCAGCTCATAAGAGCACGGCAGTCTGGCTGTCAACCAGAAGGGCGGGAAAAACCCAGCACGAAACGCTGAGGGTGGGAAACAGTGACGTCGAAATCACGAAAAGTGCTAAGTACTTGGGCGTATGGTTAGAGTCCAACCCGCGGCTAAGTAAACATTGCACGGAGGCCGCGGAGGCAGCCATCAGGACAGACACCGCAGTGGGGCGCATCATGCCCAACGTGGGAGGGCCCAGCGAAGGTAGACGGCGACTTCTGGCAAGCGTTGCTAGAGCGAAGCTGGCCTACGCTGCACCGGTATGGGCGGAAACGGCTATGACATCCGCTAGAAACCGCAACAAGGCCAGAACAGCGCTTAGAGTGGGGGCGTTACGAACTATACGGGCATATAGGACGGTGTCTACCGAGGCCGCAGAGCTGTTGTCATCAACAATACCTGGTGACCTGTATGTAAGGGAGCGCGCAGAAGCGTTCTGGGAGGGAAGGGCGACAGGCGACCGAGCCAAGTCCAAAGAAACGGCACGCACCAACAGCATGCACAAATGGCAGGAAAGGTGGGCAATCGGGGAAGGCTGGCTCAGGAAGCTAATTCCGGATATTAAGCCATGGGTGGAGAGGAGGCACGGGCTGGTGACCCATCACCTCACGCAGCTGCTTACCGGGCATGGGAGCTTTGCCTCTTATTTACATAGGATTGGGAAGGCCGAGAACAGCACGTGCAAATACTGCCGACTAGAAGACGATACCGCCGGGCACACACTCTACACATGCCCCAAATGGCAACCGGAACGAGAAGTCCTTAAGGGTAAGATCGGCATAGTCGACGAGCATATCGTAGCCCGCATGCTCGAAAGCGAGGAAGCATGGGAAGCGGTCGTGGTATTCGCAAGTGGGGTTATGGGAAGTAAGTACAAGGACGAACGGGAGTAAACGGCAATTCCGCTCCCACTCGAAAAATGCCAAGAGGGCGATTCCGAATGGAGACCAACGAGCGAAGAGAGGAAGGGTTTTTAGTGGGTAACTGCATTTGTCACTACGGAGTCCCACACTGGCGGCACACCACACTAAGCCGCCGTAAGTGCGTAATGCATTTTCCAACCTCTTTAAAAAAAAAAAGGTTATGATAGGTCAGGATAGTTTAGGATAGGTTAGGGTAGGTGAGTGGAGCATAGACGAAGTGCGTCGAATTGCGAGTTTGGCATCTGAAGCCATAATCCGGTGGATGTAGACGAACGGGCTCAAGGTAGCTGCCGAGAAGACCATGGCGGTGTGGCTGTCTACGAGGAGAGCGGGGAAAACATCTGAGGAAACCCTAGAGATCGGGGGCATGAAGTATCTGGGTGTATGGCTGGAAGCTAACCCGCGGAATAGCAGGCACTGTGCGGAGGCAGCGGTGGGCAGAATCATGCCAAATTTGGGAGGGCCGAGCGAGGGCAGACGCCGACTGCTTGCCACGGTTGCCAGGGCCAAACTAGCATACGCTGCACCGGTGTGGGCGGAAGCAATGACCACAGCGCGGAACCGCAACAAAGCCAGGGTAGCCCTCAGAACCGACGCAGCGGAGGTCCTGGCCTCAATGATGCCAGACGACCTGTACGTAACGGAAAGGGCACAAGTGTACCGTGGAGGAAGGCAGACTGGCGACCGAGCCATAGACAGGGAGGGGGCTCACAGTATGGCCATGAACAACTGGCAGGAAAGGTGGGCGCAGACGGAGTGTTGGACCCAAAAGTTAATCCCGGTAATTAAACCATGGGTAGAGAGGAAGCGCGGGCTGGTTACCCACCACCTCACACAATTGCTGACGGGACACGGCGGTTTGGGGGCCTATCTGCACCGGATAGGAAAGGCAGAGAGCGGTAAATGTCGGTATTGCCGAAGCGAGGAGGATACGGCTAGGCATACCATGTTCATATGCCCGGAATGGCAGCCGGAAAGACTAGTCCTAGAAGGCAAAATTAGAAGGCTAGATGAGAAGACCGTCGTGGAGAAGATGCTGGAGTCCGAGGAGGCCTGGGACGCTGTGAGCGCATTCGCGACCTGCGTTATGCACAGAAAATTCGCCGAGGAACGGACAGGTTGAGTAAGAAACCAGAAGAAATGCCGTGATGGCGATACCGGGGAAGAGAGGGGGAAGGGTTTTAGTCGACACTATTGGCCTAACAAGACCAAAGGCCTTTGTCTGTCAGCAGATTTCCCAATCCCCTCTATAAACGAAAAAAAAAGGTTAGGGTAGATTAGGCTAGGTTAGGATAGATTAGGATTGGTGAGGATAGGTTAGGATAGGACTCATTCGATTTTTATTAAGTTTGAGTAACGATTACTTGGATATAAAACCTAATATTAAATTAGTGGACAATTTCCAGAATTGGGTAATATTTGAAATTTTATCATTAGATATGATTTTCCTTCAAAATTTATTTTATAAAAATATTGGCGTGAATCGGCGAAGAAACGTCCTTGACCGATAATTTTCACATATTGGCTTGATGTAGTCAGAAATGTTCAGTGTTCTGGGTCGGGACCTTGAAGTATTCGGTGCCGGAACACTGAACAGATATTCAATATTTTTTACTTACTTTAATACTTGCAAATCTAGCATAGAATACGGAGGGGAATCCTCCAGAGACCACAGCTTGTAGTAGAGCAGCACATTGAGGATGACGAGGAGGACTAGTACCGCGAACACGACGGATGTGGCGAAACTGGATTGAGAGAGTCTGCGTGTCGTGTTGCTTTTCACCCTCGTCACCGAACCTTTAAACCATAAATGAGTTTGTGAACTAATAAATTATGTGTTAATATAAAGATTATAAATATTTCGTTTATAGATACTGACTTCTAAAAAAAAAAAAAAGATCTTTATTGGCATTCTTCCTTACAAACAAAACTTTATTCTAAAACTAGATGGGGGAAGAGTATGGGAGGCGTGTAATGTGTGATTGGGGAAGGGATACGTGGAGTCATTTGGCAGAGGAGTGCGAGGGGCTGAAGGAGGAATGGGTGGGAATAAGAGGAAATAGAAGAGTGACGGAATGGATGAGAGAGGATGGGGCCGGGGTAAGGACGCTGGAGAAGTTGGGGAAAGACAGGGAAAGCAGAAGAAAGAGAGGGGGCAGCGATTAGTGTAGATATGTATGTAATGTAGTATTATGCCTATAAAGGTCTTTTTTTTTCTAAAACTAAATCCCTTTCCTTCTCCCTCCCTAGCTTCTAAAACGTCCTTGCCCCTACCCCATCCCCTCTCATTAACTCCACCACCCTTCTACTCCCTCTCGCTCCCCTCCATTCCTCTGCCAAGTGGCCCCACATATCCTTCCCATGCTCACACAATACACACCTTCCATATTCTTCCCCCATCCACACTTTCCTTCCTCTCTCCTCCGATCCACACCTCGCCCTTGCCACAATCACCCTCTGCTCTCTACTCCATCCCCTCTCTATCAAATATCTCGGCACTCTTTCATACACCTGCCACCTCCCATGCATATCATTGACTCACTTCTCTCGATACGCCCTTGCCTTTCCTGCCCTTCCACCTCCTTCCCTTTCATCTTCACCCACTCATCTACCTTCACCCCATCCCCTAGCCATTCCATTACTTTCGCCTCCGACAACCCTACCCTCTCATACATTTTCCTCCTCTCCCCCCTCCATCTACCCTCACTCCCACACACGCTCGACATCCATACATCCTTCACCAATCTCTCTTCCTCCAGTTCCCACAATCTTATCTTATACCTCACCACTCTCACCATTGCCTCGCACTCTAAACTCTCCCTATTAGTCTCCTGAAGCACTATGTAGCTGGGCGTGGACCTTTGCACCCCCAACATTTTTCTATATACATTTTCCCATTCCCTTGAAGTATTCATCGTTTTTTTTTAGTGAGTTCAATTTGAAGTTACAAACGAGTGTTTTCAATCCCAGATTAAGCATGAAGTAAAATTTCGAGTTTAGAAAAGCCTAAAAATTTGGTTTGGTCGCGTAGCGCGAAGCGCGGAGCGACCAAACCAAATTTTCAGGCTTTTCTAAACTCAAAATTTTACTTCATGCGCCACGCGTACAAAACATTGATTTTAAGTGAAATTTAAAACACACTGTAATAATTTATAATAATAAAACTAATACATTACAAAAAAACAAAACAAATATTTATTTGTTCTATAAAGCAATCTATCCTAGGATATTTAGCTAATGGTTACGAAAGTGATTTCAGGCATTTAATGACCGCGTCCAGTGACATTAATTAGTCCTTAGTTTCATATGGAGGCTTGTGGAGTTTTCTTTCTTTTGAGTCTTGCAGGTGCTTTGAATGGATCCATGAGGTTAGTTGCCAGGTGGTTTGGGTGGTTTTGTAGACGGTTTTTGTAGCTTAGACGTTCACCCGTCGGAGATTGTGGGGATTTCAAGTTCATAGTGTAGTCGTGAGTTGCTTATATACCACGGGGAGCCTGGTGATCACTGTGGGTGTAGTAGTCGCTCACTTGCGACGACGTAACCCGAGCAGAGCGTTTATGCCCCGCCGAGTGCTACACTGGGTGAGTTCGAGAACCTGTTGAACGAGCTGGCTGAGGATGCGAGAAGTCGACGACCCCACACTTCAATGCGTGGGCAAATGTCACGTCTACGATTGAGAAATTACCGTTTCGGGTGAACGTCGGTGATGTGCCGATGTTGAGGAGGGCTGCTTCTAGGGACGCCGCAAAGTCCAGGAGTGCCTCGCCTCTTTTGTTGGTTTTCCTGCTGCCACAAGAGTGGGGCAGCAGGAAAACCAACAAAAGAGGCGAGGCACTCCTGGACTTTGCGGCGTCCCTAGAAGCAGCCCTCCTCAACATCGGCACATCTCCGACGTTCACCCGAAACGGTAATTTCTCAATCGTAGACGTGACATTTGCTCACGCATTGAAGTGTGGGGTCGTCGACTTCTCGCATCCTCAGCCAGCTCGTTCAACAAGTCCTCGAACTTACCCAGTGTAGCACTCGGCGGGGCATAAACGCTGTAGATGTAGATGCCCTGCACTCTGACCCAGGTGAATCCGGCTGTCGGTGATCGCGGTGCTTCCTGGAGGAATGTCTTTCCGCATACCCACATAGCTGCGCTACCAGACGCGCCGGCAATCCAGGAATGCGAATGCTCGATGTCCTTGTACTGCTCCGCCAGAATGGCGATATCGATATCCAGGTCTCGCACGGATTGCGTCAGCAGGTCCTGTGCCGCCTCGCAGTGGTTGAGGTTTAGCTGGATGATCCTCATCCTCTGCCTACTACTGCTTTTACTGCCGCGTGATAGGCCGGGCATCCGAAGCTTCACGTCAGGTGGTTTCTCCTCTTTGCGCACAGTACGCACCTCGCCTCTGTGCTCGTGCATGCCTTGCGTGTGGCCAGCCTCGCTGCATTGGAGACAGCATTTCGACCTGTCAGTTCCCTTGCATTCGCGAGCCAAGTGTCCGAATGCACCTGTAGCACATCCGCACGTCAACCTTCTCCCTGATACGGCTGCTAACCCAGCCAATGCGCACACAACCGATGTCCACTGCCTTCCTGGCTAGGTCCACGGGTAGTCGAACTACGGCAGTTTGCGTGTTCTTGTACGCCTTTCGGATGGACTTGATGGCCGTTGCTGCAATGCCAACCTCTAGTTTCCTGCCCAGAGCCTCGCAGACATCTGACGCCGTGGTCAGCTCGTCAAGGTCCCGGATTTCGAGCGTCGTCTCGTCCTTTCGGGTCTCAACGATTGCCGACTCGCCAAGATTCCAGGAGATGGCGTCCGAAACCTGGGTGGTTACAGCGGACAGGTTCCCGGCCGCGTTTCTTCTCACCTTGATGACACTTTCGCTCACCTCCTTTAGAGGGTCGCTCTTCATCTGCCGTAGCATATCCGCGTACAAAGGACCTCCCTCCTTAACCTTGACGATTACGAGGTCGTGGCGCCGGAGTCGGAGCCTCGGAGGCCTCCGGGGCATCGGAGCTTTCGCTCTCCGCTTCGTTACTACCTTCCAGTCCACCTGCGGTTCGGACATTCTGGTCGTATCAGATGTAGTGGCTGGTCCTGGAGGAGTCAAGGTGTATGCCGAGGTCAAGCTGTATGCCGAGGTATTTGGCTGTGTCTGATTGGGACAGCATTTTGTTATTTAGCGTGACTGGTGGGCATGTTTTTGTGCGGGTGGTGAAGGTAACTTGCAGGGATTTTGGTTCACTGGCCATGATGCGCCATATTGATATGCTGTTTAGACTATCTTGGAGTTTCTTAGTGGCTATTTCTGGCCGGCAATCTGCGCTAATACTGCAGTGTCATCAGCAAAGGTGCCTATTATTGTTCCTGTAGTAGTTGGGATATCAGCTGTGAATAGCAGATAAAAAATAGGTCCTAATACGGGACCCCTGCCAAGATTTGCCAGAGCTTTGAGGTTTCGTCCCCTTGCTTAACGAAAAAGTGTCTGTTATGGAGGTATTCCTTTATGAAGATGTAGTAGCTTGAAGGTATCAGTGCTTTGATTTTAAGTAGCAGGCCGTCATGCCAGACACGGTCAAACGCCTGGGCGATATCAGCAAAGGTGTCTATTATCGTTCCTGTAGTAGTTGGGATATCAGCTGTGAATAGCAGATAAAGAGTAGGCCCTAATACGCTCCCCTGCGGGACCCCTGCCAAGGTTTGCCAGAGCTTTGAGGTTTCGTCCCCTTGCTTAACGAAAAAGTGTCTGTTATGGAGGTATTCCTTTATGAAGATGTAGTAGCTTGAAGGTATCAGTGCTTTGATTTTAAGTAGCAGGCCGTCATGCCAGACACGGTCAAACGCCTGGGCGATATCAGCAAAGGTGCCTATTATCGTTCCTGTAGTAGTTGGGATATCAGCTGTGAATAGCAGATAAAGAGTAGGCCCTAATACGCTCCCCTGCGGGACCCCTGTGAAGGTTTGCCA
This sequence comes from Philonthus cognatus, assembly GCA_932526585.2. Classification (NCBI taxonomy): domain Eukaryota; kingdom Metazoa; phylum Arthropoda; class Insecta; order Coleoptera; family Staphylinidae; genus Philonthus; species Philonthus cognatus. The sequence goes on along the minus strand of OW052252.1, from coordinate 10,078,463 downwards.
GAGCTTTGAGGTTTCGTCCCCTTGCTTAACGAAAAAGTGTCTGTTATGGAGGTATTCCTTCATGAAGATGTAGTAGCTTGAAGGTATCAGTGCTTTGATTTTAAGTAGCAGGCCGTCATGCCAGACACGGTTAAACGCCTGGGCGATATCAAGGGGAGCCAATGCTTATGGGAGAACTGGAAATCGAGTAGAAAAGGAGAGACTATGGTCAAGATTGGGGGAACGAGTAAGACAGACGACTATGTGAGCCAATCACCGATCTCGCTTCTGGATGCTGCCTCCAAATGCTGTTACCAAATTTTATACAGTGACTGGCTAACTGGATATATATGAACTGTGGCGATATCTAGGAAGGCGGAGGTACAGTATTGTTTGAGTTCAAAGGCCGAGATGATTTTGTTTACTAATCTGTGAACTTGCTCAATCGTGCTGTTTGGATCGAAAGCCAAATTGGTGGGCAGGAATTAGATTGTTCTTTTGGATTATCGGTTGGAGCCTGTTAAGGAATAGTATTTCTAAAACTTTAGATAGTATAGGCAGGAAGCTGATTGGGCGGCACGACTTTGGTTCGTCAAGTGGTTTCCCCGGTTTCAGGATCATTTTAACTTGTGCGACTTTCCATTGTGGTGGGATTCTACTTTTCTGCAGGACGGTGTTGAACATATTTACTAGAAAGGTGAATCCAATCTTTGGTAGTTCTCTAAGGACCTTGGCCGTAATGAGGTCGTAGCCAGGTGCTTTCTTTGGTTTAAGTTTTTAAATAATTTTTACAACCTCTTTGAAGGTTGTTTTGGGTATAGGTAGGTCGAGTTGGTAGGGCATGGTTAATGAGTCCTAGATTTCTTCGGTTTTAGAGGGTTAGGGATGAAAACAGTGGATAGGTGATTTGCAAACTCCTGCGCCTTTTCTGCATCACTTCATCATCAGGGTTTGGGATGAAAACAGTGGATAGGTGGTTTGCAAACTCCTGCGCCTTTTCTGCATCACTTCTGGCCCACGTGTTGTCAGCTTTACGCAGTCGGGGATTGCGGTGCGTTGGGGCCTTTAGCTTCCTAGTCGCTTTCCAGAGCGAATAATCTGTAGCCGCAATGGGGTCAAGGTTTATTAGATAATGCTCTATGGAGTTATCTCTTTTTTTTGTTAACCTCTTTTTTAGCTCGGAGGTGAGTCTGTTTAGTGTTGTTTTGTCGCTGGGGAATCTGGTCTGTTGCCAGCGCTTTCTAGCCAGTCTTTTTTTCGCAATCAGTTCTCTGGTTTCAAGAGAATCTGTTTTACACGTGAAGTCGGTATGTGAGGGTGTAGCCATCCAAGCAGCAGTTTGGATGGAGGTATTAAAATGTTCTAATGCCTCCTCGACATCGGTAGCAGTATTTAGGGGGTGTTGTGATATTCTAACTATATATATGTAAGAACATGTAATTAATCATTCATTTTACTTTATAATTATTCTTTTTATATTAATATTCATATTATTTTATTAATTTAGTTTTTGTAAAGTATTGCAAATATCATATTGCAAAAGCGCACGCTGGCTTTTGCAATATCGGCATTCCTGCACTTGGCAACAAGAACACCTTGTTGCTACATGCAGTTTAACATAATAATTTTGCTGAGTAAGATGGGGTGATGTCGCTTGTACACTTTTCATGGGATGTTAACATCGTATGATGTCATGTGCGACATCACTAACACTGCTCGAAGTATCATATAAACCTTTTGATTACCAGTTCGGTAAGAATTTATCGCTGTAACAATCATATATCTCGTTGTCTTTTTATTAATAAACTTAGGTTAAGTTAGGTTTATATGGCAACAGCCGAGGCTGTTCACTTAGGCCCATAGGGCCCGCTGTGATACCATAAGAAATCCTTCCCCTATACAACCCAATTTGAGCACCTAATGAATCCGATCAGATCTCCCACCTTTATAGGTGAGAGCTCCGCCAGTTCACTTGCGTGGTGCAGACCGAGGTACTTCATTCGTTTCCCCTCAAGAGCAGGACATTGACCTAGATACTGGAGTAGTGTTTCTTCCTCCTCCTCATCTAGGCATTCTCTGCAGTAGTCATTGTATTTGAGATCCATCTTTTGTGCGTGTCCACCCAGAAAACAGTGACCCGTGATGATGCCTACTGCCTTCCTTATATCGATTCGGCTAAGTGCAATTAATCTTTTACTGTTTATAGTGTCACACATAGGCCATAGCTGCCTTGTTATGTGACACGTGTCTTCTTCCTTTCACCTAAGATTAACCCATGATGTCATTTGGTCCTTTAATAGTCTCTTGCATTCCCCAAGAGGAATGTCGGCGGAAAGTTCAGTAGATAGGTCTCTCATCCTTGCCCCCTTCCTTGCGAGGCCGTCGGCAATTGAGTTTCCCTTGATATCACTGTGACCTGGTACCCAGATGAGCCCCACATCACAGCTGTTAGCGAGCTTGTTAAGCACTTTTCTGCAGTCTCTGACCACCTTGGAGGTGCAGTAGGGACTATTTAATGTCCTAATGGCGGCCTGGCTATCGGTGACGAACCTGATATGGTTTACCTGAAGATCGGTTTTACCTATCCAGTCCACTGCCACTCGGATAGCCATGACTTCCGCCTGTACGACGCTGCAGTGGTTTGGGAGTCGAAAATTTTTTTGAGGTTGAACTCATGTGAGAAAATTCCACCCCCTACTCTGTTTTCGGACTTGGAGCTATCCGTGAAGAGCCAGACTTCATTTCCCTGAACAATCTTGCCCTCTACCCATTCAGTTTTGTCCGGGATGAAAATGGAGAACTTGTTCCCAAAGGTAAGTTCTGGAAGACAGCTATCAGTCCTCAGTGGGATATCGACAAGCTCATTCAGGATCCTTCCATGGCCCTGTTTGCTACTATTCCATATCCCGACCGAGTTGATCCTGATCGCTGTGGTAGCTGCAGCATACCTGCAGTAAAGGTCAACAGGAGCTAGATTTAGTATTACATCTAGCGCTTTGGAGAGGGTAGATCTAACCGCGCCTGTTATAAGCAGTTCGGCTGATCTCTGTACCTTACCCAGTGCGGTCCGGTGAATTTTCTTATCAAGAGCAGTCCACCAGACTGCAGCGCCGTATAACAGAATGGGTCGTGTATATCCAGTGGACAACGCTTGGTTTCAGTCCCCAGTTCTAGCTCACAGCTCTTTTGCACGAGTATAGAGCGACCTGCGCTTTCCGTACTCTCTCCTGAATATTGGGCTTCCAACTTAACTTCCTATCGACTAAGGTGCCCAAATATTTGGCTTGCTCCTTTACCACCAGTCCCGTGCCGTTTAGGACGGGAGCTTTGAAATTTGGTATCCTATGCATTCTGGTGAAGAGTACAAGCTCAGTTTTAAGGGGATTTACCCCCAGTCCACATTCCTCACACCAGCGGGTTACCTTGCGGAGTGCCCCCTCCATGAGTTCAGATAGGATTAATAAACTTAAGTAAGTTTTAAAGTCTTTAGTATAATTCCGGTGACGGGCATTCTCCAACAACCCTAGCGATCGCTGTAAATCCGCAGCACAATAGGGGTTGATGGTGGAAGCTATTTGTTCTCTGAAAAGTGACCCAACATGTGCTTCAGGAACCACATCTGTTCCCTCTCCATGCACTCATACCCTTTCGTCCCCCACACTTCCACTCCATACATAAGCACCGATCTCACACGCGCATCCCATATTTTACATGCCACTATCACATTATTCCCCATCCACTTTCCCTAAGCCATCCCCCACGCTTTCCTAGCCTTACTCTGCACCCATTTCACATACTCCTCATACCCTCCCGTCCCTTTGAGCATAAACCCTAAATACTTAAAACTTTTTACCATCTCAATAATCACCCCCTTTCACTGCAATTCTTTCACCTTCCCCTCCCTCCCTCTATTTCTGAGCTTCACCCACTTCGTTTTTTCCACATTCACACTCATTCATGAACCTCTCCGCTCTTTTCAACATGTCTTTCATTCCTTCATGCTCTCTTGCCATTAACACTATGTCAACATCCACACTTTCCTCTTACCCATCACTTACTTCTAATGGGTCCTATTTCTTCTGAGCTTGGTCTTTGGACGCTGGGTTGCCGTCGTCTCCGCCTCGATTTCCTTTTCACCGTCGTACACGTCGTCTCCTCGGCCTCTAACATTAAAGCTTTAACCAGACAAGTGAAAAAGTCGTCCAGGCCCTGCCAGGCGTTCTTCTCGATCATACCTAAAAAGTCAGTGGCACAATTGCTTCACAAATTCTAGAAAAAAACGCCAATTAAAGCAGACGAAGCCACATACGGAAACCATCTGTTGGTAATAATTTTTATAGGTGCAGTTTTCCCCAAAGTTAGGTTAGAAAATGTTATTCAATTGTTATATCGAAATACATTGCCTAAAAATTTGGATGCATGCGGACCGCAGGTTGAGTAAACCTATGTATATACAGAGAGTTTTATGTAACACCGAACATTTTCATAACGAGAATTTTTCTTTTAAGTATACAGGGTGGGGCAATTAACGTGTTTTTCGCAAATATTTCGAAAACAAAGCATTTTACGCATAAATGACCTGAGTGAACAATAATCGTACAGAAGGGGGTCATAATAATGTAATATTGGTTTTCTCACAAGTGGCGCTGTTGTCGTTAAAACAAGGTCAACTCAATTATTTTTAATGGGAAACTATATTTTTGATTGCAGTTTCGGATTCCTCGTAAAAAAATAAGAAGAATTTACTTAACTTATTTTTTTAATAGATGGCGCTGTAATCGAGACAGGTGAAACATTAAAGGTGTTCTGGTGTCTCAGCATGAAACGTTTGTTTTAAGAGTGTCAGCACGTACAAATGACAAGCAGCATTAACATTTTGACCAATATTGCATGTTTTGTCGATTATTCCTTTAACTTAACAAAAATAAAAAATGACTTTTGTAATAAGTCGTGATGGTGATTTGACAGGAGCCACATTGTAATGGCTCTACTTACAATTGCGGAAAAAGTCGATATGATTTTTGTGTATGGTGAAGCTGGACGCAATGCGAATGCTGCATGTGCTTTGTACGCTGAGAGGTATCCGGATAGACATCATCCGTGTCACATGACTTTTCTTGGGATTGTCTACGACTGGGTTCTGCGGATTATGTTCACTCATTAATCAAAGGCTTTAAAAATCTTCAAACTAGTGCGGAGTACTCAAAAATCTCAGTGTCTTTCGATCGCACACCTAAACAAATTGCTTACTACAAATTAGTTAAAAATGAGTTAAATACACGTGTGAATAAAGGCGAAATTAACTTAAAAATCAAACATAAGAACGGCATTCCTGTTATTCAGACGGAAAACCAATAGGCTCCAACAGGTTACTCAACCCAATCAGTATATTTTACCAAAACGTTCGTGGGTTAAAATCTAAAACCAATCAATTTTACAATAATTCCTGTAACCTAGATTCTGATTTAGTTTTATTAACAGAAACTTGGCTAAACGACTCGGTACTCAGCAGTGAACTATTTCCTGATTATTTCAATGTCATGCGCTCAGATCGAAATTTCCTACTAGTTAATCGTTCAAAAGGAGGCGGCGTCTTGTTTGCATCAAAAAATCACATCTCCGTTAGTTTAATTGATACTAACGAAATTACGAGCGCTGTTCCTCTTGTTGACTGTATTTTATGTAAATGTCATTTTGAGTCTAGTACTATTATTATTGGAGTTATTTATATTCCACCTGACATATCGTACAATAATTTAGAAATACTGACTTCACATTTGGAAGTTCGCTTACTACACCAAAATTTTTTACTTATTGGGGATTTTAATCTTCCGTCAACACAGAATGAACACATGTCTTCAAACTTGAAATCTTCTTGTTTTAAATATTTCACCGATATACTTAACATAAAACAATACAACAATATTCATAACAAATACAATTCGCTGTTAGATTTAGTGCTGTGTAACCAAGACATTGATTTGTCTGTTTCACATGCAGAGTTGCCTCTTGTTCCAGAGGATAACTTTCATCCTGCCCTTGAAATTACTTTTTCGCATCATCTTAAAAACGTGCCCTCGCCATTTCCCAGTAATGATAACACAAGATTCAATTTCCGTAGGGCTAACTTTATATCCTTGTACAGTGAATTTTGTAGCTTAGATTGGAGTATACTCAAATCATATAATGATGTCAATGAAATGGTTACCAAGTTCTATGATATAATTTACTCTGCTCTTTACAAACATGTCCCAACATATGAATCGAACAAACAGAATTATCCACCGTGGTTTACGACGGAAATCAAATCAAACCTAAAATCCAAAGTTCATAATAGACATATGTGGCTGAAGACCAAAAACCCATATTTTTTTCAAGAATTTAAAAGATTGCGAAATCTAATTAAACAACAAATATCTAAAGCGTATACCATATTCATACACACTACCGAAACCAACCTAAAACAAAATCCTTCTGATTTATGGAAGTTCGTCTCTACCAAACGTGGAACTACTCGAATCCCTAGTGAGGTACACAACGACAACGAAGAATTTACTAATCCCAATGACATAGTTAATGGATTTGCTGATATATTTAATAGTCATTTCAATCCTATTTCAAATCCCATACTGTGCAACGAGTCAACTGTGTATCCGCCAATTCTGATTAATAATGTAGACGAATCTCAACTCATTAATATAATGTCACGTTTTCCAAATAAATTTACCACTGGTGATGATAAAATACCCAGTTTTTTAATTCGCGATTGTAGATTCACCTTCGCCAGTCCACTGTGTACGATTTTAAATTTCTCAATAGCTTCATGCCAGTTCCCCAACATGTGGAAACGTGCTAGACTATGTCCCGTTTTCAAGAATGGCGACAAATCCCATCTTCGTAACTATCGTCCAATATCGATCCTTTCTAACTTTGCAAAAATCTTTGAGATTGTGCTGCACAATGACATATTTAAAGGTGTGGGATCCTTTATATCACAATATCAACACGGATTTATGCCGGCTAGATCTACAACAACAAATCTGGCGACAGTCTCCCAATACTGGCTGATGCCCTGGATGCTCGTGGTCAAGTTGACGTTATCTACACTGACTTTTCACGCGCCTTTGACTCAATTGACCATGAGCTTCTAATTCATCGTCTTAGCATGTTGGGTGCGGTCCCTGCGGTCACCAAACTTCTTCGGTCTTACCTACTTAATCGTTCCTGTTATCTACTTTACAATGGTTTTAAATCCTACGAATTTTCTCCTACCACTGGTGTTCCGCAGGGCTCTTGCCTTGGACCCCTCCTATTTAACATTTTTACTAATGATCTATTAGGCATGTTTACGTGTCCTGTTTTGGCATATGCTGACGATCTCAAAATATATCTTAACATAAAATCCGTACAGGACGTAGACATTCTACAATCAAATTTAAACATTATTGCTGATTGGTGTAAAAGAGTCAATTTAATACTTAATGTCAGCAAATGTTGTGTGGTAAGCTATTCTCGCACCCATACTTCAATTGAATCAAATTATCAAATTGATGGAATGTCTCTGTCCAGATGTAGCACTTTCAAGGATCTAGGAGTTACATTTGATAGCCAGCTCTCTTTTAAACCTCATATTGACTCAGTCCGAACAAATGCGTCTAAGGCCATGGGATTTATTCTACGTATTAGCCGCGACTTTTCCAATGTTGATGCTATTAAATCTCTATATTCCGCCTTCGTATTGAGTAAGTTGGAATATAACAGTTTAATCTGGTTTCCTATTTATGCTAGTCACTCTCTTGTGTTGGATCGTCTTCACCGTCGGTTTTTAAAATTTCTCTCTTTTAAACTTGACCACTCTTATCCTCCGATTGGAATTTCGAACGATGAACTTCTTCAGCGTCACCAATTCGAATCCCTCGCCGACAGAAGAACTTTGAGATGTGCCACGTTTATGAAGAAACTCGTAGATGGGAAAATCGACTGTCCAGAAATTCTCGCAAGGGTTCCGTTTAATGTCCCTGTGAAGTCTACACGGTTTTCATCAACATTCCGCTTACCAACGGCGCGCTCTAATGTGTTGCAGCGTTCACCAGTGACTGTGTTGTGCCAGTGCTCCGAAAAATTATTCAACGATATTTTTATTCAATAAATCATACTATCCTATAATATGTATTAACTGTTCACGAACTTACATGTATCTTTCCTTTTCTTATTTATTCAAATTTTTGTTCTGTAATTGGGTTTATCCTGTTGGACAATAAAGTTATTATTATTATTATTATTATTTGCGGACACTAGCAGCGTGAAACGAACCAGGAATCGAAGACGCATGAAGATGCCGAAACGAATATTTTAGCTGCAATAGCAGTTAATCCTCAGATAAGTTCCCGACAACTTGAGCGGATGTCAGGAATTTCCAAAAAAAAAGTATTTGGCGAATTCTTCATCAACATAAATTTCATCCTTATCACGTCTCATTGCACCAAGAATTTCATGGGGACGATTTTCAAAATCGAGTGCACTTTTGCAATTGGGCTCAACTACAGATCCACAACAACCGTGACTTTGTTTCAACGATCATATTCTCAGATGAATCAAGTTTTACAAACCGTGGCCAAATCAACCGGCATAACATGCATTAGGAGGCTGAAGAAAATCCCCATTGGCGTCAATGTTTGTTGCGGCGTTATGGGAGATCATCTTATCGGCCCATACTTTATCGACGAAAATCTGAATGCAGAAAAATACATTCAATTTCTGACAACTCAGTTCCCAGTTTTACTCGAAAAAGTCTCTCTGCAAAACCGCTTAACAATGTGGTATCAACAGGATGGATGCCCTGCGCATTTTGCGAATGTAGTCCGCGATAATTCGAATCGCCGATTTGTGGATTGGTCGTGGGGGACCTGTCCCTTGGCCGGCACGTTCCCCGGACCTGACTCCGTCAGACTTCTTCCTGTGGGAATGCTGAAGGCCAAGTGTTACGCGTATTCGCGATGCTTGTGGAACATCAGCAGGGACACACTTCGAGAAGTTCTGACATCATTTGAAAACAGGCGCACAAAATGTCTAGAAGTGAAAGGCCATCATTTTGAGCACCTGCTCTAGAGATGATTTCGAGTAAGTAAAATACAAGGACGCACTCTTGAGACAAGCCGGCCTTCCTCTTCCAGCTTCCTACAAGATGGCCTCCAACTCGGACATCGATTTGATCGACCCGGAAAGAGGCTTCTGCCTGTTTCGAAACACTTTCTTTGTTTTTTCAGCCAGTATATATCAAATTGAATCTACCTGCAAATCACGCGAACATCTGAATGCATAATCATCTTTCGCGATTACAGCGCCATCTATTAGGCTGACAAAAAATGAGTTAAATAAATTATATAATCATATATAGGGGGTTCCCGTTAAAAAAAATGAGTTGACATTGTTTTAGCGACAACAGCGCCACCTGTGAGAAAACCAATATTAAATAATTATGGCCCCCTTCTGTACGATTATTTTTCATTGTAGTCATTTCTCCGTAAAACGATTTGTTTTTGAAATATTTGTGTAAAACACGTTAAATGCCCCACCCTGTATATATGCAGGCGTTGTACATTTTACCACGCTCGGTTTATTAAAAGAATACAATTTGAAGCTTTAAACGAGTGTTTTCCATTCCCAGACTGAGCATGAAGTAAAATTTCGAGTTTAGAAAAGCCTGAAAATTTGGTTTGGTCGCGTAGCGCGAAGCGCGGAGCGGCCAAACCAAATTTTCAGGCTTTTCTAAACTCGAAATTTTACTTCATGCGCCACGCGTACTAAACACTGATTCAATGTAAAGTTCAGCGGTCTGTTTTAACTTCGTAATATGTCAGTGTTTTGTACCGGTGGCGCATGAAGTAAAATTTCGAGTTTAGAAAAGCCCCGCGTAGAAAATTTGTCTCGGGTCGCTGCGCGACCCTCAACAAATTTTCTACGCGGGGCTTTTCTAAACTCGAAATTTTACTTCATGCTCAGTCTGGGAGTGGAAACACTTGTTTGAAGCTTTAAACTTCAACAATTCGCACATTCAATCTCATATATTCACTATCACAACATTCAAACTGGGGTACCATAAGGATCCGTGTTAGGGCCCTTGATATACAAAATTTTCATTTGCGATCTGGATGTAATTTTAGTGGTAGCTAAGATTTCAATAATTGCAGTTGCTAAAAGTGGTTAAGTGCCAACCACCAACCAATTTTGAACATCGTAATATTTCAGTGTTTTATACGCGTGGCGCATGAAGTAAAATTTCGAGTTTAGAAAAGCCCCGTGAAAATTTGTCTCGGGTCGCTGCGCGACCCTCGACAAATTTTCTACGCGGGGCTTTTCTAAACTCGAAATTTTACTTCATGCTTAGTCTGGGAGTGGAACACCCTCATTTTAAGTTTTAAATTGAACTCCTTTAAAAAAAAAACCAACGATTATACAGGTTTACAAAAAAAAAAAAGTCCGGACTATTTGACCGGACCATGGTATCCCGGGGTATTTTTGCGTCCTGAATCCGATCCCGGGGTCAGCTGAGCCCCATCACGTCAGAAAAACGAGATTTCAAGGTCACTTAGAGGTTAAAATGGTCATTTTTTGGAACTGGACTCGGGACAATTTCTCAAGCGATCTGTTAAGTTAGAGGGTAACTGTTTAGGTCTTGAATATCTTCCAAACATCGGCAAGGAGCCCTAAATCTCGATCGGGACTATCACAGTGCCACCCCAGTGGATAAAATGTTGCCATGATTGTTTTATCTCGCGGATTTCGATCTCCCTGTCAAGGCATCCAATTCCGGCGATCCGTTCGCTGTGAGATATTGACAGTGAACCCAGCCCTGCTATTAAACTGAACTCTGCTATTAGCATCACCCAGGAACAACGACGTGGACGTTGCAGATTCTGTTCCCTTCGGGGTGCTTGTTTACAGTGAGTCCCCTTGCCTCTCACTTTTCTCCCTCCCAATTTTTGCAGATTCTGTTCCCTTCGAGGTGCTTGTTTACAGTGAGTCCCCTTGCCTCTCACTTTTCTCCCTCCTAATTTTTCAATCTTTCCGCGCTTGTTTATGGGGTCTGCAGGTTTGCTCAAAACTCGTTCTAAGTGCCTTTCTCTTATGCCCCTTGGTCGTATCTCTCTTCAAGTTCCAGCAGTAGTCTGCCAACATGTTGATGTCCCAGAAACCTTGGTAGCGTCTTTCCATCTCTTTTATATCTTGGTGAAATCTTTCACCTTGTTCTTCGCTATAATGTCCAAGGTTTTCTGGGAAATTGTCCAAATGTGAATCCAAGAAATGGACCTTCAAGCTCATTGTTAATTCGAATTTTCCCGATGGAAAGCGTGATTGATTTTTCTACATTTTTTTGCTTATTTGTGTTCAATTTTTATATTCTTCTCTTGATTTTTTACAACTTGTTTGCGCCCGAAAAAGCACGTATACCATTGTCAGAAAAAGTCTAGGATTTCTAAAGAGCGAGCCGAGAACGTGCTCGATTGGGGGCAATAGGCGCTAAGCCGCGAAGCGACGGTCGAGTCATAAAACTCTCTTCCCGGAACCCAAACCACCCTCAAAATTCCTGAATTTTTCCCTCTCTTAATGTGCTATCCTTATCTGTCCCTTTGCGAATGTTATCCCTTTCTTTGTTGTGTAAAATCCCTCTCCAGCGCCTATTGACCAATCACAGCTTCCTTTTGGAAATCCTACGACTTCCATTTAATTTTAAACCAAGTGCTTTTTTAACTCTCAAACTACGAACATCGTGCTTTTTCGGGCGTCCCGTCATTATTTTACGTGTATTTTTCATTATTAATTTTGTGTTTATCATCTTTCGTTTGTTATATTTTTGTTACTGTTATATTTTCTGTTGCAAGTTATTAAATAAATAGAGTCTTTAATCAACTTGTTTAAGTAATTTAGAAAACAAATCGCGAACCCGCATAAGTACATGGTCCTTCGAGCCGGATAGATTCAAATTAATCGTGATAGTTTGTGTTTGTGGTTTGACTGTAATTCTTGTGGCCCGCTTGCAACCGTGCAGGGGATAAAGGTGTAAATTCGCATCGTTTACTCGTGCTACGTTTAACTAACTTGCCGTTTTGCGTGAAACTGTGAGTGCGCAAGTTAGCCCGCCGTAGGAAAACGAACAATTTATTCCAATCCGTCGATTAATCTGTTGTACTGACTTTAATTGTGCATCGCTATGGCTGCTGCAATCGTCAAGAAGTTGCAATGGCAAAAACAACAGATTAACTCAGCAAAAAAAGAATTACAAACCATGATCGTAGATGCAAAAGAAAAGCAACTCATCATTCAGATGTGGGGAGAATTCGCTCAGCAAATGAGCGAATTCAAAAGTATAGTCCGAGAACTATACGACAACAATGTCGACATCGCCGAAGAACAACAGACATTTGTACGAGAATATTACACCCTGAAAGTAGCAGTGGAATCGCTGATTCCAGAAACCGCGACGTCGACATCAGCATCGCAACACCCACGCGCTGTAGAGCAACTCCCGGTGATGGATCTCCCAACGTTTAGTGGAAATTACGACGATTGGCAAGGCTTTTGTGATACATTTACAGACCTCATTCACACGAAGAAAACGCTGGGAAACGTGCAGAAATTCAACTATCTGCGGAGTGCGCTTACGGGAGAACCCGCGACAATGCTGAAAACCCGCCAAATGTCAGGCACTGCGTACGAGTTAGCCTGGAATCAACTTAAAAACAGATACCAGAACGAGAGATTTATTGTTAAAAAACACGTCCGGTCTTTGTTACACCTCCCTAACGTGAAAAGGGAGAATCATGTTAGCCTTAGGCATTTGATCGATGTAGTAGGACTGCATATTGCATCGCTCAAAAAGCTTAAACGTCCTACGGATTCATGGGACGATATGCTCGTCGAAATCGTCGCGGAAAAGTTGAATCCGGAGTTGCAAAAAGAGTGGGAAGGTGATACCTGCGAGAAACCACCAACGTTGGCGGAAATGGAGGCGTATCTCATCAGAAAATGCAAGCAATTGGAAGCGATGGATTCGGCTCGCACAAACTCAAATCAACAGCCGAAAGTAAAATCACTTGCGGTCAAATCAAGTGAATTAAAGTGTGTGTTTTGTGATGGAGGACATGTCAAGTATAAGTGTGAAGAGTTTTTGGACAAACGGTTGATGAGCGCGTCGAGTGGGTGAAACAAAAACGTCTCTGCTTTAACTGCCTAGGAACCAATCATTCTTCGAAACAGTGCAAAGCTGGAAACTGCCGCGAGTGCAATAAAAGGCACCATTCGTTACTGCACATGCATGGCGCTTCATCAGCAGCATCTAGTGCTCGCTTAAATGTTGAATCCGCGTCGTGTTCAACGTTATCCTATCACCCTTCTTCTGTGCTACTATCTACCTGCGTGATTAGCGTGAAAAATAAGTTCGGCAACCAAATAGAAATACGTGCGCTTCTGGACTCTGGTTCACAAGCAAACTTAATAACTAGTACGTGCGCCGCGAAACTTGGATTGCGAAGAACTTCGCTTTCGACGCCCATTATAGGAGTCGGCGGTTCCAAAACCGATATCAAAGAAGGGACGACGCTTAAGGTTCAATCGAGGTTATCAAGTTACGCGATTTCAATTAATGCCTTGATAATGGATAAAATCACAGATAAAATCCCGAACTATTGTATGGACGCCAGGGGATTATCACCACCAGCGGGGTGCAATTAGCCGACCCGACCTACCACAAGCCGCAAAAAATTGACCTGCTCATCGGAGCGGGGCACTACTATGACGTCATAAACGAGGGACGCCTCCCCATGCGTCCATTGCACCTGATCAACAGTAATTTCGGGTGGATTGTGACCGGTCAAATACATGAAGGTAATAAACGAAAGACGTCAAACTGTGCAACGGTTGGTTTCGTGGGGATTAACGAGTTAGTTTCGCGATTTTGGGAGATCGAAAACTATAAACAAACTCCTCTCACATCAGAGGATCGTCGCTGCGATAATTATTTCAAATCCACGGTAACTAGGAAACCCTCAGATCGATTTGAAGTGGCCCTGCCGTTCAAAAATGATGTAAGACAACTAGGGCATTCAAGCGCAACCGCTCGCAACAGGTTTTTTGCGTTGGAGCGCCGGCTTAGCAAACAACCGGAAGTGTACGAGTCATACCGGGAATTTATGAGCGAATACCTGGATTTAGGACACATGCACCGAACAACAGGTGACTGGAACAGCGGTTACTACATGCCGCATCATTGCGTTATTAAAGCAGACAGTCTCACAACGAAATTGCCAGTGATTTTTAACGCATCCGCAATGTCCTCAAGTGGAATGTCATTAAATGATATGCTGATGGTGGGCCCAACTCTTCAAGACGATCTTTTCTCAATCATGTTGAGAATGAGAACTAAACAATTTGTGATCACCGCGGATATCACAAAGATGTACCGACAGATTGATATCCGACAAGAAGACCGGAAATACCAACGCATCAGGTGGAGAGAATATCCGGAAGATAATCTCGTGTCATACGAACTTGCCACCGTTACCTACGGAACCGCTCCAGCAGCCTTTTTGGCAATCAGATCAGTGCGCGAACTCGCGAAACTTGAAGCGAATAAATTCCCAATCGCCAGTAAAGTGTGCTTAAGTGACTTTTACGTTGACGATCTCATTACCGGTGCCGACTCAACTAACGAATTAATCGTGATACGCGATCAAGTGACCGCTCTCCTCGCTAAAGGCGGCTTTGAGCTGAAAAAATGGGCCAGCAATAACCCCTCCGCGTTTAAAAGTTTTCATACAAACGATAATGACTCTGTGACCGTCTTAACTGGCGATTTTAGTGACAACGTGACAACCCTCGGAACAATCTGGAACACTAAAAGCGATGTGTTAAGTTATAAGTTCAGCCAATTCACAGCTCGCGTTATTACAAAGAGGACGATTTTGAGTGACATTTCGCGTATTTATGATCCCCTGGGATTAATCGGTCCGGTAATTATCACTGCGAAAATATTGATTCAAGACCTGTGAAAATCAAAGTGTGGGTGGGACGATCCTCTACCTGCTCTCTGCCTGGATAAGTGGGCACAGTATGCCGCTGAATTACCACATGTAAAAGACATTAATATTCCACGAAACGTGTTGCCCAGACGGGGTGAAACCATTGAGCTGCATGGTTTCGCGGACGCGAGCGAGAGCGCGTATGGTGCGTGCTTGTACGTAGTGAGTGTACAAAATAATATCAAAATTTCGTCATCTTTGTTGTGTGCTAAATCACGTGTCGCACCTGTAAAGTCTACCACCATTCCAAGACTAGAACTTTGTGCGGCAGTGTTATTAGCCGAACTCGCCGATCGCGTGTGTTCAACTTCAAATATCAAATTTGTACGCCAGTGTTACTACTCAGACTCAACAATAGTGTTTTCGTGGATAAAATCGGAATCACGGAAATACAAAACTTTTGTTGCGAATCGCGTGGGTGAAATTCAAACGCTAAGTGACCCCGCTGCTTGGTATCACGTCGGAACCACTGAAAATCCAGCTGATTTGATTAGCCGCGGTGTAACTCCAACAGAGTTGCAGAAGTCCCAGTTATGGTGGAATGGACCAGATTTCCTCCCGCGTAATGAACTATTTAGATCATTTACACCGTTCGCAGATCCACCGGAAGTAAAGTGTACAAGTGTCGTGACGCAATTGGACTTAATACCGGTGTGTTCGTCCTTCAAAAAAACTGTGCGAGTGATAGCGTATGTATTGCGCTTTAAGTGTGCGCTGAGGCGCCCTTGTGAAGAGGGATGGACCACTTGCCGCTAGCGAGCTTGAATACGCAACGACAACAATAATCCGCTACCTGCAGGGAATTACGTTTAAGGGTGAACTTGACTCGTTGAGGAAGGGCAGTGCGGTGCAAAGGTCAAGTCGTCTTACCTGCTTGAACCCATTCTTGAAATCAAGTTTTCCATTATCTCGTCGGTGTCCTATTGTGCTACCCAATAGCCACCACCTAACGAAGCTGATAATACGAGATATTCACGAGAAACAATTACATGCTGGGGCTCAGGGAACCCTCGGAAAGAGTGCCACACGTAAAGTCGTCCGGAAGTGCGTCCGGTGTATTGGCGCAAAACCAAAATTCAACGCACCAATCATGGGAGCCCTGCCCGCCTATCGAACACAACAATTTCGCCCATTTTTGAAATGTGGCGTTGACTACTGTGGGCCGTTTATCATAAAAGAGGGATCCCGCCGATCGAGAAAAACAACAAAGGTGTACATCTGCGTTTTTGTGTGCTTTGCGACAAAGGCCGTACACATCGAACTAGTGTCCGATCTCACTACGGAAGCATTTCTTGCGGCATTCAATAGGTTAATTTCCCGCCGAGGATGCGTAGCTGAGATCTACTCCGATAATGCCACTAATTTTATGGGTGCTCGCAATCACCTGCGGGAGCTCGGACTTTTTCTCGACAAATCAAGTGACGAAATTACAACAGCTCTTTCGACCCGTCGAGTTAAATGGACTTTTATTCCACCACGAGCTCCTCACTTCGGAGGGCTGTGGGAAGCCGCTGTCAAAAGCATTAAGCACCACCTACATCGTGTTGCTAGGAATGCACTTCTCACATATCCAGAGTTACATACGCTTGTAACACAAATTGAAGCCGTGCTGAATTCTCGGCCGCTGTGTCCGCTGTCTGAGGACCCCAACGATTTTTCAGCACTTACGCCCGGACACTTCCTCATTGGTGATGCGATTGCAGCTCCATTAGGCAAGGACCACACCGAAATTCCAACCAATCGACTCTCTCGTTGGCAACACGTGGAAAAACTACGTCAGCATATATGGAACCGTTGGCAGCGAGAATACCTTTCGGAAATGCATAAAAGAAGCAAATGGCAGCAGAAGGGAATCAACTTGGTACCAGGAGGCCTTGTAATCATCAGGGAGGATAATCTACCGCCGCTTTTGTGGAAACTGGGCAGTATTGAGGCCACTCATCCCGGGCATGATGGTGTCACCAGGAGCGCAACAGTGCGCACGAGCTCCGGAATCTACGTACGCCCCACCGTGAAACTGTGCCCCTTAGATGTAAATGATAGTGCGGATAGTGTTTGATTTAATGCTCGGCATTCGAATGTTAATTCGAATTTTCCCGATGGAAAACGTGATTGATTTTTCTACATTTTTTTGCTTATTTGTGTTTAATTTTTATATTCTTCTCTTGATTTTTTACAACTTGTTTGCACCCGAAAAAGCACGTATACCATTGTCAGAAAAAGTCTAGGATTTCTAAAGAGCGAGCCGAGAACGTGCTCGATTGGGGGCAATAGGCGCTAAGCCGCGAAGCGACGGTCGAGTCATAAAACTCTCTTCCCGGAACCCAAACCACCCTCAAAATTCCTGAATTTTTTCCTCTCTTAATGTGCTATCCTTATCTGTCCCTTTGCGAATATTATCCCTTTCTTTGTTGTGTATAATCCCTCTCCAGCGCCTATTGACCAATCACAGCTCCCTTTTGGAAATCCTACGACTTCGATTTAATTTTAAACCAAGTGCTTTTTTAACTCTCAAACTACGAACATCGTGCTTTTTCGGGCGTCCCGTGTCATTATTTTACGTGTATTTTTCATTATTAATTTTGTGTTTATCATCTTTTGTTTGTTATATTTTTGTTACTGTTATATTTTCTGTTGCAAGTTATTAAATAAATAGAGTCTTTAATCAACTTGTTTAAGTAATTTAGAAAACAAATCGCGAACCCGCGTAAGTACACTCATCAAACATCCAATAGCTTTGTAATTCCGGAGCAAGCCCTCCACCAATTCCCTATAGTTTGGGTCTTTACTGTTTCCAAGAAATTTCTGGGCAACATTCACGAAGCTCTTCCGTGCTTCTTCCTCATCCACCATCATCGTCTTCGGGAATTCTGGATCTTTTATAAGTTCCCTTATTTGCGGCCCATTGAAAACCCCTTCTTTGATTTTGGCATCTGACAACTTTGGGAATTTTTTGTAGAGATATTGGAAGGCTTCGCTACTTCTTTTTTTAAGAGCCTTGATGAATTGTTTTATCAACCCTAATTTAATATGGAGCAGAGGTAGTAAAATACTTTTGGGATCCACTAACTGTTCTTGCTCTATGTTCTTCTGACCAACAAGAAAATTCTCCCTTGATGGCCAAACCTTCCTTTCATAATGCTCATCACGAGCTCGACTATCCCATTCACAGAGAAAACAAGGGTATTTTGTAAATCCAATCTGTGGTCCCAAAAGTATTGTTACTACCTTCAAATTCGTACATATTTTCCATTTGTACCTGCTGTAATTAATTTTTTGGAGCAAATAGTCCAGATTGCAGTAGTTCTCACTCAATATCGTCGAGTAAGCTATTGGAATTGACGCGAGGTTATTGCCATTGTTCAACAAAACAGCTTTCAAACTCCTGTTTGATGAATCAATGAATAGCCGCCAATCATCCGAATCATGTTCAACTCCGAATTCGCCGAATAGACCTTCTATATCTCTGCAAAATACTAATGAATCATGCTGGTCATAATATTTCCGGAAAGGCTCATCCCTATTTCTGTAATAGGTCCCGATTGTTCCTTTCTCCAGAGAACCTGTTTCTTTTAAACGAGAAGCTAACAGTCCAGACTGGTCCTTAGTTAGCCCCAGATCTCGAACCAAGTCATTGAGTTCCATTTGATTCCACTTTGAATTCTGGAATTGATCATTCTCGCTGTCATCGTCCACGTCGATTGGACATTGTGAGAACTCCCCTTCATTTTGCTCCGGTTCAATTTCCTTACCTCCTTCATCTTCGCCATCAACAACCATACCCAAGGTCAACATCAGCTATCACTGAAAATCGTTGAAATACGTGGTCACCTCGTCGGTTACCATACCGACGAGGTGACCACGTATTTCAGCGATTTTCTGTTCCTGGAATTTAACCCAGGCTTAACGTTTCTGCAAAAGTAGCAATCGCGTTCGTGATTTTCTGGTTCCCGCCAGATCATAGGAGAAGAAAACATCATTTTCCTAGAGCCAGTCTGCCAACATCTCAAACGCGCTTGGCATGTGCGGCAAAGAACTTTTGGGGCCCATGGGTTGTTATCTGGACCTTCGGAATTGGGAAAACACGACTTAAATTGTGCAGATATGGTCTCTGTGAAATTCACCAAGTTCGTCTTAAGATGATATTCCCCACACAGAACACAGAAAGACTCTCTATTCTTCAAGCACTTAGCCATTTTCCCGAGTGATTTTCCACTTCCGGGGAAGTTGGAGTTAAGGTGCCGGAATAGCCTGAGTTCTTCTCTCTTTAAAATAAATGGAATGAATAACCGAAAACACTTGATTAAATGACCAACAGAAACCAGTCGCTTGTGAAAGCTCACTCGAGAGGTTGACAGTGCTACTCCAATGGAGAAAAAGATAGAGCTAATTCATTTGAAACTGGCAGTGTATATTGAGTTGCCTAAAAACAAAAACAGTAGTTCGTTGTTAATTAAATTATAATAAACATTTAGATACTTGATTGTTCAAAATAAGCCTATTTTATTACTGATATATGCGCAATGCATTTTATTTTTTTATATTTGTTTTATAATGGATTTTAAAATCATCAATTTTATGTAATTAAAAAACGGAATGCATTCCGCCTAATTAAAAAAAAAACATTTAATATATTTTATTAATAACATTTTTCATATATCTCAATAATATTCGTTTTATAGTGTTGTTATAAATCGAGAAATGGGTCGCTTTGTATAGTGGTGCCCCCAGATCGAAAACACGAACTAATTTCATGCGGCAACATTGTCCCGGGTCCAGTTCCAAAAAATGACCATTTTAACCTCTAAGTGACCTTGAAATCTCGTTTTTCTGACGTGATGGGGCTCAGCTGACCCCGGGATCGGATTCAGGACGCAAAAATACCCCAGGATACCATGGTCCGGTCAAATAGTCCGGACTTTTTTTTTTTTTGTAAACCTGTGTTATCTAAAGATTTACGGCATATACGCTGTAATTGGGACATGTATACTTGTACTGTATATACAAGTTGAGGGATTAATTGCAATTGATTAGCTACAATTTGCGATGGTCATATAGGCAACCCAGTTTACACAACCTAAAAATTAAAGGTGTCAAATCGTATTTTATGAAAATGTTCGGTGTTACTCTCTGTATGTCGAAATACTAGAATTTAGTTAGCCTGTGAGCGACCCCCCTGGGTGCTGCTTTAGTATTTTGTTTTAATTAAATATAACCAGTGAATAAAATTGATAAAAAACAACACGTCACATGTGCTTCAGAATAATAAAAATGTGCTCACAGAAAAATCTGAATGCAAAAAACACGAAACATAAAAAATAGGCGAGTTTTAAAAATGGCCTCACCTTTAACAATGCCCCACACGGACTTCTTGTACTTAATTTGTGCATAAACGGCAATAGAGCTCTGAGTATCGGATATCCTATGTAAACAATAATGCACTAAGATACAAAAACTATCAGCGTAAGGAATGCCAGCGTTAACAGTCTCTACATCAATCGAATATAAGAAACCTGCCTTACTACATGGCAACATGACCTGCGAACAAAATGCATGTTTTAATTTTTTTCTTCGAATAAAACAAAAACGAGGGGGCACATAGTAACCCCTTTTTGCGGTTATTATGTTAGTAATGCAAACATTTGGGGGGAGAAAATCCGGCATGCGGGATTAAGTGATTAACTGACCTGAGTCTCGGTGACTTGTGCATTTTTTGGTCCGACGGTTTGGTTCAGGGCGACGGTCAGCGAGAGCACCCGTCCTTTGGTGCTGTCGGCCGGGTTGTGCGTCCACGTCGTCTGCGTCAGATCGGCCGTCTTTCTCGAGGCGTGGAAGTCTAGGAAGAACTTGGAGCTGGTGAACAGCAGCGTGAACACTTGGTCCACGTGCAGCGGGATGACTTCGTTCAGTAATTTCCTGCCTTCGTGCAGGGCCGTGCACACAGGACTGAATAAGAGAAAAATAAACGTATTCCCCTAGTTTGGACTGAATTTTATCCAATTTATTAATCACAATAGTTATGTCCAACTAAAGATACTACGCTTGCACAATCGAGACGAGCTCTTTGGAAATCGAAAACGAGATTGTTTAACGACTAACAGTTCCCAAATATCTTAGTCTATAGATTGGAAAGGAAAACTTTTGTTTTAAGCATTTCTACAAAATTGAAACTTTTATGCTAAACAATTTTAAGCAATATATTTTTGTTTAAGTGCTCACTGTTATTCTTAAACAACTAGTCCTTAGTCTAAAGCCTGGGTCTCCAAACTATCTTCTTCGCGGGCCACAAATACAATTCTACATAATAAAGTCGGCCAAGATCCGATTAATTTTATAAAATTATGAAAAATTTAAGGAACAATTGTTACAATATTTCAAAATATGACATTTACAGAAAAATTACAAACAATCGCGGGCCGGATTCATGCAAGTCGCGGGCCGGATTTGGCCCGCGGGCCGTAGTTTGGAGACCACTGGTCTAAAGTTCTAAAAACACTTCAATCATCTTAGGGCCAGTTGCACCAAACACGTTAAACTATCTTCAATTTGGTTCTCATTAATCACTTGATGAAACAGCGTTAGCCTGGAACCAGGTTGGGCGCCAAAAAAGCGTTTTAAATATTTTTAAACGAGTGTTCTCCACTCTTAGCTTAAGCATAAAGTAAAATTTTGAGTTTAGAAAAGTCTGAGCGTTTTGATTTAGACCCGTAGCGTCCAAACTCAATCTTTTCTAAACTTGAAATTTTACTTTATGTGCCACGCGTACGAAACACTAATCAGTGTGAAGTTTTTAACTTTTACTTTCACAATTTATGGCGCCCAACAAGGGCCTAGCGTTAGCATGGCTTCAGGTTGGGCGCCAAAAAAACCTCAAATCCATGCAAGTATTGGACAATTTGTAGATAATTAAGAACACACTTACATCGCTTTACCATTTCGTATGGCATAATCTGAGATATTTAATTTGTTTTTCAAAGCAACCGAGATGCCGACGACAATTTATAGACACTCGTTATAATTTAATTGCTATCATTTCCAACTACTTCTAGCCAACGTTTTGATAAAGTTTTTAAATAAAAGTCACTTGGTTTGTTTCACTACTACTTTTTATTCTCTCCGACTAGTTTCGACTTATCGTCTCCTTGAGAATGACGATAAGTCGAAACTAGTCGGAGAGAATAAAAAATGGTAGTGAAACAAACTAAGTGATATTTGGATTGATTGAGTTACTTGAAGATAATTATACTTTAATTAAAAAACTCTTAGAACCTTTCTTCAATTCAAGTATTGAAGAAAGGTTCTAAGAGTTTTTTAATTAAACCAAGTGACTTTTATTTAATTATCAATATGTTAAACTGGTTCAACTCTGAACTTGAGTTCAAAGCAGCGAAAGCTCGCAGCCTAACTTCAGGGTCGGCCAGAGAGCCAAGGTAATATGTATCCGTTATTGGACGGTGACTTTGTTGTGCAATTCCTTGTATTTATCAGAGCTGGGCAGGATTCTAATCATTCAGGATTCGAATCCTGAATTCGAATCCTTTTAGAGGATTCAAAAGAGGCATTCGAATACTTTAGTTCAACTAGATTCATGATCCGGATTCGTTACATTTTTTTAAAAGGATTCGTATTCGAATCCAAAGGTGGGTGATTCGAATCCATATAAATTCGAATCCTTATGAAAGGATTCGAATCTTTATAAAAGGATTCGAATATTTATAAAAGGATTCGAATACTTACAAAAGGATTTGAATCGTCAAAAATAATTCGAATTAATTGTGAGGATTAACATAAAAAATGTCTTTTGTGTGTTTTTAAATTTCTCGTTAAATCACTGTTTTATACGCGTGGCGCATGAAGTAAAATTTCGGGTTTAGAAAAGCCCAGAAAATTTGTCTCGGGTCGCTGCGCGACCCTCGACAAATTTTCACGGGGCTTTTCTAAACCCGAAATTTTACTTCATGCTTAGTCTGGGAGTGGAAAACACTTGGTAAAGGTAAATCTTTAAATTCTATTAATTATCCACGTAACGTACTTAATGAATTTTACCCCTGAAACAACGATATCATGATTTCCCGGTGAAATATCGGTAAACCGGTTTAGATTCATTAATTTATTGAATACCGGCTAAATTACCCGTATAATTACCCTGTACAAAAAATGTACGAATGAAGTTAAAGCGTATTTAGTTATTAATCAATAAGTTAAAAAAAAATATTAAGCGTTCATTTTGAAGCTTAAAAGAGTGTTTTCTACTCCCAGACAAAGCATGAAGTAAAATTTCGAGTTTATAAAAGCCTGAATGTCCAAATCCAAACTCAGGCTTTTCTAAACTCAAAATTTTACTTCATGCACCACGCGTACAAAACGCTGATTGAGTGGAAAGTTTTGAATTTAGATGCTTGCGATTTATGGCGCCCAACTAGGGGCCACAGCGTTAGCCTGGACCCAGGTTGGGCGCCAAAAAACCTCAAATGCAAGCGTTTTAAATATTTTTAAACGAGTGTTCTCCACTCTTAGCTTAAGCATAAAGTAAAATTTTGAGTTTAGAAAAGTCTGAGCGTTTTAATTTAGACCCGTAGCGTCCAAACTCAATCTTTTCTAAACTTGAAATTTTACTTTATGTGCCACGCGTACGAAACACTAATCAGTGTGAAGTTTTTAACTTTTACTTTCACAATTTATGGCGCCCAACAAGGGCCTAGCGTTAGCATGGCTTCAGGTTGGGCGCCAAAAAAACCTCAAATCCATGCAAGTATTGGACAATTTGTAGATAATTAAGAACACACTTACACCGCTTTACCATTTCGTATGGCATAATCTGAGATATGTAATTTGTTTTTCAAAGCAACCGAGATGCCGACAGTTTATAGACACTCGTTATAATTTAATTGCTATCATTTCCAACTACTTCTAGCCAACGTTTTGATAAAGTTTTTAAATAAAAGTCACTTGGTTTGTTTCACTACTACTTTTTATTCTCTCCGACTAGTTTCGACTTATCGTCTCCTTGAGAATGACGATAAGTCGAAACTAGTCGGAGAGAATAAAAAATGGTAGTGAAACAAACCAAGTGACTTTTATTTAATTATCAATATGTTAAACTGGTTCAACTCTGAACTTGAGTTCAAAGCAGCGAAAGCTCGCAGCCTAACTTCAGGGTCGGCCAGAGAGCCAAGGTAATATGTATCCGTTATTGGACGGTGACTTTGTTGTGAAATTCCTTGTATTTATCAGAGCTGGGCAGGATTCGAATCATTCAGGATTCGAATCCTGAATTCGAATCCTTTTAGAGGATTCAAAAGAGGCATTCGAATACTTTGGTTCAACTGGATTCATGATCCGGATTCGTTACATTTTTTTAAAAGGATTCGTATTTAAACACTTTAAAGAGGTGTGTGAATTAAAAAAAAAGGAGTGGATAGATAAAGAAATAAATGTTGTTAAAGAACTCAAAAATGAAAGACAGTTATGGGAATATATAAAGAGGAAGCAGCCAATTAATAGAGTTAAAGGGGAGGGAATTGGCATCAGACAGTGGGAGGTGCACTTTCGCAGTCTCCTAAGGTCAGACGAAGAATATCGAGGGCTGGACACACAGAGAAGGCAGTTTGATGGCAATAACTTCACCATGGATGAATTGGAGAGAGCATTGCAGGGAGTGAAATGGGGTAAGGCGGCGGGAGCAGATAATATAAAAGCAGAAGCCTGGAAGTTATGCAGTGTAGACGGAAAAAGGAAGCTGTTAGAACTCATTAATGCCATATGGAGAGGAGAGGAGGAATTTCCGATGGAGTGGAGGGGAGGCGTAATAGTTCCGATTCATAAGGGAGGATTTCCAAACAAGTAGAAAACTACAGGGGGATAACACTTATGGACTCTATAAAATCGCTATGAGTATGGCAAAGGAGCGACTTGAGGAGGAAGTGGAGGAGAAAGAGCTACTACCAGAAATACAGGGGGGTTTCCGAAAAGGGAGGTCCACAATAGACCAGATAGCTACATTGAACTGGCTGGTTGAAAGGGCGATGAAGAGAAAGGAGAGAATGTATCTACTGTTTGTGGATCTGAAAGCGGCGTATGACACTGTGGATAGAAAGATATTGGTGGAGTGTTTGAGAACGAAAGGAGTGTCTGAGCAGGTGATTCAGTGGATAAGTGAAGTGTACAGAGAGACGTGGTGTAATGTAAGAGTGGGAGAGAATGAGTCGGAATGTATTAGAGTGGAAAGAGGAGTAAGGCAGGGGTGTCCACTTAGCCCTCTACTATTTAATTTATATGTGTCCGATATGGAGAAGGTGCTGGAAATGGGTCAGGCAGGAGGTATTGTGGTGGGCAGAAAAAAAAAATTTGGACCCTGGCATATCCGGACGATGTTGTTGTGTTTGCGAAGACAGTTGGAGAACTGAGAGAGATAGTAGAGAGGCTGGGGAGATACTTTGCAAAGAGGCGATTAAGTGTAAATGTGAACAAAACGAAGTGGATGTTATGTAAAAATGCGGGTGGAAGGAGAAAGGAAGAAGAGATTGTGTGGCAGGGAGAGATAGTTGAAAGAGTGAAAGAGTTTAAATATCTCGGGTATGTGTTTAGTGTGTTTGGAGGCACGTCCCGACATATTGAATTTGTATGTAAGAAGGCGAGAGTGGCAATGGGGCGACTGCGGAGTACATGGAGTGAAGTGTTAGCAGGAAATGGGAGAATGCAGATGGTATGGTGGGATGCATGTATAAAGTCTGTGGTGTTGTATGCGGCTGAAGTGTGGGGAGTGAGTGCGAGTGAGAGTGTAGAGCGAGTACAACTGCAGTACTTGAAACAGATCTTAGGGCTGGATCGTACAACTCCCAGTTACATAGTGCTGCAGGAGTGCCATAGAATGTCGGTGGGGTGGATGGCAGCTAAAAGAGTGGTGAAAATGGAGAGACGGATTTATGAGATGGGTGAAGAGAGAGTGGCGAGGGAAGCGTGGGTTATGTGTTACAGGGAATGGGTAAAGAATGAGGGTGTGAGATGGATAAAGGAAAGAGGGATGCTATATAGAAAGGCCGGGTGGTCATCGATACTGGTAGAGCAAAAGCTGTCCCAGGGGCAGAAAATAGAAGAAAAAGTAGCGGAAATCCTAGCTAATGTAGAGCTGCAAGAAAGGCAACAAAAAATTGCTAATAGCAAGACGTGTCCGAGGTACAAGGTAGTACAAGTTTGTACGGGACCACCGCGGTACATGTTTCGATTGAATGGGAATGAAGTGAAAGTGCTAGCGAGGTTTAGATGTGGAAACGAGGAGAAAGCTAATAAGGTTTGGATGGGAGAAGAGTTTGGGAAATGTGTGTACTGTAAGGATGGAATGGACGAATGGGATCATTGGATGAATGAGTGTGAATGGCTAAGAGAAAGGATGAGTAAGAGAGAAAGACGAATGTCCAGAGAAGAGTGTTTGAGCGAGAGTGGAAAGGGGATTGAGTTATGTAAAAAGTTGCGAGGGTGGAAGTCAGGGAGAGGTAGCTAAATGGACGCGGAAAGGGTTATGCGAGGAGAAATTTACGTTATTTACTTATGATATTTGTTTTAAGTATATTTGTTTTTTTATTTTTGTATATACTGCAATGGGTGTAATGGGTACTCAATTGAATGCCAAATAAAGGTTTCTTTTTTTTTTCGTATTCGAATCCAAAGGTGGGTGATTCGAATCCATATAAAAGGATTCGAATCCTTATGAAAGGATTCGAATCTTTATAACAGGATTCGAATATTTATAAACGATTCGAATACTTACAAAAGGATTTGAATCGTCAAAAATAATTCGAATTAATTGTGAGGATTAACACAAAAAATGTCTTTTGTGTGTTTTTAAATTTCTCGTTAAATCACTGTTTTATACGCGTGGCGCATGAAGTAAAATTTCGGGTTTAGAAAAGCCCAGAAAATTTGTCTCGGGTCGCTGCGCGACCCTCGACAAATTTTCACGGGGCTTTTCTAAACCCGAAATTTTACTTCATGCTTAGTCTGGGAGTGGAAAACACTTGGTAAAGGTAAATCTTTAAATTCTATTAATTATCCACGTAACGTAAAAATGTACGAATCAAGTTAAAGCGTATTTAGTTATTAATCAATAAGTTGAATAAAAATTATTAAGCGTTCATTTTGAAGCTTAAAAGAGTGTTTTTACTACTTCCAGACAAAGCATGAAGTAAAATTTCAAGTTTAGAAATTGAATGTCCAAATCCAAACTCAGGCTTTTCTAAACTCAAAAGTTTACTTCATGCACCACACGTACAAAACGCTGATTCAGTGGAAAGTTTTGAATTTAGATGCTTGCGATTTATGGCGCCCAACTAGGGGCCACAGCCTTAGCCTGGACCCAGGTTGGGCGCCAAAAAACCTCAAATGCAAACGTTTTAAATATTTTTAAACGAGTGTTCTCCACTTTGATACCTACAATGGCGGCCGACGAAATGTGAACGATGTTTATTACCTATGTGAATATGACTTTTAATCAGGAGCATCGCGTTTGTGCGCAAACAAACATTTGATTGACAGATTTATAAAAGTCATCCAAAAATATGCGTAGACATCTATCTTTAGACGAGAAGAGCAGGGCAATAGCTAAACTAGAAGAAAACTGGTCTCTTAGCCGAGTGGCTGCTGATTTGAATGTAAGCAAAACCTGCATACATAATTTGAAAAGGCGATTTGAAATAAGGCAAGATTTAAGAAGGCCACCCCGAATTGGAATAGGAAGGGTATCTAATGAAGAACAGGATGTTGCATCTTAGAGAAAATCCATTTGATAGTGGGTCTACTAGAACTGCTCGGAGACTTATTAAAGCTGCAGGTCTACAAAATTATCAAGCAGCCAAGAAAGTTTTTCTCTCAGAAAACAATAAACAACGAAGATTGGAGTTTGCCAACGAATTTGTGTATCGTGGGGTGATTTTTGGAACTCGGTCGTCTTTTCTGACGAAAAAGTATTTCAATCATGTAGTAATGGGAGCCTACGAGTTTATAGACCAATAAACCAAAGGTATGAAGAAGGATTCACCCGTCCAATAACAAATAGTGGTCGTTTTTCTGTTAATTTTTGGGCTTGGGTCAGTGTAAACGGACCCGGAATAATTTGGAAAATAGATGGCCATTTAAATGCTATTAAATACAGGGCTATTTTAGAATATGTAATGTTGCCTTCAGTAACACAAACATTTCCGGAACATTTTATATTTCAACAGGACAATAGTCCTATCCATACAGCAAGAATTGTGACTCAGTGGCTAAATGACCACCGCATCCAAGTATTGCCTTGCCCTGCGAAGAGCCCTGATCTCAATCCAATTGAGAATGTTTGGGGATACCTACAAAAAAAGATTTACTTAAGAGATATTAGACCTATGAATGCAGATGAACTTCACGAAATTGTTGAAAATGCATGGGAGGATTTGGCTGACAACTACAATATGAGGAATCTAGTTTCATCCATGAGTACACGTTTGGCAAAAGTTATCACAGCAAATGGTGGTCCTACAAAATATTAATTTCATAATTTCTACTTGTATTAAGAATAAATATGTTTAGCATTGTAATTAGCAATTGAATAATAGTCCTTTAAAACCTAAGTTACGACGCTGTTAAGAGTTCTGATAAATCTGTACAAAATTAGACAATCTCTCTATGACAACAAAATAACGTTCACATTTCGTCGGCCGCCATTGTACCTGCAATGGTTCAAAAAATAGATTTTTTATTTATTGCGGAATTCGAAAGTGTACACATTGAAGAATATTTTCCCAAAGTTTCATGCCGATTGGAAACAAATTGTCGAAGTTATGCGAGATTATGTAAAGGTAGTCGACACCCCTGCCGGAGCAGGTAGCGCGCGCCAGCTGTGCACGGAACAAAGCGTGCGTACTGCTGCCCAAATAGAAAAGAGGCATCGGCATTCTTCCCATGCGCACTGGGATGCGCATGACCGTGTTTACATTTAGTGACATAACCTCAGAAACTGAGTTAACCGCGCGCGAAACGAGGTGGCATTTTAGTGTTATTTTGAGCGGAAAATATGAGTCCCGGGTGTTAGAAACGGAAAGGATCGCGAAATACTCGATCATCCGATGGGTTTCGCAAAAGTCGGCCACACAAACGGCACCCGATCAACCCAAAATTGATGGAAAGTGATCCTGAGAGTTTCAGCGCGTCAGCGAAGAAATTGAAACTGGATTCTGATGTTCCGGAAAATCTCTCCGTGGAGTATCGTATCATCAATTTTATCACCGTTTTTGCTGCAATTGCAACTTTCGTCAGGTAAAATAGTACTAGTAAAAATATATGCGACATATATTATAAATACATTATTAATCGTCGTGTTCGTTCATCAGGTGTAAAGACTGTGGGGAAACAGTGGAATTTGGAACCACCAGCACTCGAGGACTTGGATTCAAAATCGCTATATCCTGCAAAAGTTGCCCAACTCGATTCGTTACGTCCTGCCCTCTCATCAAAAATACATACGAAGTCAACCGGCGATTTATCTTCATGCGGTTACTGGGACTCAGCTTGAAAGGAGCTCAACGATTTTGTGGACTGATGGATATGCCGACTTTTCTATGTCAGAGTACATACGATCTGATTGTAAAAAGTATCCATGCATCGGTGAAGTTCGTTGCTGAAGGGTTTTTTCATGAAGCTGCCAAACAAGAAGTCAACAAAACTCGGAGGCAAACAGGTGATCCACAATCAATCGATTTAGTTGTCTCTGGGGATGGAACTTAGATGAAACGAGGCTTCACTTCCTTGTTCGGCGTTTCTTCCATTATTGGCTTTTACACTGGCAAAGTTTTGGACGTTCTCACCAAAAGTTTGTTTTGTAAGCAATGCGAGTTCAGGAGCAAAAAGGAGGGCACGGTTGAACACGAAGAATGGAAAGAAAGTCATGCAGCTGAATGTCACATAAATCACGCAGGATCGTCTGGAAAAATGGAGGGAGATGCAATGGTCGAAATATTTCAACGTTCCGAAAGTTTACATGACGTGAGGTACAAATTCTACGTAGGTGACGGCGATTCCAAGACTTACTCGCAAATTGTGAAGTCGAATCCCTACAAGGATACAGCTGTTGTCAAGAAGGAGTGCGTCGGATATGTGCAGAAGAGGATGGGCAGTCGACTTCGCGCATGTAAGAAGAATAACAAAGGAATCGGTGGTAGGGGTAAGCTTACTGCAAAACTGATAGACAAATTGACTGTATACTACGGATTGGCTATCAAACGTAACTGTGACTTCGTGGACAACATGAAAAACGATATTTGGGCTACGTTTCATCATTATCGATCCACTGACGAACATCCATTCCACGACAATTGTCCAACCGGATGCGATTCTTGGTGCTCGTGGCAACGCGCGCGTGCCGAGGGAACATTGGACACCTTCCAGCACGATTATAATCCTCTCCCGGCCGATGTTTTGAAGGTCATCAAGCCCATATATGCAGACCTCAGCAAGGACGATCTCTTGGAGCGGTGCGTCGGAGGATTTGATCAAAACCGCAACGAAAGTCTGAACCAACTAATTTGGAAAATAGCTCCCAAAATCTCGTCATCTGGCAAGCTGAACGTTGACATCGCGGCATTCGCAGCTTCTACGATGTTCAACGAGGGGCACACTGGACTACTTAAGATGTTCGAGGCTATGGGAGTCAACTGCGGACGCAACATGCACAACTTCATGCAGAAAGAAGACAGCGCGCGAGTCAGAGTCGGTGAGCAGCGAGCGCACGAAAACACCCGGGAGGCCCAAATGCTTCGAAGACAGCAGCAGGCAAAGCTCCTGGAGGCCATCATTGACGTGGAAGGAGTTTCTTATGGACCAGGGATCGATGATTCCGTGTAAGTGCCAACAATTAATCACTTATAACACCGAAAACACATCTCAAAACTTTAAACGCGATTATCTCGAAACCACTTTTTCAAAGTCGGTGACCGCGATAACTCAACGTGTATTCATTTAATTTGAACGAGCCTTTGCGTCTCCTATCAGAAACCTTTTTTTTAAGTCGTTGATCGTTCGGATTTTGCCTATTATTTATTTTCGATTTTTTACAGCCGATCAAAGACACTTTTTTTGCCTCGAAAAAATGACTTTTTCATTCAGGAGGCCGCCATTTTCTCAAAACACCCTCAAACGATCAATGACCGCTTTTACTCATTCTCAATGCAGCGCCATTAAAAATTTTGATTTCAGATGATTTTTACACATGCAAGCGCGGTCACCGCCAAACGCCTTTTGAAAAAGGTCTTCTGCAGGGAGCTGCGCCACGGGCCCCCAGGTGGTCCAAAGAGGTGGAAAAAATGCGTAATTAAAGACCAATGTACAACCAATAAACTGGTATAATTGCAGTTTCCTATCTTGTTTCGTTTTCGAGAAAAAAAATCCCGAAATTCCGCATTTTTTCAGCCTCGCAAGTAGGTATCACCCCTTAAGCATAAAGTAAAATTTTTAGTTTAGAAAAGTCTGAGCGTTTTGATTTAGACCCGTAGCGTCCAAACTGAATCTTTTCTAAACTTGAAATTTTACTTTATGTGCCACGCGTACGAAACACTAATCAGTGTGAAGTTTTTAACTTTTACTTTCACAATTTATGGCGCCCAACAAGGGCCTAGCGTTAGCATGGCCTCAAGTTGGGCGCCAAAAAAACCTAAAATCCATGCAAGTATTGGACAATTTGTAGATAATTAAGAACACACTTACATCGCTTTACCGTTTCGTATGGCATAATCTGAGATATTTAATTTGTTTTTCAAAGCAACCGAGATGCCGACGACAGTTTATAGACACTCGTTATAATTTAATTGCTATCATTTCCAACTACTTCTAGCCAATGTTTTGATAAACGTTTTATTTCTCTATTATTAAAGTTATCAATATTATATACTATAGGCAATTATGAGTACGGCCCTGCTTAGGAGTACGGCCCTGCTTGCATTGCGGGCCTGGCTACGATCGTAAGCAACCGATTGCCTTCAGTGCGTTGTGCGCGCCGCTGGTGGCGGGGTGTAAAAGGACGGCAGTGCGTTGCGCGCGCGATCTGCGGCTGTATTCATTGTATTATTCTGACGTATTATTAAAAGCTTGTTCGTTATTCCTGACAATTACTAATTATTATGTGCATATTCCCTACAATTAATCAGAAGTGGGATGAAGTTGAGCAACGAATTGCGAAATAGTATGGGTTAGTGAGTGTGTATAAGTTATGTGCCGAAATTAGTGTCGTGCATGCTTCTAACCTAAAATACTACCGCGTGCCGTTGAACGTAGGAGGAGCATTTTTAGGTGAAAAATGGCTACCACGTTGGGTGAAAGTGAAAAAATTAGTTCGGCTATCAAGACAGCGCAAACGAAAGTGATCAAAGCGTTACATTATCTCGCCTTTGGACAAGAAGGTGATCGGAAGAACAGGCAACGATTAAGGGAATTTATTGGTTTTGACTTTGAAACTGAATCGCCTCAATATGAAGCGCACATTGGTGCTATTAGTGGACAATTGACGATCAGTGATTTAGTCGCAGTGAGCAATTTATTGGGGCTTGACTACCAAGGTAAGACGGATGTTTTGGTGAAACGCATATGCGGCGCATTGAGCGACATACCAACGCTAGTGCAGCATGGGGACGAGTTATCGGAGAATGAAGACGACGACGACGATGATGATAATTTAGATGACGCCGCTTCATCAGCAAGTGTAGTATCGCAAGCACATGCACCATTTACAACGAATTTCAGAGACGTGGAAGACACCATACGTACTTTTGATGGCACCACTAATTACGCCGTTCAAAAATTTATCTCTGATTTTGAAGAGTACGCTGCTCTTTACGGATGGAATGAATTACAAAGGTTGATCTTTGCCAAGAAGTCATTGAGGGGAACCGCA
The DNA here is from genome assembly GCA_932526585.2 of Philonthus cognatus. NCBI lineage: Eukaryota > Metazoa > Arthropoda > Insecta > Coleoptera > Staphylinidae > Philonthus > Philonthus cognatus. The sequence continues at coordinate 10,045,496 of OW052252.1, read as the reverse complement.
AAACTATTTGTTCAGGCGGAAGCTGGTTTAGTCTCGTGGAACAAACTGAAGAAAGCTTTGAAGGAGGAATTTACCAGGCAAGTCAGTTTTGCCGAATTGCATGACATGCTGTCTTCGCGGAGGATGCGTAAGGAAGAAAAAGTACGCGAGTACTACTTAGTTGTGAAGGAAATTGCAAGCAAAGGCACCATCGATAGTGCATCGGTGATTAAATATTGCATCGACGGTATTTCTGACAGTATGGCAAACAAATTCGTACTTTATGGAGCTTCTAATGAGAAGGAGTTCAAAAAGAAGTTGGACATTTATGAAGAAATCCGCAAGCATAAAGTAATGGAAAGAGCGGCTGCGGGTACAAACATCAAGACGGATCAAACCAAGCCCGATGCGTAGAATAAGTTCAAGAAACCATCAGTGAACGAGAAATGTTATAATTGCAATGCTTTCGGACACGTGTCATTTAATTTCCGAAACCGAAGAGAGAGAAAGGTTCCTGCTATGGCTGTGGAAAAATGGACCACATCATAACAAACTGCCCGGAAAGAAGACAACAACAACGGAGCAACCAAGAGAGGATAGCAGCCAGACAGTCAACCATGTTGATTGAAGTATCAAAAAAGGACTGTGAGGTATTAGTTGACTTATGTTTTGACAATGTCGGTGAAACGGTAGGAGTATGTGATTCTGGAAGTCCTATTTCTTTTGTGAAATCTTTTTTAATACCAAATCACTTACGCCGACCCTATAATAACGATGGTAGATATACGGGCATTAATTCATCGAAGTTGGTAGTATTAGGAACTTATGAAGGCACGGTCAAAATTGATAATGTATATACTAATGTGTTTTTTTCATATCGTGCCTGATGAAACTATGATGTATGACGTAGCCTTAGGCAGAAGTTTCTTGATGTCACCAAAAGTTAAAGTTTTAATTGATAATGATTTTCAAATTGCAATAAACCGTGAGAATAATTATGTAGAAAATGAAGATGTTCAATGTCAGTTTGTGAACGAATTAATGTTGATCGACACCACTATCTTTGGGGGCGGGTTGGATTGTGTTGTGAGTGCTCGGGGCTTAGATTCAAAGACTAAGGAATCGTTAACTATGATATTAGATGAGTTCCATGCGCCCTACGTTGGCGAACAGACTGCCAAAGCTGACGAATTCGATGCGGAAATTACGATTAAAGCAAATCATACTCCTTTTCATTTTAATCCGCGACGACTTTCGTTTTTCGAGAAAAACCAATTAAGAATTATTTTAGACGACTTATTGAAACGCGGAATCATTAGTGAAAGTCATTCGCCTTACGCTTCACCATTGGTTTTAGTTAAGAAAAAATCGGGTGATCTTCGATTATGCATAGATTTTCGCGAACTCAATAAGTTGGCAGTGAAAGACCGATATCCATTGCCGTTTATCGAGGATGAATTAGACAAGATGAAGGATAAGAAATACTTTACGCAACTAGACCTGAAAGGCGCTTTTCACCAAATTAGACTTTCGAAAGAATCGACGCAATTTACAGCATTTGCTACACCATTTGGACAATTTGAATATTTAATGCTACCATTTGGTTTTTGTAATGGTCCAAGTATTTTTATAAGGTATATTCGCCGTGTCCTCCGTGGATTAGAAATTTCCATTTTCTTAGATGACATTTTGATAGCCACTGAAAGTGTGGAAGAACATTTAGATTTGTTAAGACAAGTATTATCACGACTCAAAATAAACGGATTGGAATTACGATTGGATAAATGCCTTTTCCTTATGAACAATGTAAATTACTTGGGATATTCCATTAGCGCGGATGGTATTTCACCAACTGATGAGCATATCGACGCAGTATTTAGGTTTCCGATCCCAACAAATCAAAAACAATTACATAGGTTCGTAGGATTGACGAGTTATTTTCGAAAGTTTATTAAGGATTTTTCTGTTTTGGCAAAGCCATTATACAACTTATTGAAGAAAGACGCTAGTTTCAAGATTGGGGAGATGGAATTACATTCGTTTGAAGCACTTAAGGGGGTACATATGTGTAAAAATTTAAAAAAATCAAAATAATTTTTTTTTCACTAAATTAATTCTTTATTATCTGTAGAATGTTATAGTAAATTGTCAAAGTGATATCTCAGTTCATTTGTGAGATACAGCGAAAATTGTCGACCGAGCGCCTAAGCGGCTAATCGGTCAAGAGGCTCGGACGGTAAGAGGCGCAGGTATAAAATTCGTTGACCTTTTCTATTTTTAAACTCGTCCATAGATAGCGGTAATGTCTGATTATTTGAAGTATTTTGAAAACATAGGTTAGTCTTCTTGATCTGTTACCCCAGCGTGCACGCGTTTGTGAAAATGAATATTAACCAAACAGTAAAAATAAATCGAAAAACAAGGGCTGCTACAAAATTCAGAAAATATCGAAATAAGAAACGTCAGCGGCCGATAAATCCCAATGAAGCAGAACGCCAAGAATACGTTTGCACTAGCGCGAAGAAATTGAAGCTGAGAAGAGATTGTGACGTCAACATTGAAAACGATTTCGAAAATGTGATTGTGGATTTTGCTTCCGTTTTCAATGGTATAAGTGAACATGTGAAATGCAAAACATGTGATGGCGATATACGTTTTAAGGTAGGACATCCGTGAACAAGAATAAACTTATACAATAATATGAACATAAGATTCGTAATTTTTGAGTTGTAATTTGCACGGGTTTTACTTCTTTAGAGAACTGCAACATGTGGACTTGGTTTTAAGATCAATGTAATGTGTGACACATGTGACAGGGTCAGCATTCCATCGAGTCCCTTCATAAATAACGCGTTTGAAATAAATACACGTTTCACACTGGCAATGAGATGCATTGGGATATCCCAAAAACAAGGTGAATAACATATTTTTCAAGACTTTCACAATTAAATTATATAAAAAATTATATATAAAAAAATATTTTTAGGAGAGCGATTTTGTGCTGTCATGGACTTGACTAGCCCGCCAACGCAAGCGACGTATGATGCCTACGTAAATAAAATTCGATGTGCGACTGACGATCTTCGTAGTGTCATTCTCGAAAATGCTGCGAAGGAGGAAATTACTTTGACGAAGGAACAAACTGGAATGGACAAAGTTGATGGACTGAGCGTCTCAGGCGACGGCACATGGCGAAAACGAGGTTTTCAATCGTTGTACGGCGTCTCCACTTTGATCGGAATAAATTCCGGCAAAGTTTTAGACATCAATGTTAAATCGGCAACGTGCAAATCCTGCGAATCCTGGGCTGCAAAAAAAGGGAGCGAGGAATACGTTGAGTGGAAGAAAAGTCACGATGATGAGTGCATGCGCAATCATGAAGGTTCTGCTGGTAAGATGGAAGTAGACGCTATAGTTGATATGTGGGGGTCCCGTCATAGCACCTATCAAGGAGGCGGCGGGGGCAGACCAAAGTCTTCGGACGGCGGATGCCTGAAAGGGACGATTGTCCAAGTCGGAGTTGTAGACCTTCTTGAGGTAACCTCCGTGTCCCTATCTTGGATAGGGCTAACCTACACACGGCGGGGTTGACTCAGCCCTGGTGCTTGTCGCCGCTAAATGAGGAGTCGGGGGTGGGCCTTGAAGAGCCCAGGGGTGCCTACTCGCCCCTCCGGTCCACACGTGGGTTGGTCTCCGGCGGGCAGTGGTTCGCAGATATGGCGGTGATTCACCTGTCCTTAGACGGACGCTCAAAAGGCACACACCGACCGGTATAAGCCTGAGCACACGCATAGTCTATAGTTGATATGTTTCAACGATCAGAATCATTGCACGGCGTGAAATATATCAACTACATTGGGGATGGTAACTCGAAAACCTTTAAAGGTATATGTGAAAAGGTTGCATATAAAGATGTACAAGTTCAGAAGAGGGAATGTGTTGGACATGTGCAAAAGAGAATGGGAAGTCACCTTCGTGCATGCAAAGCCAAGAACAAAGGGCTTGGTGGTAGAGGAAAGTTGACTGCGAATTTAATTAACGAGCTGACAAAGTATTATGGTTTGGCGATTCGGCGGCACAGCGATTCGGTCGAGAAAATGCGTGATGCTATCTGGGCGACCTTTTACCGTAAAATTTCAACAGACAAGAAACCAAATCACGAGCATTGTCCGGAAGGTAGTGATTCTTGGTGTACATGGCAAAGAGCGAAAGCTGAAAATAACCTATCCAATTACAAACATAAAACATCACTTCATGAGGACGTCCAGAAAGCCATCAAGCCAATATACACCGATTTGACGAAGGAAGAGTTACTTTCAAAATGTCTTGGAGGATTCACACAAAATGCAAATGAAAGTTTGAATAACCTCATATGGAAAATAGCGCCAAAAACAATGCACAGCGGGGCCAACGTTGTTGAGATTGCGCAAATTTGGCGGCATGTTTTTCAACCACGGAAGTACAGCTTTGCTAATGGTAATGGATTTATTGGGACTGAGTGTTGGACGAAACGCTGCTAAATATTGCGAAACCGAGGACAACAGGCGAATAGCAGCAGCCGAACGAAAGGCACACGAGGCTTCACGCGAAGGTAGACCTACTACAAAATTTGTATGTAAAATGTTACATAAAATTGTATCTAAAATTGTATGTCTCAATTTGGCGTGTAGGAAACTTTTCATAGACGAAAAAGTGGGACATAAAATTTTATATAAAATTGTATATAATATTTTATATCAAATTTTATGTCAGATTTTTTTTTTTCAATAAATAGGGAGAATAGCTCGGAGGGTAAAGAGATCTTTACAAAATGAAGAGTTTCTTCATAAAGAAGGTCAACTTTATGGTCCTGGAATTGATGATTGAGCGTAAGTATTAAAAACATTTTTTTTTTTTAATGTTTTGTCCGTCATGTTTTGTCCGCCATGTTTTGTCCGTCATCTTGAATTTTGACATTTTGACCTTATATTCGTGATGTGCAACCCAAAAACCCTCCGGGTCGTTATTTTTATTTCAAACTAACTGATAGAACGTTTGTTATTCAAAAAACGCAGTGTTAAAACTTTAAACGCGTATTTCTCGAAACTACATTTTCAAAGCCCGTGCCCATCGGACTCGCTCAATTTTCAACCGATTTATATGGAATTTTGTACACATATTCTTAACAATATTACGCAACTTGTGACGATCTAACATTTTTAAAAAAAGTACCCCTTCATGATTTAATTCAAGGGTAAACTTTGAAAAACACGGGTAAAAATCGAATTTTTTTTCAGATTGCCGCTATATTATTTCTAATTATTATAAACAAAATGTTGGAACGTCACAAGTTGCTAAATATATTTACAATTAACCCTGTTTTACTGAATTTTTGTTTACACCACCCATCTGATTGCAGCAGTGGGCACCGGGATGCATATGGACTTCTGAAAATGACCGCTTTCAAGATGACCGCGGCAGTTGCCGACCACGTATTATATTCTCAAAAAATAAATCTTTTGAATACAAAAAAAAACGTTTCAATCGCATGAGTACTTTTTCTTTAAACCATCGTCAAAGTTTGGGGCAAAATACACATATGTACCCCCTTAAGAACGCGTTGGTAATGCACCCTGTATTGGCTATTTATTCGCCTTTTGCCGAAACTGAAATGCATTGCGACGCGTCAGCAAACGGATTTGGTGCGGTAATACTTCAAAAACAATCGGATAATAAATTTCATCCCGTTTCTTACTTTAGCAAACGAGCATCGGTTTGCGAATCGAAGTATCATAGCTACGAGTTAGAATGTTTAGCTATTGTGTATTCAATTCAGAGATATCACGCATACCTGCAGGGTATTAAATTTAAAATAGTCACTGATTGCAATAGTATTAAATTAACACTTGAGAAGAAAGACTTAAACCCTAGAATCGCAAGGTGGGCGTTGCTTTTTTTTTAGCATAGGCCCGGAGTTAAAATGCTACATGTCGACGCACTCAGTCGCGATCATATTTTGATTTTGGAGGAGAACACTTTCGAACAAGTTTTATCATTCAAATAGAATCAGGATTTAAGTATCAGTGAAATAAGAAAATCACTAGAAGAAAGGGAACATCCAAAGTTTGAGTTGAGAAATGGATTAGTTTACTTTAAATCTGAAAATAAGTTATTATTTTTTGTACCTAAGTGCATGGAGCATCAAATCATTAGCATGTATCATCACAATTTTGGACACGTTGGTGTCGATAAAGTAACTGAATTAATTTCTCGACTGTATTGGTTCCCCAAACTTAAACTTAAAATTACAAATTACATATTAAATTGTTTGAAATGTATAACATTTTCACCAAATTCAGGCAAGCAAGAAGGCGAACTACATTCAATTCCAAAAGGTGAAGAACCATTCCAAATTATGCATATAGACCATTATGGTCCTTTAACTAAAACCACAGGACAATTTTAGTATATCTTTGAAATAATAGATACATTTAGCAAACATGTTAAGTTGTACCCCACCAAAACAGCGAATTCTGAGGAGGCAATTAAGCACCTAAAAAATTATTTCAGATATTACAGCAAACCAAAGAAATGCTTTGTTTCTGATCGCGGTACTTCTTTTACCTCTCACAAATTTAAGGCTTTTGTAGAATCTGAAGGTATACGGCATGTATTAATAGCGACTGCAGCACCAAAGGCTAATGGTCAGATGGAACGTGTAAATAGGGTGTTAACACCAATGATCGCCAAACTTAGTCCGGAAACAAACAAATGGGATAGAGTTTTAGATAAAGTTGAGATGGTATTAATAATACAATTAATCGATCCGCGGGACAAACACCTTCGAAATTATTGTTTGGAACCAGTCAATATTTCGCCGAAGATGATAATCTTAAAAAATACTTAGAATTACTTACGGAAGATTCGCGCGATTTACTTATGATTAGATCAAAAGCTAGCGAGAAGATGCAAGCGACCGCTGAATACAATAAAAAACAATTTGATAAAAGGCATAAAGTCCCTACAAAATATCAAGAAAATGACTATGTAGTAATTAAAAATGTTGACGTTTCGGTAGGAGCAAATAAAAAACTCATACCAAAATTTAGAGGCCCCTACATTATTAGTAAAGTCTTACCTAACGACAGGTATTTAGTGGAAGACATTCCGGGTTTTCAGCATACTCAGATTCCATTTACAGGCATTTACGATTGTTCTAGAATGAAAAATTGGTTGTCGATAGACGTAAATTCTAATATTGACACGACTGACTCGAGCATGGATGATGATTTAGATTAAGCTAAAATTATGACTATTGTTATGAATACTTATGAATTAGAATTATGTATTATGTATTATGCATTAGGTTTATGTTTTATGTATTATGTATTATGAGCCTATTATGATATTATGTTTTATTATAGTGTGTAACAGTTAGTACAAGTATGTTACTTGTTCATTGGTAGAATTTGTATGAAGTTTATTAGTTAAGAAGTTATGTATTTTTTTAATGTATAATGTAGAAATTTTTCGCGATCGAGGGCGATCGTGGTCAGGACGGCCGAGTTGTAGGCAATTATGAGTACGGCCCTGCTTATGAGTACGGCCCTGCTTATGAGTACGGCCCTGCTTCAGTGCGGGCCTGGCTACGATCGTAAGCAACCGATTGCCTTCAGTGCGTTGTGCGCGCCGCTGGTGGCGGGGTGTAAAAGGACAGCAGTGCGTTGCGCGCGCGATCTGCGGCTGTATTCATTGTATTATTCTGACGTATTATTAAAAGCTTGTTCGATATTTGTTTTTAAGTTTCGTGAAGAGTATAATCATAAATAATTAACACTGTTGTATCCTTTCTTCACACTTTAAAGTGTGAAGAAAGGATACAACAGTGTTAAAAGCTTGTTCGTTATTCCTGACAATTACTAATTATTATGTGCATATTCCCTACAATACAAAACTGCTTTCCACTCCCAGACTAAGCATGGAGTAAAATTTCGAGTTTAGAAAAGCCCCGTAAAAATTTGTCGAGGGTCGCGCAGCGACCCGAGACAAATTTTCGGGCTTTTCTAAACTCGAAATTTTACTCCATGCGCCACGCGTACAAACCACTGATTTGAAGTGAAGTTCAGAAACACACAAATACATCTTTAATCAGAGTAACAGGGAACCGGATGTTTAGTCTGTTATCAACGATGTTCAGTGTTAATTAAAATAATTAGGTTTTAAATATTTTTGTTAAAACAACTGGTAACGATATTTATATATAAATGGTTGAAAAAAATAAATAAAATCAAATTTATTTTTAAACGAGTTGTATTCGTGATTCGAAAAAACAGGATTCGAATCTTTGTGTCGAATCATATTTATCTCTTACGAATCCGTTATTCGAGTATTCGTGATTCGAATCATATTAGGTGATTCGGATTCGTGATTCGAATCCTTTTTACGAGGATTCGTCCCAGCTCTGTTGTTTATAAAGCGAGATCCCAACCTCAAACTTTGTGTGCCTTGGCGCTGTGGCCGACCCTGAAGTTAGGCTGCGAGCCGTCGCTGGTTCAAAGTGACATTAGAACAATAGGAACTGTCATCTTGAACTTGAGTTCAGCTTGAACCCGAGTTCAACATTTCTGGTGCAACTGGGCCTTAGTTACCAATAATACAAAATGTACCCAAAAGTATTTAGAAATATATATTTTCCTATTTGACCTGCCGATTACGATTTCCAACAAGTTTGCCCCGATTGTTTCGCATCTTTCTGTACAACAGAGAACATTTACAAACAAGTATTTAACCCAGTGGTGGGGAAACTTTTTTTAAGACGGGCCATTTGTAATAACCAGACAATCGTAGCGGGCCAAAGAATAATGCTTAATCGTAGGTAGGTAGTTTTTATGCGGGTCGTCACATTACGAAGTAAGAACGCGTTCAAACATTCTCACGACGGCACTCTTAAACGGGCCGGATTAAACCTTTCCGCGGGCCGGACTTGGCCCGCGGGCCGTAGTTTCCCCATCACTGATTTAACCAATAGAATTATCAACCCTCCATTTATACATTTTCTATTGCTCAAATATTAAAACACGGCGTTTTCAAGGGATTGTTACAGTGTTAGTATTAAATAAAATGCAACTATTCACAGATATGGTTAGTCGGTTAGAATGAAAAGACAAATAAGGGTTCTTTAAAGAAAAATAACGGTACTTAAAAAAATATACATGAAACAAACGGATTTTTTGATGTGAATAAAACGCACTTACTAGAGTTTCTCGTCACTGGATGATCGTGTGGGATCGGGATTGTCATAGGATTTTAGGGTGATCGGGGGGTCGAGTTCATGGCTACTTCTAGGTGCGGGTGATAATGATTTTTTGATTCTCCTGAAATGAAATTATAGCTTTAAAACGAAACACATGACGGTGCGACAAACATAACAAAATACTTATAAAGGTGTTGGACAAAATCAAAACAAACATTTCTCCATTGGGATAATGAAACAAAAAAAGCATGTATTTAAGCGTGGCTGTCAGTCAGCGATGACAGACAGACGCTGGCAAATCTGTCGTCCAGGTTGATTGACGAAAATGTAAACCTGTCATTGTCTGAACAATTTGAAACCGCATTTTCAATCTCAATCTCGTCTGGCAGAAATCGGGCCTGGAAATCCCACAAATCGACGAAGCAGACCAATATGTCTGCAGGGGGACCGGGCAGCCGGAAAACCAGAACAAACCAAGAGGGGAAACCCACCGTCGTCTGCTACCTGCGTCGGAAGAGAGGACACATTGCGCGGTTCTGCGGGAGCAAGCCGAAGCAAAAGTCAACAAATGACGACAAGGAGTACTCTTCATTCATCGTGGAGTTTGCTGGAGGAAGGGACAACGTGGAAGATACGTGGATCATGGACAGCGGAGCCTCTGCCCACATGTCGTACAGGGTTGAGCAATTTTCCAACCTGTCAGAAGTCGCTCGAGGGACTAATGTGGTAATAGGAAACAACGTGTCACTTCCTGACATGGGAAAAGGAGATATCGAGATTGAAAATTTTGTTAAAGGTGAGTGGCTCAAATCAATCATTACGAACGTCCTATTTGTCCCGGACTTGAAAAGAAACCGTCGTAACCAAGAAGGGTTGATCAATTGTCAAGAAAGGGAAGAACACCGAAATCCTAGACAACTCAAAACTCGTTGCTAGTGCAATTCTCGATGACCACAACGTATATCGAATGTTGTTCAGAATGGCCGCTACCCATCAAGCCTATCAAGTTTCAGAAAACAGCTTGAAGGCGTGGCACGGCAGACTTGGCCATGTAAGCTTTACGCGTATTCGAGGCATGATAAGGTCATAACTGGCATAACACTGAGTGACGAGGAAGAGATTCTTTGTGAATCTTGCATGTATGGCAAGCAGCACCGTTTTTCACATCCGTCCAGAGAAATCCGCAAGGAGGAAGTTGGAGAACGTGTATTTTTTGACGTGTGCGGACCTATATCGACCGAATCGTCTGGAGGGGCGAGTTATTTTGTCTTGTTCAAGGACAGCGCGACGTCGTAACTCACTGTCAGCACCATGAAGCACGAATCCGACGTCTTGGATCGCTTCAAGGAGTACGTGCAGATCCTGGAGAAACAGCACGGTTGCAAGGTCAAGGCTTTGCACTGTGACAACGGTTGCGATTACATCAATGAAGATCTGCTGGGCTACCTGAAGAAATTTCCCTCTCGATGCGCCCATTTTGCTGCGGCGTATACGGCGACGTGTTCTCCAGGATAATGCCCTCCATCCTGGAGAACACGTCACCGTATACGCCGCAGCAAAATGGGCGCATCGAGAGGGAAGTGCGCACGGTCATCGAGAGTGCTAGATCCATGATGCACGCGACGAGTGCGCCGAAGTACCTCTGGGGCGGAGCGGTTAACACGGCTGTCTACATTCTCAACTGGACTCCGACGAGCGAGAAGGCGAACAAGACACCGTACGAGACCTTCACGGGGAGGATCGACTGTCACACTTAAAGAAGTTCGGATGTACTGCATTCATGCACATTCTCGACAATCAAGGGATCTAACTCGACGAAAAATCCAGCAAACTCATGTTTGTTGGGTACGACGGTAATTCTGACAACTACCGGCTGTTTGATCCTGTGAAGGGGAAGGTCAGGGTGTCGAGGAACGTGATCTTCGATGAACACACAACGATCGATGCCGAGAAGAAGACAGTTCCGATTCGTATCGTACCAGTGAAAATTGCCGAGAACATTACTGATGATGATCCCGGAATTAGAGACCAAGCGGCTCACCAAGGTGCAGCTCCCAAGGCGCTGCATGCCACCGGTGAGGAATCTTAGCCAGAGATCGTCGAGCCTCAACTGGTCCCGGGTGGGGCAGGCCGAGTCGACGGGCTCTTGAGAAACGCCGCTGAAGAGGACCACGGGGCAGCAGCCGATGACACCAGAAACTACAGTCTGAGGAGTAAAGAAAACTTACGACGCCCACCGAGATATACCGCGAACATCACTGTGGTGCAGGAGCCGCAGACCTATTCGGAAGCTATGGGCAGCAGGGAGTCCAGGGAGTGGTCAAACGCAATCACTGAGGAGCTCAACGCCTTAGAGGGGAACAACACGTGGCAACTTGTGAAGAGAACTGGCAACATGAAAATCATCATGTAATCAATCTTGTTGGCAACAGCAGTCAAGAACGATTACAAAATCCTCCAGTTCGATGTACGCACGGCATTCCTATATGGGGACCTACGGGAGACCATCTACATCAGTGGTGGGGAAACTTTTTTTAAGACGGGCCATTTGTAATAACCAGACAGACAATCGTAGCGGGCCAAAGAATAATGCTTAATCGTAGGTAGGTAGTTTTTATGCGGGTCGTCACATTACGAAGTAAGAACGCGTTCAAACATTCTCACGATGGCACTCTTAAACGGGCCAGATTAAACCTTTCCGCGGGCCGGACTTGGCCCGCGGGCCGTAGTTTCCCCATCACTGATCTACATTGACCCACCAGAGGGCGCTGATGTCAGCGGTGATGAAGTCTGCAAGCCGCTGAAGTCGCTCTACGGATTAAAGCAGGCATCGCGTTGCTGGAACGAGAAGTTCAATCAGTTCATGTTAGACCAAGGGTTCCAACGAGGCGAAGCAGACAAATGCGTCTACAGGAGAAGTAACGCCAACTCGACAATCATCCTGATTCTCTACGTCGATGACGGACTCGTCATGTCGTCAGACGATGCGTTGCCTCACAGTTTCGTGAATGATTTGCGGAAGCAATTCGAGATAACGGTTTCGCCACCTGGACATTTTATTGGGATGGAGATAAGTGAAACCAACGATCGTCGTATATTAATTCACCAGTCTAATTACATTCGCAAGGTGATCGAGAAGTTTCGTATGCAGGATGCAGCAGTTGTCAGCACTCCAGCTGATCCGCACGTGAAACTCAAGAAGCCGGACGACGACGAAAGTGGCGAGAACGCCTATCCGTAGCGGGAGGCTGTGGGATCATTAATGTTCGCAGCGATTGTGACACGACCAGACATAATGTTCGCCGCGAATCAGGTTAGAAGGTACACATCGAACAATGACCTGACTCACTGGAATGCCGTCAAGCGCATCCTTAAGTACTTGAAGTGTACAGAAAACCTTGGGATTGATTATCGCCGAGACACGGAAATGTCCCAGGGTATGGGATATTCCGACTCAGATTTTGGAAATGACCTGGACAGCCGCCGTTTCACGTCGGGCTACGTTTTCCTCCTATCTGATGGGGCGGTCACCTGGTCCAGGCAAATCCAGAAGGCTGTGACATTGTCAACGACGGAAGCTGAGTACGTCGCCGCCTCGGAAGCAACGAAAGAGACAACCTGGATTCGTCATTTCCTAAAAGACATCGGAGAACCAGTCTATGAAGCCACAACTTTGAAGATGGATAACCAAGGAGCGCTTTGTCTTGTGAAAAATTCAGTCTTTCATAAGAGAACAAAGCACGTGGACATCAAATTTCATCACATCCGTGAGAAGCTTGAGGAAGGGATCATCAACGTCAGCTATGTACCATCAGAACTTGAACTAGCCGACGTCTTCACCAAGCCGACTCCACGTGACCATTTCAATAAACTTGTTTTCAACTTGGGAATGAGAAAGGTTTAAAGTCTGTTTTTGATTAATCATTTCAAACGAAGTCATTTGAATTATATGTCCTTTCATAATTATGAAGCACTTAATTGGATGGAGTATTGAGTTATTCGAATTTTCGCGCTTCGATACTGGTGCCATTACACGGGAGATTGGGACAGGACTAGCAATCCGCGACCGACCTTTTGGTTTTGTTTGGTTTCCATGGTGAAGAAGAATAGAAGATTGTACGCGCGTGAGAACAAGGTCCTGTAGGTTAACTTGTAACACGAAAACGGTACAATAAACATCAAATAGTTAAGAAACAGTATTATTAAAAAACAACAAACCAGCGTTCGTATGCTTCGTAGACCTAACACAGACGTTCGACAGAATACAATTATCTGATATTGAGGATGTGTTATAAGCCAGAGGCGTTAACCCAAAGATTATCAATACAATCAAAGCTCTAAGCACAGAGAATAAAACAAGAATAATAGTAAATCGAAAACTAACTGAGAAAATGCCAGTCAGTGTTTGGGTAAGGCAAGGGGACAGTCTTAGTCCAACACTGTTTAACATAATCATAAACGATATAATTGAATACAACAAACCAGCGTTCGTATGCTTCGTAGGCCTAACAGGCGTTCGACAGAATATAATTATTTGATATTGAGGATATGTTATAAACCAGAGGCGTCAACCCAAAGATTATCAATACAATCAAAGCTCTAAGCACAGAGAATAAAACAAAAATAATAGTAAATCGAAAACTAACTGAAAAAATACCAGACAGTGTTTGGGTAAGGCAAGGGGTCTTAGTCCAACACTGTTTAACATAATAATAAACGAGATAATTGAAGCCGTAAAAACCATGGACTACAGAATGGGGAACAACAAATTCAGTATAATATGATACATGACATAGCGTATGTTACTTCTTCCGTTTCCGTGGTTAATTGAAAAGTTCCGTTTAATTAGTGGGTCCCAGCAGCCTTTCGATCTTCTTCCGCTACGGGAGTCCCTTTCTATCACATATGGGGGGAAGTAAAAACTCACATATCTTTATCTCTGTCCGATTCGGTGGTGTCCGACATGTCGGTGGGCAGTTGGACATCATCAGGTACGATGCGCGCGCGCTTTCTCTTCTCGACGCCGATGGTGAACCCGCGGGAGTCCGACGGTGAAATGGACTGGCTATCATCGTCGATCCTACTGCTCTCCAACATGATGGGATCGATTTGCAGAGGGTCGGCGTTACTCACACAATCCTAATAATAAATCTGGGATTTTAAAACTAATTTCTGAAAAAAGGCTACAAACAGAGAGTTTTATGTAATACCGAACATTGTCGTGAATTTTTCTTTTAAGTATACATAAACATACGTTGTACATTTGCCGACGCTCGGTTTATTAAAATAATTTAATTTGAAGCTTCAAACGAGTGTTGTCCACTCCCAGGTTAAGCATGAAGTAAAATTTCGAGTTTAGAAAAGCCTGAAAATTTGGTTTGGTCGCGTAGCGCGAAGCGCGGAGCGGCCAAACCAAATTTTCAGGCTTTTCTAAACTCGAAATTTTACTTCATGCGCCACCGGTACAAAACACTAACATATTACGAAGTTTAAAACACACCGCTAAACTTTACATTGAATCAGTGTTGTGTGCCGGTGGCGCATGAAGTAAAATTTCGAGTTTAGAAAAGCCTGAAAATTTGGGTTGGCCGCTCCGCGCTTCGCGCTACGCGACCAAACCAAATTTTCAGGCTTTTCTAAACTCGAAATTTTACTTCATGCGCCACCGGCACAAAATACTGATGCAATGTAAAGTTTAGCAGTGTGTTTTAAACTTCGTAAGATGTCAGTGTTTTGTACCGGACATAACCGCAATTCGTGCCGGGTTCAAGGCACCGTGCGCTAAAGTAGATTCAGTGGAGTCTTTAGGGCCCACTTTCGAACTTAGAACATTTTCGAAATTCGGGAGTGTGGACTTAGTAAAAATCTAAAAATCGGGAGTAAGAACTCAATTCGCGAATACTGGATTGGTGTTTAGTGCGGCAGGACGGAAGGGAAGTAATCCCAGTGGGTATTCGGGAGTGTCGCGGCACACCGGAAGTCTTCCAGTACCCAACCGGAAGTTACCGGAGGTAAACCGGAAGTGGCCGAAAATTGAAGACCGGTGAGCACGAAAATAGTACAGAAATCGCCTGGAAGCGATCGTACTCGGCCAGAAGTGGACGGTTCTCGACCGGCGGTGGTCAAAAACGTCCGAAAGTGATCGGAACCATTGAGTACTGAGGAACGGATTGGACCGTAGTGGTAAATATATAAATATAAGTAGATTTAGGGCCATAGACATAGACTAAGTGCCAGTGTATTATTAAGGGTAGGGATTAAGTGTTAGGCTAGGATAGTGACAATGTACTAGATTAAGTGCTAGGTGTAAAGTTTACTGTTGAATAACGGCTAGGACATGCTGAGCAGACAACGCAGACTTAGCGTCGTGCTGTCCCCGCCTAAGGGGGATACACCTCTACCGAGGAACGTTGGCTTCGTAAGCGTCAACTTCGATGAGGACGCCTCGCGATCGGCGAAGAGGCCCAGGCCCTCGGACAAGTGCAGGATAGACACGGGAACTAGACTCCTAAGAAAGGTGAGCAGTACCTTAACCAAGGTTTCGTACGAACTCTCGACGGTTAATAGGTTGATCAACAACAACCCGAACACCAAGAAGGAAATCAAAGAGGGATTAGGAAAACTAGTGAGCCTGATTAACCTGGTGCACACTGATGACATTAGGAGGGTGTTAGACGAAGGTCAAATTGCTTAGGGAGCAGCCGTTAAGGAGGAATTAGTAGGTGTGGAGCTACCTAGTAAGGAGGATTTTGGAGAGGTCAAAGTAAAAATGGATAGTCTCTTAGAGAAAATGTCTAACCTAGAACGGGAGGTACAGTTGGCTAAGAAGGAGAGACAGGAGGCGGTGGAAGCAGCCAACTCCAGGAGGAGGGAAGAAGAGGCCTTGGGCTTAATGCACACTGGCATGGACATAGGCGACGTCAGTAGGAGGACCTTGGCTGAGGTCGTGGCGGCAACTAGCTACCCGCTGCAACCAGAAGCTACTGTGGTGACGGGCGGGAGGAAAACGAAGCCTCCACAGAAGACATCATTCGTGGTTAAGCCGACAAGAATAGTAGTAGAGACGAAGGGCAGCACCGGTGAGGTGCTTAGAAAAGTCTAGGGGGGGATTTCGAAGGACCTCAGCGCCGGGGTCATAGGCGCAAGGAGAACCCAGGCGGGGAATAAGGTCCTCGAAATAACCAAGGGAACGGACAGCCAGAGACTGACCAACGCGGTCAACGAAATAGTCGGGGAGGAAAGGGCCAGGATAACGAGGGGGAGTATGGTCACTGTAGAGGTTTTTGGACTAGAGGAGTCCACAAGCGCGGACCAGTTGTTGGAGGCAATTGGGAATGCGACCAACGGGGAGGGAAAATACAATATTAGGCGCATCAAGGATTATGGGGGAGACTTCGGCGTTGCGATGGTGGAGTGCACCAGGGGGGGATGCAAGGACACTACTCGGGGCTAAAAGAGTGAAAATCGGCTGGACAACCTGTACGGTGTCTGAGAGAAGGGCTCAACCCAGTATATGCGGTAGGTGCCTAGGATACAGTCACAAAAGAATTGACTGCAAGTGCGAGGACCGAAGGGATCAATGCCGCAGATGCGGCATTAAAGGACACAAGGAGGAAATTTGTAAAGGGGCACCAAAGTGCGTGTTGTGCGCTGAGAAGGGTAGGGATGGACACCACTTTCGTGGGAGTAAGGGGTGCCAAGCCCTTAAACAGGCCCAAGGATTGCTGACGGGTGCTGCAGCTGAACCTAAATAGGTGCAAAGCGGCACACGACATGCTCCACCAAAGCGTAGTGGAGGAGAGGGCCGACATCGCGCTCTTATCAGAGCCTAATGAGGCAAGGATGGCCGAGAGTGGATTTAGGGACGAAATAGGGGGGGACGTGGCGATAATACTAGGCGAGGAGGCAGGGAGAAGGAAAAGGAATCGTATGGGCGAGGGTAGGGGATGTAGTATTCTTTAGTTGCTACTGCTCGCCGAACGTCACGCTCGATGAGTTCAGGGGATGGTTAACGCGCCTGGAAGAGGAAATCCATAGACACCGGGGGGCCCAGAGGGTGGTCGCCGGGGACTTTAACGCCAAGTCCAGGTGCTGGGGACCGGTGGCCACAGATAGAAGAGGACGGGAGGTGGTCGACATGCTAGCGACGACAGAGCTAACAGTTGCAAATGTGGGCCTCGAACCCACGTTCACAAGGGGTGCATCGGTGTCTTGGATCGATATAACAGCTGTGGATAGACCCCATCCGGCAAGGAACTGGTGCGTAACAGGAAGGGTTACTATGAGCGACCACCGGCTTATCAGGTTTGACACTGATTACGACGGTCCCGTTACTAACTACGCGGAGACTAGGTGGAATGTAAATAGGCTCGATAGAAAGAAGCTAAGGAGTGCGCTAACCGGTAACTGCCCTGCAGAGGCAACAGCGAAGGAGCAGGTGGCTACCCTGATTGCAAGGGTGAAAGGGGCGTGCGAGATGGCGATGCCTAGAAAAGCACCATTGGGAGAGACCAATACACCCCCCATTGGTGGAACGAGGAAGTGGCGGCCGCTAGATCAGCGGTTATGAAGCAGCGCGGCAGCTGTATTCGAAGACGCTGCAGAGAGACTGAAAGTGGCAAAAAAATCCCAAATAGCTCGCAGTAAGGAGGCCAAGTGGCAGGAGCTGTGCGAAGAAGTGGAAGCCGTACAAGCTAGTAATGGGAAAATTACGGAAAAGAGTACCCGACCCAGAGGCGGTGGTTACCGGGGGTGCCAAGGCAGTGGTGGATACCCTCTTTCCACTTAGGGAAGAGAAAATAACTAAAGGGGAACCGAGAGTAAACGCGGCGGAACTCTTCACGACGGAGTAAATAACAGGGGCAGCCAGGAGCCTCCCCAACAGGAAGGCACCTGGACCGGAGCCATCAGGGAAGCGGTCGAAGCCAACCCGGACTTGATCGTAGGAGTTTACAACCAATGCCTGCGAGAAGGAGTCTTCCCTACGACCTGGGAAAAGGTAAGGCTAGCGCTCATCCCGAAAGGCAACAAGGCACCTGACGACCCAGGGGGGTACAGACCGATATGTCTCCTGGATGGAATGGCCAAGGTGCTTGAGGAGGCTCTGACAACCGGGATTACGAAAGAGATAGAGGCACAGGGAGGTTTCCATCCCAACCAGTATGGGTTTACAAAGGGGAAGTCAACGGTCGAAGCAATAGCGGCCGTTAAACAGATTGCGCAAGAAGCGAACGAGGGCCCACTCAGAAGGAGGGAACACGTGATCATGGTTGGGCTGGACATCAAAAACGCCTTCAACACCCTACCATGGCATGTCGTAAAGAGGGAGACCGCCAGGAAACTGTCGAGAGGAATGGCGACGATGGTAGACGCGTACCTCGAAGGCAGAAGCATCATTTACTCGGCAGAAACAGCGGAAAAGGCCAGAGAGGTGGACCAGGGTGTACAATGAAAATTTGGTTTGGCGGCTCCGCGCTTTGCGCTACGCAACCAAACCAAATTTTCAGACTTTTCTAAACTCGAAATTTTACTTCATGCTTAGTCTGGGAGTGGAATACACTCATTTCAAGTTTCAAATTGAACTCTTTTAAAGAAACAACGATTATGTAAAGATTAACAGCATATACGCTGTAATTGGGACATGTATACTTGAAAGAAAAACTCCCTGTATGTACAAGTTGAGGCATTAATTGCGATTGATTGTGTACAGTTTGTAATGGTCATATAGGCAACCCAGTTTACACGCAACTTAAAAACCAAAGGTGTCAAATTGTATTGGATGAAAATGTTCGGTGTTACATAAAACTCTCTGTATGCAGCGCCCTGGAGCAATTTAAATCGATTTTATTTGCTTCTCATAAAATAGTTAATGATTCATAGCGGATTTGCATGATCAAGAAATTTGCTCCACGGTATCTACACCCCTGAACAACATGTATCGCTACAAGAAAACTGACGTGTATGTGTTGATCGTCAGTTTTATTGCAACACAAAATATATATTAAACACAGTTATATTCCTTTCTTCACTTTTATTTTTCTTGCTAGATGTACATTTCGGGTACTCAGTACCCATTATCAATAGCTAACTAAAACTAAAAAAAAAAAAAGTGGAGAAAGGAATATAACTGTTTAATTAAGTGACTTAACCCTTTCACGTAACTCATACAACTACATTAACAAAATATATAACTAAACAAAAACTGTACCTTCAGAAGATCAGTGATCAGTGGAACGTACTTAGGTTTTCAAAAAAAGAGAAACGCACTTTTTAGACGAGACTTGGACATATATTCAGTATCCGCGACTACTTACTTCTGAGAAGGAGACTTCCGATCCGCGTATGGAAAACTTGTCATCCTCGGTGCCGGGCGCGATGTAGTCCTCGTCGTCACTGGTCAGTCCAAGCTCGGCCCCATAGGAATCGTGCACCTGTTGGTGGAAAATATCGGCGATGAGAGTGGAATCAATGCGAGTACACGCACTTGTTGATCGCCTCGTTGAAAATTTTAAACGCGCGCCGTGGGAATCGAACGGAACGAATCGATACGGTCGATCTGCCCGTGCAAATTTGTAAACACAGAAGGTGAGGGGAAAATGTAATCCTAATCCGTAATCCTCTAAATTGGGTTTTAATGACTGGATATATATATATATATATATATATATATTTTTTTTTATTGTTTGGTTATTCACCAATTTGATATAGAAATTGATCTCCAACAGAAATTGATTATATAAATCAATATATATATATACATATATATATATATATGTATATATATATATATATATATGTATATATAAATATATATATATATATATATATGTAATGAAATTATAATTCCATTCAATTCAAATATTGCCGCGCTCACGAGCGTCGACACAGTGATGAATCGTTTACGAAACAATAGAAATAAAACTTGTACGTTTTGCAGTTGGGTACTGATATTGTGATTAGTGACATTAAATGTCGTTTCTTTAATTACAGGTAAGACCTGTGTAAATAATGTAATTAAGAACATGTAAATAATAAATCTTTAATTACAGAAACTCAGTTGTGTTATTGATTGGTGTCATTTACCCTAGTCATATAAAAAGGGATCTTATAAAACGACATTTTTAGTCACGGCGACAAAAATGGAAAAATTGAGGTTCCAATTCTCTATATTAGCATCATCAGATGGAAAATCAAACGTGAGCTGCATAACCTCAATCGAGACGCCGGATGGACGTGTTTTTGACATCCTAGACGAATTCAAACCCGTCAATAAACATACGCACTTAGCGTCATCCAGCACATTTACAAAAGTAAAAAATTCGCTGAAAAAAAGAGGTCAAAAAAGAAACTTATGGATACCATTGGATGATGAAATGAGAAAAGTCTATCTTGATGAAGTTGAAAATTTGCAGTTCAGTGACCAGTATTTAGAAGAAAAAATGCAACATACGGATTTTAGCAATAAGGAGGTTGTATCAAAAATTCAAAATATAGGAAAAATAACTGAAAAATTTTTAATTGACAAATTCTCTATAAAAATGCCAAATGCTAGTCAATGGATGGAAGAATTTGAAAAAGAATGTGAAAGGTTTGAGATTCTAGAAGATGAGGAAAAAATAGAAGACCTAATGGTAAAAACGAGAAACTGCGAATATTTCTCAACACTAGACATAAACTCTGCATTTTGGTCAATTCCTCTGCGCATTACAGACAGACACAAAACCGGATTCGTAACGCAAGAAGGACATTTTCAGTGGACTTGTTTGCCATTTGGGCTAAAAACATCGCCAGCGATATTCCAAAGAATAATGGGTAATATAATAAGAAAACACAAACTTGCTAATTTCACAGTGAGCTACATAGATGACATACTCATTTTTTCAAAATCATTCTCGGAACATATCATGCATTTAATACAATTATTTGAAGCTATCAAGAGTGAAGGATTCAGATTGAAATTTGTAAAATGCTCATTTGCAGCTGACTCAGTGAAATACTTGGGTTATATAATACAAAATAACTCTGTAAAGCCATTGAAGGATAACTTGATTTCCATAAAAAAACTTCCCAATTCCAAAGACGCAGAAAAATGTAAGACAGTTTCTAGGTAAGATAAATTTTTACCATAAATATGTACCAAACATAGCAACAAAATTGGACCCGTTGCACAACCTACTGAGAAAAGGCCAACGATTTATTTGGACCAAAGAATGCCAAAAATCGTTTGACGAATTAAAAAACATATTATTAACTCAACCTGTATTAACTATCTTTGATCCAAATCTACCAATACATATATATATATACGGATGCCAGTTTACTAGGAGTAGGAGGTGTGCTAAAACAACCACAGAAATACAAAGAAGAAAAACCAGTGGCATATTTCTCAAAAAAATTAAATGAAGTACAAAAAAGAAAAAAGCTATTTACCTGGAGTGTTTGGCAATCAAAGAATGCGTTAAATATTGGCAACATTACTTAATAGGAAAAAAATTTACAGTCTTCTCAGACCACAAACCACATGTTCTCCATGAATATGAAATCTAGGACTGATGAAGAATTAGGAGATCTAACATATTATTTATCACAGTATGATTTTATAGTCAAATATTCTCCAGGAAAATACAACGTAGAAGCTGACTATCTTAGCAGAAATCCTGTCTTAGAACCAAACGATAATATGGAAGAGCAGCTGAAAGTTGTAAATTTAATAACACTTGAAGATATATTGGAAGACCAAGAAAAAAATGAAGACATAAAAAAAACACAATAAATTAATAACTAAGCATAACGTTTATTACAAAAAAGTAAAAAGAAAAGAGAAAATCATTCTGACCGAAGATTTTAGCATACAATTTCTAAAAGACGTACATAAAAACTTGTGTCATATAGGAATGAAACAAATGCAGAGGATGGTTGGACCATACTATACTGCTAAAAATTTAACAAGAAACATTAAGGAAACATGCACAAGCTGTACAGTATGTATTAGAAATAAATCAAGGGGACTAGGAAAATGTGGATTGATGTCACAGTTGGGCCCAGCCACAAAGCCTTTCGAAATTATTTCTATAGACACAATCGGAGGTTTTGGAGGTTCTCGGTCTACAAAAAAGTACTTGCATCTTCTAGTAGATCACTTCACGAGATACGCATATATCCTAACATCGAAAACACAAACTGCAAATGACTTTATTAAACTTGTGAAAAGCGTCTCAGAAACTGATCAAATTGGTATGATTCTCTCTGACCAATAACCAGGAATAAATTCGAAAGATTTCAAAACATTTTTGGATGAAAAAGATATACAAATAATCTTCACCGCAGTAAATTCACCATTCTCTAATGGCTTGAATGAAAGATTGAATCAGACCCTGGTTAATAAAATCAGATGTAAGATTAATGAAAAGAAAGGAAAAAAAGCAGCTTGGACAAACATAGCTAAAGAATGTGTGCGCAAATACAACGAGACAGAACATACCGTCACTGGTTTCGCACCATCATATTTAATGGATGGCACAAATGCTACTATGTTGCCAAGCGAACTAAAAGAGCGGTTCTCGATGAAACCAGTTGGCACCAGCAATGGGGCCGACTGGTAGCTGCAGGCAGAGGCTACCGAGCGCGTCTCCAGGTGGTGGATAGGAGCACGACCGAGCATTCGGCCAGTAGCTGGCATAGGGTCGGGCAGGTGGGACACCCCCGCATGACCGGCCTAAACCAGTTGCCGCGAACCAACTCCCCCAAGCTACGGTGTACAGATATCGTGCCAATAGCTGTATGGCACAGGGTTAAGTGTCGCGGACGATTCCGTTGGGATACCGGGCGACCTCCCAACGTAGTGAGCCTTCTGTGCGTATCGGGGCACTGCGCACAGCGACCGGTTATTTCCTCCGTACTCGTGGGACCAAAATGGAACCAAAAAATCAAACAAAAACTACAACAACCATAGGGGGCTCTTCGGAGAACCCTACCTCCACTGGTGCCGCCGCAGCCGAACCCGAACGCCCTAAACAGCCATCGGGGGCGACCAAGCGACGCCAGAGGAGAGAAAAGCTCGCCCTGAGGGCAGGGACGCCTAGGCGAAACCTACCTCAGGGAAAGCCGACGCTAGGGGGGGGGACGCATCCGCGATACCCTGGACCAACGTCAGCACCCGGCTCGTCAGGGACGCCAAAGCGAAACCTGTCGAGCGACTGCACACCTCCGGGACTCCTCAAGAGACCGGCGAAAACCCCAAGGGAGGAGAAAGGGCCTCCGCCAAAGAGGACCTTCAGCGATATCCTTACGGGCATAGCACTCGCTATTATACCGAAAGGATATCCCGAGAATAGCATCAGTGCAGAGGAGGCCGAGGTTATTAAAACCTCGATCATCCAATGCATTGATGCCACGGCGAAAGGCGAAGCATCGCCGAGATTTCAGGAATGCACCCACAAAGGGGGATTCCTGAAAGTAATATGCTCCGACATGCAAACCAGAGCATGGCTCGAGAGCATCTCGAAGGAGAAAAACCTCTTGGGGAACGGGAAGGAACTTCAGATCATTGATCTGAAGGACTTACCGGAACCCAGGAGAGTGCTAACCTGGGCTCCAAGACCACCCATAGAGGCGACCACCTTCCTCAACAGAATATCGGTGCAGAACAACCTGAGCACCGATACCTGGAGAGTGGTCAACGAGAGGCCGGACCCCAAGGGAACTCAGTACATCTTACTGATGGACAAGTTCTCTTGGGGGAAGGTCAGCGAGAGGAAGAAGCTGCACTTCGGCCTCTCAACGATCACCCTCAGGGCCCTGGCGGCAAAGACCGACGCCAAACCTGAGGAGACCACAGAGGGAACAATGGAAGACATTCCATTGCCCGGAGAGGGAGCAATGGACAGCAGTCCGTTGCCCAAATCACCGAAGGGTAAGTAATGTTCAAATTACTTCAAATTAATATACACCACTGTAGGGCGGCATCCGCTGCCCTCAGTGCATATATCCTTAATGAGAATATTGACATTGCACTTGTACAAGAGCCATGGCTCTACAAGGGAATTGTAAAGGGGTTAAACATACAGGGCAGGCGACTGATAGTGGCCGAACCTATGTGTAACCCACGTACATGTATAATCGTAAAACATGAACTGAATCTAATGCCCCTATGGGACCTATGTTGCAGAGACCTAGTGGCAGCACGGCTGGAAGTAGTGGAAAGGGGAACGCGGAGGGAGTTTATACTCGGATCCGGTTACCTTCCCTACGACCAACCAGGACCACCGCCGCCAGACATCGTCCAGCGGCTGATAAATCGCGGGAGCCACGATGGCATACCGCTGATCCTTGGATGCGATGCCAACGCACACCACATTATATGGGGGAGCACGGACATCAATCCAAGAGGTGAGAAACTATTAGATTTTATCTTAGAGAATGACATTGAAATAGCAAATATTGGAAATGTACCCACGTTTGTAAACGCGGTGCGAAGCGAAGAAATTGACATTACACTTGCCTCTCGCAAGGCAAGTGAACTGATAAAACTTTGGCATGTGTCTGATGAACCATCATTATCAGACCATAGATATATACGATTCGATATCGAATCAGAAAAACCAACGGAAACCCAAAACAGAAACCCGAGGAGAACTGACTGGGACCTGTACAATGAGGTACTAGCCAGCCGAATCGGGGACTGTCCAACAGGAGCGAGAACAACGCATGAGCTGGAGTTCATGGTGCAAAGCATCACGGACTCCATCAATACGGCGTTTGAAGCAAGCTACCCAAGAACTACCAAACCCACTTCCACCAGGGTCACCTGGTGGAACAGGGATCTTGATAGGGCAAAGGCATGCACCAGAAGTCAATTCAACATAGCCAAGAGAAACGGTGAATGGGCGCAGTACAAAACGGCCCTCACGGCATATAACAACGCCATCAAAAAAGCCAAGAGAGACTCTTGGCAAAAATTCTGTGGGGACATAGAAAGTGAACCCACAAGCTCCCGTCTACTTAAGCCGCTCAGCAAAGATCATGCTGGGAACATCGGCTCGCTGCTGACCAAAGATGGAGAGTACACAGACTCGGTAGAAGGGACCCTGCAAGTATTACTGCAGACGCACTTCCCGGGTTCTGTAACACTTGAAAATCCTGTATCCGGGGACCTAAGCGAGCCCAACACATGGGCTCCAAAACAGGACTGGGACAAAGCGAAAACAATTATCAAACCCGGTGACATTGAGTGGGGAATTAACACGTTCAAACCATTCAAATCACCAGGTCCTGACGGGATATATCCTGTCATGCTACAAAAGGGGATAGCAGCGCTGAGGGGACCACTATGTGATATCCTCAGAGCTAGCCTTGCCCTTTTATAGATTCCAAGCAGCTGGCGGACTGTAAGGGTGGTATTTATACCCAAACCAGGGCGTGCTTCGTATGCCCTGGCCAAATCTTACAGACCGATCAGCTTGTCATCATTCATTTTAAAACTACTAGAAAAACTAGTAGACAGGCACATACGGGAAGGAGTCCTAAAGGACTCACCACTACACCGTCAACAATATGCCTACCAAGCGGGAAAGTCATGCGAACTGGCAATCCACCAGCTAGTGAGCAGATGCGAAAGGACGATACAATGCAAAGACATTGCGTTGGGGGCCTTTCTGGACATTGAAGGGGCGTTTGACAACACAACCTTCAACTCCATAGCAACAGCAATGGAGAAAAGAGGGATCTACCCGCAAGTCCGACACTGGGTGAACAAAATGCTCAGGAGCCGGACTGTAACAACTACCCTATACGGAAAGACAGCAGAAACGGTGGTCGCTGGCGGGTGCCCCCAGGGAGGGGTTCTCTCGCCGCTCCTGTGGTGCCTCGTCATGGACGACCTTCTGCTGCTACTTGAAAACCAGGGCATTTATGCCCTGGGGTACGCAGATGATCTGACCATTTTAGTTAGCGGGAAGTTTGGGACCACTGTATCAAGCCTGATGCAGAGGGCACTAACTACCGTGGAAAGATGGTGCAAGAACGAAGGGTTAGCTGTAAACCCGGCCAAAACGGCGATAGTCCCCTTTACCAGGAGACGAAAAACCGATGACATAACATCGCTACGCATGTATGAAATGGAAGTCCCAATCAAAAATGAAGTAAAATATCTAGGGGTCATACTTGATACCAGATTGAACTTCAACTTCCACCTGGAGAACATCAGCAAAAGGGCCATGAGAGGACTTTTTGCGACCAAGAAAATGGTAGGACGCACATGGGGACTGAGACCCAGTATGACCAAATGGCTATACACCGTGGTCATAAGACCCATAGTGACATACGCGGCGCTCGCTTGGGGAGAAAAAACCCAAACCAAGAGCGCAGCCGTAAAACTCGAAAGAGTGCAACGACAGGCGTGTCTGCTGATTACTGGGGCAATGAGAACAACGCCCACAGCAGCCATGGAACACATATTATCGCTTCCACCACTACATCTATATGTTATGATGGAAGCCAGACAGGCAGCCTACAGACTGCACATAAATGGACACACTTTAAATGTAGGGTCATCTAGACCGGAAACATTTAATGTGCTACAAGAAGAAGAAATCCTAAAAATGAGGTCCGATTTCACTAAAATCGTACACCCATCCCGCAGATTCAAAATAATCATACCACAGCGGAGTGAATGGACAAATGGAACATACCCGGGAACGAGTAAAGGAACCATCTGGTACACAGACGGGTCCAAAAACACTAAAGGAACCGGGGCTGGTATCTATGGAGGCTGTAACCGGAGCAAACAATTCACGGTTGCTCTGGGGAAACATGCCTCCATCTTCCAGGCTGAAGTGGCCGCCATTGACTGGTGTGCCCACCACATAATGGAGTCGGGACTCAACAAAGGACCAATTACCATTATGTCAGACAGCCAGGCAGCCCTAAAAGCGCTAGCCTCGCCGATAGTTCAGTCCAGACTGGTTATAGACTGCATAAACAGGCTGGACGCACTGGCGACAACAACAAAAACACAACTAGTATGGATACCCAAGGACCAAGGAATTATTGGACACTTGGGGGCCGACCTGCTGGCCAAACAAGGGACAACAGGTGAATTTATAGGACCTGAACCCGCTTTCGGAATACCACATGAAACCGGAAAGGAAATAATCCGACGCAAGTTAGCAGAGGAGCATACAAAGGCATGGCACAACCAAATGGGAATGAGGCACACGAGACTCTTCCTAGATGGCCCGGTACCTGATAGCGCATTAGCGCTGTCAGGACTGAGCAGAATGAAACTAAGGAAAATCACAGGACTAATTACTGGGCACTGTGACCTGAATAAGCACAAACATAGGATGGGTCTTGAGAAAAGCCCCCAATGCCGTGGGTGCTTGGAAGAAGAGGAAACTCCCCAACACCTACTGTGCACATGCGAAGCCCATAAACGGCAACGCACGGAGCAACTCGGGAAGCCCGTGCTTCCTGAAGAACAGCTCAAGAACATCCCCTGGCCCAAACTCCTGGACTTCCTAGAAGACACAGGAATATACAGGGAGTAAAATAACCAGAGGAGCACAAAAGGACCACGGAGACCGTAGTGCAGGGACGCAAAGCGATACCACCTCATGTGGAAAAAAAAAAAAAAAAGAGCGGTTGAGCCGCCGGTTTCGCCAATCGGTCACGGAGGTGATCTGGGTTCGATTCCCAGCGGAGGCGAGTAATTTTTCTAACGAAAAATACTCGTCTCCGGTTCCATGGATGTGTGTGAATGTATTGTGACGTCCAAATTAGTCGAAATATATGTTAATATAGTTATTATAAATCAACGTTAGTGGCTGAATGGTAAAACCTATGCCATACAAACAAAAAAAAAAAA
Organism: Philonthus cognatus; assembly: GCA_932526585.2. Classification (NCBI taxonomy): domain Eukaryota; kingdom Metazoa; phylum Arthropoda; class Insecta; order Coleoptera; family Staphylinidae; genus Philonthus; species Philonthus cognatus. The sequence goes on along the minus strand of OW052252.1, from coordinate 10,017,423 downwards.
AAAGATTGGATACGAGACAGAAAATTCGCTCTGGATAGAACGATAAAATCTCATAACTATAATAAACAAATTTACGATAAAAACCGTAAACATTTCGATTTCAACATAGGTGATTTGGTATTTGTGGAAAATGGAAACAAATTGAACAGGAAAAAACTTGACGAATTAAAAATTGGACCGTATGAAATCGCAGAAAAAATATCGAATTCAATTTACAGGATAAACATGAATCGAAAAAAATCAGAGTCAAATCTTTTCCATGTCTCGAAGCTGATTCCAATTTCAACATCTGAAGGAGATGAAGAAGATGACAACGACTAAATATTATATAATTATTTTTTCCTCCGGGAGGGGTAATGTAATGAAATTATAATTCCATTCAATTCAAATATTGCCGCGCTCACGAGCGTCGGCACAGTGATGAATCGTTTACGAAACAATAGAAATAAAACTTGTACGTTTTGCAGTTGGGTACTGACATTGTGATAAATGTCGTTTCTTTAATTACAGGTAAGACCTGTGTAAATAATGTAATTAAGAACATGTAAATAATAAATGTTTAATTACAGAAACTCAGTTGTGTTATTGATTGGTGTCATTTACCCTAATCATATAAAAAGGGATCTTATATATATATATATATATATATATACTCGAAATATATATATATATATATATAATATATATATATATATATATATATATTTATATATATATAATATATATATTTATATATATATATATATAATATATAAATATATATAATATATATATATATATATAATATATATATATATATATATATATATATAATATATATATATATATATATATAATATATATATATATATATATATATATATATTATATATATATATATAATATATATATATATAATATATATATATATATATATATATATATATATATATACTCGAAATATATATATATATACATATACAGAGAGTTTTATATAACACCGAACATCTTCATCCAATACGATTTGACACCTTTAATTTTTAGGTTATGTCTACATTGAATTGCCTATATGACCATTACTAGATAATCGTTGTTTTTTGAAGGAGTTCAATTTGAAACTTAAAATGAGTGTCATCCACTCCCAGACCAAGCATAAAGTAAAATTTCGAGTTTAGAAAAGCCTGAAAATTTGGTTTGGTCGCGTAGCGCGAAGCGCGGAGCGGCCAAACCAAATTTTCAGGCTTTTCTAAACTCGAAATTTTACTTTATGCGCCACCGGTACGAAACACTGAGATATTATGAAGGTTAAAACACACCTCTAAACTTTACATTAAATCAGTGTTTTGTGACGGTGGCGCATAAAGTAAAATTTCGAGTTTAGAAAAGCCTGAAAATTTGGATTTGCCGGGCTCGCTTCGCTCCGCCCGGCAAATCCAAATTTTCAGGCTTTTCTAAACTCGAAATTTTACTTCATGCTTAGTCTGGGAGTGGAAAACAGACGTTTAAGCTTTAAATTGTATCCTTTTAATAAACCGAGCATCGGAAAATGCACAACGCATGCATATGTATACTTAAAAGAAAAATTCTCGTTATGATAATGTTCGGTGTTACATAAAACTCTCTGTATATATATCCATTTCTCTTGCTCTTTGGTATAAGTTATTTCCCAAGAAATAACAGAACAATATAATTTCTTGAATTAATTTCTCATCTGGCACTTGGTGAAACATATTAGAATATGTAATAGTATATTACATTACAAGTGTGGTAAACAGCATATTACGTGCGAGTGTAGAGTTAAACACGAGCCGCGCAGCGGCGAGTGTGTTAACTCCACGAGCACGTAATATGCCTACCACACGCGTATTGTACATAGTTTTACCTGCAACCACCTATATAGTTTTCATGCGAACACCAAATATAGTAATGTAGATTTAAGTAGCAACTTAACTGGCAAAAAGTTTTATTTTTATCTATTTTCATATTATTTTGTCCAAACTAGTTATTATAATGATAATGATTATTTATAACTACAGCACAGTTATTACAAGAAAAGCTACCATTTCGCATTGAGTGCAATATGTTGGTTTTCATTGCTTTCTGCATTGCTTCTGACTTCAGGTGCTTGTGAAATGTAAGGTTGTTTATCACAAATTACCGCAGGCTCAATAGCTGTTTCCATGTGTTCGTTTTCATAGTTTTCTCTGTTGCTTGCAATTACCTGAATAACGTGTCGCACTTGTACGATGACTTTTCAAAACTGACGTTTGTCATTTTTTTGTTACAACAAACGCGTGATTATGACAGTGTTTTCTAGATCAGTAAGGTGGTTAAGAAAACACTGTTTTCTTATGTGGTTGCAGGTAAAGTTATTTAAATAAAATTTAAAAAAACACATTCACATTCCTTTGAAAACGGTCTAACAAACCGAAACTAGTCGGAATAAAGTTTTAATTTGTAAAACAATACTAAGTGTTTTTTTATTTAAATAACTTTACAAAAACAATATAATTTAACTGAGAGTATAAAATCATCTGATGATTTAATATAGAAAACACTTGGTTAAATTCACTAAGTGAAATTTAACCGAAAACACTTGGTTAAATTTCACTTAGTGAATTTAACCAAGTGTTTTCGATATTAAATCATCAGTGAATCGTAGTTAAATATGTTTCACCACGTGAAAGATGAGAAACTTGTTCAAGATGTATAAAATCATCTTTGATAACTGACAATTTGGATTCAAATTATCGGACTTTCCCAGACTTAATGAGCTCTGCTTTCGAACACAAACGAAAAACAGCCTTCAAGAGTTGTCAACCCTTTGATCACTACGAATCCGTTACAGTTTAACTTACAAGCTGCCACATCTCTTGTTGGTTCATCGGTCGGTCCATGAGCGCGTTCTGCCATACCCTGAAGAGCATTAAGTAGGTCTTGTCCCTGGCGACGAAACTAGTCAAAAAGTACCTATCCGTCTTCGTCGAGATCAAAATGGCATTCGGTATGACCAGCGCGGTTTTTTCCTTCGTGATCGCCGTGACGTCCTTCCATTTGCACGCGACATTCGTCTCCCAGCCGAAGATCTTCGCGTAGAAGCACAGGTAGTTCTGGGAGACGTACAGGCGGCCTTGCAGTAGAATATCCTTCTGCAGGGCGCAGGAGTAATCTGCGGAAAGAAATTCGAAAGAAAAAACATTGGCAATTACCTGAGTTTTCGTCGATTGCCGATCCGTTCGTTAATTGAGTGGGACTGCGGTGATTAGATTGCGAGCAGCGAGCGTACGGGTGTTATCAGCGCGGGGGAAATTATATCAATTCTAGTAAGGTATTTTTTATCTGAATGTCATTGTAAATTAAATGTATTTATCTCATTTCGTTGGTTTGAGTGTTATCTGGTTCCCCGAAAGAAATTAGGATTTACTTAAATAAAACAAGCTGTGTATTCTATGTTGATTAAAAAAAAGGTATGTTTACAGGAACAAGAAAGTTGGAAATGAAAGCGTATTCTGTATGCGTTACCAATTTATCGATTTTTTTTTACGGAAAACTAGAAATCGTGCTCGAATTTTTCATGTTACGAAATATCACGCGACAAAAATATGGAGAGGATTGACTGATTCCGCATGAGGACTTCAGTCAGATTCTGCTGGGCCGCGTCTGCAGACACTCGAATGTTGAAAAAGCAAATTTAGACCAGTGTTTCTTAAACGTTTTTGGCCATAGCTAGGCCCCTAGTACAATGGGTCATACAGAGAAATGTTCTTTTAGGCATACATATCCCAATTATTGCGTATATGCTGTAAATCGTAAAATATTGACTCGAAAGTTTACTTCATGCTTAATCTGGGAGTGAAAAACTCTTATTTAAAGCTTCGAATTGAACTCTTTAAAAAAACAACAAATGTCGGAAAATGTACAGCGTATGTATACTTAATAGAAAAATTCCCTGTATAGATTTTTGACTTCACGCGTGGAATCTACAAATTACGTTAACGGTGTCAACGACTTCAATTTTTAACATCACACGTACATCGAGTGATGTCAAAATTCAAGGTGCTTAAACTAACCTCATCTATATTTCGATATAGACGACCTTGTGGTATTAACAACCTTGGTTTTTGACGTCACACGGGTAGTCTTCTAGTGACGTCAGAATCCAAGGCAATTAAACTGACAAGGTCGTCTCATTTCTGTATGGTCGACCTTATGGTGTTAACGACCTTGGTTTTTTGACGTCACAAGAGTATTCCTCGAGTGACGTCAAAAACCAAGGAAATTAAACTTATAAGGTCGGCTCATTTCTGTATAGTCGACCTTACGATGTTAACGACCTTGGTTTATGACGCCACAAGAGGATTCCTCGAGTGACGTCAAAATCCAAGGTAATTAAACTTATAAGGTCGGCTTATTTCTGTATAGTCGAGCTTACGGTGTTAACGACTTTGGTTAATGACGTCACAAGTAGATTCTTCGAGTGACGTCAGAATTCAAGGTTATTAAACTTATAAGGTTAGCTTTATTTCAATACAACTGACCGTATGGTTTTAATAACCTTGGTCTATGCAGTGTTGCCATGTTTGAAGAAATTTCTTCAATATAAAGAATTTTAGCCATAAATAATGAAAAAACGAAGAATATTACAAACAATTTTTCAAAAAAAGTATCAGTATATTGATAATATTGAATATACCTATTGATAGATTTTGTTCTAAATGTCTAGTAGATATTAAGTAGCATAAAACTATAACGATATTTTTTTTTGGTGTGGAAGGGGAAATCCACTTATGGACAGAGTGTAGGACTCCTTCCAGTCAAAAGGCGACTGGAAGCCTACCCACTTAAACCCCTCCCACTTTACCGGCGTCGACTGCTATCGTCATTGGCCGGTCTAACCTTTTGACAGGCACTGACTTAAATCATAGACAAACAATATAAAGACAAGGCAAGTTAGGCATTTAAAAACATATAGCTTACATCTAATATCACACTAGGGGCAGTACCAGGGTTGTAAATGACCCTGATACCGGAGCCTATCACGACACAACGAGTTACTAAAACTTAAACCTACTAAAACTTAAACCTAATATCACAGATAAAACGACATCAGGGTTGTAAGAAGGACCCTGATATCGGGTCTCTAAGGATAAACTATTTACAAACTTAACCTAAATGCTTCAGAGTTCTAAACGGACTCTGAAGCATTTTACAAAGAGAGACACAATACAAGCTAAAAAGGGGCACCGAACTTGTAAATGGACTTCGATGCCACTGAACATAAACCAGGCAATACGATCAATAAATTATAATAAATAAACATAAACTAAACAACACAAACCCTAAATTCGGTTCAATAATTTTGTTTCACGTAAGAAATTTAAAGACTTCTTTACGGACCCCTTACAATTTGCCAATATTGACGCCACATCACCACCAAGCCTCAGCCTATTACGCTGACGTGCGTAGGCTGGACAGTCTATAAGTATATGCTCCACCGTTAACCGGTCGTGACACTCTGGCGCTTCGTCGCCGGCCTGAAAATACAAGGAGGTTAAGTTGGTGTGCCCTATGCGTTAGCGATACAGGGCAACCTCCTCTCTCCTGGTTAGAGTCACCGGCGATCGCCAGGGAGTCACGGAGAGCTTTATGGATCTGAGCTTGCTCTCGAAGCCATTCCAACTCTCCCGCCAATCATCTACTATTTTCTCTTTGATGTAGCCTTTAAGGTCGTTGGGCCTTACGGGTATATCATCTCTGTTGTCCGCTTCTGCTGCCTGGCGGGCAGCTTCATCGGCCAGCTCGTTGCCCTCGATACCTACGTGCCCCGGAGTCCAGACGAAAACGACCGTCTTTCGCAACCGGGACTTTTCGAATATCGAGGCTTGTATGAGCTGGACCAGCGGATCAACCGAGTATAGCGCCGATATACTCTGGATGGCACTAAGAGAGTCGGAGCAAATAAGAAATGAGCTTTGGTGGTTCAATAAACAGTAGCGAAGAGCTTGGTATGACGCTTATAATTCTGCGGTATACACGCTGGCCGACCCGTGTAATGACCACGAATGTGGCGTTCCATCGATGATGACGGAACAGCCCACACTATGGTCAGTCTTCGAGCCGTCTGTGTATAACCGCAGAGAGTCTGGTTTCGTATGTGAGGTCAGATCCGTTTGACACTTAACCCTTGGCATAAGCCAGGGGGGTATCTCCAGAAATCCTACCTCGAATACCCTCGGTAGACTGATATGTAGACTCTCCATAAGCTCTTTCGCTCGGACGCACACCGGCCTACTGACGGTAGGTCTTCTTGCGTATTGTCTCTGCTGCTCTGCGACGGTGATGAAAAGTCGTTGGTTCCTGTGTCCCCTTCCTCGCATGCATGGCCGCTGCGTATTGCAATACAAAACGATTGCGGCGTGCATTTAGAGGAGGGACGCCCGATTCGCAGCAGAGACTCGGTGCGGGCTCGACCGGAAAGCTCCAGGCGTACCTAATACCGGCATGGTGAACAGCGTCTAGGGCTTTCAACGAGGACTTCCCTGGAAAGGACCAGAGCCATTTACAGTCGCAGCAGTACTTCTCTTCCAGCTCCCCAGTTGATGCTGGCCAAGCATTTAATGACGTTTAATGCTTTCTTAGATCTTTGAACCCTTTGGGCCCGATAGTTAAGAGTCCTATCGAGCCTCAGCCCTAGAAATCGGATACTATCTACGACCTGTATCCTTGTGCCCAGAAGAGATATTTCGGGATCATGATGTGGACGTCTGATTCGGCAAAAATGTACACATGAGGTTTCCGCTACAGAGAAGCGAAAACCTCGAGACTCAGCGTCGCTTCACCTTGTTGATGACTGTTTGGAGTTAGCGATTAATGGAGGGATGGTATCTCCCACCATATATATCACCAAGTCATCAACATACAGACTTTTTTTGGATAGGGGAGTTTACAGACATCGCGATGTCATTGACCGCTATAGCGAAGAGGGTGACACTAATGGTTGAACCTTGGGGGATGCCGTTTTCCAGCGCGAATTGCCCTGACTCGGTATCCCCAACTCTGACTGTGAACGACCGATCGAACATAAAGGATTCGATAAAGAGAGGCAGACGGCCCCTCAGTCCCCATTGGTGTAATTTTTGGAGAACTCCATATCTCCAGGTCATATCGTATGCCTTCTCGAGATCAAAAAACATCGCAACGAGGTGTTTTCTCTCTAAGAAGGCATCCTGGATGGAGTTCTCGAGATGGATTAATTGGGCAACCGTGCTGTGGAATTTTCTAAAACCAGTCTGGTACTTAGCCAGGAGACCGCGCGTCTCCATCATCCATACCAGGCGGTTGTTGATCATCCTCTCGAGGACTTTCCCCAAGCAGCTAGTAAGAGAAACAGGTCATATCGTATGCCCTCTCGAGATCAAAGAACATCGCAACGAGGTATTTTCTCTCTAAGAAGGCATCCTGGATGGAGTTCTCGAGATGGATTAATTGGTCAACCGTGCTGTGGAATTTTCTAAAACCAGTCTGGTATTTAGCCAGGAGACCGCGCGTCTCCATCATCCATACCAGGCGGTTGTTGATCATCCTCTCGAGGACTTTCCCCAAGCAGCTAGTAAGAGAAACAGGTCATATCGTATGCCTTCTCGAGATCAAAGAACATCGCAACGAGGTGTTTTCTCTCTAAGAAGGCATCCTGGATGGAGTTCTCGAGATGGATTAATTGGTCAACCGTGCTGTGGAATTTTCTAAAACCAGTCTGGTACTTAGCCAGGAGACCGCGCGTCTCCATCATCCATACCAGGCGGTTGTTGATCATCCTCTCGAGGACTTTCCCCAAGCAGCTAGTAAGAGAAACAGGTCATATCGTATGCCCTCTCGAGATCAAAGAACATCGCAACGAGGTATTTTCTCTCTAAGAAGGCATCCTGGATGGAGTTCTCGAGATGGATTAATTGGTCAACCGTGCTGTGGAATTTTCTAAAACCAGTCTGGTATTTAGCCAGGAGACCGCGCGTCTCCATCATCCATACCAGGCGGTTGTTGATCATCCTCTCGAGGACTTTCCCCAAGCAGCTAGTAAGAGAAATGGGCCGGTAACTACTGACGGTGGTGGGGTTCTTATCAGGTTTAGGAAGAGGCAGAATTATGGCTAGTTTCCATTAGCTGGGGTAGACCCCCCTGTCCCATATCAGGTTAAAGATGTCCAGCAAATACTCCCTCATGCACGAGGAGAGTTGTCGGACCATCTGATATGAGATGCCGTCCCGGGGCTTTAGACTCGCCCGTTGATTTTATTGCCTCCTCCAGTTCTTTTAATGTAAATGAGACATTGTATGGTAAGGACTCCCTTGAGAAGAAGTTCAGGGGAACCTCACGGTTGTCCTTATTTCCCAGGAAACTTCCTTAATAGTTGAGAGAGCTGCTAGCGGAGCAGAAATGCGATGCAATAGCATCCGCTATTTCTATTGTGTCGACGACGTCAGGACCATCCATATGCAGAATGGGTGCTACCGCTGGGAATTTCTTCCCTGCTATTGCATTCACCTTTTTCCACACTTCACCTACCGGTGTGGTAGCCATAATCGTCGACTCGTAGCTCTCCCAAGATAACCTTTTGCTTTCAAAAATTTTGCGGCGCGCGATTGCTCGCCGCTTCTTCTATCAGGCTTTCCTGGGTAGGAACTCGTCGTCTGAACCATTTCTTCTCCTCAATTGCCACCTTAATGTCTTGGTTCCACCAAGGAACAGGTGGACCATCCATTCTTCCACTAGACATTGGGATAAACTTACCAGCTGCTTCTCATATCCGTTTTGTAAAATCCACCACGGCTGTCTCGACGTCGTCACTATGTGACAAAGGCGGGGTAAGACTGGCTTGAAATCCAAGCCAGTCTGCCTTGTCGAGGCACCATTTCCGGGGGACTGACTGTCTTACCCGTCGAACAATGGTTTTTATAGCGATCGGAAAATGATCGCTGCCGTGCTGATCGTCGAGGACTTGCCACTAAAGTGGCCAAACGGGGGAATGAAAACGACAGGTCGATCGCCGAGTAATCGGACCCTCTAGTACTAAAGTGTGTAGGGCTTCCCGTGTTGAGGAGAACCGCGTCACTCTGATCGAGAAAGTCCTCAATGAGTTGACCGCGGGGATCTCTCCTCTGGGAGCCCCACAATATGTAGTGAGCGTTGAAGTCGCCCATTAAGATGTACGGCGAGGGGAGCTCGTTGACTAATTCGAGGATCTTGTAGGCTCCAATTGAATTGTGGAAGATAAATAGTGCAGATTGTGGCTTTAATACATACTATAACGATATTAACCCATTAAGCGCCATTGATGCATACATGCAACATTATTAATTTTTGATTATTAAATTACTAAATAAATTAATTTGATATATTATGTGAGCGAGACGCCGTACAGTGCGGACGAACAGAGCGAGCGAAATTATAAATCATCCAGCGCAGCGCGCTGCCGCGTACTTTAAAAAAGTGACCTAACGAATCCTACGGATAACAAAGGGAAATCAGCCTGATAGGGGCGACAGCCCTCAGAAAATGCAAGACTCCGAAGACTCTGAGTCATCATACATGGATTTGGAGACGCAAGATACAAACGACGAAACTGCTGGCAAATTTATCACATTCAAAGCAAAAAAACGAGGCCGTGGTCGCCCGAGGAAAGACACCGATAAAAAGGAGAATAAAAAGAAAAAAAAGCAAGGTAATTTAAATCTGCCTAAGACTACAAATAATACACTACAGCAATTACTATTAAACATTTCAACGCAACAATCACCACAACCCTCTAGTTCTAACACTATGCCAAAAAACCTACCGCAACCACCTACAACTCAAGATTTACGTTCAATAATAAACATGGCAAAACAACCACCTACAACTCAAGAAGTACAATTTTTTAAAAACACAGCAACACAACCACCCGTTTTAAATCAATCAACAAACACACAAAACAAAACTAACACTACATTAAGCAACGCAGATAACACTTATGTTTTTAAAACAACAATGGAGACAACTCGTATAAAAATGGCACAAATATGGGACTCATACAAATTCAATGTAAATAATGTTGAAATTATTAAAACAAAATTTGGATTTTTGCTAAAATACAATCCTCAGGAAAATCAAGGCGTCGTTCAAGGCTTACAACGACTAATAATTGATAAAGTTATTCAAAACTACGGCGAATACAAAACAAAATCTACAATGAATCCAGGTAAACCCCCTAGCGCTTCCTACTGCTGCGTAATTCGAGGAATCGAATTGGAAATTGAAGACAATGCCATAAGCAACAGACTTAACGAGTTAGGAATAGAACATAGATATTGTAAGAGAATCACAGCCAAAGCCACGGGACAAAAGACGAGGATCATTAGGGTAATCACGGGATCACACGACGCATATTCAAAATTACTCCATGATAAATTCCGATTCTTGTGCAAATCATACCATGTAGAGGAAAGTGCCGCACCACCCCCCATCCCACTACCGTGTGGGAAATGCAATAAATTCGACCACGTCACGGAGCAATGCAAGGAAGTTGTTCTCTGCGCTAAATGTTCAGGAACACACCCAACAACAACCTGCCCATCAGCGCTTCCTCCAAAATGCCGATCTTGCGGAGACACCACCCATGGAGCATGGTCGACCAAATGCCCGAACAGACCACTAGAACCGATAACGGGGATTCCAAATGTTCCAATTCGTCCTACAAATAAAAAGACTTCCGAAATTGACCCTAAGCTTACTAAAAATTCCCGAGTCCATCAACCAATAACCTTGCACGATTTTATTATTGACACATATTCTACCGAAGTAAATAACTGTAAGTCAGATAGACAAGAACTCCTCAAAAAATTAAAAGATAGATTCATTACATATTATCGTATCGACACGCATGCGTCGTTTTCCGGGAATCGAATGTTTATTGTGATGTTTGATCTAGATTTTCCTGAAACTATTCCCACAGTCATTCCCACCACAGGAGTACAATCAGGCTCAACAGAAATAGTAAGTCGAAATGGATAATGAGGTGTGTTTTTTATATACAAACATTAATTCCCTCTCCCAAAAATCCCATCTAGTAAACCATTATCTCTCTAATAATCCAGTCCACATAAATATGTTGGTAGAAACTAAAGCCAAAAACCCTATAACCTTCAGAAACTGGTCCTCTATACAAATCCCGGCAAATATATATAATCATAATCACCGTGGCGGATCTGCAATCCTATCCCACCCCTTAGTTTCCTTAGGAAAGGCAAACCCCCCTAAGATTAACAACATTATGAATGAATGCATACATGCTACTCTCACCTTCCCCTCCTGTCAGATTCATCTATTCCTAGTTTATATCCATCCTACATCCTCCATAGAAGATACAATCTTCACCAAAGCTTCCCTATATGATAATGCCATTATAATAGGCGATTTTAATATGAACAAAGCCAAGCATAAGCATTTAAATAACTTCCTTTCCCACTCCAATTTTAAGCGAATTAAAACCAACCCCACATTCCTCATGAACCAAAACCAAGCTAGCACCCCTGATATCCTGTTATGCACCAACAATCTAAAACCCTTAATCCACTCAGTCCATTTAATTCCCGATTTATGCTCAGACCATCTCTCTATTTCATTTAAACTAAAAATCAACCAAAACCCTACTCAAACATTACCTGAATTTATTTCTGATTACAAGCACGCAAATATTTCCAAAATATCAAACGACATCCTACAATTTATCTCCACCCATCCTGATATAAATTCCTCAACCACTTCCACTTTCAATAGCCTTCTTTCCAAATCAATCGACCGACACACCCCTAAAATTCCTAAACAAAATTACAAGTATCCGCTTCCTAAATTTATCCTGAGATTGATAAAATACAAACGACAGCTATACAGAGACTACAGACAGTTAGAGGACGAACGAATTAAAATAACATTTAACAGACTAAACAAAGACATACAAAAATTAATACTAGAATATAAAACCAGTAAATGGCTAGAGGCCTGTAACAATATCAACGACTTGCACGGAGGAAAAAAATACTGGACTGAAATCAAAAAACTTAGCAAATACAAATGTTATAGCAACATCACTGAAATAACTGACCCAATGACAAACCAGACACGTACAACAGACAAAGGCGTATCAGATACATTCGCTAGACACTACGAAAACACATACAAAACGACACAAGACACTTCCTATGACGACACTTTTTACGCTGAAGTAAACAGCTGGTACGAAAACCAATTTTGTAATACACCTCATACGCCCCCTCCCACAGATGACAAATTAGACGAAGAGACATACTACGAACAGTTACATAAAGGTAAAAACACCGCCCCTGGACATGACAAAGTACCCAGACAAATCCTAAAAGCTCTTCCTCACCCCATACATACATATATCCTTCAAATCTTTAACTACAACTATAGTGAACAAATATTTCCACCGGATTGGAAGCACGGTATTATTACCTGCATCCACAAACCTAACACCGATCCCCTTCTCGTAAATAACTACCGTCCCATTACTCTCCTACCCGTCCTTGGAAAGCTGTTTGAATCCTTATTAAAACAAAAAATCCTCTCTCAAATAAAGAATCGTATTCCTATATACCAATTCGGCTTTCTTCCAAAACGCTCCACTACACTTCCACTAACCATCCTTACTTCCAATTGCCAAACTAGCCATCTAGAAGGAAAAAAGACCGCAGTGCTATTTCTGGACATAGCTAAGGCATTCGATAGTATATGGCATCGGGGTCTTCTCTATAAGTGCAGAATCCTTAACATTCCCCTTCACCTCATAAAACTCATCCAAAAATTCCTTTTAAACCGCTCACTACAAATCCGTATCCAAAAATCCCTATCATTTATTTTTCACCCAGAACAAGGTGTTCCCCAAGGTTCCCCTCTATCCCCACTGTTATATAATGTATTCTGTTACGACCTTTACAATCCTAATCCCAATTTTATAGACCTTGCTAAATATCCTCTACAATTTGCCGATGATACCGCCCTAATTTCCCACTCAACAACCCTAACCTCAACCATAGATTCCCTTCAAAACTTAGTTAAAAAAAGCTCTGCGTGGTTTTCCAAATGGAGACTCAAAATAAATCCTAATAAATCCCAACTGTTCCTACCCTACCACCGGTTAACACCTAATTCTCCATCGATATCCATAAACAACTCCATAATTCATCCATCTCCTACATGTAAATACCTTGGTATCCATTTCGATAACAAATTATCATTTAAAAAACACACATCATTAACTAAAACAAAGACAATTAAGAGAGCAAAATATTTCAGATGTCTCACGTACAAAAACCAGGGAATTAATACGAATACGTGTGCAACTATATATAAAATGATATGTCGCCCTATGTTGGAGTACTCCTCCATCCTCTACTTAAATCCCTCCAAATCCACCCTCAACAACCTCGAGGTTGCGGAGAGATCGTCCCTCCGTACTCTTACAAAACTTCGGCACCCCCAAAATCCTCTCTATAATCCCTCAAATACCCTCCTCTACCAAACAACAAAAATATTACCAATCAGCGACAGACTTCGATTCCTAGTAGAGCGATTTGCATGCAACGATAGTAATTACGATCTACTCAAACAAATGTGTATCCCTAGAAAACCTGACATTCCCCCCAAATTCAAAAACCCGCACATCACCCTATTCGAATATATATCCTCACTCCATCCTCCTTCCCCTACATAATTTAAAAAAAGAAAAAAAAACAAAGATAAAAACAAGGGCAGAAAGACTTATGGTCGATAGCCCTTATTTGGGAATGCAAAATAAAAATAATTTTGTTTTGTTAATACTAAATTTATTGTACATAGTTCTCAAATAATAAAGATTTAGTATATATGATATATTATATTATTTGACCTGACTTGAAAATGTATGAAGAAAAATGAAAATATTTTTTTATTTAAATATTTCGATTGTTACTCATTTAAAAAAATATATTGTGAATGTATTTATAACTTCACAATATTTCAGCGTTTTATGCGCGTGGCGCATGAAGTAAAATTTCGAGTTTAGAAAAGCCTAAAAATTTGGTTTAGCCGCTCCGCTTCGCGGAGCGACCAAACCAAATTTTTAGGCTTTTCTAAACTCGAAATTTTACTTCATGCTTAGTCTGGGAGTGGAATCACTCGTTTAAACCTCATACTGCACGTTTTTATATAAAATCCACGAATGCCTGAAATTTTACAGCATATACATTGTGTATATTTAAACGAAAAATTCACAGTATGTAATATAATAAGTCATTCATAGATATAAAAAAAAAATCATAATTCTACCTGAAATCAACTTTTAGAGTTATCTCTATAATTGCTCGGCCGTTAATGGGTTAATAGAGAATTGGATTGATAGAGAATTGGAAGCACTTCAAATTTAGTTCTTGTAGTAAGCACCAGAGGGCGTTTTTGAAACAACATCCGTATTTACTAGATTTTCTTAAAAAAATCAAATTTTAACTTACAGATCTCTTAGCTGGTTAAGGGGGGAAACTCATTTAGAAAAAACATTTTTTAGCAAAAAAAATTTATTGCTTTAAACTACTTCTTATATATTTAAGAATGAACCCTTAAAAGCGTATGGCCATCCGAAACTTTTTTGCAAATATATATCCATTTTAGTGAGTCCATGTCAGACGGCTGAAATACGTCTGTGGCGCGCTCACCGAAATTCACCTTTTTCGACGTATTATTATCGTTAATAATAATAGGACGCTATATCGACTGCTGATAAATTAGATTTCTAGAAATGTTTTCATCGTGTTTACAAGCCGTAACCACGTCAGAAACATAACCTATATTTATATGTTCAAATCCGTTCGCCCGTTGCACACGTGAATTGAAAAGTGCAGTGCAATAAACCGAAAATGCGATTCTGCTCATTCTACCTTTCGTCCGAATCGGTTCCGAAAGGCGAAATTTAAAGGGAATCAGTACTCTCACACCGAGAATGCAGCGGAGGGCAGCAGCGCGTCCACCAAAAAGTTAAAAACCAGCAGCGCTGACGATGTCATGATTTCTTTGACTCATTTCTACCGGATCATCGAGTTCGTGAGTGTATTCAACGCTCTCTCGGAAATGTTGATATGCAAGCAGTGCAAGCAGAAAGTGAAGTTCGGCGAGAGTGGACAACGAGGCCTTGGTTTCAAAGTAACGGTTCAGTGTCTTTGCGGCTTATCTCATATAAACTCCGGCTCCCTTATTAACACTGGGTTCGAAATTAACAGACGGATAACTTTTGTAATGAGAATTCTAGGACTCGGACGGCAAGGGATAAACATTTTTTGCGGGTTAATGGACTTGGGTGTCGGTTTGAGCCAGAATTGTTATGACACGGTGTCAAAAAATTTATTGGAAGGGGTTCAATGTGTTTGGTCTGACACACAAAAAAAAGCAGTTCGCGAGGAACAGGACAAGATGGAACAAAACGGACTAGATAGAAACATTTTAAAGGTATCCGGGGACGGTTCACGGAAAAAACGCGGGTTTTCCTCTTTGTACGGGGTGACAACTGTAATCGGAAATTTAACAGGCAAAGTGATTGATTTTGTCGTGAAATCGGCTTATTGTCAAGCATGTACTTATTGGAAAAAGAAGAAAAACACAGAGGAGTACCAACAGTTTCTTGAGGAACATTCACCAGAATGTAATATCAACCACGAAGGCTCGGCTGGTGCGATGGAAGTCAAATCGATGCTCGAAATATTCTCTCGGTCTGATGAATTGTTCAATGTAAAATATGGTACATATATCGGGGACAGGGACACAAAAACTTTCAAAGCAATTCTAGAATCAAAACCATACGGTGACAAATTTAAAGTAACAAAAAGCGAATGCGTCGGTCACGTCCAGAAACGTATGGGTACCAGATTGCGAAAAATCAAAAAGACAGCAAAACTTGGGGGCCGAGGGAAATTAACGGATAATCTGATAAAGAAACTGACCACCTACTATGGCCTGGCAATAAGGAGAAATAGTACAAGTGTCGAAGACATGAAGAATGCTATTATGGGGACATTTCTGCACCTCACTTCTAGGGATAAAGAGCCGCATCACGAACATTGTCCTCCCGGAGAGGATTCGTGGTGTAAGTTTCAAGCAGCACAGGCCACGAATTCTACGTACAAACATCCAGAGCCTCTCCATCCAGACGTCGCCAAACACATCTTGCCAATTTACAAGGATTTGTCACGGCCGGATCTACTGGAAAGATGTCTTGGAGGTCACACGCAAAACGCCAACGAAAGTATTAATGCCATCGTCTGGCGACTGATTCCAAAACACCTTAACTGCGGGGCAAATATCATGAAAATTGCCTGCATTTTAGCTGCTGGAACTTTTAACGAAGGTTGTTATTATTTTCTGCTCATACGGGTATAATAATGACACAATGTTAATAAATTACGAATTACAGGTTACAACTTCATTCTGAGAACAATGCAACAAGTTCATATCATCGTCGGAACCAGATGTAAGTCTTTTTGTGACACCTCCCAGCGTCAGCGCATCGACCGCCAGAACCGGCGCAGCCGATCACGAAGTCAATCAGCGAGCTCAGAGCCGGAACTACGCCCCCTAAAGGACTTCGAAGAAGAGGAAGAAATCACCTATGGCCCGGGAATAGCTGACTAAATTTGCAGCCGATTTAAGTAAGTGTAACATACGGTTACATGAAGTTGAAACTTCAAATGCTTCTCTTGAAAAGTTGTGTTTTGGAAATCGCCGGAACATTTGGAGACCAGAGATTTGGTCGGAATTCATTGCGATTTCGTGGGCTGAATAGAGAATTCAATTCTCTACTTCGGTAACCTAATTATTTTCGTTTAATGTAACCAGAAGTAGTATTTCTTTTTAAAATACGTTGAAAAAAAAAACGCAAAAAGTGATTTTTGTTTCAACTCGAAAATTTTTTACGAAAAAAATGTATTTTCAACATAAAATGAGGTCTCTGAAATGCGCTGTCATGTCAACTGTAAGGCCCTATTTTTTTTTTCTGTTTTAGTCACGATCCTAAATCTCCACAGAGGCCAGCGCAAACCGCTACACACGAAACTCGAAATTTGCGCATGTAAATAAAACATGTAAAATAAAACATTTTCCAAAAAATGTCTACACGGTTTTACACTTAAATACATGCCCAATAAGCTGCAAAAACAATGATATAGTTTCATTCATTTTCCTAGCCGCAATCCACTCCCAAAGTTACTCGAACTTTTCGGCTTCTAAATGAGTTTCCCCCCTTATTTACAGGATGAAATAATGAGAATAATGGTGAAAACCTCATCCTGATATCTTTATTCTAACCGAATATATAGTAAAAAGTTTGGTAGATTTGCCGATTTCCAACCGCGCGCCATATAAAAATATATATTAAAATCTAGTAGGCCTTTGGGCTCTTTTGTTTTATGTTCAAGACGTCAAAAACGAGAATCGAACGAATAATAGACATCATGTTTCCCAGTTTATGTGTTTTTTTTTTTTAAGCAAATATGTAATTAAATCGAAGATTAGTGAAAATCTCAAATAATAACATTGGTTTATTGGTCCAATACATCTGTCAAAACTACAATAACTTGTCTTGTGCAAGGTTTTAACTTTAAAAAATAGAATGTCGTATACCAACGAAGAAGCATAGGATATGTTAAAAATATATTTTGAGTGTCAAGAAAATGTTGCAGTGTCATCAAGAGTATATGCCATCAGATATTCTGAACGTACGGGACATTCGAAGAATGTATTTAGAAGAATGGTGAAGCGCTTGTAAGAATCAGGTTCCGTTCATTCTAAAAAGGGTGCTAAAAGACAGCAAAGAAGCGCGAATGATTTACTTACATATTCGCTTAACAGAACATATAAATTAGAAAAAGTTATTCTTTATATTCTCAGTTTTCACGTCTTGAACATAAAACAAATGAGCCTAAAGGCCTACTACATTTTAAAATATATTTTTAGATGGCGAGCGGTTAGAAATGGGCCAATGTACCAGACTTTTTACTATATCTTAGGTTAGAATAAAGATATCAAGATGAGGTTTTCACGATTTTTCTCAGTATTTTACCTTGTAATAAACTACCATGAAAGATCTGTCCTCACAATTTGAATTTTTTGAGAAAATCTAAAAAATATTAATGTTGTTCCAAAAAACGCCCTCTGGTGCTTACTATAAGAACTTAAGTCAATGAGAGTTTAATGTGTTTTTTAGTATTTTACCTTGTAATAAACTAGCCTAAAACATCTGTCCTTACAATTTGAATTATTTGAGAAAATCTAGAAAATATTAATGTTGTTCCAAAAACGCCATCTGGTGCTTACTATAAGAATTTAAGTCAATGAGAGTTAAATGTGTTTTGAAGTGCTTCGAATTCTCTATCAATATTTATTTATTTATTTCGGTTAATCCTAGCTAAAGTTACATCCAGTTGAATAACCACACTTTTCCTCTCGCCCCTACTTTAAATATGACAGATAAAGAAACAAGTAAATAGTTAAAATTAAGTCAAATTCGGCGTAGATTACGATTTGAATAATTTCAATCTAGATTAATTTGGATTTTTTTGCGAAAAACATGTTCTTGTATTTGGCGATAGATGTTACACCCTCTAGCGGCGGAGTTTGGAAGTTTTAAATTATTTCCAGCATTTTCTCTTTCCCATTTTTATTATGACATTTTTTACCCCAACATCCTACGTTGCATAGTTTCCGAGATACAGCCGGTGGCCACGCTTAATCAAACACCCGGTACATCGAGTGACGTCAAAATTCAAGGTGCTTAAACTTAGATCATCTATATTTCGATATAGACGACCTTGTGGTATTAACAACCTTTGTTTATGACGTCACACGGGTAATCTTCCAGTGACGTCAAAATCCAAGGCAATTAAACTTATAAGGTCGGCTCATTTCTGTATAGTCGACCTTGTGGTATTAACAACCTTGGTTTATGACGTCACACGGGTAATCTTCCAGTGACGTCAAAATCCAAGGTAATTAAACTTATAAGGTTGGCTCATTTCTGTATAGCCGACCTTATGGTGTTAACGACCTTGGTTTATGACGTCACAAGAGGATTCCTCCAGTGACGTCAAAATCCAAGGTAATTAAACTTATAAGGTCGGCTCATTTCTGTATAGTCGACCTTACGGTGTTAACGACCTTGGTTTATGACGTCACAAGAGGTTTCCTCGAGTGACGTCAAAATCCAAGGTAATTAAACTTATAAGATCGGTTCATTTTTTGTTTGTATAGTCGACCTTACGGTGTTAACGACCTTGATTAATGATGTCACAAGTGGATTCTTCAAGTGACGTCAGAATCCAAGGTTATTAAACTTATAAGGTTAGCTTTATTTCAATACAACTGACCTTATGGTATTAATAACCTTGGTCTTTAACGTCATATGCAGTGTTGCCATGTTTGAAGAAATTTCTTCAATATAAAGAATTTTAGCCATAAATAATGAAAAAAAGGAAGAATATTATAAACAATTTCTCAAAAAAAGTATCTTATTGATAATATTGATTACACCTAATGATAATAGCACATATTTTGTTGTATTAATACGAAATGTTTAGTAGATATTAACTAGCATAAAATTGTAACGATATTAATGGCAATTCTACTAATTAGTAATATTCAGGATTATAAAAAAAATGTCCATAGTATACTTAATTTGTATTTTGAAACGAAAGTCAAGGGGTTAATTAAATCAAAGATAATAAATTTTACTGTACACATTGTATTCTATCAAAATCCGCCAATAATTAAACAAGTTATGTCATCGTGTGTTTGCTTATCTAGCAATTATCCAAAAAAAAAAGAGTAAATTTTAAACGAATAAAAATCAAAATCCACTTTAAAATGAATTAATAAACAAACATTGGTGTTATTGAATGTTTGTTTATTATTATTAATTTGTTTTTAAGTGGATTTCGATTTCGATAAATTTACTCTCTTTAGAAATTAAATTGTACAACCGAAATCATTACAACTGTAATCACCTTGCACTTTGCAGACCGTGACATTGTTACACAATCCGGTGAAAAGAAGTGGCATTCACGAGCCCGATTGTACTTGGGTTTTCATTTTTTCTTCATTCCTGCGCTCGACTCAGTCTGCAATTTGGCCAATGTTGTGAAATCGACAGGCCAACCGTGACTGCGACCTTTTACAATAAATACACACACACACACACACAAACAAACACGACAATAATAGTAATCAGCTTGTATTTATCAATGTCTGGATTATGATAGCGAAAGTATAAATTATACGTGTAATACAAGAGATGTGGTAAAATATTGATTCATACTGAAACGGTAGATGTCGATTTCAATTCTTGCACAATGAATCGTGATTCAAGTAAAAAGAGAGGTGGATTAAATAATTTAAGCTTATTTTAAAGAAATTATGTGCCCCTTTTCATTTTAGTGTTGTGTATCGTATGTTCAATTAAAAAAAAAACTCTAGAGTGCCATGGAAAATATTCTAGGTTGCCAACTCTGGAAATATACATTATAACTATTGTGTCTACTTACTTTTGAACTAAATAACTATTTTTTCTGTTTTTATTAGATTCTAAGTCGTTGAACAATGTCTAAAACATATGCCGGGTTTATATGTCAGTTCCTGTTGGCTACACACAGCCAACTTAAATTTTAAAAAAGATTAAATCATGGCACTCTAGAGGTTTTTTTTTAATTGAACATATGATATTTAGAATTGTAACGAGAATGTATCTAGTACTCCGCTCCGCTGGAACTACCTGCGGGTACCAAGCTAAAGCCCGCAGAAAGCGTGAGGGATTGTTCAAATCAAAACTAAAAAATGTTTAATGCATTAACAATGCAATAATTGCAACAATCGAGTGATGACGGGGGGAAAGGAGGAGGGTACGTAAGCCGAATGTTGTGGTTGGAGAATGATGTGTTGTTGAGGTAGTGAGAATGCGATGGATGGAGAAAGCAGTTTGTATATTAAAAGGACTCTAACGCTCACCCCAGCTCGCTTCGCTCGCTTGCCTGCTCGCTGCGCTTGCAAACTGAATCGGGCTTAGCTTTGATTTTTACACTTTTGAAATCGCTAAAATATCGTTACATTTGCTATTTGTATTTATTTCGATTAAAATTAAATATTTCTCGAATCATTTTCTCACTTAATAATGCTGTAAAACGCGAAACTAGTCGAGTAAATAGTAAAGTAAAAAATTGTGAAACAAACCAAGTGTAATTTAATTTAAACCTTCATTATCAATAAAATTAAATTATTTTTAAATTTAAATTAATAAAAAAAAAATACTTCCGGTTGAAAAAAATAAAACACTTGCTACAAAAACGTCATAGAAAAAAATAAGGAATTTTTTGATATATTTAACAAAAGTTTTTTTTTTTTCAAAAAAATCCAAAGGGGTACTACCCCTTGATTCGAAATTTAACATTGAAACCCGCATAAGTCTGTCCTTTTCCCACTCATGGCTTTTGATAGCCAGCGCCTAATAATTTTGCAGAATTGCTAAAAACTAAAAAATATTTATTGCTCCGGTCCTACTTGAGCTAGATAATTGAAATTTTCAGCATTTATACAAATTTATATGTCCCATCCACTGGTATAATTCTTATTATTCTACTGTATCAAATACTGAAACAAAAAAATAAAATTTATTTATTTAATTAATATGAAAAATAAAAAAAAGTCTATCTCCTATCCAAATTGAGCTGGATGAATGAAATTTTCAGTATTTATACATATTTGTATTTCCTATTTATTGGTACAATTGCAGTTGTTTCACTGTTTTAAATACTATAGCAAAAAAAATAAAAATTGTTTTTTTTAAATAATTTAAAAAGCAAAAAAAAAAATTATTTCCGATCTGAATCGAGCTAGATCAATGAAATTTTGAGCATTTATAGAGATTAGTATTACCTATTTATTGATGTAATTGCCATTGTTGTACTATAATTAATAGCGGAGCTAAAAAATAATAATTGTATTTTTAATTCGCCGTTTTAGCCTGCAAAGCGATTTTGAAGCGCAGAAAAAAATACCAATTTCCGTCCTAATAGAGCTGGATCGATGAAATTTTCAGCATTTATGCAGATTCCTATTGCCCATTTGTTGTCCAACTCCCATCGGTCTACTATTATTATGACGAAAGTAAAAAAAAAAAATTGTAATTTTTCGTGATTTTCACGACTGCGCCAACATAAACTTAAATATTTCAGCAAATATCTAAAAGATAAGAAGCGATCCGGGGCGTATAAAAGGTACTACCCTAGAGTACATTCGATCAACATTTCAGCCCTCTACGATAAACTGACAGGGAATGGTGATTTTTTTTCTTTGATTTTTCGTTAAAAAATAGCACTTTAAAAATGTTGAAAATTATTGAACTTTGTGAATTTAGACGGCCCCCCTGGGCCCCTCAGTAAGAGCGCATGGAGCACACCCTAATAAGTGATCTTTTGGCTACTTGTGAGTATTTTTTTCAATCGGATAAGTCATCGTGTATGCGAACAAAATGGCGGAGGACCGGACCGGATATTTTCTTAGCTGTGGGCCCCATAATCGGGCCCCGGTTAAAAGTTCGTACATCAATCGAAAGCCCTTTTATTGGGCTACAAGACCCTAAAATCGAATATTTTTTTGGAGCTTTCGTTTGGTCGCTGTCGCTTTTCAAACTTGATGGAAATTTTTGTTTAAAAAAAACAGTTGCCACCCCCGAGTTGAAGATCGGAGGCGGCGCGGCTGGTCTAATTCTTGTAGAGCAGGTCAAGGACTACAGTTTGCTAAAAAAAAAAGTCGATATACAGGGCTTTCATTAATTCCCGAACCCCACGTGACTAAATTTAAAATTGCCGCGTAAATTATTGTATTTGTACGTTGGAGGCTTTGAAAAAAGTAACCAAACGTTACTAAAGTCAAATTTGACATAAACGTTTATGCGCGGTGCATCGTTAAACCAACCTTTGAGATCTTACAAGATTCGCCCGGAATTTTCAGGTAAGCAAAAATTGTTTAACTATTCTAAAACATTGAGTTTTATTTCTATTTATTTTGCAGAGTCAATTTGCTAGGATAAGCAAATACTGCGAAAATGGTATTTACAACGGAGCAAGACGCGTTTATTTTGATGGCACATTTTCGTAGTGCTTCACGTAATATTGACGGCAACTGGAGTTATTCTCTGCAGTCTTGCATTGAGCAGTTTCATGAAGAATTTCCAGATGCGGTAATTGCGTATGATACTTTTAAACATCATAAGCAAGTTCTTATTAAAAGATATGAAGACAAACATTGCATTTGCAAAGGAAAATCCACTGGTAGACCGACAGTCTTAACTAATGATGTTGTCGAAGATATTCGAGTGAGGATGGAACGAAGTCCTAAGAAATCCGTACCGAAATTGGCAGCCCAATCAGGTAAAACAAATCCTATTGTTTGGGGTTTTTATATTTAAAAATTCCAGTATAAATTAACCGTGAATTAATAATGTGCTTCTTTATAGGACTCTCTGTTGGAACCTGCCATAAAGCACTCACAAAATCACTAAATATGCATCCTTACAAAGTCTCAGTAGTGCATCAATTACATCCACCAGACTTTATTCAGCGAGTACGATACTGCCAGTGGTTTAATGAACAGTTAAATAATGATGACGTACTTGATCTTACGTTTTTTTCTGATGAAGCGTGGATACATTTATCTGGGTACGTGAACAGCCAAAATTACAGGACATGGGCGACAGAAAATCCCCATGTATTGGAGGAAACACCTCTGCATCCCCAAAAGATAGGAATTTGGATATGTCTACGAGAAGGATAATTGGCCCAATATTTTTTAGAGAAACTATTACTGCTGAACGGTATCGGTTAATTTTAGAAGAAGCTATTGGACAAATGCACGACGATGAGCTTCGATTGGGCTATTTTCAGCAAGATGGGGCCACAGCACATACTGCAAATGCAACCAATCGGTATTTAGCTGAATTTTATGAAAACAGAATAATTAGTAGAGGTGTGTGGCCTCCTCGCAGTCCAGACTTGACACCTTTAGATTATTATCTATTTGATCGAATAAAAAGTAATATCTTCAAAAATAGGATCCATACTCTCGAAAATTTAGAAGTAGCAATTATGCAAGAGGTACAAAATATCACCGAAAATGAACTCTATCATGTGTTTGATAATATGCGGCGTAGGATAAATTTATGTGTAAGAGAAGAAGGAGGACATATAGAACACTTATTATAATTTTTTTTGAATTTTAAGCTATTAATCTTTTTAGTTATTAGGTTTAATATTTGTTGTTTCTTTATTTGTTGTTAACTTTGTATGTTCTGTTCGTGTTTAAGAAAAAAAATTAATAAAAATTAGTTACATTTTTGAAGATGAGCCTATTTTTTAATCATTTTAAATATAATATTTTCAGTCGTCATAAAAATACGCCGGCGAATAAATATTTTTAAATCTAGAGAATTTTTGTGTGAGCCATACCACCTTGTACATTTGGTTGCCTATTATTTTTGGTCGCGTGGGGTTTGGGAATTAATGAAAGCCCGGTAGCTCATTGCATAAGGGCGTTATTAAGGTCAAAAGTTTAAAATTGTTTTGTAAAATTGCCGCAGAAGCCCAAGTAATAAACCATTTGAAGGCAAATTCGATGGCGCATCCGACGCCGTTGACCGCGATTCGATCGGAAGTAGCAGCTCGACGCTACGGCGAAAAATGTGAAAATTAGGAAAATCGGCCCCGATGTACTTGGATTTTTTTCGGCCCCCAGTGAACCGATTTTATTCTGCTTGTCCGCTGTCACTGTAAAACAGTTGGGACTATAGCCCGAATTTTTTTAGTGGCCGTAGTATTTACGGTTTAGACAGTGACCTCACCGTCCCTCGCGAATTTTTACGAAAATGTCGACGTTTTTTTTCTTTTTTTCGTCCCGCCCCCGGGGGCGGTGATTTTCTCAAGAAAAAAAATACCCGTCCATTGAGTTTTTTGCGCTTATTCCGAATTTGATAACCGCGATTTTTTATCTCTTGTAGTTTAGTCAAAAAAAATTGTCAAAGTCGTAATTTTCGCGGTGGTAGGGGCGGCGCAGGGGGGCGGCCGAAGGGGGGCCTCCGGCCCCCCTCGCCAAAGCTCGCTTCGCGGGAAGTGTGTTTTTTGAGTTTTGCTTACCTATTTAGTAGAGATTAATTGTACTAATTAATAATTTTTATTTAAATAATAGTGTAACATCTATTATTTAAATCAAGATTATTATTATTATTATAAATGTGTTACCACAAATAAAAATAATTATTATCAACCATTTTTGGGAGGAAATATTATTTTGGCATTTAGTTTAAAAAATGTATTTGATATTCAATAAATTTTGAGACATTCGCGGTTTTTATAGTAGTGTTTAATTTGAAGCTTTGAACGAGTGTTTTCCACTCCCAGGCTAAGCATGAAGTAAAATTTCGAGTTTAGAAAAGCCTGAAAATTTGGATTTGCCGGGCGGAGCGAAGCGAGCCCGGCAAATCCAAATTTTCAGGCTTTTCTAAACTCGAAATTTTACTTCATGCGCCACCGGTATAAAACACTGAAATATCGTGAGGTATAAAATATACAGTTTAGATATGTACGGTGATGATTCACGGTCACTCATTTTATTTTAGATCAATATTTTTACGAATGATTTACAAATATTTATTTTGTTTAACCTATTTTTGTGTGTTCAAAATTGGAGCACCTGGAGCCTACTCTGCATAATTTTTTTTTTTTAAAGAAGATTTAATACTTATTTTTAAAGTAATTAACTATTTTTTCAGTTTTTATTAGATTCTAAGTCGTTGAAAAATGTCTAAAACATATGCCGGGTTTATATGTCAGTTCCTGTTGGCTACACACAGCCAACTTAAATTTTAAAAAAGATTAAATCATGGCAGTCTAGAGGTTTTTTTTTAATTGAACATATGATATTTAGAATTGTAATTGTACTAATTAATAATTTTTATTTAAATAATAGTGTAACATCTATTATTTAAATCAAGATTATTATTATTATTATAAATGTGTTACCACAAATAAAAATAATTATTATCAAACAACCATTTTTGGGAGGAAATATTATTTTGGCATTTAGTTTAAAAAATGTATTTGATATTCAATAAATTTTGAGACATTCGCGGTTTTTATAGTAGTGTTATTCAATTTAACATTGAAGCAGGCACTAGACCAATAGTGGAATACCGTAATGCTAGAAGCACTAAGTGGGACAGTTATACGCGTACACTTGGAGAGCTTCTGGGATCAACGGCACCCACTATTAAAAGTCAAGAGGACATTGAGACGGCGGCGGAGCATATCTGTCGATCAATCGTCTCAGCGTACCATGAAAATTGTCCACTACAAAGGAAAAAGGACAGTAGAAATGTCCCCTGGTGGAACAATACATTAGAAAAAATGCGAAAAGAAGTCCGGAAACTATTCAACCGGGCTAAGGAGGCGGGCAAATGGGAACCGTACAGTACGGCTCTAACGGAGTACAATAAACAAATTCGCAGGGCCAAGAGGGAATCTTGGAGGAAGTTCTCCGAGGGTATTCATGATACTCCCCGTAGTGCAAGAATCCACAAGATTCTAGCCAGAGAGCCGGCGCAAGCACTTGGGTCGATAAAACGACCTGATGGCTCACATACGGCCTCTGGTAACGAGACGTTAGAGATCCTGGCCCAAAATCACTTCCCAGATTGTTCCCTTCTAAGTAACGAAACACCGGATACAATGCTTCCACGGGATCGAACTAAGAGACCGGGGAAGCAGGACTGGAAGGTGGTAAACAAAATCGTTACCTACAGATCAGTAAGTTGGGCGGTCAAATCCTTCCAACCATACAAAGCACCAGGAATAGATGGGGTCTTCCCTGTCTTACTCCAAAAAGGCTTGGAGAAAGTAATCCTCCACCTTATAAGACTGTTCAGGGCGAGCCTAGCGTGGAATTACATTCCAACTAGCTGGTCGGAAGTAAAGGTAGTCTATCTACCTAAGGTGGGAAAAACAGATCCCCTACCAAAATCCTTCCGACCTATAAGCCTGATGTCATTTATCCTAAAGACCCTGGAAAAGGTGCTGGATGGCTACATCAGGAGGGAGATACTGAGTATTAACCCTCTTAGTGTGCACCAGTATGCCTACCAAAAGGGGAAGTCAACGAACTTGGCGCTGAATAACCTAGCCGGGAAAGTTGCGCAAACCCTGGACTACAAGGGAATTGCGGTAACAGCTTTCCTGGACATAGAAGGGGCCTTCAACGCTGCTCTGACGGGATCACTCTGCAAATCCGCGAGGGACAGAGGGGTTCCACCGGCTATTACAGGCTGGATGAGAGCAATGCTCGACACCAGAACAGTGACAACGTCACTATGTGGCGACACGGTCAAGCTGAGGACTGCCAGGGGATGCCCGCAGGGAGGGGTTCTTTCCCCCCTGCTGTGGTCTTTACTGGTAGACGATCTGCTTGCAATAATAGATACGCTTGACGTCGAAGTGCAAGCGTATGCTGATGACATAGTCATTCTTGCAAGGGGCACGGATGAAAACCAAATCTGTGAAGCCATGCAGGAGGCACTGGATGCGACTCAGAACTGGTGTATAGGGGAACGGTTAAACGTAAACCCTAGCAAAACATCAGTTGTCCCGTTCACGAGAAGGAGGATCCTGAAATTGAGACCTCTTACTCTACGGGGAGAAACCATACCATTTGTGGAGGAGGCGAAGTATCTAGGAATCACCTTGGATAAATCGCTGAACTGGAACTCCCACTTGGACAAGACAATCCGCAAAGCAAGGTACGCCCTGTGGACGTGCCATAGAATTTGCGGGAAGTCATGGGGATTAAACCCTAAGCAAATGTACTGGCTATATGGTTCGGTCATAAAACCAATAATAACCTATGGCAGTATCGCCTGGTGGCCGATTACAACTCGAAAAACGGCCATATCAAGGCTCTCCTCACTGCAGAGAATGGCGACAGTGGCGGTAACTGGAGCCATACGCACTACCCCATCAGCGGCGCTAGAAATGCTACTGAACCTCACCCCCCTGCATATCCTAATACAGGGCGAGGCCAGATTGGCAACGTATCGATATCACCACGCGGCCCTATTGGATCCGAAGGTGATAGTCTTCACACCAAATGGGCTGTCAACTGCCATTGAGGCGGATGACACCCTAAGTATGAGGACTGACTACGCAGTCACGGACTACTGCGAGGATCAGCCGTACAAGGTCCTGTTCCCAAGCAGGGACGACTGGGAGCGACACAAAATCACCCCAGAAAAGGCTGACTCCTACTGGTACACTGACGGCTCAAAACTGTCCACTGGAACAGGAGCCTCAGTCGTCGGACCAAGGACTGAACTTTACTACAGCCTTGGCAGGTATGCTACCATACTTCAGGCTGAAATATACGCCATTGAAATGTGCGCCCACGAAATCCTTTCAAAGGGTTGGGCGGGCAGGACAATAAAAATATGTTCAGCCAGGCGGCCCTTAGGGCCCTGGCATCTTCTAGATGCTCCTCGCTGGCTGTACGGAACTGCAAGGAAGCCCTCTGCCAAATGGCACAGGTAAACGGGGTCAGTCTGATGTGGGTGCCAAGCCACTCTGGCGTGAAGGGAAACGAATTAGCCGATTCCCTAGCCAGAGAGGGGGCGCGTACAGCCTACATCGGACCAGAACCCGCTCTGGGGATACCCAGATCAACAGCTAGAGACCGTAACAACGGATGGATGAGACACGAGCCACAGGATTTCTGGCAAAACCGCCCTGGGATGAGACATTTCAGAGCGGTAACAAGTGGACCATCTGCGGTCAGGACGGCCTCATGGTTGAAGCTGAGCAGATCAGATGTTCACACATTAACTGCTCTCTTCACTGGACACAGCCGTCTAAGGCATCACCTTAACAAACTAGGACTAAGCGACACCACTGAGTGCCGCCTATGCCTAGAGGATGATGAAACAGCAGAGCACGTCATATGTGCCTGTCCAGCTGGCAACCAGATCAGGACCACGGTGTTTGGCACACCGAAGCTAAACCTGAAGGACCTGGAGAAAACTTCACCTGACAAGATCCTTGACTTCATCAAGAAGATGGACTTGAAAGGTGAGCTGTAAGGTCGGATGTTCGACCCGTTCGAGGGTAGCATAACTACCCACTCACTTTCAATAGAATAGAATAGAATAGTAGTGTCTGATTTGAAGCTTTGAACGAGTGTTTTCCACTCCCAGGCTAAGCATGAAGTAAAATTTCGAGTTTAGAAAAGCCTGAAAATTTGGATTTGCCGGGCGGAGCGAAGCGAGCCCGGCAAATCCAAATTTTCAGGCTTTTCTAAACTCGAAATTTTACTTCATGCGCCACCGGTATAAAACACTGAAATATCGTGAGGTATAAAATATACAGTTTAGATATGTATGGTGATGATTCACGGTCACTCATTTTATTTTAGATCAATATTTTTACGAATGATTTACAAATATTTATTTTGTTTAACCCATTTTTGTGCGTTCAAAATTGGAGCACCTGGAGCCAACTCTGCATAATTTTTTTTTTTAAAGAAGATTAAATACTTACTTTTAAACTAATTAACTATTTTTTCAGTTTTTATTAGATTCTAAGTCGTTAAAAAATGTGTAAAACACATGCCGGGTTTATAAGATGTTTAAGCGTGTCTAAGGTTTAACGTTTAAGCTGAGTAGAATGTAAGTAGGAATTACTTGTAAAACAGTATTTTTATAAATTTGTGATCAAATAGTTGGCAACATTGACATAACCTAACTTTCTTAAACCTTAACTCTCGTATGAAAGGTATCGTTTCCAGCGACGGCCGCAGCCTAACTTCAGGGTCGGCCAGAGAGCCAAGGTAATATATATCCGTTATTGAAAGGTGACTTTGTTGTGCGATTCCTTGTATTTATAAAGCACAATCCCAACCTCAAATTCTATGTGCATTGGCGCTGTGGCCGACCCTGAAGTTAGCCTGCGAGCCGTCGCGGATCATTTCCTTGAACGCTAAATGATAATCACTAAACGCTAAACGTCTTAACCTGGCAATAATTAGGATTTATAAAAAAAGTCACATTTAATTTAGATATTATTTAAGTAAATGTTGATCAACATTTATTTTCATTTAACTCTCTTATGTATTATTGAATAAATGTTTTAAACAGCGACGGCTCGCAGCCTAACTTCAGGGTCGGCCAGAGACCCAAGGTAATATGTATCAGTTATTGAAAGGTGACTTTGTTGTGCAATCCCTTGTATTTATATCGCGATCCCAACCTCAAATTTTGTGTGCCTTGGCGCTGTGGCCGACCCTGAAGTTAGTCTGCGAGCCGTCGCTGATCATTTCCTTGAACACTAAATGATAATCACTAAACACTAAACGTCTTAGCCTGGCTTTATAAAAAAGTCACATTTAATTTAGATATTATTTAAGTAAATGTTGATCAACATTTATTTTCATTCAACTCTCTTATGTATTATTGAATAAATGTTTTAAATTAACATAAACAAAACTAATGACAGGTTTTCATGGTTATTAATATGCTTTTGTAATACAAATACAGCATTTACTTTCAATCGTCGTTACGATTTTACTTATTGAATATTCATAATGCATTCGAAATAAAACAATTACATACCAACGACAAGCCGCTCGTCATCGGGAACGTTCTTGAAAATAAGCTTGTAATCCTCGGACCTTGACTTGTAAGTCGGGTAGAGCACCGTGTACCAGGCCGACTTCTTCTTGACCCGGCCCTCCTTTTTATCCTTCGTCGAGCTGCCCCCTGTGCTGTCCGCCCTGTTAAAATCCGGCGGCGGCGGAAACAATTCACTAGTATGATTGGTGTTCGAACTATTCCTCCCCGAGGCCAGCCCGGGCGTGCTTATCGACTCGTTGCTCGTCGGCACCTTTAAATAATAATAATAAATCATTTATTGACAAATTGCATATTTACAATAATATAAACATAATTCTCCCTACATACCTATTACGCATCCTTGACCAATTCTTATCAAACAGATCCCTACAAATTAAGTTCAAAAACAACCTATCCTACTCATTCTCTCCATTCCAAGGTGTTCCACAAGGTTCCCCCATATCTCCCTTACTTTTCAATCTATACACTCATGACTTATATAACCCTAATCCCAAATATTTCAATCCATCTCAGTATATCCTCCAGTTCGCCGATGACACAGCCTTAGTAAGCCACGCCCCCACCCCCAATGCCGCAATGTCCTCCTTACAAGAGCTACTAAACCAATCCAAATCCTGGTTCCTTAAATGGAGAATATCCTTGAACTCCTCCAAAACCCAACTATTAATACCTAACCACAGAATAACACCTAATTCCCCCACAATTCTCCTCAATGGCACCCTAATTTCTCCTTCACCCCTATGTAAATACCTCGGTATAAACTTTGATTCCAAACTCACTTTTATTCCTCACTCCAAAACAATAAAAAACAAAATACAAACTAGAGCACGCCACTTTAGAGGTTTAACATATAAACATCGTGGTTTATCAACAAACACCGCAGTTAAAATATACAAATGTATATGCAGGCCGATACTCGACTACGGTTTCATCTTACTTGCTATCACCCATCCCCGATCCCTCAACAACATCCTTATTGCAGAAAGAAGTTCCCTTCGTATATTGACAAAAATCCGCCATCCCTTGAATCCTCTCTATAACCCCTCCAATGAAATGTTGCTAGAAAAAACACAAATAATTCCTATGAACGAGCGCTATCCATATCTAATAGAACGTTTCCTTAAAGCACCACTAAACATCAAAATCCTAAAATTGTTCTGTCAAACCAGAAATCCCTTAATCCTGCCCAAACGCAAATTTCCAGAATCCACTATCCTCCAAACCCTACATCAGTCACTAACTCAATAGCATCATCACATTCATTAATTAATCTCATAACAACATATTAAATTACTCTAGGCAGAAAGACTTCCGGTCGATAGCCTTTTCGCATTATGTAAAATAAAAAACAATAATGAATGTTCATACAATGTAATATATTATTTCCCGAATAAAGATGTTATATATATAAACATAATTACAAAGGAAAACTGACTTAACAATATACATCTGATGCATTTGTCAAAGGGACTTAGATCATTCACAGCATTCGGTGTAAACCTATTGCTGTGATTGGTCTTCCTCTAAGCACAATCACAATTTTTAATTACTAATATTTCCGCTAACTGGATCTCGCAGAAAAATTCGATACCTGTTGTCTTTACAATTTTTTATTAAATTGAACAATTGCTTAAAAAGCTAGTCGCCCTTTAGCCTAGAACATCCCGCAAAAATTTGATACCTATTGTCCTTACAACTTTTTCATTAAATTGAACAATTGCTTAAAAAGCTAATTGCTCTTTAGCCTAAAACATCACACACTTTTTTTATTTTTGGAATTCATCCGATCGATTTACGACTTGATTTTATAGAACCAGTTATAATGAAGTTATCAGAAATGTACTTAAATAAAACACTTAATGATTTTCAACTATTCGAAAATCATTTAGTGTTTTATTTAAGTGATGAATTTTCGAAAACTAAATACCTCAATTATCTACGATACAAAAATCTGGTGTTAATAAAAAAAACAAATAAATAAAATTACCGGTGAGGAATCAGTTTTCGGCGGCGTCGTCTCCTTGTAGTTGACGCTCAAATAAGTGTCGCTCTTAGCGTGGTCCCGCTTGTTCTGCGGCCTAGGTGAAGGTCTGGGGCTACCACGGGGACTCGATGACGGGCTTCCAGATCTACGTGAATCCACCGACGAGTAAACACATTGCACACATCAACAATTATATACGTACCTATTCTCATTAGACATATTATTCGAAGATAGTGTCATCTTCATTGCGACTAAACATTAATGATTTTCGTGTGCAGTGTCCCACACCGGTGGGGCGCGTGACCTGACATCGCCGGCCTTCGTCACGGGGGGGCCACGATCAATCCATTTACCGCCGATTCGTAAACCTCAACAAGTTTGAAAAAGGGGGCCCGATTGATCCGCGTCAGAAAATCGGATTCTCGAATTTGACAGGAATGACAGTGGACTGGCCGCGATTCCACCACGGTTTATTTACGACGGCTTGGCACGAGTTTACACGAATGCGAATTAATTGCGAAAATTAATAATAATTTGTCCGAACAACGTTTTTCCCACAGCAACAAGCGTTAAATTACGAAGGTGCAAATTATCCTATTAATTTTTAAATATGTGTTTGGTTATTACGTAGAAGTCGTTATTTATATTCCACCCCTTTTAACTAATCGTTACGCCCCTGCATTTCTTCAATTGTCAAACTTTCGCGAAAAAAATCTTATTAAACAAAAGTTGAGTAGATCATTTTTAATTTCGCTTATAGAAAAGTAGAAGCATCAGTTTTAAGTTAATTTATTAAGCTATAATTAAATTACGAAACTTTGATAATTTCCAGAATGTCAAACACATAGGCGTCACAAAGAGGGTGGGATCTGCGGCTCGCAGGCTAACTTCAGGGTCGGCCACAGCGCCAAGGCACACAAAATTTGAGGTTGGGATCGCGCTTTAGAAATACAAGGAATTGCACAAGTAAGTCACCTTTCAATAACGGATACATATTACCTTGGGTCTCTGGCCGACCCTGAAGTTAGGCTGCGAGCCGTCGCTGATCTGTGGGGGGTGATGACTTCTCAAGGTAAGTTAAGTGCGAGTGACACATGTGGGATCGCGCTTTAGAAATACAAGGAATTGCACAAGTAAGTCACCTTTCAATAACGGATACATATTACCTTGGGTCTCTGGCCGACCCTGAAGTTAGGCTGCGAGCTGTCGCTGTTTGACATATTTTGACTTTTGGGTTTCCGCGATATTAACACACAGAAAGCCACATTGTTTATGTCGCAGGACCCAGAACTATGTGCGCGGGGTAAGGTGGCTGCTGAAAATAAGGGAGACCGTGGTGAAGCATACCTTGTACATATGTGTCAAAATATGTCAAACAGCGACAGCTCGCAGCCTAACTTCAGGGTCGGCCAGAGACCCAAGGTAATATGTATCCGTTATTGAAAGGTGACTTTGTTGCGCATTTCCTTGTATTTATAAAGCGCGATCCCAACCTCAAATTTTGTGTGCCTTGGCGCTGTGGTGAAGAAATGAAAAGTCTCAGCGAGGCAATTTGCAAAAAACGACAAATTTACTTTTGTATATTTTAACTATTTTTTGTAGTTTATTAAAACATATCGACTTGCTTAAAAAAAAGTTGTGAAATGTCAATTATCCAACAAAACGATGCTAACCTAACTCAACCTAACCTTACCTAACCTAACTCGGCTTCACTCGCGAGTGCAAATTCCAATTTTTACTGTTTTCTCCGCAAGATTCCTAATGAATTAAATAATTCGCGCTATTTTTTAAATTAGTTTCGTTTGTAGTTTTTGGGTAGTACACGGCGCTGCTCTCTCCCACACACCCCATCTCTTGACCACAATCGGAACTTGTTACTCTGAGTTCCATAATAATAACCTAACTCGGCTTCACTCGCGAGAGCAAATTCCAATTTTTACTGTTTTCTCCTCAAGATTCCCAATGAATTAAATAATTCGCTCTATTTTTTAAATTAGTTTCGTTTGTAGTTTTTGTATAGTAGATGGCGCTGCTCTCTCTCACACATCCCATCTCTTGACCACAATCGGAACTTGTTACTCTGAGTTCCATAATAATAACCTAACTCGGCTTCACTCGCGAGTGCAAATACCAATGTTTACTGTTTTCTCCTCAAGATTCCCAATGAATTAAATAATTCGCGCTATTTTTTAAATTAGTTTCGTTTGTAGTTTTTGTATAGTAGATGGCGCTGCTCTCTCCCACACACCCCATTTCTTGACCACAATCGGAACTTGTTACTCTGAGTTCCATAATAATAACCTAACTTGGCTTCACTCGCGAGTGCAAATTCCAATTTTTACTGTTTTCTCCTCAAGATTCCCAATGAATTAAATAATTCGCGCTTTTTTTTAAATTAGTTTCATTTGTAATTTTTGTTTGGTAGATGGCGCTGCTCTCTCCCACACACCCCATCTCTTGACCACAATCGGAACTTGTTACTCTGAGTTCCATAAGGCTTCAAGAGATGGCGCTTATAAATCAAGATTGCCAACCTAAATAAATACAAATTTAGCCGTACATGGCTACGGCCAAGCACTATCTATTGACACCAGTGGCGTAACCAAGATTTTTTACATAGGGGGGTTCTAACTGAAGCGCAGAAAGAAAAAAACCATTTAGACAGAATGATATAGTTTGCATAAACATAAAATATTTTTATAGAAACTACATAAAAAGCAACTGCCCCGCCAACTCCATATGATTCAAAAAGTTCACGTATACCGGGTGTGGCACTTAAGACGCCTCGGACCATAGCTCCTTTATGATAAAAGCTATCGAAAAAAATCTAAGAGCAAAGTGGTGCATAATTACCGTCGCTATGTTTCAAAAATATTTCTAATCATCAGTGGCGTGCCGTACTCCAGTGGCGTACTAAACTTATGTTTTTTTTAAATGGAATGCCTTATTTTTTATTGCAGATTTCGAAAGTGGTGGAAGAGTACTTATTTTTTTATCTAACATGTTATACCCTTCACTTTAGCGGTTTCGCTGTTATAACCCCTTCTTTCAAAATTGCGCCCCATTTTTGAGATTGTTTTGTAGAGAAACTAATTGATGCCGGCGCCTAAATTTTGAATTGAGGTACAGGTTAAGACCTCGTATACCTTCACATAATTTTTTTTCGGGTAATTTATGGAAAAATAATCATTTTTTATTGAACTTCGCATGTTGTAATTTTTTTCGAAAATTTCAAATGGCACCCCCCTAAAAAAATTGTACAGCCAAAACTCTAAATTTTTCATTGGTACAAAAAAAATTACACATTGCATAACAAAATTTCGGAGAAAAAAGGATTTTCATCGCAAATCTCGGGAAACGTTTTCCGTTCCCAAGAGTGCCATGAGAAAACAAAAGATTGGTAATTGTCAAAGTAAATTATTAGACGCCAGTAGCAGCCATAAGTCATTTTTGATAAACGTTCTAAAAATGTTCCGAACTCAAGAGGAAATGGTTGACATGATATTTATTCTTGGAGAATGTAACAAGAATTGTTCCTTGGCGTCACGAGTGTACGCTGCGAGATATCCGCACAGGGCACATCCAAATGAACGTGCGTTTCAAAAAGTGTTGGAGAGATTTACTACTACGGGAAGTGTGAAACGGCCAATTATGCAATTATGCACCACTTTGTTCTTAGATTTTTTTCGATAGCTTTTATCGTAAAGGAGCTATGATCCGAGGCGTCTTAAGTGCCTCACCCGGTATAGTTGACCGACTCACTCGATGGGAGGGAGCAAATGTCGAAATTTCAAGCTTCCCGCATTTTCGAACATCTGATGGCACCAAAATCAAATTTCCCGCAGTTTCGAACTTTCTGAGAAAGATATTTCAATCAGCACCTCATCAAAAGTGCTGATAAAACGAATTATTTTGGAGACGGGCGTGGACGAACATTAATATAAATAAACAGAACCGTAAGTATTGGAATATTTTCGATTTTTAAGCTATTTCGTTCGATCAAGTTGTCTTTTACTTAAGTGAAACTTAAGTGCGGTTATTCAAACACCGCGCGGTGTTCCATGCACCCCACACCCCGGCAGCGACGGCCCGCAAGCTAATTTCAGGGTCGGCCACAGCGCCAAGGCACACAAAGTTTGAGATTGGGATCGTGCGGGACGCGCGGTGCGGGGGGATATACATCAGCGACAGCTCGCAGGCTAACTTCAGGATCGGCCACAGCGCCAAGACACACAAAATTTAAGGTTGGGATCGCGCTTTATAAATACAAGGAATTGCACAACAAAGTCACCTTTCAATAACTGATACATATTACCTTGGGTCTCTGGCCGACCCTGAAGTTAGGCTGCGAGCCGTCGCTGCCCCCCGGCATATGTATATCAGCGACGGCTCGCAGCCTAACTTCAGGGTCGGCCAGGGACCCAAGGTAATATGTATCCGTTATTGAAAGGTGACTTTGTTGTGCCATTCCTTGTATTTATAAAGCGCGATCCCAACCTTAAATTTTGTGTGTCTTGGCGCTGTGGCCGATCCTGAAGTCAGCCTGCGAGCTGTCGCTGATGTATATCCCCCCGCACCGCGCGTCCCGCACTGCGTCAAGCTCCCCCACCGCACCTGATGACGTCTTGATTGCAGCGCCCCGCATCGAGTGAGTCGGCGAACAAACTTACGATACCTAGTGCCCCCTAGGAGTCGTCGATCTAGTTTAATCTATGGCCTGCGAGCAGTCGCTGATGCCAAATTTAATAAAAACTAAGAATATGTCAAAAATATACGATTTCTTGGTGTCCAGGGAGGCAAGTGCTCCTCCAGTTCTGTCCACCCCTGGCTACGCTCATGCTGCTTAGATATGTACGCCAAATTAGGTTAATTTAATATTTAATCTTGATATTAAATTTATAAATGTTTACTTCGTTTAACTTTCAAATTTCCCGCTCCCAAAACTTTAGAAAGTGCCAACAGGAAATGAATAAAATTACAGCATTACCGTTTTTAACAAAAATTCAATAATGCCAACTGAATTATTAATTTTGGAACACTTTATAGAATACGTTTTTACATTCCAAATTTATGTATCAACGATTTTTTTTTTTATTTGGTTATAGGGATAGCAATGTCGTAATAAGTTTGCTGTAAAAATAGCAGTTTGAAAAGCAAAGTGCAAAATATCTAAAAACCTACGAGATCAGATCATAAAAATCTGCGAGCAGTGGCTCAGAATCGTTAAGATAACGACTTTTTCAAAGAAATCCCGCAAATTGTTGTCACGTAAGATCGCCATCTATTAAAGACACCCTGAACTGCAAAATACCCTATTTCCGCTATGCAACCACTAGGTGGCAAGACGGTATGCGGAAAATTGCAAAACCAGTAAAAATTTTTATTTAAGCCTTCCCAGGCAATTTCATGAAAATCTAACTTTACAAAAATGTCCAGGGGGCAAAAATAGGTCCGGTGTGCATCGGTTTTGCAAATCCTTGAGAATTTTCGCAGATTATTTCGTGATTGAAAATAATTGCAATTTTTATCATTTCTTTCGAAAAAACCATAATAGCTAGAATCATAAGCGATGCACACAGGTCCTAAAATGGGGTCAAGATAATGTATGAATTTTTTCGTAACTCTGGCTTCTCTGAGAAGGCTGGAATAAAAATGATGAGTTTCATACATCAAAAATGACCCTTGTCGTAATAAGTTTGCTGTAAAAATAGCAGTTTAAAAAGCAAAGATTAGAAAAAGTGCAAAATATTTAAAAAGCCACGAGAACAGATCATAAAAATCTGCGAGCTGTTGCTTAGAATCGTTAAGATAACGACTTTTTAAAAGAAATCCCGCAAATTGTTGTCACGTAAGATCGCCATCTATTAAAGACACCCTGAACTGAAAAATACCCTATTTCCGCTATGCAACCACTAGGTGGCAAGACGGTATGCGGAAAATTGCAAAACGAGTGAAAATTCTTATTTGAGCTTTCCCAGGAAATTTCATGAAAATCTAACTCCACAGAAATGTCCAGGGGGCAAAAATAAGTCCGGTGTGCATCGGTTCTGCAAATCGGTGAGAATTTTCCAAGATTATTACTTGAATGAAAATTATTGCAATTTTCATGATTGCAAAGAAAAGATTAGAAAAAGTGCAAAATATTTAAAAAGCAACGAAAACAGATCATAAAAATCTGCGAGCAGTGGCTTAGAATCGTTAAGATAACGACTTTTTAAAAGAAATCCCGCAAATTGTTGTCACGTAAGATCGCCATCTATTAAAGACACCCTGAACTTAAAAATATCCTATTTCCGCTATGCAACCACTAGGTGGCAAGATGGTATGCAGAAAATTGCAAAACGAGTGAAAATTTTTATTTTAGCTTTCCCAGGCCATTTCGTGAAATCTAACTTTACAGAAATGTCCTGGGGGCAAAAATAGGTCCGGTGTGCATCGGTTTTGCAAATCCGTGAGACTTTTTAAAGATTATTTCGTGATTGAAAATTATTACAATTCTCATGATTTCTTTTCAGAAAAACGATAATGGCTAGAATCATAAGCGATGCACACAGGTCCTAAAATGGGGTCAAGATAATGTATGAATTTTTTCGTAACTCTGGCTCTTCTGGGAAGGCTGGAATAAAAATGACGAGTTTCGTACATCAAAAATGACCCTTTTCGTAATAAGTTTGTTGTAAAAATAGCAGTTTAAAAAACAAAGATTAGAAAAAGTGCAAAATATTTAAAAAGCAACGAAAACAGATCATAAAAATCTGCGAGCAGTGGCTTAGAATCGTTAAGATAACGACTTTTTAAAAGAAATCCCGCAAATTGTTGTCACGTAAGATCGCCATCTATTAAAGACACCCTGAACTGAAAAATACCCTATTTCCGCTATGCAACCACTAGGTGGCAAGACGGTATGCGGAAAATTGCAAAACGAGTGAAATTTTTCATTTGAGCTTTCCCAGGCAATTTCGTGAAAATCTAACTTTACAGAAATGTTTAGGGGGCAGAAATAGGTCCAGTGTGCATCGGTTTTCCAAATCCGTGAGAATTTTTGAAGATTATCTCGTGATTGAAAATTATTGCAATTTTCATGATTTTTTTTCAGAAAAACGATAATAGCTAGAATCATAAGCGATGCACACAGGTCCTAAAATGGGGTCAAGATAATGTATGAATTTTTGTAACTCTGGCTTCTCTGGGAACGCTGGAATAAAAATGACGAGTTTCGTACATCAAAAATGACCCTTTTCGTAATAAGTTTGTTGTAAAAATAGCAGTTTAAAAAGCAAAGATTAGAAAAAGTGCAAAATATTTAAAAAGCCACGAGAACAGATCATAAAAATCTGCGAGCTGTGGCTTAGAATCGTTGAGATAACGACTTTTTAAAAGAAATCCCGCAAATTGTTGTCACGTAAGATCGCCATCTATTAAAGACACCCTGAACTGAAAAATACCCTATTTCCGCTATGCAACCACTAGGTGGCAAGACGGTATGCGGAAAATTGCAAAACGAGTGAAATTTTTTATTTGAGCTTTCCCAGGCAATTTCGTGAAAATCTAACTTTACAGAAATGTTCAGGGGGCAAAAATAGGTCCGGTGTGCATCGGTTTTGCAAATCCGTGAGCATTTTTGAAGATTATTTCGTGATTGAAAATTATTGAAATTTTCATGATTTTTTTTCAGAAAAACGATAATAGCTAGAATCATAAGCGATGCACACAGGTCCTAAAATGGGGTCAAGATAATGTATGAAT
This sequence comes from Philonthus cognatus, assembly GCA_932526585.2. Taxonomy (NCBI): domain Eukaryota; kingdom Metazoa; phylum Arthropoda; class Insecta; order Coleoptera; family Staphylinidae; genus Philonthus; species Philonthus cognatus. Next base: position 9,976,936 of record OW052252.1, on the reverse strand, counting down.
TTTTTCGTAACACTGGCTTCTCTGGGAAGGCTGGAATAAAAATGATGAGTTTCGTACATCAAAAATGACCCTTTTCGTAATAAGTTTGTTGTAAAAATAGCAGTTTAAAAAGCAAAGATTAGAAAAAGTGCAAAATATTTAAAAAGCCACGAGAACAGATCATAAAAATCTGCGAGCTGTGGCTTAGAATCGTTGAGATAACGACTTTTTAAAAGAAATCCCGCAAATTGTTGTCACGTAAGATTGCCATCTATTAAAGACACCCTGAACTGAAAAATATCCTATTTCCACTATGCAACCACTAGGTGGCGAGACGGTATGCGGAAAATTGCAAAACGAGTGAAAATTCTTATTTATTTATTTATTTATTTATTTATTTATTTATACGGAAGTCCATTTAATATACAGTCTTAAGTTAAAATATACAATTAAGAATAGTAAAAAACAAACAATAGATTAAAACACAAACATAGATTAAAATACAAACAATAAATTAAAATACAAACATTGATTAAAATACGAACAATAAATTAAAATACAAACGATCAACAGAATAAAGTACAAACAACAGATTAAAAAGAACAACTACCTGCTCTGTCGGAGAATATGCTGTAATGCATTCCGGCTAATTACACCAAAATCGGCATTGATGGCATTGCAGTTTCTGGCGATTCTGGCCATGCCAACATTTCTGGAATAATCAGTTCTACAATACCTCACGTGGAACAGATCGAAAGAACGCAGACTTCTGGCAGGCACGTTGATACTCAGATGGCTAAGTAAATAGGGGCAATCAATCGCCCCGTTCATTAAATTGTATCCTACCATTACATCTGCATTCCTTCTTCTCTGCTCCAACGTACCTATATTCAAAACATGCAACACCTCAATGTAATCGCCGATAATCCCAAACTTGTAGGCGATAAATTTTGTGAATTTAACTTGGACCCTCTCGATGATATTCACGTCAGATCTGCTATAGGGATTCCAAATAGTGCAACAGTATTCAAGGTGGGGCCGGACAAGGGATACGTACAACCTCGTAATTGTACTGATGTTTAGGAAGTCTCGGCTATTACGTTTTATGAAACCAAGAACACGAAATGCCTTAGCAGTTATAATGCATAAGTGGCTTTGAAAATTCCAGTTATGAGACAATGATACACCCAAGTCTTTAATATTAAGAACGCGGGATAAAAGGGCGTTGGATATGTAGTAATTCCTCACTGTGCTGGCCCTTTTTTTAGTGAAGGTTATGCTGTTGCATTTATTGAGGTTAAGACTCATATTATTATCAGTACACCAAACCGAGAATCTGTTTAAATCTTCCTGCAACAACAAAGGAGATATATCGTCCGATATTTTTAAAAATATTTTTATATCGTCTGCAAATAACAAACATTGAGAATGATGGAAACAGTCTACCACATCATTAATAAAGATATTAAATAAAAGAGGGCCAAGGTGTGATCCCTGGGGGACCCCTGAAGTTACAAGTATTTCAGACGATATTACACTGCCAATACGCACGGCCTGTGTCCTTCCGGACAAATAAGAGTGAATCCAATCTAACATGATCCCTCCGAATCCGATAAGCTTAAGTTTCAAAAGAAGGATGCTATGATCGACTGAGTCAAAAGCCTTAGAGTAATCGGTGTATATTGAGTCGACTTCATACCCCGCTTCTAAGGCTGTAACGATATAATCACTATACGACAGTAAGTTGGAGGAAGTAGAACACCCACTTCTGAAACCATGTTGCTTATCGGACAGGATACTAGATACACATTCTGATAGGGGTGCCGTGATTAACTTCTCAAACATTTTTGGAATAAGGGATAGGATAGATATCGGGCGATAGTTTGAAACAACGTTCTTTTTGCCACTTTTAAAAATGGGTGTAACTAAGGCACTTTTCCAGAGTAAAGGAAACTTGCCAGTACTTAGGGATTGATTGAATAGTAGCCATAAAGGACGACTCAGGCCAAAAGAACATTGCTTCAGCAGAATCGGTGGTAAACCATCAGGGCCAGTACAGTGTGAATCCTTCAAGTTTTCCAATTCGTTAAGGACATCAGTAATTTTTATTTTGTCTGCATTGCAATAATTTATATGATTGTAAGAATATATTAAAGGCGAAGGTGAAGTATCATTGTGTATAGGTCTATTATATACTGCACCAAAGTGATTAGCAAACAACTCTACAATATGAAGCGTATTATCCACTAAGACACCATCGTGCTCAAACGTTCCTGGAATAGAGGAGCTTGTTCTATTTAAGTTTACATGATTCCAAAATAGTTTAGGGTTGCTTAGCAGAGATTCTTCAACACATTGTACATGGTTCCTATAGCAGATCTGAGACAATTCTTTACACCGTGCGCGCGTAACTTTAAAAATGTCATAGTCCGATTCCAAGCCTGAAACCTTGAAGTTACGGTGGTGAGTTTTCTTAAGAGAAATAAGATCGATTAGTTCCGAGCTAAACCACTTGGGATACGAATGCTTCCGACAGGCAGATTGTTTTTCTAATACTCTAGGAGTATATAAATCAATAATCGAGTATAACTCACTATAAAATATATTTACATTTGTGTTTATATCGTTGTTTAAAAACATACTGTCCCAAGGCGTATTTAGAATTACACTGGCAATAGAACAGTAGTCAGCACGAGAAAAGTTGTATACAAACTTAGAGTTCCAATTTACGTTTTGCTGAGATGAATTTAAATAATCAATATCAAGAACAATTGGGGGATGATGATGATCACATGGAATTATATCAAAAGTAGCTCTTGAAACAGTATGGTCGCTAGCAAAAAAAGCGTCAAGAAATATGAGATCTAAAATCACGGAATTAACATTTGTAATATTATTTACTTGCTGGGAGTTTAATTGAACTTTCCCAGGTAATTTCGTGAAAATCTAACTTTACATAAATGTTCAGGGGGCAAAAATAGGTCCGGTGTGCATCGGTTTTGCAAATCCGTGAGACTTTTTAAAGATTATTTCGTGATTGAAAATTATTGCAATTTTCATGATTTTTTTTCAGAAAAACGATAATAGCTAGAATCATAAGCGATGCACACAGGTCCTAAAATGGGGTCAAGATAATGAATGAATTTTTTCGTAACTCTGGCTTCTCTGGGAAGGCTGGAATAAAAATGACGAGTTTCGTACATCAAAAATGACCCTTTTCGTAATAAGTTTGTTGTAAAAATAGCAGTTTAAAAAGCAAAGATTAGAAAAAGTGCAAAATATTTAAAAAGCCACAAGAACAGATCATAAAAATCTGCGAGCTGTGGCTTAGAATCGTTAAGATAACGACTTTTTCAAAGAAATCCCGCAAATTGTTGTCACGTAAGATCGCCATCTATTAAAGACACCCTGAACTGAAAAATATCCTATTTCCGCTATGCAACCACTAAGTGGCGAGACGATATTCGGAAAATTGCAAAACAAGTGAAAATTTTTATTTGAGCTTTCCCAGGCAATTTCGTGAAAATCTAACTTTACAGAAATGTTCAGGGGGCAAAAATAGGTCCGGTGTGCATCGGTTTTGCAAATCCGTGAGACTTTTTAAAGGTTATTTCGTGATTGAAAATTATTGCAATTTTCATGATTTTTTTTCAGAAAAACGATAATAGCTAGAATCATAAGCGATGCACACAGGTCCTAAAATGGGGTCAAGATAATGTATGAATTTTTTCGTAACTCTGGCTCCTCTGGGAAGGCTGGAATAAAAATGACGAGTTTCGTACATCAAAAATGACCCTTTTCGTAATAAGTTTGTTGTAAAAATAGCAGTTGAAAAAGCAAAGATTAGAAAGAGTGCAAAATATTTAAATAGCCATGAGAACAGATCATAAAAATCTGCGAGCTGCGGCTTAGAATTGTTAAGATAACGACTTTTTAAAAGAAATCCCGCAAATTGTTGTCACGTAAGATTGCCATCTAGAAAAGACACCCTGAACTGAAAAATATCCTATTTCCACTATGCAACCACTAGATGGCGAGACGATATGCGAAAAATTGCAAAACGAGTGCAAATTTTTATTTGAGCTTTCCCAGGCAATTTCGTGAAAATCTAACTTTACAGAAATGTTCAGGGGGCAAAAATAGGTCCGGTGTGCATCGGTTTTGCAAATCCGTGAGACTTTTTAAAGGTTATTTCGTGATTGAAAATTATTGCAATTTTCATGATTTTTTTTCAGAAAAACGATAATAGCTAGAATCATAAGCGATGCACACAGGTCTTAAAATGGGGTCAAGATAATGTATGAATTTTTTCGTAACTCGGGCTTCTCTGGGAAGGCTGGAATAAAAATGACGAGTCTCGTACATCAAAAATGACCCTTTTCGTAATAAGTTTGTTGTAAAAATAGCAGTTTAAAAAGCAAAGATTAGAAAAAGTGCAAAATATTTAAAAAGCCACGAGAACAGATCATAAAAATCTGCGAGCTGTGGCTTAGAATCGTTAAGATAACGACTTTTTCAATGAAATCCCGCAAATTGTTGTCACGTAAGATCGCCATCTATTAAAGACACCCTGAACTGAAAAATATCCTATTTCCGCTATGCAACCACTAGATGGCGAGACGGTATGCGGAAAATTGCAAAACGAGTAAAAATTTTTATTCGAGCTTTCCCAGGCAATTTCGTGAAAATCTAACTTTACAGAAATGTTTAGGGGGCAGAAATAGGTCCAGTGTGCATCGGTTTTCCAAATCCGTGAGAATTTTTGAAGATTATCTCGTGATTGAAAATTATTGCAATTTTCATGATTTTTTTTCAGAAAAACGATAATAGCTAGAATCATAAGCGATGCACACAGGTCCTAAAATGGGGTCAAGATAATGTATGAATTTTTGTAACTCTGGCTTCTCTGGGAACGCTGGAATAAAAATGACGAGTTTCGTACATCAAAAATGACCCTTTTCGTAATAAGTTTGTTGTAAAAATAGCAGTTTAAAAAGCAAAGATTAGAAAAAGTGCAAAATATTTAAAAAGCCACGAGAACAGATCATAAAAATCTGCGAGCTGTGGCTTAGAATCGTTAAGATAACGACTTTTTCAATGAAATCCCGCAAATTGTTGTCACGTAAGATCGCCATCTATTAAAGACACCCTGAACTGAAAAATATCCTATTTCCGTTATGCAACCACTAGATGGCGAGACGGTATGCGGAAAATTGCAAAACGAGTAAAAATTTTTATTTGAGCTTTCCCAGGCAATTTCGTGAAAATCTAACTTTACAGAAATGTTTAGGGGGCAGAAATAGGTCCAGTGTGCATCGGTTTTGCAAATCCGTGAGAATTTTTGAAGATTATTTCGTGATTGAAAATTATTGCAATTTTCATGATTTTTTTTCAGAAAAACGATAATAGCTAGAATCATAAGCGATGCACACAGGTCCTAAAATGGGGTCAAGATTATGTATGATTTTTTTCGTAACTCTAGCTTCACTGGGGACCCTGGAAAAAAATGACGATTTTCGTACATCAATAATGATCCTTAATATACAGGGTGTTTTAGCGAGAACGGAAAGTTCTATATGTCACTTAATATTAAACACCGAACATATTCATAACGAGAATTTTCAAGTATACATATGCAGACTTTGTACATTTTACCATGCTCAGTTTATTAAAAGAATACAATTTGAAGCTTCAAACGAGTGTTTTCCACTCCCAGGCTAAGCATGAAGTCAAATTTCGAGTTTAGAAAAGCCTGAAAATTTGGTTTGGTCGCGTAGCGCGAAGCGCGGAGCGGCCAAACCAAATTTTCAGGCTTTTCTAAACTCGAAATTTTACTTCATGCGCCACCGGCAAAAAACACTGATTCCATGTAAAGTTCAGCGGTGTGTTTTAAAAGTTCGTAATATGTCAGTGCTTGTACCGGTGGCGCATGAAGTAAAATTTCGAGTTTAGAAAAGCCTGATAATTTGGTTTGGCCGCTCCGCGCTTCGCGCTACGCGACCAAACCAAATTTTCAGGCTTTTCTAAACTCGAAATTTTACTTCATGCTTAGTCTGGGAGTGGAACACACTCGTTTTAAGTTTCAAATTAAACTCCTTTTAAAAAACAACGAATATCTAAAGATTTACGGCATATACGCCGAAATTAGGACATGTACCCACTGAGCAAATACATTTAAGTAACGTTTCATCAACATTAAAACAACATTTAATGTTATTACAATGTTGATAAAACGTTATTTGTTTGTTTTTTGCTCAATGGGTATACTTGAAAGAAAAACTCCCTTTGTGTACAAGTTGAGGCAATAACTGCAATTGATTAGCTACAATTTGTAATGGTTTATTTATTTTTAGTTTATGTGTACATTGGGTTGCCTACCAATGTACACATAACCTAAAAATTAAAGGTGTCAAATCGTATTTTATGAAAATGTTCGGTGTTATATAAAACTCTCTGTAAGTATCATTCAACGTACCTTTTTGTGCCGTCTAAAAACGATGGGACACCCTGTATATCCGGAAATAATTTATGGTATAAAAGTTGATTATATTTGAAAATGGCACTAAGCCGAACTAGTTAAAAATATAATAATTTACACATTAAAAAATTGTATTTGTAATATTTAGAGAGCTGTAGAACTTTCCGTCTTCGATAAAACACCCTGTATATATATATTATTTGAAATAAAACAACGCAGTTGGGAGGGTTTCACTTTTATTGTGTTTAACAATAAAAGTGAAACCCTCCCAACTGCGTTGTTTTATTTCAAATAGTATTATGGAGTTTCATCATGTATCCGCCTCATCAATTAAATATACTGTATATATATATATATATATATATATATATATATATATATATATATATATATATATATATAATTTTATTTAAAAAATGGTCAATGAAATATCTTGAACAAAAGATTATGGAACATAAAAATAATATTTACCAGCGATGCCTCGCAGCCCAACTTCATTAGGTGGCACTGGCCATAAATACTGGAACTCATTTTTTTTAGAATAAACAGTAAGCAGTGACGGCTCGCAGGCTAACTTCAGGGTCGGCCACAGCCGAGCCAAGGCACACAAAATTTGAGGTTGGGATCGCGCTTTATAAATACAAGGAATTGCACAGCAAAGTCACCTTTCAATAACGGATACATATTACCTTGGGTCTCTGGCCGACCCTGAAGTTAGGCTGCGGGCCGTCACTGATATTTACCAAACTATACAATTATAATAAATCCAACGAAAATTGGTATCACTTTTGATTTATTAAATATCTCAATAATTTAAGACAATTTAACATAAAGAAAAATTGAGTTTGTCAATAATTGATATTTAAAATAAATTGAGTGTTAATCCATTGATAATGGTCACTTTGTGTCCGAAATGTACATTTGGTAATTCAAATAAAAGTGTGAAGAAAGGTTATTAGTACTTTATTCATCAGATATTTAAAATATTGTCTGGATGTGTTTTTGTTAGTAATAGGCTAAAAGGTTTTTAAGCCAGGTTTATTGATTTACTTTATTCAAAACAATTAACCCAATTTCAAAATTCCCGGCGTTTCAAACAAGCCCGCAGTGTCACCAAACAAGCGGCGCTCAAAAATCCGCCGAGTTGCCGTTCCGCACGCCGTTTCCAGTGCGTTAGAACGAGACGGAAGCACGCTTCGGCGTACGGTACGCGCGGCAACACTGTCCAAACGATAGACGCCATAGTAAAAGCAAAAGCGGAGTGTTTGTGTTCGTTGAAAATTCGCTCGGATTTCCTTATAAATAATGCGCTTAGGTAAGAACACGGCTTTTATTAATTATTGTAAATCCCGGTGCGTTTGTGTTGAATCCGTTGGCTGCGGGGCGAGCGCACCTTTTGCTAGCACCGCTGTATCCCCCAAGCTGTTCACCATAAACAATATACGCGCTACGCATTTCTCAACAACGGCTAGTTAGTTGTTCCGGTTGTGTGGTTTTTTTCTTTCCCTCCAAGCGCGCGTCGGGTTTCTTCCAATGGACGCGGTTTCTATATTTGTACCCCGGGATTTGTGTATGTGACGCCAAAAGCGGGTCCTCGCACTCGAAAAAATGGGTATCGATTCGGGTACTGGGTGCATCTTGTACACGCACGCAACGTTGAAATTGTCCCCCATTTCGGGGAATCGTGAGTTTTGGCGGTTCAGCCCCCGGAAGGTTGCACGGGGCGATCCCGCCTTTACATGACGCCGATTCACTCCTCCCCCCGCCGCGCTCCGGGTGTCGATAAATTATTCAACAATTGTAGGTTAGGCCCGTTCGGAATTGGCAAATCACGATTGCCGCTTGTTTATTTTGTTGTTTTTATTACAGTGTTTTATTATTATAATTATTTTAAAAATTTAGTTGAGTTTCTTTTTTAGGTGATTATAATTAGCAAGCCTCATTGTTTACATTTTTCTTATCTAAATGCTAGTGATCATTAATATGAGGTGATTAAGATTGCTTGGAATTACCTTTTTAATGGGCCCGTTGATAAAAAATGTTCAACCTCCAATATATTTGGATTTGTTTGTGATGTACACTTCTGTGCAATAAAATTAAGCACAAGTCTTATAACTATTTTTCACAATATTCTACACACACTGGCAAAATTAAAGGAACGCAGATAAATTCGACATTTTTTTCTCCGTGCAACTTTTTTTTGGGCAATTTCAGCGGCATGTCGTACAACCAAGGTAAACTAACTAATAGTTCCTTTTGCAAAGTTATGTGCCATTGTGAAACCTCTTAAAAAAATAAACCAAAAAGTAGCGCTTTTGCTCTAGAAGAATTATACACTTTGACTTTGTTTAAACATGTAATAAATAAGAGAAATTAAACATATTATTTTTTTAATATCGTGTATTGCCTCCACGAGCCCTTATGACTGCAGTCATCCGCCTTCCCATACTTCTGATGACGCCGTCGATCATTTCTTGAGGCAAATTATCCCATTCTTCAATTAAAGCAGCTTTCACTTCTTCTATGTTTTGGACAGCAGGAATTCTTGACCTAAGTCGTCTACCTAGTATGTCCCAGACATGTTCAATCGGATTCAGGTCCGGAGAACATGCTGGCCAATTTATTTTTGTTATACCCATTTGGTTTAAATAGGCAATTACACAGCGAGCGACGTGCGGACGAGCATTGTCTTGCATTAAGACAAAATTTTCCCCAATATGTGGAGCGAAAGGTATGACATGGTCTTGCAGGATATCCCTAATGTACCTATCCGTAAAGAAAGGTAAAAAGTGTTTTAATTGAAGCAATGATTAGTGGTTGATTAAAGTTAATCAGTCGGGGTGCAAATAAGCCAGTTACGATTCCCACATTATTGTTATCAGTAATAATAATATTGTATTACACAAGACGCATTGTCAGCGTGCTGTTGAACAAAACCATTCGCTTCACCGTTGAGAGGAGAATTTGTCAATGTTAGTTTATACAACACACATCGTGTATTTTCTTAATGTTTACTAATTCGAAATAAATGTTTTTAAAAAGTCTCCCGCTCGGACTAAAAACATAACTAGCCTTTGTGTTCAATTCAGTATTTTAGATAAACGAATCGAGATATTTTAATTTTATTTGAAGAAGATTAAAAACTAATCATTTGCACCTAAATTAATAGTTTTCTGGAAAAATTAAAAGAGTGCTGCAATGATTTTAGATATTTTAAAGCTTCACATTTGCTTTGTTTCTTCTTGCAAAAAAAATTAGGACAAATTAATTGAAACCTCTTATTATTTTCACTAATTTAATTTAAATAAAAATATCTTGAAAACAAAAAATGAAAGTGCTAATATAGATCAATGCAGAATTGAATTCTGCGTTGGAAATGTTGGAATACGTAAAAGTGTACAGGGTGTTCTATTAAAAAACAAATCGAGATTTATTAGTTCAAAAGTGGACTAAATGCGTTCACTATTTAAAAATTATTTAAAATTGTGCCTTTTTATAATTCCTTTAAAAATACGTATCTCAGAACAAAAGAAAATCGAAGGCATGAAATGTTGGCTACAAAAAGCCAACACCCGAATGTACCCATGTCTTCAATTTTCTTTAGTTTTAATAATTCCTTTAAAAATACGTATCTTATATTTTTTAAGGAATTATAAAAAGGCACAGTTTTATAAATGTCAAATATCTCTAAAACGATTTAATTTGGAGTTTATATTACTTATTGATTTTGTTCACAGAATAATGCATTGTATTATTTGTTATATGTTTAATTTACACACATTTATTATTATATATATATATTTAATCTAAAATGGAGATTTCCGTACAAATAAATAAATAAATAAATACAGGGTGCAGAAGGGAAACTTGCTGATTTGAAAGCTCAATAAAAGAAAAAATATTTCACATATCGATTTAATTTTTTGTTTGTTGTTTTAAAAATGACATCGGACAAATGGCGGCGTCCTCATTAGCGATAGACTGATCCACCCGCTTTTTGAAGTTTTGCTCCACTCTTTAGAGCCTGGGTCTCCAAACTATCTTCTTCGCGGGCCACAAATACAATTCTACATAATAAAGTCGGCCAAGATCCGATTAATTTTATTAAATTATGAAAAATTTAAGGAACAATTGTTACAATATTTCAAAATATGACATTTACAAAAAAAAATACAAACAATCGCGGGCCGGATTTGGCCCGCGGGCCGTAGTTTGGAGACCACTGCTTTAGAGCATATCGACGGGAATGTTGGCGTTGGCTTGGCGAATGTTATCCTTCAACAAAAATATTTAAAAAAAACAACGAGTGTTGTCAAATTTACATACATACCTGTAATACACTATAAATTTGACAAAATACGTTGTTTTTTTTAAATATTCCAATTTGAATCTTTTAACGAGGGTTCTAGCTTCAGATGTCTTGCCATTCTGGGAGTGGAAACACTCCCAGAATGGCAAGACATCTGAAGCTAGAACCATCTGAACTAGAAGCTCCGTTAATAGCGGTAGTTCTTTCTGCTGTAGTAATTTTTTAGCCAGTAGCAGTTGTTCTCAAGACCGTAGCCGGGGGGAGGAGGATGTGGGGGTTCAAACCCCCCTGAAATTTTAAAATTGATAAATTTTTGTATGTAAAAGCGTGACTGTAAGAGCAAAAAAAATATTACACGAAATTTTTGTAACCCCTTCCGATTTTTTTTCTGCCTGCGGCCTTGGTCGTTCTTTCAGCTTTAAAGTAGTTTTTTGTTCTACTACCACTAGTTTTTTCTGCTACTAGTAGTAGTAGTACAGGCTCCGTCTACGGAACTAGAAGCCATGTCTGCTAATAGCGGCAGTTCTTTCTGCTAGTGGATAAATCGTTTTTAACTGAAAAAAAGTAAACGTTACAGTTTGTAGTACTGGTTCTTTCGGCTAATAGTACTTAATAGTACTAGTACAGGCCTCGTCTGCTGGTAGCAAGATATCTGAAGCTATAACCATCTGAGCTAGATGTTCTGGCTGTTAATAGTGCTAGTTGTTTCTGCTAGTAGAAATAGTGTTTTCCGCAAAACAGCATATTCTCTGTAAATCTTTAGATATTCCCTGTGTTTCAATTTGAAGCTCTAAACGAGTGTTTTCCACTCCCAGACTAAGCATGAAGTAAAATTTCGAGTTTAGAAAAGCCCCGTGAAAATTTGTCGAGGGTCGCGCAGCGACCCGAGACAAATTTTCTGGGCTTTTCTAAACTCGAAATTTTACTTCATGCGCCACGCGTATAAAACACTGATTTAACGAAAAATTTAAAAACACACAAAAGACATTTTTCATGTTAATCCTCACAATTAATTCAAATTATTTTTGACGATTCAAATCCTTTTGTAAGTATTCGAATCCTTTTATAAGTATTCGAATCCTTTTATAAATATTCGAATCCTTTTATAAGGATTCGAATCGCCCACATTTGGATTCGAATAGGAATCCTCTTAAAAATACGTAACGAATCCGGATCACGAATCTAGTTGAACTAAAGTACTCGAATACCTCTTTTGAATCCTCTAAAAGGATTCGAATCCTAAATGATTCAAATCCTGCCCAGCTCTGAATGAACGGTACTCTGGTCTGTCTATTTTGTACGATTGCAAAAATCCCAAACACGTTGACGGTCATCAGAGAATTTCCCAACGGTTAGCAGTAAACTCCTCAATTAGTAATATGAAGAGCCATTCCATCTGGCATCGATTTGATAGGGGAGGGGTTTGTATTTCAGCAAGATAACGACCCTAAACATACTTCAAAACTTTATACAAACTATTTAAGATCGAAAGAAGCTTTTGATTTTTTTTTGTTTTGTTTATAGAGGGGATTGGGTAATCTGCAAGCAGACAAGGGCCTTTGGGTCTGATACGGCCGATAGTGTCGGGTTCTGGTACCGACTAAAACCCTTCTCCCTCTCTTCCCTGGTATCGCCCTCTTGGCATTTCTTCAGGGGCATTGTGGCGGTGGTAATGTTCCCGCCCGTTCATCTCCAAATTTCTTCCGCATGACGCGGTTCGCGAATGTGGCAACGACCCTAAACATACTTCAAAACTTTGTACGAACTATTTAAGATCGAAAGAAGCCTTTGCTTTTTTTTGTTTTGTTTATAGAGGGGATTGGGTAATCTGCAAGCAGACAAGGGGCGTTGGGTCTGATACGGCCGATAGTGTCGGGTTCTGGTACCGACTAAAACCCTTCTCCCTCTCATCCCTGGTATTGCCATCTTGGCATTTCTTCAGGGGCATTGTGGCGATAGTGATGTTCCCGCCCGTTCATCTCCAAATTTCTTCCGCATGACGCAGTTCGCGAATGTGGCAACGACCCTAAACATACTTCAAAACTTTGTACGAACTATTTAAGATCGAAAGAAGCCTTTGCTTTTTTTTTGTTTTGTTTATAGAGGGGATTGGGTAATCTGCAAGCAGACAAGGGGCGTTGGGTCTGATACGGCCGATAGTGTCGGGTTCTGGTACCGACTAAAACCCTTCTCCCTCTCTTCCCTGGTATCGCCATCTTAGCATTTCTTCAGGGGCATTGTGACGGTAGTGATGATCCCGCCCGTTCATCTCCAAATTGCTTCCGCATGACGCAGTTCGCGAATGTGGCAACGACCCTAAACATACTTCAAAACTCTGTACGAACTATTTAAGATCGAAAGAAGCCTTTGCTTTTTTTTTGTTTTGTTTATAGAGGGGATTGGGTAATCTGCAAGCAGACAAGGGGCGTTGGGTCTGATACGGCCGATAGTGTCGGGTTCTGGTACCGACTAAAACCCTTCTCCCTCTCATCCCTGGTATTGCCATCTTGGCATTTCTTCAGGGGCATTGTGGCGGTAGTGATGTTCCCGCCCGTTCATCTCCAAATTTCTTCCGCATGACGCAGTTCGCGAATGTGGCAACGACCCTAAACATACTTCAAAACTTTGTACGAACTATTTAAGATCGAAAGAAGCCTTTGCTTTTTTTTTGTTTTGTTTATAGAGGGGATTGGGTAATCTGCAAGCAGACAAGGGGCGTTGGGTCTGATACGGCCGATAGTGTCGGGTTCTGGTACCGACTAAAACCCTTCTCCCTCTCATCCCTGGTATTGCCATCTTGGCATTTCTTCAGGGGCATTGTGGCGGTAGTGATGTTCCCGCCCGTTCATCTCCAAATTTCCTCCGCATGACGCAGTTCGCGAATGTGGCAACTGCGTTCCAGGCGTCCTCGCTCTTCAGCATTTGGCTTACCATCGTTCTTTCCTCCAGCCTGCCAACTGCCAATTGTGGCCTCCACTATGGTCCCCTCAGGCTGCCATTCAGAGCACGTGACCATCGTGTGCCTAGCTGTGTCGTCCTCGTTGTCACAGTATTTACATATACTGCTCTCTGACTTGCCTAAAAAAAAAAAAAAGACCTTTATTGGCATATCCTAAAACTATTTACAATGTCAACACTATATTCTTACAATCTCAATACTATATTATTACCCCTCTCCTCCCTCCTTTCCTTTCCCTCCCCAACTTCTTCAGCGTCCTTACCCCTGCATATTAGCAATCTGTTTTCCTAATTCTAACCCTTAGCGAAGCAATGTCTTATGGCAAAATATTTCTTCATTATTTTAAGCATTCTGCATTCTATTATTTTTCTTCCCTTCACATCTTGCCCTCTTTCTCCCGTCCCACTTTCTCCAGCGTCTTTACCCTAGCTCCGTCCTTCCTCATCCATTCCGTCACCCTTCTATTCCCTTTCACTCCCACCCATTCCTCACTCACACCCTCACACTCCTCCGCCAAGTGCCTCCACGTATCCTTCCCCCGTTCACACAACCTACATCTCATATATTTTTCCCCCATCCATCTCTTCCTTCCCCTCTCCCCAGACCCACACCTTGCCCTCGCCATTATCACCCTTTCATCCCTGTTCCACCCATCCTCACTCATGTATCTCGGCACCCTCCCATGTACTTGCCATCTTCCAAACATATCATTATATTCACTTTTGTCTATCCGTCCCTGTCTCTCCTGCGCTTCCACCTCCTTCATCTTCTCTCTCATCCATGCCGCCACCTTCACCCCCCTACCCAACCATTCCTGTACCTTCCTCTCTGCTAGTCCTCCCCTTTCATACATTCTCCTTCTCTCTTCCCTCCACCTCCCCCCTTCTACTTTCATGCACGCCTCCCATACTATTCTCACCAATCTCTCCTCTTCTACTCCGCATAATTTCATTTCATACTTCACCACTCTCTCCGCCGCCTCACATTCCAATCTCTCTCTATTCGTGACTTGCCTATACGGTGCAGATATGGGGCAAAGCTGCCGTGTCCCGTCATGAGTTGGGTGAGATACAACCCCATGCCCTCGCTCCACCCAGGTTCTAATGTACGGGATTAATGTTTTGGTCCACCCTTCTCCGATTGCATTTCCTGCCACTTGTCCACGGCCCTACTGTGGGCCGCCTGCCTTGCCTTGACTCGATCTCGCGTCTCCCTTCCCTCCCAGTACGATTCTGCCCTCTCCGTCACATAGAGGTTCCCCGGCATCGTTGATGCCAGTACCTCCGCCACTTTTGTAGAGACCGTTCTGTAGGCCTGTATTATTCGTAGGGCTCCGGCTCTTAGTGCTGTTCGTGCT
This sequence comes from Philonthus cognatus, assembly GCA_932526585.2. Lineage (NCBI taxonomy): Eukaryota > Metazoa > Arthropoda > Insecta > Coleoptera > Staphylinidae > Philonthus > Philonthus cognatus. Next base: position 9,961,854 of record OW052252.1, on the reverse strand, counting down.
TTGTTGCGGTTCCTCGCCGTCGACATTGTTGCCTCTGCCCATACCGGAGCCGCATAGGCCAACTTCGCTCTGGCCACCGTTGCTAGCAGCCGCCGTCTGCCCTCGCTCGGACCTCCTGCATTCGGCATAATGTGTCCCACTGCAGTGTCCGTCCTTAACGCCGCTTCTGCTGCCTCGGCGCAGTGCGGGTTGGCCTCAAGCCATACACCCAAATATTTGCTGTTCTTACCGATGATTACCTCGCAGTCCCCCACTCTGATTGTCTCCTCCGGTGTCCTCCCCGCCCTTTTAGTTGACAGCCACACTGCCATTGTTTTGCGGGCTGCTACTCTTAAACCGTTTCCCTCCATCCATCGTAGGATTTTGGTTGACGCCTCACATGCAATACGTCGCACCTCATCCATGCTTCGCTGTCTCACCACGAGTGCCATCCGCAAAACCCACAGTGGTAGTTCCAGCCCCAACACTCCATCATAGATAAATTGATTGTGAGTTGCGTAAAGATCAAATTAATTTGACGAATAAAGCACTAATAACCCTTCTTCACACTTATATTTGAATTACCAAATGCACATTTCGGACACAAAGTGACCATTATCAATTATTATTATTATTATTATTACATAACATGAGTACATATATTTTCAACAAATTAACATCCGTTCTATAATATATTTCTTTTATATTGAGCAGTGTTCTGCTCAACGTAATGAATATCCAGATGTAACAATAATAGTTCAAAGCACCTAAGTGAGTGAACACTTGTAGCGTGCTGGCATGAAGTTCTTAGAAATTTTGTGCAATATATGATACATAAATGTTGTTTTAGTTTACATAATGAGTACCGAAAAATAAATATATGATATGTGTTTATTATTCTAATATTTTTGAGAATTGAGGATAATTTTCGAAGATATAAGATTTTGAAAGTTGTGAGAATTTTTTTTTGTTATTTTGTTTGATATGTTGGGGAAGGAGAGTATAGGTTTTGGGGATTGTGTAGGTGAATGATCTGAGGCTAAAGGCTGATTTGCAATTAGGGATATAGAGTCTAGTCTTACTTCGTGTGTCATGGTTTGATCTCATGTAGTTTAAGGCATTACGATGTTTATAAGCATATGTACAGAGACTGTGAAAGTACAGGCATCTAATATTGGGTACATTCACAGAATATAATAGATGGGATGGGTAGCGTCTCTTTTGTTTAAAAATAATCTTAAGGATGTACTTTTGAATTATAGTTAGTTTTTGTAAGTGATTCTTGTACGTTCCGCCCCATACCAGTATACCATAGCGGATTAATGATTCAGCAAGACTTTTATAGACTATAATTAATAATTTTCTTGATAGGAATTCACGTAATTGATAGAATTTATAAATTAGTTTTCTAATTTTATTTGTTATGTGGTCAGTTTGGTTATTCCATTTTAAATGTTGATCTATTATAATGCCCAGGTACTTAACCGCCCTGCTCTCCCCGATCTCGACACACATGCCATCAATTGCTATAGATGTGAAATTGGGTCTATTTGCCTTTGTCATTGAGAATGCTACATACTGAGTTTTGACTATATTTAGAGAAAGTTGATAAGTATCTAGCCAATATTTAATTTTTTTCATTTCTCTTTGTACTTTTGCTTTTGTTTCGTCCCATGACTTTCCATCAACGAGAACTACTGTGTCATCAGCATAGGATACAATTTTGGCAGATGTATCTATGGCTAATAAGGAATTAATGTAAATTACAAAAAGTATTGGGCCTAGAACTGTTCCTTGCGGTACCCCTATTTCAACAAGGAGTCGGTCACTTATAGTATTGTTGACTTTCACTCTTTGTTCACGATTAGTTAAGTAGCTTTTAAGTAGGCTCAATACGATACCGCGAATACCAATGCTTTCAAGTATGTTAAAGAGTTTTTTGTGACTAACTGTGTCAAAAGCCTTAGCTAGGTCCAGGAAGACCCCAATACATTTTTTATTCAAGTTTAGATTTTCTGTAACATGCTCAATGACAGCGCACATAGCATCAGTTGTGGATTTTCCACACTGAAACCCGTATTGCTGGGTGTGTATAATGTTGTGTTTGTCTAAAAAGTTTACCATTCTGTTCTTTATACATTTTTCAAAAATTTTTCCAAAATTATTAATCACGCTAATTGGTCTGTAGTTGCATATTTTTGTCTTATCCCCTGATTTAAAAATTGGTGTGATAATAGACGATTTAAATTGTATGGGAACAATCCCATTTTGAAATATCAAGTTAATAATGTGTTTCAAAGGCTTCAAGATATGCAAGTGATTATTTTTTATAGTGGCTGATGTTATCCCGTCAGGACCAGGGGAACTATTATTTTTTAATGTGGAGATTAGCTCAATTAATTCACTCTCGGACACTGGGTCAAGGAACATTGTTAGCGGGTTTCTCCTCTTAATTGCGTCAGGATTTCGTATCGTTGGAATTTCTTTAAGCATATTGGACCCGATGGTTGTGAAATAATTGTTGCAGTGATTTGCCATTTCTTTATTGTTAACAATTGCTGTACCATTGTTGTCAGTGACATTATAGGAATTTATGCTAGAGGTTTTAACATTTGTTGACTCTGCAATTATTTTGTAAATTTTTCTCATATTATTTTTGTTATTTTGAATTTGAACTGCGTAGTAGTCATTTTTTGTTTTTTTCAAAAGATTATTCAGCGAATTTCTGTATTTTTTGAATTTTATTTCTATCTCTGCGGAAAAGTGTTTATTCAACCTTTTTTTTAAATTATCCCTAGTTTTTATTGATGTAACTAGACCCTTTGTGATCCATGGTTTAATTTTGCAGCTTGACCTAATGTATGGAACGTGTGTTTTGGCCATCTCAATGAAGTTGACAAATTTGTTTGTAAATAAGTTAGTAGCAATTTGTGTGTCATTGGAGTGTAGGACATCATCCCAGAGTTCACTATCTAACAGGAGGTTAAGTTTTTCAGGATCAATTTTAGTCAGTGGTTTAATGTTATCAGGGTATTTACAGCTATTTTTTGTTTTGTGGTTTACTTTAAGTATAATTGGATAATGGTCAGTAATATGACAATTCAAGATGTATGATGTAAGGTGATATTTACGGTTGAAATTAGAGTATGATTTTAAAAATATATGGTCAATGCATGACTTTGTGGTACTTGTAACACGAGTTGGGTTTAAGATGTATGGTTCAAAACCATATTTGGCCAATATAGAAAGGTATTTGTTCACATTTATATCATTTTCTTTAAATAAGTCAATATTTGTATCACCTATTAGTAGTTCTAATTTAGTATTTTGATTATTGATGTCAAAAAATGTGTCGAGATCTTCAAGGAAGGAGGTCAGGCTGCTTGGGTTTGGTCTATATAATGCAATTATCCTAAAGAGTATATCATCAATTCTCAAATTTATAATACCGAGTGAGACGCCACTTAAGTTCAATTTTTCGTTAGACACACTATAGTTGAGGTTAGATTTGATAAGTATTAGAACTCCATCGTTCCTATTGAAGTCGCCACTATTGTGAATTGTTGTGTATCCAGGAACATTGAAGTTATCTGTGTCAACTGATTGAAAACATTCACTTAGCACAAAAATATCATAGTTATTATAGAAGTAGTATGTTTCGATTAGCACTAGGAATTCATCAAAGTTTTTATGGGCGCTCCTTATATTGAAATGCATTATGTTGAACTTGTTATTCAGGGAAATAACCTCTTTGTAGTCCGCTGGATCGATGTAATTCCCACGATGGTCGTCTTCTAGTTGATTTAATGTGTCTAGGATGATTTCCGTATCTAGAATTACCATTAAGTGGTGTAGTCAATTTTGCTTTTCAAGATCTTAATGTGGTAATTTAGGCTGGGACAGTCTTGATCAGTTGAATTATGCTCTATGTTGTGGTTTAGCTTGTATTTAGTATTTGCACGAGTGCAGTTGATGCAAGATTTTTTCCCTTTATCGCAGTCCTTTAGTTCATGTTCTTCACTACACAGTGGGCATACTTGTTTATTTGTGCAGTTTTCTTTTTTTATGATAGAAGTCTTGGCATTTGAAGCAGCGGGGAACTGTTAGGTCTTCATACACAGGGAAGCGCTCCCACCCAATATAAATTTTTTTAAGATTCATGAGTTGTCTAAATGTATCGGCTGAGCATTCCGCAAAAATAGTGTGTTCACTATTTTTATTTTTTTTAACATAAGTTACCTTGAAATCTCTCAAAGTTTGATTTTGTTCTAGGATAGTTGTTTCGATCGTGTCTATTGTTATCTCGTGTGTAATGTTGGTAATTTTAACTCTAGGTTTTCGCAGTTTTGAAGTTTCAATGCTATAGTTTTCTAAATTATTTATCGCAGTTTTGTGAAGTATTTCCGATTCTCGTTTACTTGGACATTTAATAATTATTGTTCCTGTTTTTGTTTCCTTGATATGGGTTATTCCTATTTTTAAATGCGTTGGATTTATTTTATTCTTGACGTCAGTTCTTGTTATTTGAGGGTTTTGTGTTGATTTTGGTTTAATGATAATGGCAGGTATGTTTTGATTAATGGGTATGTTCATTGGAGTGGATTGGAATATACTGGAGTACGTAGGTTTTTCCAAGTGACTTCAAATTTCTTAAGTTGTTCTTTTAACATTGCTATAATTTCATTTTTATCATTAATTATAGTTTCTTTATCTTTAATTATTAATTGGAGACTTTCCACGAATTCATTGTTACGGCATTTTTGACAGTGGAATTTCACTATTCGTTTTTGTAACGGCAGACATTTGGCTTCCGAGGCTGACAATTCCCAACAATCTAGGCAATATAGGTGTCTGCATGAGTCGCAGGGGAAGCAAGGTGCGTTTGCTTCTTTTGTGGGTTGTTGTATTAGTTTGCATTGAAAGCATTCCATGTTGTATTGTTTTTATTATTTAAATTTTGCATGTGGCCGCAACATAACCTCACTTTGTACGTTAATACTTCGATATAAAGTTTGTTCTCGGTCTTACACTATGTTCACTTTATAATGGATTAACACTTTTATTCATCACTCCATCATAGACTAAATTCCAGAGTGTTGGGCCAAGCACCGATCCTTGGGGGACACCTCGGTCGACCTTTCTGGTTGTGTCCTTCCCACCTGCACTGTAAATGATGCTCCTGTCGTTGAGGTACGCATTGATCATCGGGGCCATCCCCTTGGTTAGTCGCTTCGCTGCCTCGATCTTAACTACCTGCCGCGGCAGGGTGTTGAAGGCGTTCTTAATATCAAGTCCCACCATCCCTCTTCCTAAGTGGCCCCTCATTCGCTCCACGTACCATCTCCTTCAAGGCTGCGACCGCCTCAATGGTGGACCCCCCCTTCCGGAATCCGTATTGGTGTGGATGGAACCGTTCCTCTGCCTCTATCTCCTGCACGATCCTATTAGTCAGTGCCGTCTCTAGATTTTTATTTATTCAAATTGCCTAGCCCTAATAAGACAAATTTTGTATTGTGGAGGCTTCTACTTCGTTATACATGTTAATTTATTAAATAAAAAACGGTTTAACTTTGTTTGTATAACACAATTTACTACATGTTTGATAATGGCAAGCTAAATTTGCCGAAACTGCAGTCACATAAAAATAAATTGTGTTATACAAACAAAGTTAAACCGTTTTTTATTTAATACCTAATAAAAAAAAAATTCACAAATTTGATCAACTATAACAAACTCGATTTGTCAAAACATTTATGGTGAATTACCCTGTACCTTACAGTTTATGAAACCCTCAAGTTTTTTTTTTTCCCCGAAGAAACATCAACTTTTTACACAAAAACTTTGGACCGCTTTAATATTGATCACAGTCGAGTGATGTTATTTAATTAATTAAACTTGAAATTATAAATTTTCAGGCTTCTCTAAATCTGAAATATTTACTCCGTGCTTAATCAAGAATTGGAAAACCCTTGTTAAAAAAAATATTAAAACATCTAAAGACAACACCAGACTGTTTAAAAAAAAAACGAACAACAAGATAATTAACGAAACTCATAAAAAAATTGAATTTGTGTTCAGTATTCCGGCACCAGATACCGTGTCACTGACGATGCCACTATGAAGCAGTAGATGGCGTTAGCTATTAAAATCCATTAATAGAAACTCATAAAGATATTAAAACATCTAAAGACAACACCAGACTGTTTAAAAAAAAAACGAACAACAAGATAATTAACGAAACTCATAAAAAAAATTGAATTTGTGTTCAGTATTCCGGCACCAGATACCGTGTCACTGACGATGCCACTATGAAGCAGTAGATGGCGTTAGCTATCGAAATCCATTAATAGAAACTCATAAAGATTAGGGAAATAACTACGGTTTGTGTGCGTTTTCCATTTTTCTTTTTTTACGAAATCGGTGTTGTTATTAAAAGTTCTAATAGCTGTCGGCCAAGCGTTTTCCACTCCTCGGTTAAGCATGAAGTAAAATTTCAAGTTTAGAAAAGCCTGAAAATTTGGATTTGCCGGGCGGAGCGAAGCGAGCCCGGCAAATCCAAATTTTCAGGCTTTTCTAAACTCGAAATTTTACTTCATGCGCCACCCGCATAAAACATAGATTTCTAGCGATGTTTAAAATATACTGTTCAGATTGCGATTTTTCAAATTGAAGTATTCAATTATTCATTCGAAAACATATGAAATATTTGAAATGTTCGAATATTTTAATATTCGTTCATAAACATATTAGATTATTCGAATTATGCAAACAATTCGTGTGAATTTCAATGAACTACTTATTTATTTTGATTAATAAAAGTGAAACCCTCCCAACTGCGTTGTTTTATTTCAAATAGTATTATGGAGTTTCATCATGTATCCGCCTCATCAATTAAATAACTACTTATTTATTTAAAAAAAAATTAGTATAGAATGTTCAATAAAATAAAATCTCTAGAGTGCCATGGAAAATATTGTGGGCTGGCAACTATGAAATTATGCATTATAATTATTATGTTTGACATTTTATATGTCAATTCCTAAAGCGTGCAGCTAACTTAAATTTAAAAAAAAAAATCATGGCACTCTAGTGGTTTTTTTTTTTTTATTGAACATATGATACTACTAAAGCAGTATGCTGAAGATATATATTTTGAACTTGACAATAAATCAGTGTTTATACGCGTGGCGCATGAAGTAAAATTTCGAGTTTAGAAAAGCCTGAAAATTTGGTTTGGTCGCGTAGCGCTACGCGCTACGCGACCAAACCAAATTTTCAGGCTTTTCTAAACTCGAAATTTTACTTCATGCTTAATCTGGGAGTGGAAAACATTGTTTATAGCTTCAATTTTACAAAGAATGATTTTTTTTTCCTTGAATTAATTTCTCATCTGGCACTTGGTTATTTAAATAAAAAACACTTGGTATTGTTTCACAAATTAAAACTTTAGTTCCTTTGAAAATGGTCTAACAAACCGAAACTAGTCGGAATAAAGTTTTAATTTGTGAAACAATACCAAGTGTTTTTTATTTAAATAAAGAATGAATATCTAAAGATTTATAAAATTAATCATACCTGGCTGTAGCAGGCGTGGCAACACTGGCATTCTGTGGTACTTCCGCGGGTTCAATCGCAGCTGTCTTAGCCTCAGCGGGTTTCCCATCAACAGGCGAACCGGCTGTAGTATACAGGGTGTCCCATTTTAATCCGCCAGTAGCGATAATTCTGAAACATTGCATTGAATCAAAAAGTGTTCCAAATGAAAAGTTAATGGTTCTGAGGGGGACATCTGATGCCGTAGACTTTGCCCCCCAAGGGGGGCGGGAACAGGGGGCAACTTTAAAATCTTAAATGGAAACCCCTATTTTTTATTGCAGATTCTGATAGAGGTTTAAAAAGTATGTAAGTTTTATCCGAAACATTTTCTTATTGGTCGAGAGATGGCGCTGCAAATGTAAAAGTTAGGTTTTTTGTCAATTAAATTGCGAAAATCGTCACGTAATTAACTGTTATTATTACTTAAGACTTACTCACAACCTTTCAAGGTTGTTTTTTTCTCAGATTGTTTTGTTTACATTCAAAAAAGATTTCTCGGATTTTTTTTTATTTTCGTTCCTTTTTTAAATTTAGTTTTTAAAAATAAGTTCAGTACGCAAAGCCAAGTCGTTAAATAATCATGGACTACTCACCGACCGAAATTGTGGACATCCTAAAAGTCATTGGAAAGTCGCTGAACAATTACACCAATGCAGTAGAACTGTATCGCCAAACATTCCCGGATCGTCGGTGTCCGTCTCGCAGTACAATGCGAGGGCTGGAAGAACGTTTGCGCCAAGGTCACCTACAACGACACCGACCTCGAGCGAATCTTGTGGATGACGACCCCCGCACCATCGCCATACTTGGAGCTGTACACCTCAATCCGCATATCAGTCTCCGAGAAATCCGGGCAGAAATCGGCATACCGAAATCGACGGCTCAACGGTTACTCCGCGCGGCAAAGTTCCATCCGTATCACATCATGCGCGTTCAAGAACTTCATGGAAATGATTTCGCCAATCGTGTGGGTTTCTGCAACTGGGCTTTGCAGCAGATCGACCGCGACCGTTTATTCTTCCACCGAGTCCTGTTCTCCGACGGGTGCACTTTCCAGAATACCGGATTCGTCAACATCCACAATGCCCATTATTGGAGTGCTGAAAACCCCCACTGGGTTCGACAAGTGAACGCACAGCAGCGATGGAGTGTCAACGTGTGGTGTGGACTTCTCGGCTCGCAGATAATCGGACCATTCTTCTTCGACAGGACGTTAAATGGCGCGAGGTACCTGGAATTTCTCCAGAACGATCTTCCTGTGCTGCTAGAAGAAGTCGATTTGCGTACCCGGAGGACGATGTGGTTCCAGCAGGACGGTGCCCCACCATACTACGCTCGTGCGGTTCGACAACATTTGGATGAGCTGTTTCCAGCGCAATGGATTGGTCGCGGAGGACCTATTGTTTGGCCACCCTGATCTCCGGACTTGACATCGCCTGATTTCTTCCTTTGGGGTTACCTGAAAGACGTCGTCTTCCGCGATCCTCCAACCACGCGCGAGAACATCAAACACTGTTTGAAAAAAAAATGACATTGTTTTTTGAATTATTTTACCATTATTTAATTTGAAAAAGAAGTACTCAATCGCTATTTTTGAGTACTTTACGTTTTTGTAGGGGGGGGGGGGGGTAGTATTTGGGCAGGCTGAGAAAAAAACAACCTTGTAAGGTTGTTAGTAAGTCTTAAGTAATAATAACAGATAATTACGTGACGATTTTCGCAATTTAACTGACAAAAAACCTAACTTTTACATTTGCAGCGCCATCTCTCGACCAATAAAAAAATGTTTCGGATAAAACTTACATACTTTTTAACCCTCTATCAGAATCTGCTATAAAAAATAGGGGTTTCCATTTAGGATTTTAAAGTTGCCCCCTGTTCCCGCCCCCCTTGGGGGGCTGGGGGGGCAAAGTCTACGGCATCAGATGTCCCCCTCAGAACCATTAACTTTTTATTTGGAACACTTTTTGATTCAATGCAATGTTTCAGAATTATCGCTACTGGCGGATTAAAATGGGACACCCTGTAGTATGTTCAATAAAATAAAATCTCTAGAGTGCCATGGAAAATATTGTAGGTTGGCAACTATGATATTATACATTATAATTATTATGTTTGACGTTTTATATGTCAATTCCTAAAGCGTGTAGCCAACTTAAATTTTAAAAAAGATAAAATCATGGCACTCTAGAGGTTTTTTTTATTGAACATACGATATTTTCAATATAAATATTTGAACATTTCGAATATTTAATTATTTGAAAAATTAAGTGATTAAAATATTTGTGTTCGAATTGGAATATTCGTTTATTTCGAATTCTAGCCTAAATTTGAAGATTAATTCTAAAGTGTAAATTAATCATATAATTTTTCCATAATCGGTTTAATTTATACCGTGCAATCATTTAAAATATAAATTAGAGTAGGCTTTGAAGTTTAAATTAGATTGGCACTACTGGCTGTCAACACATTGTTTACTGTAACCTCAAATTTATTCCATTATTCAATTAGCATTCTGGGCAACCGCATACAAAAATTCCGCCTACTCTAAGATCGCATGGTAGAAAGATACAAACTTAAAACTTTCTCTCCTGAAAAATATCAATTTTGGACCTACACCACCAATTAATTGATTAAAATATTTGTGTTCGAATATTGGAATATTCGTTTATTTCAATTATTCGTATTCGAATTGTAGCCTAAATTTGAAGATTAATTCTAAAGTGTAAATTAATCATATAATTTTTCCATAATCGGTTTAATTTATACCGTGCAATCATTTAAAATATAAATTAGAGTAGGCTTTGGAGTTTAAATTAGATTGGCACTACTGACTGTCAACACATTGTTTACCATAACCTCAAATTTATTCCATTATTCACTTAGCATTCTGGACAACCGCATACAAATATTCCGCCTACTCTAAGATCGCACAGCAGAAAGATACAAACTTAAAACTTTCTCTCCCGAAAAATGTCAACTTTGGACCTATACCACCAATTAAGTGATTAAAATATTTGTGTTCGAATATTGGAATATTCGTTTATTTCAATTATTCGTATTCGAATTCTAGCCTAAATTTGAAGATTAATTCTAAAGTGTAAATTAATCATATAATTTTTCTATAATCGGCTAATTTATACCGTGCAATAATTTAAAATAAAAATTAGAGTAGGCTTTGGAGTTTAAATTAGATTGGCACTACTGACTGTCAATACATTGTTTACCATAACCTCAAAATTATTCCGTTAGCATTCTGGGCAACCGCATACAAAAATTTCCCCTACTCTAAAATCGCATGGCAGAAATATGCAAACTTTAAACTCCGTTAGGGGTCATTTTTACCACTCTATATTTACCATCATATTTTATTACAAATCATATTTTTCCTGATTTACATCATAATTGGGTACATCAAAATTGGATGTTGTGACCAACGGCCCTAAGATACTTAGCAATAAATTCGTCTTCGTCTTTACGGGTTTCATAATCGCGCACGATGTTGGAAATTCGTTCTTCCGCTTTGACGCTGGACAGATTTTCAGTCCTCTTAATTTTTCTTCCCAAGTCCAACTCTCGAAGCATCGTCTCAGTATCTCCTTGCTCCTTCTGCAACTCCGCCAAGAACGCGTAGAGGCTGGGATGATCCTTGCCGACGACTACTGCGAACCGATTGTGCCACCCCTCGCTCATGTTGTTAGTTCTTAGTTCTGCAGCACGGCCTCGTACATGTTCCACAGCCTTGGTGGGTACCTAAATAAATAATCGATAAGAAATCACAGTATCATAGTATCACAGTATCATAAAATACCTAGGTGCAGTTGCACGACGTCCTCCTCTCGCGGGTCTGCCTCTTATATAATTATCCTCAAAATAATCTGCAATTTCTTGGAAAGCGTCAGGCATATCTTCCACGAAGATATCAAACGCCTCGCCTACGTCTTCCACGGGTACAAATGCTGACTTGTAAATACTTCAAAAATATTTGTAGTAAAATTAGTAGTAAATAATATATGGTAGTAAAACCGGAGTGGTATTGGGAATTGGTGGTAAAAAATATATGGTGTTAAAAATGGAGTGGTAAAAATGTCGTACAATCTTTAAACTCTCTCTCCTGAAAAATGTCAATTTTGGACCTATACCAATTGGCTTAGGCAAGTTTGCCATTTTAGTAAAATTTACATCTTCGAGGGTTAAACTAGACTTTGGGTCCGCCGTTGCCGAGCGGTTGAGCCGCCGGTTTCGCCAATCGGTCACGGATGTGATCTGGGTTCGATTCCCAGCCGAGGCGAGTAATTTTTCTAACGAAAAATACTCATCCCCGGTTCCATGAATGTGTGTGAATGTGGTTGTGTGTACTAAAATACGTAAAGGTGAATTAGTGGAATGGTCTGGGATCAATATCCAGTAAATGTATAAAAATTTAAAAAAATTAGACTTTTTTTTTAAATTATGTTTTTGTAGTAGGTACTTATTAATTTGTTTTACTTTTATAGGTAATGATCTGTGAGTCCTAAAAGGCTATGAACTCAGCTTTAAAGTCAGTGCTGACACCATCGTCGACGGGCTCGCAAAACCCAGCCGCACCGCCGCAAATGAACAAGCCTATGCACCCGCAAGGAGGCCCCGGCCCGTACGGCCAACCGCAGAACTTGATGCACGCGAACCCGACCCCGGCCCACAACATGAACCCCCACCAGAACCACTACTCGCTGAACATACCGAACACGTACCCGGGCAACCCGCAGGCCAGCTCGCACCCCGTCACCAGCAGCCACCCGATCGCGAACCAGGCCCACGTCCAGCCGGTGTCCTTCAGCCCGCCCAAGGGGCAGGCTTTTAATTATCAAGTGCAGCACAACAGTAACATCCCGGCCACGCAGAGTTTACCCGCGACGCAGGCACAAGCGCAGACGGCGGCCGAGCCGGAGAAGCCTCAGAGCAACGGGACTGCGGATGTGAGTAAGGCGCCGGTGGCGGGGAAGGCCGAGCAGAATCACGTGGCCACTCCGAAGAAGGAGGTTCTGCAGAGCCCGGAGAAAGCGAAGACGTCGCCGGATAAGCCCGCCGCCTCGTCTTCTACAGCCGGTTCGCCTGTTGATGGGAAACCCGCTGAGGCTAAGACAGCTGCGATTGAACCCGCAGAAGTACCACAGAACGCCAGTGTTGCCACACCTGCTACAGCCAGGTATGCTTAATTTTATAAATCTTTAGATATTTATACAGTCTGTTTGATTTATTGTGACACAGCACATACATATGTCCGTTATTAGTACAGATAGAAAAAAAGTTAAAGACAATAGTTTTAGTATTTTTCATGATCTATTCAGTAGCATTGTCAGAAAAACAATTGAAAATCAAATACACACGTGAAAGCTATTAGCTTCATTTTCTTTAATGGAACACCCTGTATATTTTGTTTATTTCAAATAGGTAATAACCTTAGCTGTATAATGATACCACATAAGTACCCCTTTCATTATACAAATAACGCGACAATTGCAAATAAATGAAATTTATCAGTTGCCATGGATAACAATTGACATAAAACAATTTGTTAACGATTTAATGTCAAAGTGGTGTAGTAACTTCCCGTCTTGCGTGTTGTTGATTCAAATCTTTAGAGATGGGTGATAATTACTATTCTAATGATGAAAAAATGGATATGCTAATGGTCTTCGTTAGATGCAACGATAATTCTAGAGAAGCTAGTATCACTTATGGAAACATGTATCCAGAAAGAAGACAACCACATTATTGCACTTTTGCAAGACTTGAACAAAATTTACGGAGAAATGGGTGTTTTAATAATAAATTACGAAGGAGAAGATAATAATGAAGTATTGATATTGGCCTATTTTAGAGCACATACGCGAAGCAGTGGCTGACTTAGGAATAAGTATGCATAAAATATTTTCTATTCTGAGAAAACATAAAATGAGACCATATAAAATTAAGTTAGTACAAGGTTTAAGAGATGGTGATTCTGACAGGAGGATAGTATTCTGTAATTGGCTTAGCAACAATCAACATTTATTAAATTTAATTCTTTGGAGTGATGAATCAAATTTCAACAACAACGGAATCTCCAACCGAAAAAACGACCATTACTGGGATACTGAGAATCCACGTCAAATTCGAGAATGCAGATTCCAACAAAGATTTGCAGTTAATGTGTGGCTTGGTGTGTTAGGTGATACCATAATAGGACCATTTTTTTATCAAGGAACGTTGAATGCGGAGCGATATGCCAACTTTCTTACGATAGAATTTGAAGATTATTTAGATGATATCCCCCTAGAAATACGTCGAGATATGTGGTTCCAACAAGATGGAGCTCCTCCCCATAACGCAAGAAATGTCCAAGATATTTTGGAAAGAAAGGTTGGTTTGAAATTGATTGCAAATGGTGGCCCCATAAACTGGCCAGCAGGATCACCAGATCTGTCTATTTTAGATTTTTTTTATTTGGGGATTTTTAAAGCAAAAAGTTTATGTTACTCGTCCAGAAAATCTAGACGATCTGAAAAATCGTATTCGTATGGCATGTGGCCAAATAACACCACGGATGTTGCAAAAAGCACGACGAAATTTAATGAAGAGATGTGAAGAATGTATTGCAAACAACGGACGTCACTTTGATCAGACACTTTAAATAGTTCACTGATTATAGAGGCTTCTACTTCGTTATACATTGTTGAACATAAATAAAACACTGTTTATCACTTTGTTTGTATAACAATTGGTTTATTTGGTGACTATAGTTTCGATACTACACGTATCACGGTTTGATAATGATACGTGTAGTATCGAAACTATAGTCACCAAATAAACCAATTGTTATACAAACAAAGTGATAAACAGTGTTTTATTTATACTTTAAATAGTTATTCATGTCAACTGATAAATTTCATTTATTGGCAATTGTCGTGTTATTTCTATAATAAAGGGGTACTTATGTGGTATCATTATAAGGCTAATATTAATGCCTATTTGAAATAAACAAAATATACAGGGTGTTCCATTAAAGAAAATGAAACTAATAGCTTTCACGTGTTTATTTGATTTTCAACTGTTTTTCTGACATTACGATTGAATAGATCATAAAAAATACTAAAACTTTTGTCTTTAACTTTTTTTCTATCTGTACTAATAACGGACATATGTGCTGTGTCACAATAAATCAAACAGACTGTATATTATGTGATGAGTTAGTCTATTAATAGAAAAGTGGACTGTGATATATACTAAGGATTTTAACTGGTCTAGTGAAATTGGCTGTCACAAGAGTGAAAACTGAAACAAGCACAATGCAGTGGCTTCATCGGCCTCGCCGCTAGCCTCTGCTAGCTAATAATATTATTAATTCTTTTTGAAAAGAGGTAAAATTGAAGCCATAAACGAGTGTTTTCCACTCCCAGACTAAGCATGAAGTAAAATTTCGAGTTTAGAAAAGCCTGAAAATTTGGTTTGGTCGCGTAGCGCGAAGCGCGGAGCGGCCAAACCAAATTTTCAGGCTTTTCTAAACTCGAAATTTTACTTCATGCGCCACGCGTATAAACATGATTTATTGTCAAGCTCACAATATATATCTTCAGCATACTGCTTTAGTAGTATCATATGTTCAATAAAAAAAAAAACCTCTAGAGTGCTATGATTTTATCTTTTTTTAAATTTATGTTGGCTACACGCTTTAGGAATTATCATCTGGATCTGGATCATAAAGGGGTGTGTACCTAGACCACAGCAATTAGGCCCCAATGGGCCCTTTTTGCATCCCTCCATAGGGTTGTGTCACTCCTCAGCTCAGCCATGCCACTCTGTCGAGAAAGGCCAGCAGAGCAGCGGTTGACTCTTCCCTAATGTCGGCCATCTGGACCCCAGAATTTCGTCCCTTTGCTAGGCGAGTGCTGGGCAATCACAGAGGATGTGCTCGGCAGTCTCGTCCTCCTCATGACAGCCTCTACAATCTGGCGAGTCAACGACTCCCATTTTGTAGAGATGCCCATTTAGTCCACAATGGCCCGTGAGGAATTATCATATAACGCTAGATTGTTAGATGAGTGGTAGAGCAGGGCCGTGGTAAAAAATAATAATTAAACGAGAAAAACTAATAAAAAACAATTTAATAATAAAAATAAGAATTATAACAACGAAAACTCAATGGGTATTTATAAACAAACGTAATGAAAAAAATGCGAATTCTAATCTAACTTAACTAATATCAATTTCGAAAATGTAAAAAAAAACTCAACAGAAACACAATGTTGGGCGCCACCTAGGTTAGAAATCCTAGGACGATAATTTGATCGTAAATGAACTTCCGTTTGCCTGAGACTTATTTTTTTGTTGTTGTTCTTGTTCCGGTCCCCAGTAGTGGAGACGCAACCGTCCTGATAGGCCAAATGTTGCAATTTTTTTTTGAAGCCAAAGTCCCTGTCTGGTACAAATCCTGCAGGTTTTGGTAGAAATGTTTGACCGGAACGTAATACTACATGATAAAAAATTGTTGTAGTGATTCAAAAAAAAAATTGTTTGGTGTTGTAGGCGTTCACTTTGTGGTACATCTTACAAAAAAAAAATGTTTGTCGGGGTCTTGCTTTAAATAAAAATAAAGGTAGACTCACCCCCAAGGCAATCGAACACAGCCTAAGAATATATTTTATTTTTCCTTAACGATATCGGTAACGGCACGATAACACAGCGATAGCGAAAAAAATATTTTTCGTGAGGACCTCTAGTCCGCCACATTCACCACAACCCCAGAAATGCCATCCTTCTTCGCCCGGCTCAGCGGAGCGCACAAGCAAAAATAAAAAAAAACTTTAACCGCACGGGTTTGAAACGTATGCAACTTAATAATACATTTTAATTTTTAAAAGTGAAATAAAATGTTACACGTCAGACATAATAATAATCAGAGTTGCCAACCTACAATATATTCCATAGCACTCTAGAGATTTTTTTTTTTAAATTTGGATCGATGATCCTGGCATAGGCTCTCGCCCTCTAGAGATTTTATTTTATTGAACTTCACTTGAAATAAGTGTTTAATGAAGTAAAATTTCGAAATTTCACTCCATGCTTACTTAACCTGCGAGTGGAAAACGAATCAATTTGAATTCTTTTCAAAAACGATGAACATCTGATGATTTACAGCGTATACAGTACATTGCGGTATGTATACTCAAACGAAAAACGCATTCTTAAATGTGTCAACAAATTCTAATAAACAAAATTGCAAGCCGCATTAATTTCACCAATTAAGATAAACACGAATGCCGAGAAGCAATAAAAAATGAAACGCGCATGCTTTGTTTACAATAGCGTCGAGTTGCACGGTTTACACGGTTTCGTTATCAGATAAATTAAATCTGTTTGTGTTTTTTCAATGGACTGGAAGGAGTCAATTTTTACATCATCTGCTAAAGAATGTTTTCGTTATTGAACGGATGATTTATTCTGTTTTCATTCGTTTTCGAATATGTTTGCTGCCACAATGGGCTCCGAGTTGTTCCACTATAAACGAACACAAGTTTTACGGTGGCTACTGGATGGTTTGTTAGAAAAGCGAGTAGGTGGAAGGTACGAGTATAAAAAATATATCTCATTTATCCTACACAAGTACTAAAAAATAGTACTCGGAGTAGGACTTCTATATTTCGTTTTTTTTTATTGGCTAACCAGATCTGGTGATTTTTCTTATAATATTAGATATGTGGTTGTAATTCTGACTTTTGCCTTAAAAATATTTATTTTTTTATAATATTAGATATGTGGTTGTAATTCTGACGTTTGCCTTCGAAATATTTTTTTTTTTTTATTTGGATCGATGATCCTGGCATAGACTTTCGCCACAGCCATATCTCTTATGTATTTTTATGCTAATTTTTCTCTCATTAAGACAAACACACACATTTATACCACACCCAGGGTCACGACGAAACATTATTTTTTAAATAAAGTCTCCCTGTGCACGTTTGTGGCTCGCCGAACGATACAGCCCGCTCGGCCACCACCTGCCCCAAAATAAATTTATTTTGGGGCAGGTGGTGGCCGAGCGGTAACGTCGCCGGGCTGTATCGTTCGGCGAGCCACAAACGTGCACAGGGAGACTTATGTTTTCCACATGGTTGCCATGCCATCCTATCACAAAGATTTATTAAATGGCAAAACTTTACTTTCGGCATTTTATCACCACTTTTCTGTCAAATAATTAATCAATTGCAACATGGCGTTCATATATCAATGTCATTACGTGACAAACACCCAAATAATCAAAGAACCTGCAACAGTCTTTTGTAAACTCAGTGGAGATTGGGGATGAGAGGTTGAGTAGAGCTCGGGCGCCACTACACCTAAGTGTAGACGGATAACAAGTTGTCTTTTAATATGTTTATTAATCAACAGACCCAGATAACCAAGGTACAAACAGTTAGGTTGAGTTGTTTTCGTGTGCTTGTCATTATTTAAAGCTCGTTACGTGCCAGGGTAGGCCATGCGACCATCTAATAACGAGACGCTTGTTGCCACACCAATCCAGGCCGCGCGATCAAGGAGGTTGAGTTCTTTTCGTGTACTTTTCGTTATTCAAAGCTCACTACGTCATTAAACTTCGCTACAGTCAGATATCCAAGATGCACACAGTAAGGTTGAGTTCTTTTCGTATGCATGTCGTCATTCAAAGCTCGCTACGTCATAAAACTTGGCTACTGTCAGATAACCAAGGTACAAACAGTGAGGTTGAGTTCTTTTCGGGGAATGGGACGTTTCATCGCCGGGCCAGTTCATCGCCTGGCCAGTTCATCGCTGGGCCAGTTCATCGCCGGCCGTTTCATCGCCAGGCCAGTTCATCGCCAGGCCAGTTCATCGCCAGGCCAGTTCATCGCCAGGCCAGTTCATCGCCAGGCCAATTGCGATAAGATATGTCAGGATAGGTTTGGATGGGTCAGGATAGGTTAGGATACGTTAGGATAGATTAGGATAGATTAGGATAGGTTAGGATAGGTTAGGATACGTCCTACGTGGTCACACATTGGTCAGACTTACTGTTTTTGTCAAAAATATACATATGTCCTCCGTGGATAAACTTTTCTTTCCCTCTTTTGGTCAAAATTTGTGTTTCCATACTTGCGAATAGTAAACCTTAATCTGAGTTGCACTCAATGATATATATCAAAAAATGACAGGATTCTCATTCGATTTTTATTAAGTTTGAGTAACGATTACTTGGTTATAAAACCTAATATTAAATTAGTGGACAATTTCCAGAATTGGATAATATTTGAAATTATATCATTAGATATGATCTCTCTTTCAAAATTTATTTTATAAAAATATTGGCGATGAACAGGCCTGGCGATGAAACGGCCGGCGATGAACTGGCCCGGCGATGAAACGGCGGCGATGAATCGGCGGCGATGAAACGTCCTAGACCGTTCTTTTCGTATGCATGTCGTTATTCAAAGCTCGTTACGTGCAAGGGTAGACCATGCGACCTTTTAGGCCGGTCGTCCACTGGCAGCGTCCACACGCGGCTGCGCGCTCACGCGATACAAGCGGCGACAGGCGGCTGCAAGACTAGCGGCTACACGCGACAGGGGTCGTACACTGCATGTGACTTCGCTCAGCTCAGTTTGTTGGCACCGCCAAAAGAGTTGTACTTTTTAATGGATTCACAGGATGTTTACCTTTTGCAAAGTCCCTATGTGATAAGGGGTATGATTGGAATTCGAAAAAATATAATTTTTATAAAAAATGTTTAAGTTATAAAATTCTATATTTATTTTGTAGCAGTTTATACTGGTAAATACACCTACCTAGTAAGAAATGAAGAGTGATAAAAATATTTAGCATTATTGTTATCAGAAAAAAGTATGGTTGGACTTGGAGAAGACCAAGTAGGAAGAAAAGACGCGGCTACGAGCGACGGATCTCATTCTCTTGGGATCTGTCGCAGCTTCACGCTCGGCGCGAGAATCCGCATGTCAGCGCACGCTTACACTGGACGAGATTCATTGGATTTACACACATCGGGATCTGTCGCGCGTATACGCCCGTTGTCGTTCGTATCGCATGAGCGCGTAGCCGCGTGATAATCTCCTTCATTTGCTCCGCGAAATACTCATCCGTCATCCGATCGGCTTCATCCAAAATCAAAACCTCGATCATGTCCAGAGAAAAACTGGGCGTTTTTCAAGTGATCGATCAAACGGCCGGGTGATGCTATTACAATGTCGGGGTTTTTTCTCAGGACGTTCTCTTGGACTTTCACGTTGAGACCACCGACGGCCAAGCCGATTTCGATGTCAGTAAATTGAGTGAGTTGTTTGGAGACTTGGTAGAACTGAACGCCGAGTTCTTGGGTCGGGACTAGGATTAAAACGCGGGCGACTACGTCCCCGGAGGGGCGGAAGAGTAATCGCTTCAGAGTGGGAAGCACGTAAGCTGCAGTTTTACCAGTGCCCGTAGCTGCACGTCCACAAATGTCTCTGCCTATAATATTTTTAACATAATCAGGTATAAAAATAAATAATATAAGTAAGTTGCAGATATTTGTTGTTGTTAATAAAATGGAATTGAGTTCTGGAAATGAAATTTTCTACTGATCTACAGCGCTGTTCCAGTGGACGACCAGCCTTAATAACAAGACGGTTGTAGCCGCGCTTGCCGTAGGGGGACAGTTCTTCCACTCCATTTCTTCCACTTACCAATACTTCCACTACACCTTTACTTCCACTCCATTTCTTCCACTGACCGTTACTTCCACTACACCTTTACTTCCACTCCATTTCTTCCACTGACCGTTACTTCCAATAGTTCTTATTTCCACTAACCATCACTTCCACTAGTTCTTTTTTCCACTCCATTTCTTCCACTCCAGTTCTTCCACTTACCAATACTTCCAAAAGGAATGCATACATGCTGAGATGATTGCGCCCCACCACCACGGAGAATCGGTTGTTCTTTTTTTCACTAGTTCTTCCATAATTCGAAATTCGAAAATTGGATCGAAGTCTCAAGTTAGTCTTGTACAGTTGACAGACGTTAATACAATTATTTTGAATTGGAAAAAAGGTATGGTGGAATTGGTGGTTAGTGGAAGTAAAGGTGTAGTGGAAGTATTAGTAAGTGGAAGAAATGGAGTGGAAAAAAGAACTAGTGGAAGTGATGGTTAGTGGAAATAAGAACTAGTGGAAGTAACGGTCAGTGGAAGAAATGGAGTGGAAGTTGCGTCGCACAATCCGCGCTTGCCGCTCGCTCCTTGATTATTATCTACACTATATACAAAAGAGGGTTGGTTGCAAGAAAACCTCACGGGAGTAATCTAGGGTTGAACCTCCCGATGTGAAGGATGAGGCCCGTAGGGTTGTGCCTCACGAAGTTGCCTGTCGTAGCGCAATCTTAAACAATTGGTTCAGGCAACCCAATAACTCTAACGTATATTGGGTTGCCTATAATCGTTTTTGTATGAATGTGTTTTTTGAACTTCACTGTAAATCAGTGTTTTTAAGCGTGGCGCATGAAGTAAAATTTCGAGTTTAGAAAAGCCAAATTTGGATTGGCCGCTCCGCTTCGCTACGCGGCCAATCCAAATTCTTAGGCTTTTCTAAACTCGAAATTTTACTTCATGCTTAGTCTGGGAGTGGAAAACGCTCGTTAAAAGCCTCAAATTAACCGCTTTGAAACGATGAATTCCCGCAAATTTCAAAAAAAAAACGCTGTAATTATCGGGATATGAATAATAAAAAAAAAATCTCCCGCATGTGCAAAAAACAAACAAATAACGTTATATCAATATTCTAGCAACAATAAACGTTGTTTTAATGTTGATGAAACATTACTTAAATGAGTTTGTTCAGTAGAAAACGTGAGTCAAATTCTGAGCTGAACCAATTGTTTAAAATAGTAATTATAGGCAACCCAATAACTCTAACGTATATTGGGTTGCCTATAATCGTTGTTGTATGAGTGTGTTTATAAACTTCAATGTAAATTAGTGTTTTTAAGCGTGGCGCATGAAGTAAAATTTCGAGTTTAGAAAAGCCAAATTTGGATTGGCCGCTCCGCTTCGCTACGCGGCCAATCCAAATTCTTAGGCTTTTCTAAACTCGAAATTTTACTTCATGCTTAGTCTGGGAGTGGAAAACGCTCGTTAAAAGCCTCAAATTAACCGCTTTGAAACGATGAATTCCCGCAAATTTCAAAAAAAAACGCTGTAATTATCGGGATATGAATAATAAAAAAAAAATCTCCTGCATGTGCAAAAAACAAACAAATAACGTTATATCAATATTCTAGCAACAATAAACGTTGTTTTAATGTTGATGAAACATTACTTAAATGAGTTTGTTCAGTGGAAAACGTGAGTCAAATTCTGAGCTGAACCAATTGTTTAAAATAGTAATTATAGGCAACCCAATAACTCTAACGTATATTGGGTTGCCTATAATCGTTGTTGTATGAGTGTGTTTATAAACTTCACTGTAAATTAGTGTTTTTAAGCGTGGCGCATGAAGTAAAATTTCGAGTTTAGAAAAGCCAAATTTGGATTGGCCGCTCCGCTTCGCTACGCGGCCAATTGAAATTCTTAGGCTTTTCTAAACTCGAAATTTTACTTCATGCTTAGTCTGGGAGTGGAAAACGCTCGTTAAAAGCCTCAAATTAACCGCTTTGAAACAATGAATTCCCGCACATTTTAAAAACGCTGTAATTATCGGGATATGTATAGTTAACGTATTCACTACGTAACGATTGTTTTTAAAAAGTTTTATTTATTGAACACAATTACAATTGAAAGAATGAAAATACAAAGATTAATTTGAATAAGTAATTTGATACGAGCGCGAGCTGCCGGAGTCTGTCGGGTACTGACTGGAACTGGCTGTTATCTCCAGGCGCTGGGTATTTATGGAGATGGGTAGCTGAATCAGCAAATGGGTAGGTGGCTGGTATGGTAACAGTATACTAAAAAAAAAACCCTGTATGTGCAAAAAACAAACAAATTACGTTATATCAATATTCTAGCAACAATAAACGTTGTTTTAATGTTGATGAAACATTACTTAAATGAGTTTGTTCAGTGGAAAACGTGAGTCAAATTCTGAACTGAACCAATTGTTTAAAATAGTAATTATAGGCAACCCAATAACTCTAACGTATATTGGGTTGCCTATAATCGTTGTTGTATGAGTGTGTTTATAAACTTCACTGTAAATTAGTGTTTTTAAGCGTGGCGCATGAAGTAAAATTTCGAGTTTAGAAAAGCCAAATTTGGATTGGCCGCTCCGCTTCGCTACGCGGCCAATCCAAATTCTTAGGCTTTTCTAAACTCGAAATTTTACTTCATGCTTAGTCTGGGAGTGGAAAACGCTCGTTAAAAGCCTCAAATTAACCGCTTTGAAACGATGAATTCCCGCAAATTTAAAAAAAAACGCTGTAATTATCGGGATATGAATACTAAAAAAAAAAAATCTCCTGTATGTGCAAAAAACAAACAAATAACGTTATATCAATATTCTAGCAACAATAAACGTTGTTTTAATGTTGATGAAACATTACTTAAATGAGTTTGTTCAGTGGAAAACGTGAGTCAAATTCTGAGCTGAACCAATTGTTTAAAATAGTAATTATAGGCAATCCAATAACTCTAACGTATATTGGGTTGCCTATAATCGTTGTTGTATGAGTGTGTTTATAAACTTCACTGTAAATTAGTGTTTTTAAGCGTGGCGCATGAAGTAAAATTTCGAGTTTAGAAAAGCCAAATTTGGATTGGCCGCTCCGCTTCGCTACGCGGCCAATCCAAATTCTTAGGCTTTTCTAAACTCGAAATTTTACTTCATGCTTAGTCTGGGAGTGGAAAACGCTCGTTAAAAGCCTCAAATTAACCGCTTTGAAACAATGAATTCCCACAAATTTTAAAAACGCTGTAATTATCGGGATATGTATACTAAAAAAAAAACCCTGTATGTGCAAAAACAAACAAATAACGTTATATCAATATTCTAGCAACAATAAACGTTGTATATATTTAATTAATTTCTTAATTAGAAAGGAATCACTTGGTTTGTTTCACTTAATAAATTTATTTATTCCGACTAGTTTCGACTAACAGTCATTATCAAGGAATGTACAGAATTTACAAATTACAAAGTCGGAATAAATAAATTTATTAAGTGAAACAAACCAAGTGATTCCTTTCTAATTAAGAAATTAATTAAATATATTTTAATCATGTTTCATCAAGTGATCAATGAGAACCAAACTAAAGATATAATAAACGTTGTTTTAATGTTGATGATACATTACTTGAATGAGTTTATTCAGTGGAAAAAGTGAGTCAAATTCTGCGCTGAACCAATTGTTTAAAACAGTGATTATAGGCAACCCAATAACTCTAACGTATATTGGGTTGCCTATAATCGTTGTTGTATGAGTGTGTTTTTCGAACTTCACTGTAAATCAGTGTTTTTAAGCGTGGCGCATGAAGTAAAATTTTGAGTTTAGAAAAACCTAATTTGGATTGGCCAATCCAAATTCTTAGACTTTTCTAAACTCGAAATTTTACTTCATGCTTAGTCTGGGAGTGGAAAACACTTGTTAAAAGCCTTAAATTAACCGCTCTAAAACAATGAATTCCCGCAAATTTGAAAAACGCCGTAATTATCGGGATATGTATACTTAAAAAAAACCAGTATGTGCAAAAACAAACAAATAACGTTATATCAATATTCTAGCAACAATAAACGTTGTTTTAATGTTGATGAAACATTACTTAAATGAGTTTGTTCAGTGGGAAACGTGAGTCAAATTCTACGCTAAACCAATTGTTTAAAACAGTGATTATAGGCAACCCAATAACCAACGTATATTGGGTTACCTATAATCGTTGTTGTGTGAGTGTGTTTTTTGAACTTCACTGTAAATCAGCGTTTTTAAGCGTGGCGCATGAAGTAAAATTTCGAGTTTAGAAAAGCCTAATTTGGATTGGCCGTATATATACAAAATTAAATAAAATAATATCCTGAAAATAATTATATACACAACGAAATAAATTAAACCACAATTTATATGTACAACTACGAATGGCTTTCAAAACGGCGACTTGACGGTTTCGGCGGTGATCCGGCGGTTACGGTTCGTGTAGGAAACTCAGCGCTTCGTACACTTACCGTATAGCGTTCGAAATTGACCCGGTGTCAGCCACTAGGTCTAGAGAATTCCGCGGCAGCCACAGAACTCTGTCTAGGAGACGAGTGCGTACCGTTTATATAGGAAAAGGGGTTGATGAAAAAACGCGGGTGGAAGCGGTATTGGAAGTGGAAATTACGTTGTGAAGTTGGCGGGCGGAATCGGTGTTGGAAGGGGAAATTATATTGTGAAGTTGGCCTAATTCGGGTGTAAATTGGGTAGTCTATGATAAAAGGGAAAAGGAAAATACACAATCTATGATAGGAAAAGGTGTACAGGGTTGCATAGGATACGTTACACGCTATAGAATAAAATACAAAAACATACAAAAAAAGACAATTATAAGTCGTAACAGCAATACATCACAGATAAGCGACATTTATTTTTCATATTGCACTTTAAATACATTGTCTGGTGCCTGTCAGGTGTTCCACGTAGATATCCCTACTCCTTTTATTCTTGTCGTTCGCATCAGTGAGCTGTACCTTCTCAGGGCCGGCGGTTGGTGAAAATTCCGAGTGGGTAGTTGACCCGGGTGGGAGACCCCCCTCCCCCCTTCCTCCCCTACCTCTTATCAAACATTTCTGTAGAGGCACGAATTAAAAGCATAATTTTTTCAAAATTTTATAAAAACACTTAAAATAGCGTTAAATTAGTACCGGGCTTTCATTAATTCCCGAACCCCACGTGACCAAAAATAATAGGCAACCAAATGTACAAGGTGGTATGGTTCACACAAAAATTCCCTAGATTTAAAAATATTTATTCGCCGGCGTATTTTTATGACGACTGAAAATATATTTAAAATGATTAAAAAATAGGCTCATCTTCAAAAATGTAACTAATTTTTATTAATTTTCGCAGTATTTGCTTATCCTAGCAAATTGACTCTGCAAAATAAATAGAAATAAAACTCAATGTTTCAGAATAATTAAACAATTTTTGCTTACCTGAAAATTCCGGGCGAATCTTGTAAGATCTCAAAGGTTGGTTTAACGATGCACCGCGCATAAACGTTTATGTCAAATTTGACTTTAGTAACGTTTGGTTACTTTTTTCAAAGCCTCCAACGTACAAATACAATAATTTACGCGGCAATTTTAAATTTAGTCACGTGGGGTTCGGGAATTAATGAAAGCCCTGTACTACATCTTTCAAGATCCTTATTGATTAGTTTTGCAATGCAAAAACGGCGCTCCGCTTCGCATTTTTCGATATGAACTGATTCAACAACTTCTGTAAGTCCAGTTTGTCGGTTATGTCGCTATACACGTTTAGAATCGCAGTAGTGTTAAGCCGATCTTGCGACATTGTTGATCGCAAATACGTTTTTAATCGTCGCAATACCGAGAAACTTCGTTCGTTTGAACATGACGATCCAGGGATCGTGACTAGGAGGCGTACAAAACGTACATACCCGGGAATGAGCCCTCTCGTCCAGTCGTACTTTTGGAGAAAATCTACAACTTCCCCCAAGTTTGTTGCGGATTCATTTTGACGCTTCAAAAGTTGCAAAATCATGTCCCGGTCACTTAACAATCGTTCACCGTCAAAATCATCTACATAGAACTGTACAATGTTATCGACGTCGGCGGGCTGTCCCAGAGCGAATCGTTCTAACGATTTAAAAAACTGCGCCGATTCGTTGTCGAACCGACTTCTTAAGGACGCCAGTAATTGGTCGAAAACTTCAAAATATGATTTTCTGAAGTAAATATTGATAATGAAGGTTTAAATTAAATTAAACCTTCATTATCAATATTTAAAAATGTTTCACCAAGTGATAAGTGAGAAAATTATTTCTGAAGTAATCTTCCGCCGTTTTGAACGCGCAGTTTTCGCTCGAACCAGAATCAAAACGCTTGGGAATTTTGCGCTGCCGCGGAACTTGAGGTTCATCGAGTTTAAGGTCATCGACGGCTTGAAGAGTTTTACGCCAAATCTCTTGAAATTTGGTGTCTCGAGAAGCGTCCAATACGTCAGTCACCGCCTCTATTTTTTCATATGAATTTATAACGCAAAGATTTGACTTCTGAAGTTCCTTGTTCAACACTTCTACGCGATCGAAGATTTCAATCAAAGCAGTTAAGTAAAAGATACAGTCGAACGATTCCATGTAATCGTAAAACCCCGACGCTTTCGCCGAAACTGCGCTGTCGATGTCGTGGTCAACCGACCGATCGTGGAAGACCTGCATCAGCTGCTCGTAGTTGGCCCGCACCGTCTTCAGGGATTTGATCCGTACTACCCATCTGTAAAATACAAATAATTATGTATACAATTCCTAGGATAATTTGAGAATTTTTTTTAATGGTGATTTATACCTGGTCGGGCAATAGGCTGCAAGAGAAGGTAACTCGCTGTCACTCTCCTTGGCTGCTTCTGTCTGTAGGTCCTTAAACTGGGCGATGCGTCTCGTACGAAGTTTATCGTCTTTTATAGTTCCAATGAACTTTCTAGCTGGTAGAACCTTTTCAATACCATCCTGGACAGCAAGGTTGATGTTGTGGGCATTGCAATGCACGAACAACGCTCGCGGCTCTTCTTCGCGTATTCGCGACTGCAAACCTGTGATTTTGCCCGACACGTTCGATGCACCATCGTAGCACTGGCCTCTGAGGTTCGAGAGCAGCAACTTGTTTTGGACGAAAATGTTGTTGACTAGACCGAATAAGGTTTCCGCTTTCGTGTCAGGCGTCGAAAAAAATCCGATGAAGTACTCGTTCGCTGTTAAATTTTCGGAAACGACTCGGAGGCAAACAGAGACTTGCTCGGTTCGGGACACGTCCGAAGTTTCGTCTAACGAGATCGAAAAGTGCTCAGCCCGTCGTACCTCCGCCATGATTTCCGACAAGACAGTAGTGGCCATCAGCTCGAGAATATCATTCTGAACGTCGTGATGGAGCCATGTGTTACCCTTTCTTTGCAACCACGACTTCAACTCCGTCACGTCTTCGGCTCGAGCATTCAAAAACGTCAGGAAGTTTGAATTCTCGTCGTTGTCAGCGCCGCGAATCGGAAGACCCTGCCTCGCCAGTGCCCTCAACGTGCTGAAGATTTTCAGCAACGCGGTCCTGTTGTCCTACATCTCCTTCAAGTGAGCCGTCGAGATGAACTGAGCAACGTTGGTATTCTCAACGTTTCTTAAGGCTGCGGTGCTGTTAATGTGGAGAGAACTCGTCGCGTGAGCCTTTATCCGCTCTGCTGCGTGCTTCCAGTTGGAAAACCCCTCGTCAACCCAGGCTAGCTTCGATTTGATTGCACGCGTGTCGAACGTGACAATCAACTTCCGCTCACACGCTTCGCGGCAAATGGTGCATAGCCTTTACTGCTGCTGTTGAGATCAAACCACGGATTGTGCTGTTTCCACGTTGTCCAAATTGCGGGTACCAAGGAGCTTTTTACAGCTGATTCTAAAAAAACATTCATATAACTTTTATTTTCCTAAATTATTGTGAATATTTTGTTTATTTGTGATGATTTATTGAAATCTTGATTTAAATCAAGATTTTTTTCAAAACTATTACTTTTAACAACAATAACATAAACAAAAAGATTATTTTGATTTTAATAAAACAGACTAATTCGAATCAAATGAGTCAATGTTTTCATTGTTAGTTTTCTTAGTTTTAAAAATCTTATTTTTTAATCTTGATTTAATTCAAGATTTTGTCAATTATTTTCGTAAGTGAGGTTAATAGGTTATGTTAAAAAGTGTTTACTTTTGTTTTAAAAACCAACTAAAGTAATTCGATACTTACGTTTTTCGGAATCGTCTTTGTTGTTTTTCTGCTTTTTACTCCCGCCGGGGTCAGCTGACCGAGCCTGCTCCTGCGGGAACGCTCCTGTTCACTGTTTAGCCAAAGCTGGTCGGGATTTCTCCTCGTCTCCCTGTTGTCTGACGGCATTGTCCACACTTTCATCGTTGTTCGTTTCCGTCGCACCAGAAACTTGTCCATCTTCCCGTCCCTTCACATGCCTTTGCACACGTACACAGGGGTAAGCCGCCATAGACGTTGTGAACGGTGCGCCAACACTAATACGCCTGACGATGCGCGGGTTTTTCCCGCCGTAAATTCAAAAGTAGGAATTTGATAATATTCATTGATGACGAAGAATCGACTGAATTAATGGAACCCTGACTTCAGTTTATTATTATTTTTCAAGTATCTAAATATAACAAAACTTTTTTGTTCAATAATTTAACAGCTGTCATTATATGCATGTCATTAAATTCCGGCATGTAAGAAATAAAGTTGACAATTACGGAATTACCAATATTTTTTTAATTTGAAAAAATAAATAATTCTTTTTATCAATTTTTCTATTAAAAAAAATATTTGTTCACCCCAAATCTCGAGTGGGTAATTTACCCACTCGGAATTTTTCGAGTGGGTACCGCTACCCACCATACCCATATTATCCGCCGGCCCTGTACCTTCTTGGTATCCGCAGCTCCTTGAGGACATCTTCGTTGGCCGGATCCCAACCACCTAGAGCTCCTACTTGGAAGGCGTAAAGCGATGTTTTGTATCCTTTCTGCTCGAGTTCACCGGTGAGTTGCTGGTATTTTTCCCGCTTCCATTCCGCGCTTGCTAGGAACGCGCCTTCTCCATTTTCAAACGGCACTGCGGTGTCGCCAATGGTAATTTGTTTACTTTGCTCGTCGGTGACGACCAGGTCGGGCCCAAGATTTTGGGACGCGCCAGGAATTTGCTGCTCCCACGTTCTTGGGGATAGCTTTTGCGAGGAAGTCTTTTTTTTTATTGAGGAGAAAAATGCATTTACGCACTGTTGTGAGTGGGACTCCTCCCCTTATCTAAAGGGGCCCTACCCACTAAAAAACTCCTCATTGTCGTTTCTCCCTTACCGGTATCGCCCAAGGGCATTCCCTCAGTAAGGGCGGCGCACAGCTCTCAGATCTTTCGCAGTGCTATTCTTGGGCGTTTGTAGCTCGCTCAATTCCCGGATAGCTGTAGACCTAATCTCCGGCGTCATGAAAGGGGTCCTACCCACAAAAAAACTCCTCATTGTCGTTTCTCCCTTACCGGTATCGCCCAAGGGCATTCCCTCAGCAAGGGCGGCGCACTGCTCTCAGATCTTTCGCAGTGCTATTCTTGGGCGTTTGTAGCTCGCTCAATTCCCGGATAGCTGTAGACCTAATCTCCGGCGTCATGATAGGCGATAGCAGCGGAAATAGATGACGTAAAACCTAAAAATAAAAAAATAATAAAAAAAAATTGTGAAAGTAAGAATTGATTCTTGAATAACTCTCATTTATCACTTGGTAAAACATTTTGAAATAATATTAAAGGATAAATTAAAAACGCTTGGTTTGTTTCACTATTTGTGAACATTTTGTTTTCAGTACAACAAGTGCATCAACCTCAAGTTCACCCTCAGTGCCGACCACAAGCCTCAGCAGCAATGCCGCCGCTGCCGCTTCAGTGACGAAGGACCCTCCGACTGCCTCGGCCCCCACAAACACGGCCGGTAGCAACACACCCACCGGTGGTGCCGGCAGCATACCTCCCACGTCCGTCACCCAGCAAAAGAGCGAGCCGTCCGTGGCGGCGACGGTGGAGAGCAGCACGCCGGCCAGCGCCAGCTCGCCAACGAGTTCCGCCACCACGAGCACAGCCCCCGCCCCGGCAACCCATGAAGCCGAAGTTCCCGCACCCGCGGATCCCGCACCGGTCACGGAGGCCAGTGAAAAGCCCGCCGCGGAAGTCCCGCAAGAAGCACAAAGTACCACCAGCGATGCCTCCAGTAGCAGTAGTTCTCCTAAAGAAAAAGAAACAAAGGTGTGTATGAGGAAGGGAAGGTGTTCCTTTTTTTTTCATCGCCATCTATTGGGTTTTCTGATAACTATTACTAACGTAAAGTGGGAGAGGTTTTAGTGGGTAGGCTTCCAGTCGCCTTTTGACTGAAAGAAGTCCCACACTCTGTCCGTAAGTGGATTTCCCCTTCCACACCACAAAAAAAAAACTTTTGCTAACAGAATTACAGTTGGTGTGTGTGGCGTGTAGATGTGTGAATGTGTTGGTGAGAAATGCAGAAATCTGTTATGTTCACCTTCACAGACACCATCTTTCATACATGACGATGCCACTATAAAGAGAAGACAAAATATTGTGTGCAAGAGTCCAAATATATGGGACATTTAGTAAAAACATTATCATATGTCAATTATTTTTACGTGAAACACTAAAAATATCATATGTTCAATAAAAAGAAACCTCCAGAGTGCTATGATTTTATCTTTTTTTAAATTTATGTTGGCTACACGCCTTAGGAATTGTCATATAAAACGTCAGACATAATTATAATTTCAGAGTTGCCAACCTAGAATTTATTCCATGGCACTCTAGAGGTTTTATTTTATTGAACAAACGATATACAGAGAAACACTTTTAACTTTGTTTGTATAACACGTTTTATTTAATGTGACTGCAGTTTCGACAAATTTAGCTTGTCATTATCAAACATGGAGTGGAATTAACATGTATAACGAAGTAGAAGCCTCCACAATACAGGATATACAGAGAGTTTTATGTAACACCGAACATTTTCATAACGAGAATTTTTCTTCGAAGTATCCAAATGCATACGTTGCACATTTTGCGATGCTCAGTTTATTAAAAGAATTCAATTTGAAGCATTAAGCGAGTGTTTTCCACTCCCAGGCTAAGCATGAAGTAAAATTTCGAGTTTAGAAAAGCCTGAAAATTTGGTTTGGTCGCGTAGCGCGAAGCGCGGAGCGGCCAAACCAAATTTTCAGGCTTTTCTAAACTCGAAATTTTACTTCATGCGCCACCGGTACAAAACACTGACATATTACGAAGTTTAAAACACACCGCTAAACTTTACATTAAATCAGTGTTTTGTACCGGTGGCGCATGAAGTAAAATTTCGAGTTTAGAAAAGCCTGAAAATTTGGTTTGGCCGCTCCGCGCTTCGCGCTACGCGACCAAACCAAATTTTCAGGCTTTTCTAAACTCGAAATTTTACTTCATGCTTAGCCTGGGAGTGGAAAACACTCGCTTAATGCTTCAAATTGAATTCTTTTAATAAACTGAGCATCGCAAAATGTGCAACGTATGCATTTGGATACTTCGAAGAAAAATTCTCGTTATGAAAATGTTCGGTGTTACATAAAACTCTCGGTATGTTCAATAAAAAAAAAAAACCTCCGGAGTGCTATGATTTTATCTTTTTTTAAATTCATGTTGGCTACACGCCTTAAGAATTGTCATATAAAACGTCACACATAACAAAAAAAAAAAAAGACCTTTATTGGCATATCCTACAGTTATTTACAATGTCGACACTATATCACATCTTGCCCTCTTTCTCCCGTCCCACTTTCTCCAGCGTCTTTACCCTAGCTCCGTCCTCCCTCATCCATTCTGTCACCCTTCTATTCCCTTTCACTCCCACCCATTCCCCACTCACACTCCTCCGCCAAGTGCCTCCACGTATCCTTCCCCCATTCACACAACCTACATCTCATATATTCTTCCCCCATCCATCTCTTCCTTCCCCTCTCCCCAGACCCACACCTTGCCCTCGCCATTATCACCCTTTCATCCCTGTTCCACCCATCCTCACTCATGTATCTCGGCACCCTCCCATATACTTGCCATCTCCCAAACATATCATTATATTCACTTTTTTCTATCCGTCCCTGTCTCTCCTGCGCTTCCACCTCCTTCATCTTCTCTCTCATCCACGCCGCCACCTCCACCCCCCTACCCAACCATTCCTGTACCTTCCTCTCTGCCAGTCCTCCCCTTTCATACATTCTCCTTCTCTCTTCCCTCCACCTCCCCCCTTCTACTTTCATGCACGCCTCCCATACTATTCTCACCAATCTCTCCTCTTCTACTCCGCATAATTTCATTTCATACTTCACCACTTTCTCCACCGCCTCACATTCCAATCTCTCTCTATTCGTTTCCTGCAATAGTATATATCCCGGTGTCGACTTCTCTAGTCCCAGCATCCGTCTCAGGAACCATAGCTGTTCTCTTTCAATCACCTCATATGCTCTCGTTCCCCATGCTTCTACCCCGTACATTAGTATCGGTCTTACACACGCGTCCCACACCTTGCATGTCACCTTAATACTGTTCTCCATCCATCTCCCCCATTTTCTCCATGCCATTCCCCATGCTCTCCTCGCTTTTCCTTGTACCCACCTTATATGCTCTTCATACCCACCCGTCCCTTTAAAAATAAATCCCAAGTATCTGAAACTTTTCACTCTCTCAATCACCTCTCCCTTCCATTCTAGCACTCCCACTCTCCCCTCTCTCCCTTTATTCCTAAACCTCATCCATTTCGTCTTCCCCACATTCCTCTCTTATCCATATATCTTTCCACCCTTTTCAACATGCCTTTCACTCCCTCCCAATCTCTCGCCATCAACACTATATCGTCTGCATACGCCAGTAACCATACTTTCTCCTTTCCAATCACCACTCCCCCTTCCTGCCCCTTTCTCAACACCTCTTCTAGTTCGCTTATGTATATATTAAACAGGACCGGACTCATGGGGCACCCCTGTCTCAAGCCCTTCCATGTCCTAAACCTTTCCGATACTTCTTCCCCCACCTTCGCTTCCACCCATGTTTCCCTATACACCTCCCTTACACACTCAACTACTCCGTCACTCACTCCCTTTCGCCTCAGACATTCTACCATATCTTCCCTCGGCACTGAATCATACGCCGCTTTCAGATCTACAAACACCGCATACACACACCCTTTCTCTTCCATCACTTTCTCTGTCATCCTCGCTAGGGTAAATACCTGGTCCCTCGTTCCCCTCCCCCTCCTAAATCCCCCTTGCGACTCTGGTAGCATCCTCTTCTCTTCTACCTCTATTTCTAGTCTGTTCTTCACCATAATCATCAGTATTTTATATCCCGTGCTCATAATCGTCACCCCTCTATAGTTCTCTGCTTTCCTCTCATCTTTCTCTTTATATATCGGGCATATCCTGCCTACTCTCCATGCCTCTGGCATGCTCTCCCATCCCCTCCATATTCCATTTACTAGCTCTCGGAATTTCTTCTTCCCCCCTTCTCCTATCTCTCTCCACATTTCCGCCTTCAATCCATCTCTTCCGGCCGCCTTTCCTCCCTTCACCTCCTTGAACGCTCTTTCTGTTTCCTCTTCCGTAAATTCCTCTCCTCCAATCCCTCGCCCTACTTCTCTTACTGTCCCTTGTTCACCGCACTCCTCCTTACACTTTCTGGTCCAGTCTTCTAACGACACCCCTATCCTCCTCATCTCTTTCCCTCTCCTCAATACATTCCATATTTCTCTCTCGTTCCTACACTCCTTCATTTCCTCCCCTGCTCTCTCTGCCACTTCCAGCTTCTTCCTTTCACACACCTTCTCGTATGCCCTTCTCGCTTCCATCATCCTCTTTCCCTCTCCTCCGTTCTTTATATATTCTCTCATTACTTTCCTCACCTCCCTCTTCGCTCGTTTACATTCTTCATCAAACCACTCTTGCCCCTTCCTCCTTGTTCCCTTCATCTTTCTTCCGCATCCTATTATGGTCTTCTCCGTCTCGTCCATTGAACTTATCTCCTCCCATTGTACCTTCTCTAATTTCCTCCTCATGGTCTTAATCGCCTCTCTCCCACTCTCTAGCTTCTTATTTCCTTGCTCCTGTTTCCCTTCTTCATTCCTTCCTATCCTTAGTTCCACTCTCAACGGCAGGTGATCCGATCCCAGCACCTCCTCCACTTCCATCTTCCTCACTTCCTCTCTTGCTATTCCCTTGATTATCGCGTAGTCAATTACTGTTGATCCTTGTGCTCCCACGTATGTTTTCTTCCCTCCCCAGTCTCCTTCTGTGCACCCATTCAGAATTTCCCAACCCTCTTCCGTCGTCCACTCCTTCATCCTCCTCCCATCTCCGTTTATACATTTATCTTGCGATCTCCTTTCTACTTCCATGCCGTCCTCCCCAATCCCTCCTCCCAATTCCCCCATCCTCGCATTAAAATCCCCCATGATCACACACCGTCCTGCTTCCCCTGTTCTATCGTCAATCTCTTTTCTCACCTCATTCCAGTTTTTATTCACGTAGACTATCCCCACATTCATTTGTTCTCCTCCCTCCCGCCATCTCATCCACATCAGCCCCTCGCCTCCTTCCCTTGTTTCTACCTTGCCTCCTATCCTGCTCTCCCTCCATCCCACAATCATCCCCCCTTTCGCCCTTCCTCTTGCTGCACTTTTCTTTGCTTCCTTCATCTCCCATCTCACACATAACAATTATAATGTATAATTTCAGAGTTGCCAACCTAGAATATATTCCATAGCACTCTAGAGGTTTTATTTTATTGAACATGCAATATATAATTTCTTGGTATCCAGGGGGGTAGGGGGCAAGTAATTATATTTTTTCAATTCTCTGTAACCAGTCGGTGATTTAAAAATGTTAATTGCATTATTATGAAAACACTTGATATAATTTCCATTTCCTGTTCCGCACACAGATCCTTCCCCTGATAAACACCACACAACCCAACTTATGCCGCACTTAAATTAATATTCCTCCCATTGATAAAACAATCAAGTTTCGTTTAATTGCATTCAATACGCTTGTGTATGTTCATTTGCATGGTTATCAGCATCGCGCGCGCGAAGATAATAAGCGCGCGCTCGCCTTCGGTTTATTGAAACACTTGATTTGTTTGCACCGGATTAGGCGGCCACGACGAAGTCCCCGATGAAAGTAGCAACGACGCCGCGAACGCCGACCCGGACCAAGGCCGCCAAGGCGGCGGAGAACCAAGAATCGCCCAAGACGCCGAAAACGCCGGCGCCCGAGCCGAAGGCGTCCTCCAGCAAATCGCCCGGCGGCGGGAAGATGAAGAGGATGAGGATCAGGACGCAGCCGTACCAGAGCCCCCTGCCGGAGCTGGAGATCATCTCGAAGATGACCAGCGCCTCATCGACACCTAAATCGAAGAGTACCGATGAGAAATTGATTATATTTTATAAGTAAGTCGATTTTTTTTCTAGTTTGTTGTCTTTATTTTACTGGTTGAAAATAGAGAGTGGGCCATCGCAAGGAATCTTTTTAAAATGTTAATAAAACACAAACGGCTAGATGGAATTTCATGATCTTGAATTTATTTTGTAGCCAAGAGTATCCGGTTATACATGGAATATGACGGCAAAATGGCTGTCACGGCTGGCCCATGGACTTTTATCTCTGGGGTGCTGTTAAAGAATGTTGTTACGCCAACGATCCAGCAACGATTGACGATCTTAAAGTCAATATCCAAAATGCCATTGCTGAGATAGAACCGCAGACGTTGGAAAAAGTTCTGAAAAATTGGGTCTAGAGCAGTGATGGGGAAACTACAGCCCGCGGACCAAGTCCGGCCCGCGGAAAGGTTTAATCCGGCCCGTTTAAGAGTGCCGTCGTGAGAATGTTTGAACGCGTTCTTACTTCGTAATGTGACGACCCGCATAAAAACTACCTACCTACGATTAAGCATTATTCGTTGGCCCGCTACGATTGTCTGGTTATTACAAATGGCCCGTCTTAAAAAAAGTTTCCCCACCACTGGTCTAGAGAATGGACCCAATTTTTCAGAACTTTTTCCAACGCCTGCGGTTCTATCTCAGCAATGGCATTTTGTATATTAACTTTAAGATCGTCAATCGTTGCTGGACCGTTGGCATAACAACGTTCTTTAACGGCACCCCAGAGATAAAAGTCCATGGGCGTCGAATCGCAGCTCCTTGCTGGCCAATTCAGATCTCCACGACGGCTGATTACACGATTTTCGAACTTTGATTGCAATAAGTCGATAGTTTCGTTGCTAGTGTGGCATGTCGCCCCATCTTGTTGGAACCAGATGTTGCCCACATCCAAACCAGCAATTTGCTTCCAAAAAAAGTTTGCTATCATGGTCCTATAGCGGTTTCTGTTGACCGTTTCGCCAGATTCAAAGAAAAATGGGCCGATGATGCCCATAATCCGCACCATACAGCCACTCGTTCCGGATGCATTGGCTGCTCAACGATCACGTATGGGTTTTCCGATGCCCAAATCCTGCAGTTTTGCTTGTTTACATAGCCCCCGAGGTGAAAATGCGCTTTATCAAAAGATAATTTTTCGCCAAAATTCACCATCGGCTTCCAGCTGCTCTAAAACAGGCAAACTGACCTGTATGCCGAGGGATTTTCAGGCCTTCTGCCTGCCTTAGGGATAAGCGCTAACCTCGCCCTCTTCCAGTGCCTTGGGAACACCCCTTCGGCCTATTCATGACCTCCCAGAACATCTCTGGGTTTGCCTCCGCTGCCTTTTTTAGTACTTCATTGGGTATTCTGTCTGGTCCGGGTGTCTTCTTTGTAGGAAGGGATTTTGCCACCGTTACGATCTCCTCTGTCGAGAATAGGTCCTCTATCTGGAGAAGGCCGTCTCCTTCTCTCGCCCCTTGGAAAGAGAGCCTCCACCACCAACCCGACCCCTCCCTCTACCAGAGCCTCAGCGTCTAGCCCTTTCTTTTTGCTATCATGGTCCTATAGCGGTTTCCGTTGACCGCTTCGCCAGATTCAAAGAAAAATGGGCCGATGATGCCGTCGGCCCATAATCCGCACCATACAGCCACTCGTTCCGGATGCATTGGCTGCTCAACGATCACGTGTGGGTTTTCCGATGCCCAAATCTTGCAGTTTTGCTTGTTTACATAGCCCCCTAGGTGAAAATGCGCTTCATCGCAAAAGATAATTTTTCGCCAAAATTCACCATCGGCTTCCAGCTGCTCTAAGCCCCAATTAGCAAAGTTGTATCGAAGTGGATGGTCAACTCTCTTCAACTGCTGTGTTATTTAGACCTTATAGGCGAATAAACAGATGTCTTTATGCAAAATACGCCTCGAGGTAGCGCGATTAATGTTCAATTGCTGAGAGCGATGACGAGTCGATGTTCTCGGGTTGGTTTGCACACTACAGGCTACAGCAGCAATATTCTCGGGTGTACGAACCTGACGAGCGTGTGGAACTTTAGTACGGTCCACCAGTATATCAGTTTCACGAACTTTGTGCACAAATTTCTTGCATTTGGTGCTCATTCGCGACCGAATTTGTACGCACTGATTCTGCAATACACGAATTACATTCAAAGTAAATTTTTTACATTTCCCAACGTTCATCGAGCGTATAGCGTGCCATTTCGTTAACCTGGTGTTGTATACTGAAGAACTGGCATACATTAGATGTCAAATATCATGAAAGTAAAAATAAAGTGGTAGTTCAAAAAGATTCCAAGAGATGGCCCATCCTTTACTATCACCCTCTATCTAAGTCAGTATCCAAACTATCTTCTTTTTTAACGTTGGCCGGCGATCAGCATGTGTATCGATACGGAATACAAAATTTTACACAAACGTCACTATCCCTATTATTTCCAACCTGTATCTTAACATAACAGTCAACTGTTAAACTTAATGTTTGAGGTATGGAATAACTTAAACTTAATATTTGAGGTATGGAATAGCTCTTAAACTTAATGTTTGAGGTATGGAAAAGCTTAAACTTAATGTTTGAGGTATGGAATAACTTAAACTTAACGTTTGAGGTATGGAATAGCTCTTAAACTTAATGTTTGAGGTATGGAATAGCTTAAACTTAATGTTTGAGGTATGGAATAACTTAAACTTAACGTTTGAGGTATGGAATAGCTCTTAAACTTAATGTTTAAAGTATGGAATAGCTTAAACTTAATGTTTGAGGTATGGAATAACTTAAACTTAATGTTTAAGGTATGGAATAACTTAAACTTAATGTTTGAGGTATAGAATAACTTAAACTTAACGTTTGAGGTATGGAATAACTTAAACTTAACGTTTGAGGTATGGAATAGCTCTTAAACTTAATGTTTAAAGTATGGAATAGCTTAAACTTAATGTTTGAGGTATGGAATAACTTAAACTTAATGTTTAAGGTATGGAATAACTTAAACTTAATGTTTGAGGTATAGAATAACTTAAACTTAACGTTTGAGGTATGGAATAACTTAAACTTAACGTTTGAGGTATGGAATAGCTCTTAAACTTAATGTTTAAAGTATGGAATAGCTTAAACTTAATGTTTGAGGTATGGAATAACTTAAACTTAACGTTTGAGGTATGGAATACCTCTTAAACTTAATGTTCGTGGTATGGAATAGCTTAAACTTACCCTTTGAGGTATGGAATAGCCCTGATTAACTCATTCATTTTGGTGTACAGAAACACAAATTAAAAACTTGAATTGAACTAGGATTTTTTACAGGAACGAATTTTTAGCTGTAAGGAATTCAGAGGGTGGTTTTTACGTCTGCCAGGCTGTACAAAACGTGTATAAGAGCTCGCCGAAAATAAAGATCAGGTGGCTTTCACAAGACAAGGGAGACAAGAGCGACAAAAGCGGGGAGATATACACACCAGACTTTTACGACACAACAGGTGAGTTGACGAATGAATTGATGTATTTTGTAGGTTAGGTTGAAGTAGTTGCAGCACACACTTAGAACTAGGCCGAGAGTCTAGTTTACACTACGCCATTGTGCATGTTGCCTCTGAAACAACTGGCGAATGTGACGACAATGAAAATTTGTTTTTTTACTTTCCCCCATGTGTAAAACAAAGGGAAAGTATTGTTTTTGCGAACATTTTCAAATCAAACATTTTAGTGAATTTTCGATAAAGGTCTTTTCGCCACAAATGTTCAGCCTAAACCGATCAAGATGTCAAGATGACAATATAAATGTTACGAATCGTTCTTGTATATTTTTATTTAATTATTTAATTGCTCTACCCTATTGACATTCCTCAAAATAGGTCGCCTTCCAGAAATACGCAATAAATCTTGAAACTCTCTCGTTTGTGAATTATCACTTTTTGGAAGTTTATCTGAACAAAGAGATCTATTTTGAATAGGTTTGTGAGTTTGTTAGGGTGGAGCAATTAGTAACGGTCACGCCTCTTCGCACAGCGGGGGAGTTGTTTTGGTCATTCGTATTTTCGGAAACTCATTAATAATATTTTAAAGAGAAAATCCAGATTTTCTCTTTCAAGGAATTTCTTACCACCACTTCTTTTGGGATCATCCCCTGAAATACGAGTGACCAATAACAGCGCAGTTTGTACATATATAGGAACATTTGTCAAATTCAAATTAGTTTTAACTTTGAAAATGATCGTAACGGATCAAAACACGTGTCAGGCAACTGAAAATAAAAATATGGAACATAACAAGTGTAGTACTTTACCCAATTTGAAAATTTGGTTCCATCAAGAAAGTAGCAGAACAAGTATCGAATATAATAACAGCGACTTTGCCCCCACATTCCTAAACATAGTTTTCTCAAATTATATTTTATAATTTGAAGATAAAACCATTGAATAAGTAGTATAAGAAGCGAAACTGTATGAATAATAACGTGCTCATGAAAACTATATACAACCACCCTTGCACGCCTTA
Organism: Philonthus cognatus; assembly: GCA_932526585.2. Lineage (NCBI taxonomy): Eukaryota > Metazoa > Arthropoda > Insecta > Coleoptera > Staphylinidae > Philonthus > Philonthus cognatus. The sequence goes on along the minus strand of OW052252.1, from coordinate 9,921,582 downwards.
CACGTCTCAGTCAGCTGGAGACACCACTCAAATGAACGACGTATTATAGAACTAACTGTGCAGTTGTGCCGTTATGCTCTCCTGATACTTGCTTCGAATGTAACGTGGCGCACAAAGATCGCTTGTTCATCGCGTTGCTTTTTTATGTCCATTTTTTATGTCCCTTGATAGTGGCCGTATTCTTTGCAGTAATAAGAAAACGGCCACTTTTAGTTATACATATATTATCTTTTGTAAATAAAAGTGTATTTAAGATGTACCACAAAGTGAACGCCTACAACACCAAACAATATTATCTTTTGCTTATCGCGGGCCTTAGTATTTTACATGCTAAAAATTATACCTTGTGTTAATGTATTTTATCATATAACTTTGAAGCAAATTTTTATTGTTAGTAATGAATCAATTATTTTTCTACATGATGCGCTTAATTAGAATAATATAATGTTTTATTCCATTAAAAAAATATATTTAATAATTTGTTAGCAGATAATAGAAATAGAACAATAACAAAAATCCAAAAAAATATCACAGAAATTGTTTGAAATGCCTTTGCTCGAAAACGGACAAACCTCTTATAATTAATTTAATTACAAATTCCACTCGTTCTTCAACAGTATACACGTTAAATTAATCATCTTACTAATCAATCTGAAATTCAAGGCACTTTCATTATTTGTGCACAGTTATTTATTTTATTTTTACATGGAATGAAACATGTTTAAGTTATTCTAATTAAACGCATCGTGAAGAAAAATAATGCATTTATTACTAACAATAAAAATTTGCTTCAAAATTATATGATAAAATACATTAACACAGGGTATCATTTTTAGTATGTAAAATCCTATGGCCCACGATAAAAACAATTTAACTTTAATGTATTATCAAATGTACCTGTCTTTATTTTCTTCAGATAAATTAAATAATTGTTTATCATCATTTAACTCGCAATTTGAATTGTCGGTAATAGTCTCCAGCATTCTTATTTGCATTGATTGTTGTAATGCCTGTCGAAAACCCTTAACCGTGGGGTTGCTATTATAGCCACCTCTATTCCTTAGGACCGAAAACAAATTTTCATGTGGGTCTTGCTGAAGACGATTAGTTAACAAAAATGTATGCCCACTGTTCTTAATGTCGTCGAATAATTGTAATATTCCTGTAATTGTATGTGCCAAGCCCTCAAAGCAATAAACATTCTTTCGTTCAGTCATAGTTTTAGAATAAATTTTAATTTTATTTAAATAAACCAATCCGTTTCTTAATGTCTCTAACACGACTTTATTTTCATCTGATAATCCATTCTTATATGGATTTTGATCATATAGCGTGCGGCTATTTAACGAATCAAAAAGATCGTTAATAATTTTTAAAAAGCTTGCTGTATTGTTTCCGCTTGAAGACTTACCTGTATTTACAGCAGTTTCGATCGCTGTAGACATCCTCCTACTTAGTACTTGAACTGCAAGTTTTACAGACATTTTGTCAAAAGTTATTGGATATATGTGCCAGTTTGTAATATTTGTTAAACATGATGATAATTGAAATTATTTATTTATATTATAAACATGTACTATGTCATTTCACGACACACGCAAATCATCCACAAATATGTCTTTTGAAGCTAAATTATTTCTTATAGATTTAAATAGGTGTGGGGCGTCATAAAGGGCAAACATTTTATTTTCCTCATAGTTAAAAAAAGGATTTTGTTTTGAAATATTTAATAAATTATAAACACGTCTATTGTTAGAGCCCTGATCACATACAATTGATTTTACTGTAAGTCCAATGGACATACACTTTTTAATATTAAAAAGGACTAAATCTTTTAAAATATTTCCTGGAACTGGGCGTTCCGCAATATAATAAGAGATAGGCTGTTTCCATTTTTTAAATAGCCCCCTAATCATAAAAACTAATCCCTTTTTTCCAATAGCTTGACTTCGTCCTAGTTCCTACTATTATATCTTGAATTGGATTGTATTCTAAATATTTCGGACCATAGGGATTTACATGTCAAATTTGAAATGTGTTAATATTGGCTCCCCTAATTATTTGACAGTACCGGTCTTATTACATTATTTTTAAAGCGTATTAAGCTGAATGACTTGGTAATTTATTCAATAATTTAAGAAAAGTATTTACCGAGAAAATTGCCAAAAAAATTTACAATTATTTTGAATTTAAACAAAGGTTTGCAATGAAATCATATTCACAGATATTCCATGTTTTTAAGTGTCAGATAACTGTGATGTCAACCAAAAAATATCAAGTTGCTATGGAGTAGTTGAAATGCTATTTACACGGAAGTCTACTAATAATTGGTTACATTTTCTTATACAAACAAATAGTTTTTGTGGACATTGCTCAATTGTTTCAATGGTTACATATAATAAAAACAATACATTTTGCAAAAGTCAACATGTAGCTCATCATTGAAATCAGCGTAAAAAATGCTGTTCAATGATATGCATATCTCCCAGAGCTGGGCAGGATTCGAATCATTCAGGATTCGATTCCCGGATTCGAATCCTTTTAGAGGATTCAAAAGAGGTATTCGAATACTTTAGTGAAAACGGATTCGTGATCCGGATTCGTTACATTTTTTTAAAAGGATTCGTATTCGAATCCAAACGTAGATGATTCGAATCTTTATAAAAGGATTCGAATTCTTATAAAAGGATTCGAATCCTTATAAAAGGAATCGAATCCTTATAAAAGGAATCGAATCCTAAAATTCGAATCCTGATACATGGATTCAAATCCTCCTAAATAATTCGAATCATCGCTATTAAGGCTGGGATTCGAATTCGATTAATTCAAATAGTTAAATATTCCAATATGAATATTTAAATCACTAAATTATTCATATTTGAATATAAATATTAAAATTTTCGAATAATTCAAATATTTGTGAATGCATATTTGGTTACTTAACCATGAAAAATATCCAACGTTAATATATATATTTTTAACTTCACTTGAAATCAGTGTTTTATACGCGTGGCGCATGAAGTAAAATTTCGAGTTTAGAAAAGCCCCGTGAAAATTTGTCTCGGGTCGCTGCGCGACCCTCGACAAATTTTCTACGCGGGGCTTTTCTAAACTCGAAATTTTACTTCATGCTTAGTCTGGGAGTGGACAACACTCGTTCTTAGAAGTTTCAAATTGAAGAATTACTCTAGATTACTAAGTTTATTACAACTCAAAGGACCAACCATGGTCTTCGCAGAACGAAGGACTACAGGGAATCGAAGTTTTTTTACAAGAAAACAACGAATATCTGAAGGTTTACAGCATGGATAGGAAAGAAAACATCTAATTTTGAAAAAATATCGAAGTTGTGTTGGTTTTCAGTGCATTTTTAACTTCACTTTAAATCAGTGTTTTATACGCGTGGCGCATGAAGTAAAATTTCGAGTTTAAAAAAGCCCCGCGAAAATTTGTCTCGGGTCACCCCTCGACAAATTTTCTACGCGGGGCTTTTCTAAACTCGAAATTTTACTTCATGCTTAGTCTGGCAGTGGACAACACTCGTTTGAATTTTAAATTTAACTCTTTTAAAAAATCGACGTATGTAATATAATAAATCATTCATTGAAATCATAGAAAAAGATGCAAAATTTTACCTAAAATTAACTTTTAGAGTTAACTTTATAATTTGTTCGGCTCTTAATGGGTGAATATTCTATTCCTAAAAAAAACCGTTTTTATTTAATATTAAAGTTGCATTTAATACAATAACAAACTGTGAATAAATCGACATAAATCTAGAAATATCAAAAATCTCGAGTGGTAGAAAATCTTGACGGTCCACTCCCAGACTAAGCATGAAGTAAAATTTCGAGTTTAGAAAAGCCCCGCGTAGAAAATTTGTCGAGGGTCGCGCAGCGACCCGAGACAAATTTTCACGGGGCTTTTCTAAACTCGAAATTTTACTTCATGCGCCACGCGTATAAAACACTGATTTAAAGTGAAGTTAAAAACGCACTGAAAACCAACCCAACTTCGATATTTTTGCAAAATTGGATGTTTTCTTTCCTACCCATACTATAAACCTTCAGATATTCGTTGTTTTCTTGTAAATAAACTTCGATTCCCTGTAGTCCTTCGGTCTCCGAAGACCATGATTGGTCCTTCGAGCTGTAGCCTTTGTAAATTGGTAATAAACTTAGTAATCTAGAGTAATCCTTTAATTTGAAACTTCTAAGAACGAGGGTTGTCCACTCCCAGACTAAGCATGAAGTAAAATTTCGAGTTTAGAAAAGCCCCGCGTAGAAAATTTGTCGAGGGTCGCGCAGCGACCCTCGACAAATTTTCACGGGGCTTTTCTAAACTCGAAATTTTACTTCATGCGTCAGGCGTATAAAACACAGATTCAAAATGAAGTTCAATAACACATATATCATCATTAATTAAAATCATTATATAATCAGATATTTAGTCGGTAAATGAACATGCTTGTTAATAGAAACTGATGGAATAAAATATTACTGGTTGCAAATAATAGATTCAAATTTATTTTTAAAGGATTTGTATCCGTGATTCAAAAATGAGGATTCGAATCATATTTTTTACTTACGAATCCTTTATTCGAGTATTCGTGATTCGAATCATATTAGGTGATTCGGATTCGTGATTCGAATCATGTTTTCGAGGATTCATCCCAGCTCTGATATCTCCATATGCGCCCATAACAAAAACAAAAGTCGTGTTTGGAAAAACAATAACGAATCGTTTGCAGATTTAATTTGTTTATGAGGTAAGTTCATAAATCGGGCTATAAGAATGTTTTTAGAAATTTTGGAAAAAATTACAAATGACAGATATGATCCATTTTGAAATATCGAAAATTTCTTTTTTTTTCAAATTACATCGAAACAATTAAAGATGTATGAAATGTGAAAGCAAATTATTTGTATGCACTAAAATACGCAAATTTGCCTCCATTTAACCGATTCTCTATCTCTTCAAATAAGCGAGATAGTGCAGCTCGAAAAACGGGCACCCTGTATATTTTGAAACAATACAACAGATAATTGTCAATACCCCTCCCCCCGTAAATTGCTCTCTGGATCCGTCACTGCGATCACCCATAGAGCAGCTCTAAAAACGGACACCTTAAGATTTTTTTTCGCGAATCCCTGTCATTAATTAAGCCTATTAAAAAATATGTTTTGGGCACTACAAGCGGTAACCCCCCCTTTGTTTTTTCTTACGACTATTTTGTCCCGCACACGCCGGTCCTGAATATTAAAAACTCACCATCTCCACAGTAGAAATTTCATTTTCGTTTATTGGTAATTTTCCATAGCACTTTCTTATTGGCAACTTCAATTTAAATACGTTTTCTTCTGAAGTTGAAGGAATTTCGCGAACATTTTTTCTAGCACCATTTTTCATGATATATTTTGAAGCGAAATGTTTTTCGCATATAACACTCGTATGCAGTTTATTGTTTTTTAACTGTAATAAGTTTATATTGCCGCTATTCTCAATTCATATTTTTTGTCTACTTTCATCTTTTTTTGGAAATTTAAAGAATGATATTTCTGGATTTTTGTGTCTGTTTATATGACAATTAATATAAACGCAATTATTACGTTTTACATTCATTTTGAAAACTATTAAAAGAATCGCCGGCCGTCTGCTTGTTCACGCACACTCATCAGCCAAAACCAATGATCTAACCCCCTCACTTTCCCGGGACGTCCGCACCTACTTGCTAACCGCTCCGCTCGAGGAGAGTATCAGGAGCGCATAAATATCTCGCCGGTCTTCAACTTCTACACAAACTAGATATCTGTAAGATTTTAAATAGTGTAGTTCAGTTGACCGCCTACTTGGTGTCGACGCCAAAGCTGGACAATTTTTGGGGTCACGTTTTTAATGCATTGCGTTTCCTATCTTATATATTATTTAATCAATGATAAAACTTGAAACTATAAACATCAAACCTTAAACAACAAATCTTAAACATCTAAACATGAACTGTCAAACATTTCTCTGTAAATACTTGTAATTATTTTGAATTTGAATATACTAAGGTAAATGTGCTTCGAAGTGTTTTTCTTTATACAAAAAACTTAAACATCTGCCTTAGAGTGGTGATATCTTCCAGTGAGATAATTCATTAAACTTTAAACAAACACCACATCGCAACAATAAACTTAAGCAATTTATTACAATCCTGGGTTTTTTCACATACTTTACAGTTGACACGACATATTGCATTTATAGTATTATTTTCAGCGGCGGCTCGCAGCCTAACTTCAGGGTAGGCCATAGACCCAAGGTAATATGTATCCGTTATTGAAAGGTGACTTGCTTGTGCAATTCCTTGTATTTATAAAGCGCGATCCCAACCTCAAATTTTGTGTGCCTTGGTGCTGCGGTCTACCCTGAAGTTAGGCTGCGAGCCGTCGCTGCAAATCATCGTATTCTGAAATTTTTATATAATAATAATAATAATAAACAAACTTTATTTCAATAATGCTTACAAAAGTAAAATATAATTCTGGAAGAACATTGATGAAATTGTGTCAGCGTAACAAGTATATGTATATATCTATTATTTACAAGCTTCCAAATAATCACTCAGGGCATATAATTCTGCTTCAACGAGGAGATTAAAAACCGATGTCTTAAATTTTTTAAGTGAATCACCATTTTTGATTTTCGTAGGTAGCGCGTTATAAAACGTTATGCATCGATGCATAGCGTTCTTTTCTGTTATCGCGAGCCTGTGCATCGGTTGTTTAATGTTCACATTTCTTGTGTTGTAAAGTTTGTCACTGTCATTACTGAAAAGACTTTTATTTTTGAATATAAAAATTAATGATTCGTATACAAAGACTGCATATACTGTCAGTATCCTATTCTTTTTGAATATACCGCGACAGGTCTCTTTAAATTTTAGTCTAAAGATGGATCGTATGCACCTTTTTTGTAGCACAAACACTTTGCTTATTGTTGTGCTATTTCCCCAAAAAATCACCCCAAATCTTAACAGTGAGCCAAAACAAGCATAATAGATTGTCTTAGTCGACTCACTACCAAGATATGACTTTATGCTATTTATTATGTAGCACATTCTTGATAGTTTTGTCACCAAAACGTCGATATGCGAGCGCCAGTCTAACGAACTGTCAATCACTACCCCTAAGAATTTTATTACTTTTTCCAAGGTTATCCTCTCATTGCCCAGAGTTATATGTTGAGGAGTTTGTGATTTGTTCTGTTTTGTTTTAAATAGAACAGCTTGTGTTTTTTCTATGTTTACCTGTAACATATTTGATGCAAACCAATCTGAAATCTTTTTGTAGAGGTGGCTCCCTTTTTCTTCTAATTCCGAAACAGTTTTAGCTGTTATTAGAAAGTTGGTATCGTCCGCATAATTTGTGATGCGATGATTATTGTTGCACTTCAGTATATGCATATCATTTATGAATACAATGAATATAATTGGCCCTAAAATACTCCCTTGAGGTATTCCTACATCTCCGCATACTTTTATTTCTGATTTAAACACCTTTCCCTCACTATTTATTGCCGTTCTCTGTTTTCTATTTGATAAGTATAATTTAAACCAGTTTAGAGCATTGTTACGAATACCATACTGCTCAAGTTTTTTGAGCAGCAGGCCGTGATTTATAGTGTCATATGCTTTAGAGAGATCTAGGAATACCCCAAGTGCCAATTCTTTTTGTTCGATTGCCTGATTAATGTAATTTGTGAATTCAAATATTGCACTACTTATCGACTTCCCTCTTATGTAGGCATGCTGGGATTCGCTCAACAGATCGCAGGACTTTAAAAAGTTCATTAGTTTGTCGCACATTATGATTTAAAATATCTTTGAGAAGGAGGATAGAAGACTTATCGGCCTGTAGTTGTCCATCAAATCACTATCTCCCTTTTTATAAATTGGTCTTATTAGCGCAAGTTTTAAATTATCAGGAAAAATTCCATGCTTAAATCAATTTTGAACTATGTATGTAAGAACATGAACTATGTATGTAAGAACATCAGCAATACAATTTATACAATCTTTAATTAGGTTGTTGGTGATTTCGTCATCCCCCCTGCTTTCTTTATTTTTCAGTTTTTTTGAGGCGCTTATTATTTCGCTTTTTAATACACTTGATATATGAAAAGATGATTCATTGTATTCAAATGGCTGGCGTTCACTATTAAATGACGTGTTTAGGTTTCCCATCTTCATGTTTTGGGCTATATTTAATAAATAAAACAATTCAAATATATATTGTGCATTCGCTACAATTGTTTCGCCACACTGTGGCTTCTTCAGGTGAAATGTTCAACAAACTCTGCGTCACCGAGGGCCAGTCGCATAAAAAACTTCGAAACTAATTGAAAGAAAGAAAAAAAAGAATTGCTGTGGCTGACCCTGAAGTTAGGCTGCGACCCATTGCTGATTATTTTATACCCCAAAATAATATTTTCTACTTGATTCTATCTTTTTTTTTTTCAGATTTCGATTGCATATTAACGAATCTGAATCTTGAACGTGTTGACAAGGGCAAGTTCCGCCTTCCGGCCAAGGAGAAGGAGAGGACCGACAATATTCTCAAGAGGGCTATTGCAGTTGAAAAGGGCGAGGCTACTAGTTTGGACGATTCACTCACAGAAGATAATCCAGATGGACGTAAGTATATTAAGACGCGCGAGTTATATATTATTCCAAGGTAGATTTGGTTCTAAGGGTGTTTCTCGAAAAGTAGGTCGCGACCCACTGGGTGGGCCGTAAGTCATTTTTTGATGGGTCGCGACACAAGATCCTGAATGTGTATTTACTAGTGATGAGCAAGATCAAATATCTGAAACTAAAACAAGTGTTTTCCAATCCTTAATTAAGCATGAAGTAAAATTTCGAGTTTAGAAAAGCCTGAAAATTTGGATTTGCCGGGCGGAGCGAAGCGAGCCCGGCAAATCCAAATTTTCAGGCTTTTCTAAACTCGAAATTTTACTTCATGCGCCAGGCGTATTAACACTGATTTGATGTGAAATCCAAATTTTCAGGCTTTACTAAACTCGAAATTTTACTTCATGCGCCAGGCGTATTAACACTGATTTGATGTGAAATTCAAAATATGCTGCCTCAAGTTTTGGAAGATGGATTAAACAAGCCTTTAACTTTAACTTCTGGATTATCGCTTAAAATTATCGGCTTTGAGGTAGAAGAACGCCCTACCAGAGAAAGCAAAAAACTGGCAACAAAGATCTTCACTCCAAGCATAATAACATGGGCGATCAACGGCTTCAAGCCGTTCAAATCCGCGGGGGCAGATGGCATCTTTCCAGCCCTTTTGCAAAGGGCAGGGGAGGAGTTATTACCACGTCTCACGCAAATATTTAGAGCTAGCTACTCTCTTGAGTATATCCCCAAGCAGTGGAGGGAGGTGGCGGTGGTGTTTATACCAAAGGCTGGCAAACGCCAAACTGACGAGCCCAAGTCATATCGCCCCATAAGCCCCACCTCCTTTCTCCTAAAATCAATGGAGAAAATCATTGATAGAAATATCAGAGGGAAAGCTCTTCAGTCGTTTCCCCTTCACAAACACCAATTTGCCTTTCAAGCAGGCAAATCAACAACAAATGCCCTTCACACACTAACAAGTGTAATAGAGAAGAGCATCGCAAGCAAAGAAGTGGCTCTATGCGCATTCTTGGACATCGAAGGTGCATTTGACAACACCTCCTATGAATCCATAGACACGGCCACCAAATCAAGAGGAATTGATGCCTCCACATCCAAATGGATCCATGCTATGCTCAAAGGTCGTAGAATCACACTGTCCATTGGCGATGAGTCGGCAACTGTGTTCGCAGTAAAGGGGTGCCCACAAGGCGGGGTTCTATCGCCCCTGCTGTGGTCACTAGTTGTCGATGAGCTAATATCGGTGTTATCCAACGACGGTTTTGACGTACAAGGCTATGCTGACGACATCGTCATCATTGTTAGGGGAAAGCATGACGATACGGTGTCCAACCGCATGCAGTCAGCCCTTCGGAAAGTAAGTACATGGTGCGTGCAGAAGGGGTTCACTATCAATCCCAACAAGACTGTAATTGTCCCATTTACAGGTCGTAGAAAATTAAATTTTAAGGCACTAACCATGAATGGGACACTCATTGGGCTTTCCAACACAGTTAAATATCTCGGCCCCACCTTTGACCAGAGGCTAAACTGGAAAACCCATGTAGATAACATCACTGCCAAAGCAGTAAGGGCAATATGGGCTTGCCGCAGGCTATTTGGCAAACGATGGGGTTTACACCCCAAGATGATATACTGGCTTTTCATTACGGTGATAAGACCAATAATCACCTATGGTTCCGTTGTCTGGTGGAGCAATGGAGGCTATGCTAAATCTCACACCTCTGCATCTGCACGTGAAAAGGGAAGCAGCACTAGACGCATTAAGAATAATCCAGACAGACATACCAAAATATGGATACCTTAACGGGCACCTAAAAATCCTCAACACTGTGTGTGAAAGAGCGATATACATGCCCAAATACTACATGTCAACTGACTACGACTTCGACACAACGATTGAAGTGGCCATCCATGGCCGCCATGATGTTGGAGCGAGGGTCAAGCAGTTACAAGGCTCCTCGATAGTTTGGTTCACTGAGGGATCCAAAACTGAGAACGGAGTCGGAATCGGTATCACTGGCCTTCGATACGAGTTATCAAGGGCCTTGGGACGATCCCCATCGATATTTCAGGCAGAAATCGAGGCCCTGAATACATGCGCCCACATATGTTTAGACAGGGGATACTACAAACAGAGGGTTTGCATCTGCTCAGACAGTCAAGCTGCATTAAAGGCAATAAAATCGCCTACATGCAAGTCTAAATCTGTCTGGGAGTGCAAGCTATCCCTAAAGCAGCTGGCTAGGAACAACAGAGTCAAACTGGTCTGGGTTCCGGGACACGCAGGGATCAAAGGCAATGAAATTGCCGACAACCTTGCCAAGGAAGGGTCCAAGACTCCATTTGTCGGACCAGAACCTTACAGTGGAATAACTAAAGTCCGTATCAAGGGGATGATCCGGGAATGGGAAGATGCTGCCAAAAGTGCTCACCTGAGAAACACACCTGGTCTGCGGCAGGCGAAAAGGTTCATCGCCTTCTCTGCCGTAAGAGCCGGACAGTTTCTCAGGTTAAGCAAGGGCAAGGCTAAGGCTCATAACCGGCCTTCTAACTGGACACTGTCCTCTGAAGTACCACCTCACCAAGATGGGTCAGACAACTGATGCCAACTGCAGGTTCTGCAACGAGGCACAAAAAACAGCAGAGCACCTACTTTGTAAATGCCCTGCCTTGTCCCTTCAAAGAGGGAACTACCTGTCATCGGCCACTTTAAACACCGAGGAACTGGTACACATTAACCCTCAAGTTATAGTAGACTTCATAAGAAGTCTAGACATTGAGGGACTCAACTAGGTCAGGGATAGTTACAAAAGATCTTTTAGGTCGAGGTATCTTAAAATAAGTATCTCATGAAGCGATAATCCAGAAGTTAAAGTTTGATCCATCTTCCAAAACTTAAGGCAGCATATTTTGAATTTCACATCAAATCAGTGTTGATACGCCTAGCGCATGAAGTAAAATTTCGAGTTTAGAAAAGCCTGAAAATTTGGATTTGCCGGGCTCGCTTCGCTCCGCCCGGCAAATCCAAATTTTCAGGCTTCTCTAAACTCAAAATTTTACTTCATGCTTAATTAAGGATTGGGAAACAGTTTCAAATTGCCAAACTAACGCAGCATGGCACACCCATCAGATTGTTTTAAGCAACAAGCGCATTCATCAGGAAAATGTACCCGCAACATGTTTGTATTATTTTTACTCTTTACGTTGGTATCTGGTAAAAGCCACTCCGGCCATTATACTTTGCATCTAACCTAAAAGTTCACCTTACCTATGTCAAGTTTAATTCAACGCAAATCAGACTATTTTGTATGCTTATAACATGGCACCCGCTGGGTTGACGTCTTCGCTGTTGAAAGTGCATTCAACAGAAAATTTCCTAACTGCTGGCATAAAACTCCCAACAGTTTTTTCTGATGAATGCGCCCACTATAAAAAAAAAAACAACAGTCCCCAAAACACAACACGCACGCACGAACAAACGAATGAACGAATGTGTGACGAAAAATCTCAATACATTTGTTGTTTCGAAGTCGTGATTCAATTGTGTGTTGTTTTTCCGAAGTTGGAACTCTTTCAAGTTGTTGTCCTCGCCCAACCTAACCTAACCTAATCTAACCCGAAATTATTATTATTATTATCATTACATAACATGAGTACATATATTTTCAACAAATTAACATCTGTTCTATAATATATTTCTTTTATATTGAGCAGTGTTCTGCTCAACGTAATGAATATCCAGATGTAACAATAATAGTTCAAAGCACCTAAGTGAGTGAACACTTGTAGCGTGCTGGCATGAAGTTCTTAGAAATTTTGTGCAATATATGATACATAAATGTTGTTTTTGTTTACATAATGAGTACCGAAAAATAAATATATGATATATATAGATATACTATTTTATATATCGATGCCTTAGCTCACAGATGTGTTAAGTGCTTCAGAATCTGTATGCACTTAACACATCTGTGAGCTAAGGCATCGATGTCTTTTTTTTTTTATTGGAAATCTGCTTGCAGACATTGGCCTTTGGTCTTATACGGCCAATAGTGTCGGGTTCCTGTTCGACCGACTAAAACCCTTCCCCCTCTCTTCCCTGGAATCGCCGTCTCGGCATTACATTCAGTGGCACTTATTCCGGTCTTGCTACCGGTTGCTTGGCTAGGTAGCACCTTCGCCCTCGGCCCTCCCCAGCTCGTCTGCGGACTTTCTGCTCATAACTGTATTCGCAAACGTGCTGACCTCCTCCCAATTCTCTTCGCTTGCCAGCATCTTTCCAACTATGCTGGCCTCTGACACACTCGCCTCTTGCTTCCGACCAGCCCTCGCATTCCACCAGTGTGTGCCGAGCCAAACTGCGGCTGCTGGTGCCTTACCTATTCTGTGGAGGTACGCCCCGCAGCTTCCGTGCCCCGGCAGTATTTGGGTCAGGTGGTAGTTCAGGTTGCCATGGCTCCGTTCGAACCACTGTCGGACACATCGTACTAGGGATTCAGTCCAACTAGTGCTCCATCCCGATTGCTCCTGCCATTCCCTCATTGTCTTGTTATAGACTTCTTCCTTGGCCGCCGTCTTAATTTGTCCGCCTTTTTGTAGGCACTGACGAGGCGAGCACCTCGACTGCTTCCATATACAGAGAGTTTTATGTAACACCGAACATGAGAATTTTTCGTTTCAGTATACATTAGCATACGTTGTACATTTGCCGACGCTCGGTTTATTAAAATAATGTAATTTGAAGCTTTAAACCAGTGTTTTCCACTCCCAGGCTAAGCATGAAGTAAAATTTCGAGTTTAGAAAAGCCTGAAAATTTGGTTTGGTCGCGGAGCGGCCAAACCAAATTTTCAGGCTTTTCTAAACTCGAAATTTTACTTCATGCGCCACCGGTACAAAACACTGATGCAATGTAAAGTTTAACGGTGTGTTTTAAACTTCGTAATGTCAGTGTTTTGTACCGGTGGCGCATGAAGTAAAATTTCGAGTTTAGAAAAGCCTGAAAATTTGGTTTGGCCGCTCCGCGCTTCGCGCTACGCGACCAAACCAAATTTTCAGGCTTTTCTAAACTCGAAATTTTACTTCATGCTTAGTCTGGGAGTGGAACACACTAATTTTAAGTTTAAAATTGGACTCTTCTAAAAAAACGAGTATCTAAAGATTTACAGCATATGCGCTGTAATTGGGGCATGTATACTTGAAAGGAGAACTCCCTGTATGTACAAGTTGAGGCATTAATTGCGATTGATTGGCTACAATATGTATTGGTCATATAGGCAACCAAATTTACACATTATTTTCAAATTAAAGGTGTCAAATTGTTTTGGATGACAATGTTCGGTGTTACATGAAACTCTCTGTATGCCGTCCTATATGCTTGCGTGATGCGGAGGCAAACTATTCTCATGGCACTTCTCGCTCTGGCCGCGTTTCTCGCGGTATTTATGCCTCACTCCAGACCGAAGCCGCGTATGCGAGCTTAGCTCTGGCCGCTGACATTAATAGGCGCCCCCTACCCTCTCCAGCTCCTCCCACGTTGGGCATTAAGCGCCCAACTACCGCCTCTCTCCGCCGCCTTACTGCAATGGCGGCTCCATCGAGGGTTAGCCTCCAGCCATACACCCAAGTATTTTAGGCTTTTGTCTATCTCAATTTCTGCGCCTCCTACGTTGACGGTTTGTCCCTGCTGCCTCCCCGATCTTCTGGTGGATAGCCAAACCGGCTTAATCTTGTTCGGTTCTACGGTCAGACCCGTTGCTTCTAGCCATCCAATGATGGCATCGGTCGCCATTTTTGCGACTTGTTGCAGTCCCTCGACAGTTCGGTTCCTAATTACGAATGCCAGGTCATTAGCAAATGCTACCGTTGTATTTCCAACACCCTGTCATAGACCAAATTCCAGTGTTGGCCCGAGCACTAAGCCCTGTGGCACCCCTGAGCTTAGCGCTCGGAGGCAGCCACCGTTCCGCCTCTCTCATAATTGCACGCCAGGGCAACGTGTTGAATGCATTCGCGCTTCCGTAGCGGCCCCTCGTTCGCCCCCTCTGCCTGCCTCTTCACCTCCATCTCCGCGTCTATTGTAGATCTGCCCCGCCGGAACCCGAACTGCTTTGGGTGGAAACCGTCTTCCCCTTCAATGTGGTCGAGCACCTTCCGGGTTAGTGCCTTTTCTAGAAGTTTCGCTAGCCCGTCCAGCAGGCAAAGTGGCCTGTATGCCGAGGGATTTTCAGGCCTTAGGGATGATTGCCCGCTTCCAGTGTCTTGGGAATACCCTTTCGGCCATACACCTATTCATGACCTCCCGGAACATCTCTGGGTTTGCCTTCACTGCCTTTTTTAGTACTTCATTGGGTATTCTGTCTGGTCCGGGTGCCTTCTTTGGGGGAAGGGATTTAGCAGCCGTTACGATCTCCTCCCTCGAGAATAGGTCCTCTATCTGGAGAAGGCCGTCCCCACTACGTCTCCTTCCCTCGCCCCTTGGAAAGAGAGCCTCCACCACCGACCCGACCCCTCCCGGTACCAGAGCCTCAGCGTCTAGCCCTTTCTTTTTTATACGACCCGCACAGCTCCTTCTATTTTCTGCCCTTGCTTCTCTCTATCTCCATCCTTAGGGCCGCGATCCTGTTTTGCCCCTCTTGTAAGAGCATGTCCACGGCTTCCCCTTTAGCCCTAGCTCTGGTGACCCTCCTCCTGGCTTGTTGTGCCTTCTTTCTGGCCTGGGCTACCTCCTTGCACCAGTAAACACCCCTTTTGGTGTTTGAGTGCTTGTTCAGCGCCTTCTCACAGGCTCCGCTCAATATTTCGGTCAGCTCGGAAGCAAATTCTTTCGCGCCCTCCCCGGACAGCTCACTGTTTGCGATGGCCTCGGCGAGTGCCTTACAGTCCACCTGGTTTATATGACACCGTGCGGGGGCCGGACTATCGTCTCCCATTCCTTCATTCAGAATGTCGAATCTTATGCGACGGTAGGGGGAGAGGGCTAGTGGAAATGCTCACTACTGCAGGACTCGAGGTAGTCAACGATGGACAGCTTCTAACATTCGTCCGCAGCAGCTCGGAGTCGTTTATTGACGTCACCGCGACAAAGAGGGCAAACCAAATTAAGAACTGGCGAGTGTCTGAGAGGGAAACTATGAGCGACCATCATAGTTTCCTTCTCAGACACCCGCCAGTTCTTAATGTGGTTTGCCCTGTTTGTCGCGGTGGCGTCAATAAACGTTTCCGAGCTGCTGCGGACGAATGTCGGAAGCTGTCCATCGTTGACTACCTCGAGTCCTGCAGTAGTGAGCATTTCCACTAGCCCTCTCCCCCTACCGTCGGTGCTCTGCGCTCCCCAAGCCACAGATTCGCGTTGAAGTCCCTGCTTATCACCTGGGCTAATTCTTGGTGTGCCCTTATATCTTCCTCTAGACCAGTGATGGGGAAACTACGGCCCGCGGGCCAAGTCCGGCCCGCGGAAAGGTTTAATCCGGCCCGTTTAAGAGTGCCGTCGTGAGAATGTTTGAACGCGTTCTTACTTCTTAATGTGACGACCCGCATAAAAACTACCTACCTACGATTAAGCATTATTCTTTGGCCCGCTACGATTGTCTGGTTATTACAAATGGCCCATTTTAAACAAAGTTTCCCCACCACTGCTCTAGACCTTGCAGCCACTGACTATATTCTCCATTCGATGTATTTGGAGAGATATAGCAGCTATATAATATCGTTGAGCCAACCCTTGCCCAAACTATTCCTCCGCCTGTAGTTCCCCTATCCCGCACTCCGATAACAATGCCACGGTTGCCTCCTCCTCCTCCTCCGCCATGGTCACCTCCAGCATGTCGGTGCCGCTCTACACCTATTAAGGTTCAGCTGGACGACTTTGCAGCTCTTCCTGGGCCCTGACAATTTTTACTCCCGCGAAAGTGAGCTACATCTTCCCCGGCGTCTTTGCACGCGGCACATTGTGGAGGTGCCTTGCAGCCGCTCTCTTCATGAACTCTTCCGTCGCATCTGCGGCACCGGTCTTTTCTGCCTGTGCCTTTACAATCGGCCGCCCAATGCTCGTAATTCAGACATTTCCCGCATGAAGTTGGTTTTGCTGGCTTTGCCTGTATTTGACAGTTCATCCATCCTATTTTAATTGTTCTTAGCGCCAGTAATTGTTGCATCTCCCCTGCTACATTCCACCATGGCCATGCGTAGTTCTCCCTTATACTCCCTAATTTCCTTGATTGTATAATCTCCTTTCCCGCCTGTCTTATTTTCAATCGCCGCCAGCACCTCTCTCAGACTAGTGTCCTTTTCCAGACCCTTTACCTCGATGATTACCAAGCTCCCCCTGGTTATTTGGGCCCTATCCTCTCCCATAATGTAGTTCACTGCCTTTTTTAAGCCTTCTCTATCCGCACCCTCGCATATTTTTATCACTAGGTTGCCAGCTTGGCTTCTCCTTGCTCCTTGCTCCCAACCCATCTAAAGGCACAACAAACCAGGAGGAGGGTCACCAGAGCTCCTCTTCCAGTACTTAGATCCGCGGGCATTACTGCTTTCACCTTGATAAGTACCTCCCCGAAGCTACTGCCCTTCGTATCGACCATGGCCCGGGTCGGCTTTACCTTAAAGTTAGTGTTAGCGAAGATCGTATACTGCACGTTCCTTACCTGTATGGCCTCGGGCTGGGATTCCAGTACCCTTGCTTATCTGCCACTCTCTGCGCCAGGGTTTTGCTGGCAATTCCATCTCCGCCTTTGTTGCGCTCGTCCTTATTTCCGCTTTTGTCAGCTGTGTGCTTTCTAGTTTGGAAATCTTCTCTAGTATCATGTCTATTTTTTCATAGAGTTTGCTTATCTCGTCTTTACTGGCATCTCCCTCCTCGAGATCTGTTGTCGTGGTCTCCTCGGCGATGACTTCCTCTTCCAGTACCGCCTGTCCCTGCACTAACTCTAGTCTATCTATCACTTAGTCTATCTATCTATATCTAATGCCTAAAGTTTTTAGTATTAATATTAGAAAACCACTCACCCCTGCCGTTTTCGACTCTCCCGGCCCGGTCCTCTGTCGGTCAGCCCCCATCTCCTCAGAGCACTTCCGGTTGGATCAGGTCACTCTCGGCCAAGAAACGAGCACTTCCGGTTGGATCAGGTCACTCTCGGCCAAGAAAGGAGCACTTCCGGTTGGATCCGGTCACTCTCGGCCAAGAACCGAGCACTTCCGGGGCGCGATATGCACTTACGATCTATTTTCAATCTCTGTCTGTTGTCACTGATCGCTTCCGGTCAATTTTCCGGCACTTCCGGTCCGCTTACGGCCACTTCCGGTTCAGGTACCCCGACACTTCCGGTGATCTACCCACTCCCGAATACCTTCGGGGACTGAAATCCCTAGCGTCCTGTCGCACTTCACTCATCCCGAAAATTTTCGAAGTCCAGCATTTTTTTTTCCACTCCACTGGCTCTGTCGCAGCGCCAAATAACTTGTCCCCAACACGGATTGTGGTTATGTGCACACTACACTGAGGAGCTACACACGTCCATCCTCCGCGACTGTCCGGGCAAGAAGAAGGCATCAATATCTAACTTATAATAAAATTGAGAAATATACTAAAGTAAATATATTTCTCAATTTGAAACCACTTCCCTATGCATTCTCTGGGTTAATAGTTAGGTTTTTAGAAATATTTTATAAAATTAAGGAGCATGATTTTTATTTGTAGATTAGGATTGTTGGGTGGTATTCAAATTTTAGGCCTACTTTTTGTGTTCGTAGATTTGAAGATAGTTAAATACGATTTAATTTGTAGTTGACGTATCTTTGTACAAAGATGAGGAACAGCTGAAGAAGAGGAAAGGAACAAAGCGCAAGGCCGCCCCCAAGACGCCGAAAGCACCGACGAGGACGATGACGCCGAGGAGGGCTCCGGAGAAGGTGAGGAAATTGACGCCGGCTGTCGTGAAAACGCCAAAGCCGACTAAAACGCCGAAGAAGGCGGCTGCTTCGACTCCGGCGGCTAAGAAAACGCCCGCACCGGCCGCTACGCCCACAGAAACGAAAAAGACTCCGGCTGCCGGCAGGGCTGAACGGGCTAAGAGGAGGAGCGGTCCGGAAACACCCGTCTCCACGAAGAGTAGTCCAGTCGTGGATCACAAGAAGGCTAAAGTGTTGGCGAAGGTCGCTAAGAGGACGGCCGTCGCTTCATCTAAACCTGCAACACCGGCTAAACCAGGTAAATTCAATAATTTGTCTATTTCTTTGAGAAGAAATGTACAATTGCGAAATAAAGCAAAAAAAAGACATAATACTACATTACATCTACACTAATCGCTGCCCCCTCTCTTCCTCCTGTTTTCCCTCTCTTCCCCCAACTTCTCCAGCGTCCTTACCCCGGCCCCATCCTCTCTCATCCATTCC